>SMMW01000575.1:3691666-4332083 GCA_004794655.1 Marisa cornuarietis
TTTCAAACTGACGAGTTGTTATCCATCTGCAACCTGCTCCAAATTTCGCGCCCACAGCGAAAACATTTGGGACGGGAGAGATCAAAGGGTATCGGAAGCAAGCGAAGTGAACGCGGCTGTCAACTCTGACTTTTCGTTCACGACCAGAACAGCAGAAGATGCCCCGGAAAGTAGAAATCGACAAGGATAGGAAGAAACAGAAACTCATCAGAATGTGCCGCACACATTGTTGGAACTGAAAATGTAGACAACGAAATAGACAAATTGAGACAGAGACTGCACTTAAAAACCACGCATCCAGAGAACCTGTCAGTGTGAATGGCTGAAGAAATGGCCTTGGCTAATGAATGAGGAGGAGGGCATGAGATTTAAAGTTGCCTAAAACAATCAAAATAACGCATTTACAACCCCGGGTGTGTTAAGTACCGAACGAGGACGCTGCTGTGACATTCAGACTTCCGACCACAGGCACTCTTTGGAGGCTGAAATTCATCAGAAAGATTTCAATTTTCAAACTATTTTCAATTCTAATTTATTTCTGTCCTCATGACCTTTTCGGAACTTATGCCGGCGGTATTATATAACACTTAAAAATAACGTGTTGTGAACTTGATACAACATCACAGGACATAGAAGCTATCAGGGTTGCTTTTGCGACAATCTGTGCAAGAACATTAATGACAGGTTCCCAAAAGATGCAGGTGATGTTGCCTCAGGATTTTTGAGTTCTTTCCATCTTTTTCCTGTCTGCAGAAGACAGAACACCCTATGGAGACAATATCTTAACAGATTTCTTTGGAAAACCAGCACAAGTGGGCAGCAAATTCAGTAAAATCTTGCTTGACAAAGCAGCATGTTTAGAGGAATGGATTGTGGTCAAAGAAACTGTAACGCAGAATGCATATCAGAGAGATTCCACAAGCTGTTTAAACTGTTATTTGATTTTTACAGGGATTCATTTCCCAATTTGCTGGTTCTTGGAAAGCTGTGCCTCTTTATGCTATACCACAATGCAGGCTGTGAGAGGGGGCTTTGGCCATCAAAACCTAATAAAGTCTTCTCGTAGAAGTTGCCTCGAGGAGCAACATTTAAACCCCTGCAGTAATGAGACATGAAAAGTGTCTAAACATTAGCTCATAGCCCAATGAGATGAACACAAAGACTAATTGGTTTGCAAATTTAGGATGCTATGATAAACTAATGATGATGAAAGATAATTTATCGATAGAGAAGAAAAAGATATCTTCAGTTTCTTGTGATTAATAAAGTATATTGTTGTATACCAAATATTTATCGGAAAAACCAGTGAAAATGAGTTTGCTTCGAGGGACCCCTTGTTTCATTAGAAGGGCCCCTTTTTTTCCATTGAGAGGGCCCCAGGGCCCCTCTTTTTGAAATCCTAGAATTACCTCTGAGTTCACTATATTATTCTATGGAACATAAGTGAGGGTAGGGTAGATGGGGAAATACTTATTTAGCATTAAAGCATATTTTTCAGCAAAAACAAATCTGATTATATCTATTATACATCCGAGTATCAAAATTTGATGTCACCAATTCGGCCAGGTCCCTCTACTGTTTTGTTGAGCCGTTCCTTGCTGTAATTTGTTTTTTTACATAGTGTAAGGACAGAATCGGCTCAAATATCGATTTTAGGGTGCCGTGATCAATTTTGAGTTTTGCATATTTAGACATATAATAAAACAGATTCTGATGTGTTAAAAAAAATAGTGTTTTAATGCTTGATAAAATTATTTTTCACACCTACCCTTGCTCATTTCTTCTCCCTGCCTTGCGCTGATTCCGAAAATGGCTCTTGTTGTATGTAGCCATGGTCTCGCACACAGATCATGCTTAGCCCGACATCTTCTGTACCGTTGGAATTGGCATTCTGTCCCCTAACTTGCTATATGAGTGAAAGGCCTATGATAAAAATTGTTTGAAGTTCCCGGATCACCCTTTTCCATTTCATTCATGGCTAGTAAAAGATCTGAAATGACATGATCTGATTGGTTCAGGACCCTAACAATGAGCACTTCTGTCATCGCCAGAGTGGACGACATTTTTTTATTTATTCCAGGTTAGTTGCAGTTGATGCATAGTTTGTTGAGTATAGTCTGATTTATGAGTGCGAAGAAAAAAACCTTAGTGTGAGAAACATTTTCAGAAGTTGCAAAAACGAAATGCAGCAACTACACAGTGAAATAAAACGAGTGTTGGGAACTACCATGTGCTGAAATGATATCGCCATGTTGTGCAAGTAACGACCGTTTTCAAAATAGTGCTTAATCTATTGCAAGCAAGCAGATCTTAACGCTGTACCTGAAGCCCAGACTTTGTTTAGAAAATGAGACACAAAAAATCGAATGGTTTCCGACCAAGAAAGCTGTCCTGGCCTACTAGAATAGACTTACATACTAGGATGCCAAGATTAGCCTTTAAACACCAAAACCTTTTTTTTTTTATTTCTCAGGTTGACATTTATGATGCATGGGCTTAAATGTAAAACACCATATCTCAAGATAGGCTTGTGTTACAACATTAAAATTTTGCAGTTTTTATTTAGAAATACATGAACTAATGATTGTGGTAAGGAGCTCCTAGTAGAAACATTAATTTGATGAAAATTTGTATTTGAGCAGATGAATTAAGCAGTTTGCTGAAGTTTTTGGTTTTGTTTTGTTTTTTTACAGCTGGTATCTCAGCAGACACAGCTAGGCACCCAACCATCACAACTGCAGAGTCACCTGACGACCAGCAGCAGTGCTGCAATCTCGAGTCTTGCAGCAGAACTACAGCATCCTGTCTCTAGCACACCTAACGCTGTAACCATGGCATTACACCAGCTGCAGTCTTCTCAGCCTCCAACTATGCCACCATCTATACAATCTCAGGGCAAGAATGCCATGTCTGTGCCCAATCGTACACCTACGCCAGGCATGGTACCTAATGCTCGTCCTCCATCCGTTGGTGGAGTAAATCAGTTGCCTGTGACACAGAAATCTCAACCGGTTGGTTCAGTTTGCCTTATTATTGGTAGTGGAATTCAAACAGTGACGTCTTATATATAAGCTTGTTTGAAAACTGTATTGAAACAGCTTTATTAGGACTTTTTAAAAGAGTTGATTTAAAAAAAACGTGTAATATGAGATTATCATGTTTATTTAAGGGTTTTATTTTTTGGGGGGGGGATGGTATGGGGAATTTTATTTGCTTATTATGTTTTTGTGTTTTTGATATTTTTATTTTATTTTATTTTTTTGTCAGGGTGAGCAGAGCCTGTGTACTGGTGCCAATGGTGACATAAAAGTAAAGGTTGAATCTGTTGTGGAGAATAACCAGCACCTGTCTAGTCTTCTTTCATCCAAACCTGTCACAAGCATTCCAGCCCCGCCTGCTGCAGCCCCATCACTTGTTCAGACTGCAGCAACCACCCCTATCACTCCTGTCACACCAACACCTGGAGCTGTAAAAATGGAAATGGATGTCATGGTCAAAGATGAAATAAAGACAGAGGTAAAGACTGAAGCATTGGATGAAGATGCCTCTTCGTCGTCACAGATAAAACAAGAGTTGCCTGCAGCATCAGAAAACATTAGCCCTAAACTGGAACCGATGGATGAAAGCTCCCAAGCAAGTATTTCTAGTGACACTAAACCATCTTCAGTGGAGTCTACAGTATCTACCACATCTCAGCAACCAAAACCAATACCAAATAAGAAAGGTTAGTTTGTGCAAAGGGGTTTAATGTGTTGTGAGTAGAAGAAAGTGCATGATGTAGAATTTGTTGCTTACAGCACATATTTTAGGTGCTACATTTGAGTCCCACCCTCCCTAATAAAGCCTCCATTTTTTATAATTAAAAGTTTTTCTACTTTCAGTGTTCAAACCTGATGAGCTTCGTCAAGCATTGATGCCAACTCTTGAAAAGCTGTATCGTCAAGATCCTGAGTCTTTACCCTTTCGCCAGCCAGTAGACCCAGTTGTTCTTTCAATCCCTGTAAGTAATCTCTTGTGGATAGTAAATTTATGGATCAAGATGACATTTTTAGAAACCTTTGTTTTTGAGTCTTTCAAATTTTGATTTCTTATTTGCTTTATTCAGTGGATGCTAAAGCATGAACTAAAAAATACCTGGCATATGTGTTCCACAGAACCAGTAGGACAGTTCTATGAAGTGTACTGCACATGCACATCTACTCTTCACAAAAATACATCAGAATCTTCATTTTTAGTAAATGTAGGTACATAGTGTATTTGTACAGGAAGGTGTATTGAAAACAGTAGTGCAGAGAACTTTGTTTTTATTTTGACAATTGTGACATTATAAAACTAACTAAATGAAAAGTATGTGTGTTCTGGCAGGATTACTATGATATCATCAAGAAGCCGATGGACCTGTCCACAATCAAGCGCAAGCTTGATACTGGCCATTACTTAGATCCCTGGGAATATGTGGATGATGTGTGGCTAATGTTTGACAATGCCTGGTTGTACAACAGAAAAACCTCAAGGGTTTACAAGTACTGCTCAAAAGTGAGTGGAATTATTTGTGCTTATTATCTGTTAATAGCAATTGAGATAAGAGAGGTTGGTCGCTATCTATATACAAATCGCCCTAATGGAGTTAAAGGACAACACGAGTACATTTTTTTCTTTATGATAGAGTTCATTTTAAGATAATAATACTTAAAATATGAGTGCATATGCTTAATTTTCAAGATGTAAGCCTTCCAACATCGCCATATTCACCTGCCACTAGGACAGCAGACGAAAATTACTCTTTTACTGGAGAGTTCTGTTGCGTGTAAGTAGTATTTGTAACAGCGAGTGTGGCTCGGTCCAGCAAATCTACACGTCTTTGAGTCACATAAAGAAACATCAACTCATGTTGTCGTGATAAAGAAGCAAGCTTTTTGCCCAGAAAATGAAATGGTTGATGTTGGAATACATCCCTAAAGTTTTCAATTTTATTTAAAAATTGTATACATATTTATCAGTGTTAAAATTGATTTCTTCCTCATTTAGCTGCATTTACTTGCACGTTTTCATGTTTAAGCTCATCATACATTTGTCACTCTCAATTCTTTTTTAGCTGTTCCAAGCACGCACATCAGTGGCTTTCACACTGTCAGGTGTTTTGTTTTTTAAGCATTGTGCTGGATAAGGATACAACTGATGATGTGTTTGTGAATGCGTCATGACTAGAACGGTGTAGAAAGCATCAATATTCCAGATTTGGTGCTTGAGCGTTTTACCAGCAGTCATAGTCTGTTTTAACAGGTAGTGCTTTTGTATGGTTGGCACTGTTAAAGGAAGATCTCTTCATGTCACTGAAAGTCCAAGACTTGCCTGTACTGTATAAGTGACTGGATAACAGTCGCTTTTCAAGTATTTGGAGCAAATTCTTGAGTAGTATGTGGGGACAAAGTTTGCGCAGCATGTTTCAACAAAGCAGAGATCTGCATCTACAGATCTCTGAGCAGAGTTCATCCACTGGTGTTTGTAGTTTTCTTTTACTGAAGATTGCATCTTTCCTCTTCGAAATCAGGTCATGCAGACGATGCTATTTTTAGAGATACTGCCCTTTCATTTTCTCAACATATCCAGGTGTGATTAACAGAAAAACATTAATAATTTCTTGTGCCACTTTGTCATAAAAAACCACCGGAATATGTTTTTGTGATACTTTAAGCTTCATTTTGCTGAGTGCTCGTGTTGTCCTTCGAAATATGTGCATTGTTTTTTTGTAACTGCTGCATAGACCATTTCAGAGTAATACTTTTTTATCTTTAAAAATGAGTTGCGTTGGTTAGTTTGAGTTTACAAGAATAAAGATTAATTGAAGGGATGAACAGATTCCTCCAAACGGATAAAAATTCCATGGACGTTTCAGCGTGTTCAAAAATAAGGAAGTAAATGCTAGTAACTCAACTATTAAAATTGTGAGCTGACCTTTCTTTTGTAAGTAAATGGCAAAACTTGTTTATCTCAAGTGTTAAGTGTCGATGCTCCGAACCATTGTTGGTATGTGATATTTCTGTCCCAGAACATGCAGTCATTTTTGACTTATTAAATGAACTTGCATTTGAACAAAATTAACAGTAGTGACATATTAGGGCTTGAGATGTGAAGACAGGCAATGCACAGTCACCCAGTTTGTCCCTGTTTGATCCATACATGGTAGATATACAACTACTCTCTCTCCTTCTCAGCTCCCAACCCTATCACACCTATACATTCTTTGTCATGTATGGCATTTTCATGTTTTAAACAAAGTCAAGTTTCCATTGATTTAATTACCTGTAAAGAACAGTGCCTGTTTATGTTTTGTAAACAAAAGTTGTTTTCTTTGACAGTTGGCAGAGGTTTTTGAAGCAGAGATAGACTCTGTTATGCAGTCACTGGGTTACTGCTGTGGTCGGAAGTATGTCTTCTGCCCACAAGTCCTCTGTTGCTATGGTAGACAGTTGTGTACTATCCCCCGTGATGCAATGTACTACAGCTACCAAAACAGGTACTCCATGCATTTATCTACTATGTTAAAAGTCGTAATTTTTTCCTTAATAATGGCAGTTTAAGTAATTAATAACTAATGCATTACAGCATAAGATAGCATCATTAAAATTAGAAAAAAGGTAATTATTAGGAATCTGTTATCTCAGTTCCAAATTTTCTTTATCTAGACTTAATACAGGACGTTTGTAGTTTGTAGACTTCAATAAACAGGCATGATAACTAAACAATTTTAGCCTAATACAAAGTGATCACTAAAGTTTAGAAACTCATGTAGCTACCAAAGGGAAAGAAGATCATTCTGTTCCTTCTAGAAAATTGCTGCGTTCTTTTATAAATACCAGAATCACACCACTTTTAATTCTCACCAGCCATTTGAAAACATAGTGTTATAAGCAGCGATGGGAAAGTAATGATACTATAGTGGGTAATGGCTGAGTATGGACACAGATTTTCCGCATTAAGGCAAATATATTTCCATGATTAGAGCGAGGAGGAAAGAGGTTGCAGTGCCCTGATTATTTCTTTTTGACAAATTTTTTTTATATTTTTATACTTTAATGTAACAGTGTAGAACACATTTTCTGCAGCAACATCCGCGTACTTGGCCAAGTGTAGGAAGCAATCATTTCTCTCTGCAAAATTTACCCTACTCCCCTCCCCCGCCCCCCACTCCATCCTGCACAAAAAAAATATCTTAATTTTCTAGGAACATAATATTTTATTAAAATGCTGCATATGTCACGGGGCTGTTTATTGTTTACCAGGGTATGTGTTTGCATCCATGTGCTTTTTCAAAAATGAAATTGCTTTAAAAGTTTATAATCAAAATTTTTTTGAAAGAATAATCAAATATAAAATAACTAGTAAAAATAGGTTGTTACCTTTTTTTAAAAGATTAACCCGTTATTTTTAAGTAATCATAGAATTTGTGCTTTTAGGAATCAAGCTGGGCAATCCTAAGAATTTCAGTAACTTTTAGACAACATATTCTGTTGAAAATTTTGAAAATGAATTAAATCCTTCATTGAAGTAAAGCTTTACAAGCAAAAATCTTTGCTCTTTTGCACAGCAGTTACTTTAATTTAATCTGCTGCTTTATAAATGTGATGTTTTCTTTCAGGATTAATGAATTTTAACTGAAGATAAAAATTTAGCATGAAAAAATTATGCGAAGATTTTGTAAAAAAAAAACGCATTTAACATCAAAACATTTTTTCAACAAAAACGCACCTAAACCAAATGTATTATATACCAGAATATCAAAATCTGTTCTAATCTCAAACTCTACCATTGTGTCCTAAAGCCACTTTTTTTTGGAGCTGCCTTCGACCTTAATGTACTTTTATTTTGCTTTTACATCTTAACAGTGGGCAGTTTTTTTTAGTAGTCTCACCTGTGATATCACTTGGAATTTGTGACAGGTATGTCTATTGTGAGAAGTGTTTCCAAGACATTGATGGTGAAGAGGTTGAACTGTCTGATGATCCCACACAGCCTGGAACGTATGTTGCATTTATTTTTCAGATATGTTTCACTGCACCAACATTTAACATTCTGTTTACATGGTCTTTGTAGAAAACAGATTTGGGTAAATTTATAAAGTTAATTTCTTATTAAAACATAATATAGTAATTTTGAGATAACATTAAAAGAGGTTCTTTTTAAGTTATTAAATAACCACTAATAAATTTGTTGCAGAAAAATAAAGAAAGATCAGTTTGAGAGGTTGAAAAATGATCAGCTGGATTATGAGCCGTAAGTACTGTCTGTCTTTGACATTGTCTCCACAAGTCTCTCTTAAACACAGTAAGAGTATGGTGGTCAGAGAAGTAGACTTTGGCAATAATCTCAGATCTTTGTTTGCCGTGGCTATCTTTCATATTATTTAATTTTCTGATTGCATGCTTGTGGTTTTGTATTCAACAGGTTTGTGGACTGTCAGGATTGTGGCAGAAAGTGGCATCAGATATGTGCTCTGTACTTTGAACCCATTTGGCCTCAAGGGTAAGTGGTAATGAGTGTCATTAACTCATGGGTTCTTGGATTTCTAAATTCACAAGGGGAAAAAAAACTGCATTGCCATTGATTTTATTTTCCACAGCAAAATTTATGAGCAGACAAAGAGATTATATGACTGTTTTCACCCCAATTTATAAAAATGAACTTATTTCTTCTATTTTAAAAATGACAAAGAAAGGAAAATTTCATCCATGAAGGCACATGTCCTTAGTTTTTTCCTGGGCTCCTTGTGCACTTATTAGAAAAGATTATTAGAAGAACAAATATTTCCTCAAAAGTGATACTGACAGTAGATTATTTAAAAAAATGTAAACACATGCTGTACTTAAGGCTTTAACAAAAAGTAGATAAGTTTGACAGCCCCCAAGTCTGTAAATTTGATATGAGAATAGATTGAGGGTCATCAAAAGCTTTGTTTTTAATACTTAAAGGCACTTCTGAGACTTCATATAGGATTAAATTAGGACTGTTGCTTCTGGCTACAGTTGACTTATTACAAAATGCTTTTTCTACAGATTTATTTGTGATAGTTGCATGAAGACTACCACCCGGAAGAAGAAGGATAATAAATACTGTGCTAAAAGTAAGTTGTGTTTTATAGCTTTTAGACTTGGGACTTGAGTCATTGAAAAGCTGATAAGTCATATAATCCAAGAGATGTAAGTCTTTTTTTTTATAATTTATGGTATCATTTAAGTTGTATGACATTTCATATTATTTTTGTTTTTTCCCCTTTGTTCTCAGTCGGTTAAGATTACATTTTACAATAGGTTCTGCATACTTGCATTAAATTCAGGTCTACAGCTTCAGCTGTTTATTTTTAAATGTAGAGAAAATGTAGCTGAGGAAGATTGCATTTTACCCCCAGCAATGTGTTGGATATAATCAGTTTTCACGTTAGATGTATTAAATGACCTACCTTTTGCTTCAAGAAAGAAAATAGCCAGATCACCAAATTAGAACCATAGCCAGTCCTCAAGGTTTTGGAGAGAGAACTGTTGAATTTTTGTCGGTCGTGTTTTGTTGTTGTGTTGGTTTTTTTTTTAACTTACATTTGTCCACACGTTTTCATGTCGGCTTTTACATTAGTTTGTATAAAGTGTTAAGGTAAAGGTAATAAGAAATCATCATTAAAAAAGTGTTTTTTTTTTATTTAAAAAAAAATTATACTCAGATGTTACTTAAACATTTTCAGGATTACCAACAACGAAACTTGGGACATACCTTGAGAACCGTGTAAACAATTTTTTGAAGAAGAAAGACATGGGTGCTGGTGAAGTGACAATACGTGTCTTGTCAAGCTACGACAAAGTTACAGAAGTTAAGCCACTAATGCTTAGCAGGTATGTTAGTGGTTCAGGGCAGGTTGTAGCAACAATTTCAAGATTATCTAACTGGTGTCATGGTCAAGTCTAGACCTACAATTTATTGTCAATATTTTTTGTATGCACTGCAAAGTTCAATCATTGTTAGGTTTCCAAAAGTGTGCTAGTGTACAAATATTACCTGTCAAAAAATGGATGGTTTGTGGGGGCCTTAAAATATAATACATGCAAAATCCATCATATTGAGGAAGATATTACAAAACCTTAAAAAATTGTTTTACAAAGTAGAGTTTTTCACAAATGGCCAAGGAGCTAAATTAACAAGGTATAAAAGATGCTGCTAAGCATATTATTAATGCTGCATTGTCTTTGTTCAGGTTTGGTGAAGAAATTCCCGAGAGTTTTCCTTATCGAGCCAAGGCAATGTTTGCATTTGAAGAGATTGATGGAACGGATGTCTGCTTCTTTGGGATGCATGTTCAAGAGTATGGCTCATCCTGTCCACAACCAAACACAAGGTGAGGCCTGGTTTTTTTAATTTTTCAATTATTCCCTGTTCATAAAACCTGATCTTTGTTTTGATGATTACAATTTATGCTTACTCCTACAATAGGGACAGAAACTGAGTGAGCTTAATTCTGCCTTTTAAAATGTTTTTTCAGACGAGTATACATCTCTTACCTGGACAGTGTACATTTCTTCCGTCCTCGACAGCTGAGAACAGCAGTGTATCATGAAATCCTTATTGGCTACTTGGAGTATGCCAAACAACTAGGTTACACTATGGCCCACATCTGGGCATGTCCACCTTCAGAAGGTGATGATTACATCTTTCACTGCCATCCACCAGAGCAGAAGATTCCCAAACCAAAGCGTCTTCAGGACTGGTATAAGAAGATGCTAGACAAAGCAATCATTGAACGTGTGGTTATTGACTACAAGGTAGACATTGGGATACTCTGTTTCTGTTGATATTTAAATTAACCTAGGACAGAAATTATGTTAAATTTCTCCCTTACCAGCATAGAAAAAGCCACTTCTAACACTTACCGCTTGTGTACCAAGTGTAACTGGTGACACTTTACTGTGTGGCACACAAATTGGTAGTGAGGTGATATTTTATTGTTGAAGTCCCAGAAGCTGCCCCAAGAAGTTTTTTAATAACCTTGTAACATTATGCTACATTTAATATAAAACACAAACTAATGCAGGAAAACCATGTTCATCGTAGAATTTGTATACAATAATTCTGTATTGGTCAAATTTTAAAGGAAGAGGTTACTTTAGGCAGTGTTGTTTTGTGCTTATGTTTTGTATTCCCAAAACATACTACATTAGCTGGAAAGTATTCTAGCCAGTTGCTGTGTTTACTTTTTGCTTTAAAAAAATTTACAGCACCTTACTTCAGTCTGTTTTACACTACAGGACATCTTCAAGGACGCCATTGAGTCCAATATTACCAGCGCTGTTCAAATTCCTTACTTTGAGGGGGACTTCTGGCCAAATGTGATAGAGGAAAGCATCAAAGAACTGGACCAGGAGGAGGAAGAAAAGCGCAAGCGAGAAGAAGCAGAGGCAGCTGCTGCAGAAGCAGAGGCCCAGGAAGCTGTAGAAGAAACATTAGATCCGGTATGTATGTGCACATACAGCTGCATTGATGTGTGTACCTTAGTGAGCTGCAAGGTGTCTTATAAAAAGGAACAGAATTCATCTTTTCTGAATGAGAGAAATACAAAACTGACAGATGATGACTCGAAGAATAATGCTAAATAGTCCTAATGGGCTTGACTCAGAACCCACCAAGTTGTGATCTTTAGTGATTTTAATTATTTTTATTTGTGAAGTTAAGATTATGTATTGTAGATGTGACAGTTTCCACTTTATCCTTGAGCACTCATTGCCTCAGTCCACCCCTTTGCTCTCACCATTCTTGTGCATGAACATTTTTACAGAGCCCCTTTTTTAATTTTTGAATGAATTTTCAATGCTTTAATGGTGTTACTAGCAGTTGATGTAGTTGCATGCAGTAATGCCTTGTGAGAACTGTGGGGTTTGCTTATTCAGCAGGACAATGACAAGAAGAAAGGTGATAAGAAAGGACGTAACAAGAAAGCCAGCAAGAGCAAGAGCAGCCAGCGGAAAAACACTAAAAAGACTAATGTACCACAAGGGGGAAATGATCTCATTACAAAGCTCTATGCTACTATGGAAAAGCATCGTGATGTAAGTAAAAGCAATGAAGCTTAATGTTATTGTTGGGTTTGTGCATAATCTTTCACAAAATTTGAAACTATGGTGTATGAAGTCACAATATGTTCAATTGTCTTGACTTTGGCATTGGTGTATTGTGCAGGTGTTCTTTGTGATTCGGTTACATAGTCATCAAGCTGCCCAGAATCTACCACCTATCTCTGACCCTGATCCCCCTATAAGCTGTGATTTGATGGATGGACGTGATGCCTTTTTGACTATTGCACGGGAGAAGCATTATGAGTTTTCGTCCCTGCGGCGAGCCAAGTTGTCTTCTATGGCATTGTTGTATGAACTGCATAATCAAGGCCGAGATAACTTCGTCTACACCTGCAATAGCTGCAAGGCCCATGTTGAGACACGATACCACTGCTCAGTCTGTGATGTAAGTTTGACTTCATCTGTGATAGAAATTGGACTGACCAGAACATTGTCATTACCATCACTGCAGTTGTTGGCAGTTATAATGTTAGCTGTGTTGTAAGCAGTATGACCTCATATTTCATCCTTCCTGTTCTGGTGTGTTTTTATTTAAAAAAAAAAGTTTTATAAATTGAAAGGTGTGATTTATTATTGAACCTCATCAACATTTATTTATGCAGGAAAAAGACTTCACAAGTTTATTTTTCATATATTTATATCCATTTGTTTGTTTTCAGGACTTCGATCTGTGTGTTCCATGTTACAAAAAAGAAAACCATCAACACAAAATGGAAAAATTGGGACTTGGCATCGACGATTACTCAGGTGCAGACAAACAGGAAAACCCTTCAGAATCTCGTCGCAAATCCATCCAGAGGTGTATTCAGTCCTTGGTGCATGCTTGCCAGTGCAGAGACGCAAATTGTCGCCTGCATAGCTGTGCAAAGATGAAGCGAGTGGTTGCTCATACAAAGAGTTGCAGGCGCAAAACAAATGGCGGCTGCCCCATCTGTAAACAGCTGATAGCCCTTTGCTGCTATCACGCCAAGCACTGCACAGAGTATAAATGCATGGTCCCCTTCTGTCAACAGCTGAAACACAAGTTGCGCCAGCAGCAACTTCAGCAGCGTTTGCACCAGGCCCAGATGCTGCGTCGTCGCATGGCTATTATGACCTCCTCGCGTGATGCTGCTCCAAGCAGTGTTGTCAGCAATGGCATAGGGGGAGGAGAGGCTGATGCTCCCTCACAGCCTTCACCACAGTCATCAGCACTACACAACAATCATCATGGCGTGGGAGGTAAGGTGACGCCAGGTCCTGGCCCACCCCAGGGCGCCATGAAGGCAGCCCGTGAGGCACAGGAGATCGCCCAGGCTCAGGCAAGACAACAGCAACAGCAGCAGCCCCCGATGGCAAGCATGCAGCCCAGCATCGGGAAGCCTCCTTTGGGGACCATGCAACCGCCTGTTGCAGCAGCCAGGCCTGGGGGCAAGCCTGCTATGCCTGGCATGCCACGGCCAGCAGCTGCCTGGGGGCACTCGTACAACCCACCTCCACCTCCGCAGGCACAGCCTCGCATGCAGATGGCACCCATGCGCATCAGTCTTCCCTCCACCATGCAGCAGCCGCAGCATCCTGGAGCACCCCAGCAACATCCTGGCCCTCACCAGGCGCCCATGGGACAGCAGCCTGTGCCGGTGATGGGAGGTGCGGGTATGCCTAACCAGCAGCCTGGTGGATCCAGCACCATTGGACCAGCTGTGCATCAGCTATTGCAGACACTTAAGAGTCAGAATCCGCCACACTCTGAAGTCCTGGCTCTTTTGAAGAAGAATCCTGCCCTCATGGCCCAGGTACTGAGGTTGAAGAGTCAGCGGTTGCAGCAAATGCAGCAGCAGCAGCAGGTGCAGCAACAGCAGCAGCAGGTACAGCAGCAACAAGTGCAGCAAGTGCAGCAGCCTCAGCAACAAATGAAGCCCATTCCTCCCATGCAGGGTATGGCACAACAGCAAGGCACATTGCAGCAGCAGCAACAGCAGCAGTTGCGGCTTCAAATGATGCAGATTCGCCTGCAGCAGCAGCAACAGCAACAGCAGGCTGCTGTGCAGCAGGTGCAGCAACAACAGCAACAGCAGATGAACCAGTTTGGACAGCCGCAACAGTTTGCACAGCGACCCGGCATGCGGTTTGCTCAGCCAGGTTTTGTGGGTGAACAGCATGGTGTTCATCAGTTTCAGCAACAGCAGCAGCAGATGATGCAGGTGCAACACCAGCAAGCTCAGATCAAGCAGCAGATGGTAGGAGCTCAGCGACCGTTGTCCCCGCAGCACATGATGGGCCAGGGGGCCACACCATCTCCCCAGCAGATAATGCAGCAAGTTCGATCGCCTCCTGCCCCAGGACAGGGTCCAGGGGCCTCTGCGCTCCCCCAGACTGTGCGTTCTCCACAGCCTACCCCCTCACCACGCCAGCAGCCCATTCCATCTCCCCGCCAGCTGCAGCAGTCCCCACACCACATACCCCCCAACCAGTCCCCACATCACTCCATGGGGGCAGCTCAGGAACCCAATCAGATGAACTCGGATCATGTCATGCTTCCACAGCTTCAGACTCATGCAACCTTGGCGCAGTTGCAAAGTCCCACTAATGCAGACTTGGGCATGGGTCAGCAAGACTCTGATATGGTGCCTCTCACTCCTTCAGACCAACTTGTACAATTTGTGGAACGAATGGATCAGTGATAGGGGTGTTTTCCAACATGTGGGTGTGTGTGTGTGGGTGGGTGTGTTCTCGTGTGTGCATGCACACATCAGCATTCAGACTAAGCTGAAGTGGATTCACACTTTCAAAATGCAAACAATTAATTTATGTACTATATGAACTCAGAGTGTTCTCTATTGTATTTTGTCATCATTTTCCATTTTTGCAGAACAAAGGGGGAAAATTAATAATTGACTTGATATACTGTTAACATTTTTAAGGACAATTCTAAGGAAATGTATGTCATTTTCATACATAGGTAGACTACCACGTTTTACAAATTTAAAGGTACAGTGAATTATTTGTCATTTCTTGTGTTACACAGTATGATCATGGAAAATTCTTGCATATTTGTATAGCTAGCACTTCTGTCATATCAAAAAACATGTCCGTTTCCTTCTCTGTCTGCTGCTGTAATTTTAATTCTGTTGTATTGCCTGTGTTTGTTTTAGTGGTTATTAGATGTATGTTTTATCCGGCAGCAAATGAGTGTGAGATTGAAGGCTAGAGCTCCTTCGCTACTACTGACAAAATATTTCTGATTTTGTTTCCTGGACTTTTTGACGTGATGATTCTGTGCGAGGCACTCGCAAATGTCGGCTACTTAACCAGCTTGCTTGCAGTGGCCATGTCTCCATCTTACGAGTTTCCCCACTTTGTCATTCATTGCCTGCCAACGTTACTGCTTTTAATGCAGTGATACAACTCACGAGTGAATCTATGTAAATAAATATTTGTGACATGAAATACAGGCTGCTGTTTTATGAATGAACTTGCTGGGAAGAAAATGCGTGTCCAGACATAATAGTGTAGACTCTTATAACCTATAAACGTTATTGATGAAGGACAATTCTGCTAACATGTCGATTCAGTTGAGAAAGAGAAGTGGAGGAGTTTAATTTCCAGAGCTGCCACCGTCAAGCTAAGCGATCCGGGTAGGATGGCCTCTAGCCACACCTGGCAAGTGAACGTGTATGGTGGACAGAAATTGGGCCATGCCCTTCCATGACTCAGTACTTCAATGATTGAAGAATAAAAAAAATTAAAATTAACCTTCGTAGCAAACACACAACACTTGTTTATTATTGTAAAAGCACTCTCTACACCAACGTAATGGAAACATGTCTGAGAATGTGGCAGGTGAAAACTAGCCGAACTGAGTCGTGTAGGCTTTTGACATTCAAGTTCATGCGCACCTGCTTCTCAACACCAACGCTGCTTCATAGCAGGTGCGTTGTCACCACCACAAAAATTAACAGATGGCAGCCTACAGCTGAAATTGTTGGAAGACTGCTACTTGACTGCAGAGGCATAAGTGTTCGCACGAATAAAAAAGGTTTGTACAATTTTTGGGGTTTGTTTCGCCGATTAAGCCATTTAACAATCGACATAAACTTTTGCACATGACGTGCAAATAAAGCAAACATACTCTGAACCCGCCGATAAGGTTTTGCTTTTCAACTTCCCCATTGAATTAAACTTTATTCCAGATAGCAGTTTTAATAATGGGATTTATCTGTTAAACGGATTAAAAGACTTACCCTTTCCCAAACAGAAATGTGCATGGAATGTAGCAACCAATTAAACTGTTTTTACGCATTCGTTAGTATCGCTTGTCCTTGCGGTACCTACTTATCACTCGTACCACCACGCTCTCCTCCATAAAAAAACAGCTTCAGCTGGAACAATTGCCATAAAGTTACGTTTTACAAATGAGAGGGGTTTTCCACTTAATTGCTAGTTAATGCTGTTGTTCACTTAAGACTGCGAGGCGACTGTCTTGACACGTGCACGGCTGTGTAGGTGTCCATGTGTACGCTGTGCAGGTGTCGCTGTGTAACCGCGCGCGCGTGTGTTTTATATTATCTGCACGTCCCCTAAAACTTCACTTCCTCCAGCTCATAACAACATGAGTTAGTTAATCTGATATGAATTTATCTTTTCAGTCTGTACATTAATCGCCTGAGCCTAAACAGTCCTCGACTAAGTGCGACCTGTGTGGGACACAACTCTGAAGACGGCAAGGATCTCGCTAAACACCGCTGGATTAGCGGTGTTTAGCGAGATCCTTGCCGTCTTTTGAGCTGGTCGACCTTAGGTTTATCGCTGTAACATTTATCATTCGCGGCAAGCAACAGATTACAGGCAACCATTGACAATATTTTAACAGAAGAAACGCTAGGAGTCGAGTTGTTCAACACCATACGGCAACATACCGGAGGACCTGAAGCTTGCGTTCGGTATGGCGATTGTCACGGCTACAGTGTGTATCCTACAGTGAAAGCTTCTGTACCATTGCAGTCATTCTGTAAACATTACATTTTAAGTGATATTTCAGACACCGTGGATTACGCTTCGAATATAAGTAGTGTAGATAGGAAGTATTGGTCCTATGTACCAAAGATTTTCTAACAGGTTTCCCCTTGAAGCGAGGTGCCAAAGACGGTCGCACGCTTGTTCCGCACATGATTTCTAAGCCGTCACAAAATCGTAGAAAGCGATTTTAGGCAGACCATTGGACACTGTTTTCGTAGCAAGAGGAATTGAACTACTGAATCCAGCGTCGGGCGGTGTGCGTGCATCCGTGTTACGTCACTGACATCGAGCGTCTCTCGTGTCATCTAATTGTGACGTTCGTCGGGAGGTACGAGTGAGCCCAGGCCGCTTGCTAAACGTCACGGAGGCACAGACAGCAAAGATGTCAGACAGATCTGGCAATACTGACTTTCCCCAGTGTCACATCCCGGCGTTCAACACTCTGACCTCTTCGTCGACGCTGTCGTCGGAACGGCCCTCGATGACGACCGTCTCCCCATTGCTTGCGTCCTCCGAGCCGTCCGCAGAACCGTCCACTCTGCAGCTGATGCTGGCTGCCCGGCAGGCGGCCGAGGAAGCCCAGGCAGCTGTAGCAGCTGCTGCTGCCGCATCGCAGACTGATGTCGCTAGTCGGCGGCTTGCAGGTAACACCCCGCTGAAGTTACCGTACCTCCGGGAACCAAACAAAGAAGCGAACCCCAGCGATCTTGATATTGCGATTCGTCTGGGAGCCTTCCTGGCCCGAGGCAATGATGAGAGCTTCCTGCGGTTGTTGCAAAAGTGAGTGACTTCCTCGAAGTCCGATATATATATATATATATATATCAATACATATATATATATATATATATATATCATTTGCTAATCTATTTGTCATTTGCTCATCTAATCGTCGGCACCACTATAATTAAGCAAGGGAACAATCAACGTGGCTGTCAGTTTGACACTGCAGATGCCAGGTTTATGAGGGAAGCGATTCTATTCATCCGTTTCCTTGACTTTTGGTCTAAACTATTTCAAAAATTCTAGTTCGTTGCAAAATTGCCTGCTCCGACTAGGATTTTTTAAAATTAATGACGAAACTAGTTTATTACCAGAGGCATTTCTCTAGTTTGCAACTATGAAAGCCATCGACTCGGCGGAAAGAAAATATTCAGTACGCGAACTGATGCATTAAAAGGAACTTCTTGGTCTGACAGGGAGTTTCCAGAGCCGAGCATGATGCCAGGACGTGTGCAAGACTACCCCCTCTCTCGCCTGGACTTGCCATGCTCAGCACTGACGGCCACTGTTTTTGTCAGCCGGCGGGGACCTGGGAGATGTAGGGATGGCGTTACTGCCCCTTCTTACGGCAACACTGGCGTCAACACTAGATGCCGCACAGGCCGTCGCTCATTGCTGCAGCTGGAGACTGGCGCACATCTCGTCACTGCACTGGATGGCCAGAGAGACGTCACACAGTCCGAGACCGTGAGTAGAGTGACGTCACAGTCTAACAAGCACTTGCCCCACCCCAATCACACACACACACACACACACACACACACACACACACACACACACCGAGGTCTTTTGCCGAGACTGGCCAAAATGTCAAGCACTAAACGAATGAGGTGAACAGTGAACTGATAGTTTTACGCCGAATCAGCAAAACATTTGGCAAAAGACTGAACCCACAACACACAATGCTATCTGTACTGGTGACAAAAGTGACTAACACTTGCACCACCGGACTGAATCTAAAGATGGATATATGTTTGGAAGATAACTAAGCTGGGGGAAAGGAGAGCGTGATAACAGGCCCAACTCCCTCCCCCCCCCCCCCGCGCCACACGCGCACACTTTTTCTTATCCAGTCAAATGTAAAGAACATCAGCATAACACAGGCAAAAGGTTACGAGTCTGTGAGTAGCACTTTACACTAACAGTCTAACAAACACGTAACGAGGCACTCTCGGCAGGTTGATAACAGCTACAGAAGTCAACTCTTGTTATCTCTGGTTAATTTGCTCACACTGAAAAGTGAATTGGTTTGGTATTCCTCTGCCCCTCACCCACTGATATTTAGCTGAGTAACTCTGCTATGTGTAGACAAACCCGCACTCGAATTTTGCGCGCATAGTCAGGATCCCTGTATGGCTGCAGGTGCCGAGACTGTGTGCGAGTTACTGATGAAGAATGGAATGGAGCTGGATGCTAACCAAACAGTCGTCTAAACTACTAATATTTCATACTGATTATAGCTGACTGCTAATTTAGCGTCCAATTAGGGCGACGGGAGTTCCCGCTCCAGAGCCTGTAGAAACATATGGACTGCAGACTGCACGAGCGCGCAGTGGCGTAGAGCTGACATGTCTCTCGTCTGCTGTGTGGATTTTTTTTTTGTTTTTTTTTTGTACAAGCATCTTCCGCTTTCTCTGTTGTGTTGTACAGAAGGGTGTAATTCCTCGAGATCAAATAAATTAACTCCTTATCAATGCTTTGATACATCTGTTATTTCAATACAGACGAGCAAAAAAAAAAAAAGTTGAAATTAATCTCTAGATATATTAAAAGTATTGTCTCATTATATTCACACACACACACACACACACACACACACACACACACACACACACGCACACACACACACGATAGAATGAGGAGGAAGGGAGTACGATTTTTCGGTATCTTAGGAACCGGAGAAATGGAGAGACGACAAAGTGGGGGGGGGGGCAAAAAAGATACTTTAGGAGGCAAGAATGTGAAGGTCGTTTCATCTATTCCTCAATGTGTACTGAATTTGTGATGCCATTTCGAAGATACCAGCTGCGAACTTAAGGAAAGGGCACCATTAGAATATTTAATGTGATTTTATTAGTGTTAATGAAAAAAGTGCTTATTAAACCTATTTATACTCTTTAATATTTGATTGTTCTTTGAATCTTTAATGTCCCTAGCTTTTATATTTATTTGTTGGCTCAATACTTAAATGTCTCTTGTTATCTGTTTTCCATAAATTGAGCAAGTATTTTCGCTTGTGGTTACCAGCAGCGTATGGTGGGCCTGGCGCTGGAACACACTCATATAGGTTCTTTCTTTATCACAGTTGGGAGACGGAAAGAAAAAAGAGAGAGAAAAAGGGCGAACAAACTTTATTTTCATTTGGTGATATTCTGCATTCCTGTTTTCATAAGGTCTTCCTCGAAACTTTGATTGTAGAGAGTTACGGGATGGACATTTTTTGAAAAGAAACGTTTGGATGAATAAAGTTGCTTATACGTTTACATGCAGTCTTTTTGCTTTACCGCTCGCTATCTCGTGAAATTATATAGGCGCTTCGATGTTGTACAGATTACGTTAAAAGCAAAGCTTTTCTAGTGGAGTTTATGACCGGAAAGAAATGCATTTAAAAAGTAATGAAGCCCTTCCCCCACCATTAACTCTACCCCAATATGCACGAGAATAATTTTATCTGTGTCGACCTTGGTGAGCAGAACAGAAGTGATCGCCCACCTCCACCCCTGGCAAAGTAAAAAAAAAAATAAATAAATAAATAAATAAAAATAAAAAGAATAACAAGAGTAGCTCTAGAACGCACCGTGTGAAGGAAAACCGGAAAAGACGAATGCATAGCTTAATCTATAGCCTATGCAGGTTGTAAAATATGTTACAGTGCATGAAATGGCAGTCCTCCTTTATTCTATCATCCATCGGTGCTGGCTTTTCCTGCCGAGGATCTGGGCGGGTAGGTGTTAGCGAGGACGCGATATACGGCCTGAAAACCGCCAAACCGTGTTACGTGAGAAGGGATCAGTGAGTCCGCAGATTATAGCTGCTCGGTCTTTTTTTTTCCACTGGCAGTTTGGAAGACAAACTAGTCCTGAACACGGACAGGCGAGTTAGAGGATCTGTCCCTACGGGTGTCTGAAAGGAAACGTATAACGCTGCCGACAAACGTTTCTCACTATATCGTCCCTCCTCCCCAGAACACCTCGATCCTTTCCATTACGAGGTAGGGGGGCGGTATTATATCCTGAAATAAGTTGCAGGCGAGTGATAAATATCCTTTGGTGGAATTCAGGAACAACAAAGAATAAAGGAACAACAAAAAAGCATGTAGTACCCTGTACCTTTCTCTCCCTTTCTCTCTCTTCCCCCCCCCTCTCTCACAAATGAGCGGGAAATGTCTTCTTATTGACTCATCATGTCGATATCGCATGTCCAACAAGTATCTAAAGCATTGCTTTTCTTTATGACTCCCATACAAACATTTGCCAAATAGTCACAGAGGCTTTCCACCACTCCCACCAATCTAGAAGGGTGGTAGAAAAAAAAGGATGAATAATCGAGTGATGTGTTAGCTAATAAATTGTAGCGGGAGCGCTAGGCAGCTTGTACCGCTGACGGTGCTTTCTCCCTTCCACCCTGCACCCCCTTCCACCCTACGCTTGGTCATCGCGAGGCAGGCAGACCACACAACGGGTGACGTAGCACCCAGCTATTCCAGTATAAATACCAGAGAGAAGTCTGTCTCTGCACCTGCTTGTCGAAAGACGACTGGTCAGTACAAGAGCGGTACGTACCTGTTTGCCGAAAGGCGACGGGACCAGGCTGAAAAGCACTCTTGTCACCCAGACCCCTCTTCCCCCCCCCAACTTCAAGGGAGTTAGGTGTTAGGATTTAGCTAGGTAGGTTAGTTAGAATAGGAATAATAGCAGCTGTAGCAGTGGCGTATAGGAACCGGGGGGGGGGGCAAGGGGGGCAGTCGCCCCCCAAAAAAAGATGCTGGGAAGGCAAGAATGTGAACGTTATTCATTGTCAGCATGGAGCTTGCCCCCCCCCCCCCCAAAGCCGAGCATCTTCCTACGCCACTGTGTAGGTGTATATTATGTAAATAAATCTATGTCTTTGAACTTACTCATTTGTGTAAGTGTCTTAGTCCGTATGCTAGCATGATGTATGTGTCCTCGTCGTGTGAACGAGATGAATGAGAATCAGTAGAGAGAAAGAAATTGTGTCCTCCGTTGTAATTGTGTCGAGCAGCAGAACACACACGAAGATCAAGGAGCTGAGAGATACACCGCAGAGAACACACTTTTGGTCTAGAGAAAAGCAGGTCTTTTGTGGACTCCAAGGTCGGCTGAGTGCAGGTGCCGTAGATGGGGAAAAAAAGAACACAACGCGAGGCAGTATATGAGATACGCACCCGACTAACGCGAGCTAGAACTTTAGAAAGAAAGTTCTCCTTGGGAACTTCCGTCCTCTCCCCTGGGACTAGAAAGAGGAACGGACTGATTTATGGCGCTAGGGCCTTGTAAAAGGGGTAGCGACCGTCAGGCCGGTTACAGAAAATAAATAAAGGCCCTCGGACAGGAGATCATCTCCCCTGATCCTTGTTGGAATATTTTCAGTAAGGTGGCTATACTTCAGTGATATGTCTTCACTTGCTCTGCCAGGGTTGTGCACAAGAAGACGGTTGAGAAAGAAAATTTCCCGTTTTCATTTGATCGTCACTGTATTTTGTCGCTCGTTTCGACCCTTGTTTGTGTCTACCACCATTGTTATTCTGCGTATTTGTCTGTGTAAACGAGTTCAAATTCGTGTTTATACGTGTGTGCAGGGTTTTGAGAGGTTTAAGCGCACGGCAGGACTGGTGAGACTAATCGTGAAAATCTGTAATTTACTGAAAAGGTGAGTATACATGTATTACACCCGCGACACAACGGCTTTTATATTATATAGGCTTAAAGATAAGCCATAGTCGACTGCTGTGATGGCCGAGTGGTTAAGGCGTTGGACTTGAAATCCAATGGGTTCTTCCCGCGCAGGTTCGAATCCTGCTCGCAGCGATTCATTTTTTTCTTTCCTTTTAGTCAAATTGTTTTACTTTCCGGCAGGGTTAGACAGGTTTCTGTAGTAGTGTAGTGTATGAAGCAGTTGTATGGAAACCGGGGGCCAAATTTTAATCAGCTACTTCACGGGATCTCAGCGCTATTAAACTTGTGGGAAATTCTGTTAGGAAGCAAACAAAACATTATTCCGTTAAACAGGCACTTTAAGGAACTTTTCCTTTCTATGAGAAGTGTCGTTGTCCTCAGCTAACTTGTGTGATTTTAACTGACATTTTATCAAACTTTAGCATTTCTGATTGTTCCTGTTCTTTTTCCCCCGCACTGCCCTGACGAATGGAAGTGATGAAGGGAGTTCTCCAGTGCCAATTGTTCTGTTGTTCTATCTTTAATCTTTTTGGTAATAGCAAAAGTACATAATTACTTGTCCACAATTTTAATCTTTATGGAAATGGAAAAATTACATAATTACTTATCCAGATTTTTAAAAAAAATTTTTTTTGGAAATGGCAAGATTAAGTACTTGTCACGATCTTCGGTTGGCAGGTTTGTAGATCGCCACGACTCGGACAGTTGGTCTTCCGTAGAGATGTATCTCCATTTTCAGCAACGAATAAAAGACGACCTGGCGTTTAACCCTCAGAGTTTCACTAAAGCGCAGCCAGTCAGTACAGGCCACTACATCTAGAGTGTCTGGTTGCTATGGAGAGCTTTGCTAGAGCACAGGGCCTTGGTATCAGGCGCCTTTCACAGCTTCTTTAATGCAGAGCCTTTAAAATTGTCAGTCCTAGCCTAGCTTCACTCCAGCTTTGTACGCTAAAGCATCAACTGCAGCCTGATTTAGCCTGCTGTTCATCCCCGGAGTCGTTTGATTCAGATTCCGCTATGCAGAGTTTGACGAATGTCCATCTTTGCTGCTGCTGCTGCTGATGATGATGATGATGAAGACGAAACTCTATCACGTCTCTATGAGACACACAGTTTTACCTAGATTGTACAGGAAACATTAACAACACGTACTGTCACTATGGCACAGTAGTTCGTTAGATTAATTACTGCTATTCTTTGGCCATCTACTGCAGTCAAGATTGACGTTAACTCACTGTCCATTGTAGTCGCTCATTAAGCAGTCAGCAAGCTTGCGCAAGCGCGCCTGTGTGTGTGTGTGTGTGTGTGTGCGCGCGCGCGCTTGTGGTCAACATATACTTCATTATCGCCTGGTTTTGCTTCTTCAGCTTCTTTAACAGTGTCGGCATTATTGGTAACAGACGGAACTTTTAAAAGATTCACTTTATAAATAATGTGTGCAAAGTGACTAGCTGCAGGTTTGTTTAATTTTATTCTTACACTTAAGTGATTTGAAATTGTGATGTTATGTGGACATAAGAATACTTCCGGCCATTTCTTCCTGGTACCATCGAATCATTCTTTAAAAAAGACTATATCGATTTTAACCAGTCTTTATTAATTAGAAAAGCGTTTACTGTGAGCATTTCTGCATATCGGAAGACACGTTTAGGTGTATATGAATGTTGTTATGCTTGTCGTGTATCCATTAATTCTAGAGTAACGAAGGAGAAAATTTTCGAAAGAGCCTATAAAACTTGCATAAACGAGCTTGTCTCTGTAACAGCTGAATGGCGGTCCTAAACTCCAGAAGTTGCTGGCAGTGCCTCCAAGTCTCAGAACGTCCACTCACATTAAGAAAGTATGGCTTCGTCTGACGGCTCTAGCCTTCGGTTTTCTTTCTTTAAAAAAAATAAAACCAACACTCGTCTCTTCCACCATGTTATGTTCCAATACTGTTTTCCGCGCATGGGTGAAGTGATCTCACTATTATGTTGTAAAGAGTGTCTTGTTAACAGTCGAATCTGCACCGTCTTCGTCTTCTACTTTTTTCATCATCGTCCTCAGATATTGACCGTGTTCTTTGTCGTTATCACAGCACAGTCATAGTAGAAAAGAGATGTATAGGGCAAGAGAAAAAATGAAAGAAAACTAAAGTAGAGACAATCCTGTTTGTGAGTCTTCTTTTGTTTCATTTCGTTGTTGCCTCTATCTTTCTTTCTTTTTTCTTTGGACGATGTAGGGCAAAAAGTGTGGAATAATGTTTTCACCAGGTTTTTCACAAAATGTTTTCAGATCATGGCGATCATAAGAGTTCACCGCGGCTTCAGCGATTTTCCTGTGCAGATCCAGATTCAGCTGTGCCGTTGTCTGCAGTATGAACTGTGAGCAAACGATTATATATATATATATATGTTGCTGTGTGTTCAGAGAAATCCGTTTCTCGTCTTGACAAGTTCTAGAATCTAGATGATTGTCTTGAGTAGATCACATTCTATTTTTACACTACTATTTTTTTTCTTGATCTAGACCCAATTAGTCTGTTTCCTTTTTTCTCTCTCTCTCTCTCTCTCTCATAGTCTCTGTTTCCTTTTTTTCTCTCTTTCTCTCTTTCATTAGTCTATATATGCAGTTTCCTTTTTTCTCTCTCTCCCATGTCACAAAACAGAAAAAAATCGCAGATTTTGCGGCCTCATCCTGTATCTCAAGGTGAACGTTACTTTAAAGATAATATAAGGGGAAAAAACCCACAAACTGAGAGGACTGAAAGGAGTAGTACATTCGTGCAGATTTTGCAAAAAGTAGAAACCTACTGATAACCCAAAAGAAAGGAGTAGCAGGAATTTTCTTTATATAATAAATATAATGGCAGCATTCACAGCGCTGTGATGGCCGAGTGGTTAAGGCGTTGGACTCGAAATCCAATGGGATATTCCCGCGCAGGTTCGAATCCTGCTCGCAGCGAAAGAATGTTTCTTTTGTTTTCTGAGGGGGTCATTGTGTGTACCCTCTGTCAAAACGGTTAGTAAGCAATAAGCCAGATATGGGAGCTTTCTTATTAAAGCTTTGCACCGTATCTCAGTGTTCATATGCTATTGTATTATGCCGCCACTGACAACTTTCATTCCTCTATTTCTGGCACACGTTCTAAATAAGTTTGTGAACTCAGTCACATCCACACTCTGTTCAACGTCTTTTATACGTTTGGGGATTTTTTTAAATAAATATTTTTGCACTTCAAGGGCATTTGTTGTAATGTCTACTATATCAAACGCGGACATGCTTGCTCACAGATACTGCATACCTTTTCACGGATGATCGACCTGCACCTGCACATGCGATCGTTTTTCGTAGGTACGAGGCCCGCCGTCTGCTGCTGCGTCAGGGTCATCGACCAACGGCCTTCTACCTGCTGCTGACCGGATCATTAATGGTCAACATCCAGGATACACACCCTGTCACTGGACAGACCTTCATTCGTACAGTGTCCGATCTCAAGCAGGGCGACTGCTTCGGGGTGAGATGTAGCCTGCTGTGTGGGCGTAGGTATAGAGCATACAACGTTGTGGACATCTATAACACACACACACACACAAACACTCTTTCTCTCTCTTTTTCTCTTGTGAAGGAGAGAAAGAGAGAGAATGGTTGTATCTGTAAAGGAGGGACGAGTTGTATAATTCGGATGCAAAAGCAGCGATGACGGCGACAATGATGATGATGATGATGATGCATGCTTCTGCGTGTATGGTACAGGAGCTGGCCTTGCTAGAGCAGACGACAAGAACGGCTACCATTATTTGCAAAACACAAACAGAGCTGGCGTCGATATCAAAAGAGGTCAGGTGTTAGGAAGTCTTACACGTGTTTGACAAAGCAGACTTTCGTATGTAGCGAGTTCGTACATTTTTCACAAAGTTTTTCGAATCAGCGTGAAGTTCGTTTCGGTGCTTTGCATGTTTTGTCTTGCGTCACATTTGTTAAAATCAGTTGACTATCAGGTTCTTAGTCCTGAGACGCATTCATGCTACTCAGAATCAGGTATCAACAGGCGAACTTTGTTCTCAAAAAAAAAAAAAAATCATTCAACTCTTAAAACTTTCTCTTTACCAGTATTCTCATGACATGGAGCACTGTACATATTGTCATTTATTTACGACAGTCTTTAAATGTCATTTAACATGCTTTCTAATTGCCAGGACTTTGATCAGATCGTTCGGTCTCAACTCTTAAAGCAAAGAGACCAGAATATTATCTTCTGTCAGTAAGTCTTTACGATATGTTGTACTTTTTGTTACGTTTGTGTGGGTAATGGAGTGTTCAGAATTCACTCAAGGTATTTGGTTTCAATCATTATGCATAAACAGCATGTCTGATTTGTGTCAGTAGCTCTGTACCAATGTTGCTAGCCAGCATCTGTATACCAGTGTTGTGTATCGGTATCTTTGTGTCAGTAACATTGAGACAGTTATGTGCCACTTATTTCGAGTCAGTGTTGTCTGCCATTTAGTCTGTAGTAAGTGCAGAGGGTTGGTGAAGATTAGGCTTGCGTGAATATTTTAGTTTTACGGATTTTATTAGATTTTGTTTGTCTTTTCATTCTAGGAAGCAATTGCTGTTTGAAAGCTTCCCTTGCGAAGTTTTCTATGACAACCCTGACGGATTTTTCTTCCAGTTCTGCCCGTAAGTATCGTGCACACGCAGTAAACTCATTTTTCGAAATTTGAAAACATTTTTATTCATCAGAAACTTTTGTGAGTGCCGACGATAAAGTTAGAAAACATCAGTACAGGTTATAAAAAATAAAGTGGCTCTTACAGTCTCTCTCTCTCTCAACCAGTTTGTGAATCAGGTTGTCAATTGTCATACATACATTGTCTCTATATCGTTCTGCCCCCTTCCAACCACCCATCCTGTTTTTTTTTTAATGCTTTTGTTCGGTTTGTGCCTGTCCTGCTTTGCAATGCTCCCACCACAGCACACTACACCGAAAGTCTGGTGCCGCATATAACAGAAGTGTAATATATTTGCAGAAGTTCTAAGAGCACATGAAAAGACTTCAGTTTTCTAAAATACAGGTGGCTGTGCACTTTAATACTTAAATAATAATAATGGTGTGAGCTTTTATAGCGCGGTATCCCAGCCAAAGCCAGGCTCTCCGCGCATTACAAACATAAAAACACAAAACAGACAAAGTTCCTGTGGCTCTCTCTGTAAAGTTAATAGGAATACCAGCTCGTTCTTCTGCCGTATGACATTCATAGATCACGATGTCAATGAGATAGATCTACAGTCATTGAACTGAAGCAGAATAGAGCTATATCCAAACACATCGATCAAATCGTCAGGAGAAGATCAAGATGATCACAAAGTAGAAATTGCAGTACAGTGTTGAAACGCAATGTTTGGCACTGATGTAAAGTCTATCCCAGGGACGACTTGTAAGAATGAAGAAACTGTGATGGCGTCAGCCAGAGGATTAACGGCGATGAGAGAGTTGATATTAGCAGAGGAACTATTAAAATCCACAGGCGAGTAAACAGTCAAACACAATATGCCGCTGACATCAGAAAAAAAGTGTAGATCGGTACAATAGCCACTATAAGCACATCAAATCCCAGAAGAAAACGAAAATGTGGAGAGCTAGTCCCCTCAAGGCGAAGGGACACCACTCTCAGATACATGACGCTCTCTACATGCTCTTTCTAAGTTTATCATCGATAATTATACCTAATTATTATAATTTCCACTCTTCTTACTCCTTCTTTAAAACACATTTCACTAAAAGCAACCCTGTCCTTCCTAAGGTCATCAATCATATCTTTCGTTTACCTTACATTCACACCACGCAACAAAGCGATCAGTCTCATCGTTGAAAACCAGTCCCGTAAATCCGGTATCGTCTGCAAATTTAACTCACAGGCAGACTTCATTTCTGTGTCTACATTCAGCCGTATTCAAGGAAAACAAAAATATAAAAAAGCCAAAAACAAAAACAAAACACCCCCCGAAAAATCAGAAAAATGAGAGTACGCTACCTTGATGACCGCCGGTATTTGTGTACAGAGTATTAAAAATAACATCACTAGAGAAACGAATATTTAATTTTGAGAGGAAAATGTTAAGTTGGTGTTTTCGGACAAACAGAGTTTCAAACGAGAATTAGAAGGTGTTACGTCAGTGTTTCACATGTAGAGAAAAACGTAAAAGATTTATGAAAACACACACACACACACACACACACACACACACACACGCAGAATTATTCTGGAGGAGTGGAGGGTAATTAAAAAGCTAAATTGTCAAGAATTAAAAAAAACGTAGGTACAAATATAGAATGAAATTATTTTAAAATGATGATAATGTCTTTCAGATGATTGTTTTACCACTTCGTCTTGTACATCATCTTTATCCACGGTCTGGTTAATTTTCTTCTCAGGGCTGGAACGGTGATCGTCAGAAACGGGCAAGAGTGCGCCTTTATCCTCCTTGTCAAGTCTGTAAGTTGATAAAGTATGAAATGCGTGCTACATGTGAAAACAAAGTATGAAATTCATGCTACATGGGGAAAACAGCCATTTGTACTGATATATATATATATATAGACACACTAAAGGGAATGAAAGTGGTTTTGAATATCACGTGTCTGTCTACCGCTGTCAGCAGTGTGTCTTTGTGAGCATGTAATCGCCGTGAAAGTATGGGAGATGTGTGTCACAGGGCAAGTGTCGGCTAATCAGCAGCTACAACAGCAGCGACATTGTCAAGAATCAGCTGGTGGCCGCGTCACGAGAAGTCCAAAAGTTGTTCCCGCTATACGCGGCGATCACAAGGCAGTCCCACTTAGCCATGTGCCGACCGGGTAATGGGAGTGTTGATTAAAATTTTGTATTAATTAAATTTTTATTCTCGGTCGAATGATGTGTGTTTTTGCTAAAAGGCGAGTGGGAAAAACAAAAAAAAATCGCTGCGAGCAGGATTCGAACCTGCGCGGGAAGATCCCAATGGATTTCAAGTCCATCGCCTTAACCACTCGGCCATCACAGCCCTGAATGGCGACGCGCTACCTTGACAATAACACTGCAACGCTTTTTATTCTTTTCACCGTTACATTTTAGAGTGATTTTAACAATCTGTAAACACTTTTCGGTTCTCTTGCAGCACGTTGACTCATACTTTATATATTTAACATTTGAATAGCTTCCTTGAAATAATATGAGAAAACACGACCTGTACATCTTGTGGTCGATGACCTCAATACAAGTGACGATCCGATCGACCCTCAGCCCTCAGGTGCCGCCACCTTTCATGCTAACAACATTCAACAATTAATCGCACCTACACACGTCGGTTTCGCGTGCCCATCATTGCAGACAGCGACGCCAGTTACTGTTCCCGCAGAAGCACGTGTAATTAGATACCTGTTGTCTTGTCAGGTACGCACCCTGAAACCAGGGTGGCCCGTGATGGGACAGAAATGGATTTACTGGAAGAAGTTCTGAACAGACACAGCCTTGAGACCGTCAAGCAGGTGCGGTTAAATTTTTTTTTTAATGTGACAAAATTTACAGCATGTATGATTAGGTACAATATGTGTGAAAGTGTAGAGCAATAGTTATAAATTGAACAGCTAACAGAATTTATAAAACATTTACGGTAAAAAAAAGAAGACAAATTACAGTGTGTTTGATATACAGTAGGGGTTTTACATCAGGCTTGCGCCATATACAGCAGGTATGGTTAGTGAGCAGCCAGTGATGCAAAATACACCATTAGCGAGCAGTTTTAAGACCGGTGTCGTTACGTGCTCGACAAGTTCATGGATGCGCTTCTGACATTTCATGCACAGGCCACGCGAGATCTGGGCGTGCGCGTGAAAGAGGCTCCTACTCCCCCTCCACGGCCTCCATTGAAGAAAAGCCGGACTCTAACCAACCTTTACGACAGACTGCAAAAGGAGTGGCGTCAAAAGTGGGTAAGTCGCCTGTCTTTTGGCAGGAAGGAATTAAGGAACAGTGACTCACTCCCACCCCTCCTCTTAGCTGCCGCCGTGGTGGGTTTTCCGGCTTATCCTATTTGGGCAATATATATATATATATTCTTACTATTCTTACTACTGTGGCCAGGAGAATACTGCTCGCTCAGATTAAAGTGACTGCGTTTTTTTTTTCGTCCTGCAAACCTGCCCCGCTCCCTTCTTTTTGTGTGCAGACGACCGCCAGTGACCCTGCACTACAGTTCACTCACTCCTTCTGGGCTGAACACCTGAAGGGTCCTGTCACGAGAACAAGTCGCAGTGGAACTGGCGGCACCAGAAAGGGTAAAGCAGAAAAAAAATGCTCTCACACTTTATTGCTTACTGATATGCACAACGCAGTCATAGAAACCCTACATAAACAGAGGAAAATTTAAAAAAAACATGGGCTGATCAAACGACAATCTTTCATTGTGTGTATGGAAAAAAAATTAAGAAAATGAGTTTCAGAAATGTGTCCCTTATCAGAACAGATAGTTATAATTTATACCAGAGGAAAACATTCAAAATTTAAAATAACCAAAACTCGGGAGTACTTCGCGAAAGTAAAAAGTAAATAAATGTTTTTGTTACAGGGAGAATGTCAGGACAAAATGTGAGTATAAAGGTCTGGATCACATCATATCCAAGGTGTTCACACGCGACAAACACACATATAATATAACCAGCTTCAGGTACAATTATAATTGTGCCACCAGTAGCCACGGTTTGTGCAGGAAACTAATAAAACTGTAGGGCTTTAAAGGACGAGTTATGTTCGCCCTAAAATGCTTCTTAACTAGTCACATATCGCCATTGCATCACATTTCCACATGAGTGACAAAATATCCCCCCAAAACCCGTTTTCTTCATGGCATACGTCACATAATACTTGAAGCCGCGCATGTTTAACAAAGTGTGGCGGTTGAGAAGACCCTTAAGATTTTGAACGAAAACCACGCAGTCGTATGGCTGTAAATGTTTTTGATTTTCGACAAAATGCCACTTTAAAGACAGCAGGACTTGGCTGTTACAACTAACAAAAAAATCTTCTAAACATACGCGTCAGCCAGTTTCAAACATTGCGGTCAGTCTATAATAATAATAATAATAATAATAATAATAATAATAATAATAATAATAAAAATTAATAAACTACTACCAATAAAAATAATGGACAAGTAATGGCAATCGAGGAAATAGCTGCAACAACCAGGATTTCAGCTTACTGTCATTGTAGTGGAGTATACCATTCGTTTAACATTCGTGAGCCTCCGTTTACTTATCTTCGATATTTATACACCTATGTGTACCTGTAGTATGTCTGCAATGTGCACCAGGTCAAGCGGCTTGAATTCCTGCGTCTAGACACTGATGGCTACGCACAGATCGCAGAGCTCGCTGCAGGAGACGTATTTGTAAGTCTTGCATTTATTTATTTATTGGCGAAGTGAAGAGGTGACGGGATGAAAGAGGAAAGAAGAAACTAAGTAATAATCTCATAACTACGTCGTTGATTAGCAACTCGCTCCTCGCCATATTGACTTTTCGCCGGCGTTACACCATCGACAGGGGTTGGAGACGCTGGTGAGGCGCAAGTCCCCCCGGGTCAGCGTGGTCAGCGAGGGGGCGGAGGTCATCTTCATTTCGAAGAAGCTCTTCCTACAGGAGGCTAACATCCGGGTCCTGCGAATCGTCAACGACATGGTAAGCGTTTGTTCTTTTATCGGTGGCGGTGGAAGGTTACGGAAAACAGGGGCTGGGTTCGGTGGGTTTGTGACTGATCAGGAGGTAAAAGCTTGTGATGAGCAAGCAGTTCGAAAAAAAATCTTCAGTTTAGTTCATGTGGCACAGGATCATCTAAGGACTGGTGGTGATGGCTTTTGGTCGCAGATGATTCACTATCCCAGCGCCACTGACATTCACGAGCAGCTGGAGGATCAGCGGAAGTGGATACGCTTCAAGCATGCGCAGGTGCAGCGTGTGCTGACGAGGTCAGGACGGCGGAAGGACTCGTCCCTTTGCGTCCGCAGCAGCTCATAGGTCATCTGGACTCGCAGATGGTAGCTGATAGCTTGGTGACCTTAGCACCGACCGACTTCCTGGACCGGGATGTTGCAAACGCTGCATGAGGACACTCTGGTGCTACCTAGACAGGCTGGCGATCAAACGCTGCATAAGGATGTTCTTGTATTGACTCCATGTTTCTTTGTCGTAGAGAATGGTTTTGGCTTCTTCGGTTGTCAAATAGGATCGTTGCTGGAAACGAACAATGACGCAACTTTGAAAAATACGAAAGAGCGCTGGTATATTTATGTGTGTGTGTGTGTGTGTGTGTGTGTGTGTGTGTGTGTGTGTGTGTGTGTGTGTGTGTGTGTGTGAGAGAGAAAGAGAGAATCATACTTTTTTATATCTAGAGAATGCTTCGATATACGAGCTCTCACTAAGAGACATTTCAAGAAAGAAACGACTTGAGCTAACATGGGTTAAGAAATCGCGCCAAATAGTTCCACAAGATGATAAACTTAATAAAATAAGGAATGTGCACAATTTTTTTTTCGATCGCTTTAACATCAACTATGTGAATGAACCTAAACTTTCAAACTCAAACCATCACGCTCATCTTCACAGTTCAGTCGACGGACTTCAAAGCGCTTTCGAAAAGGTTAACTTCTCCTGCTTGGTAAAGACCACGGACTTATATGTAACTTCGTGGTATGTCTATAGAGTATAGACGATGCCGCCAGTCATACCAAGGGAACTAACCACGAAAGAGAAACGTCAGAGAGCGAGATGCTTACCATGGTTTCCACGCGCAGCATAGTGTTATTCTGCGCGTGCTGCAGGAAGAACCGCTTGCTGATCTTGATCAGCTCCGCGCCATCGCTCACCTGCACGCCAACAGAAATTTCTGGAATGTTCCACCATGTAAATCAAATTGTCCAAGGACGGAACAAGCAGAGAAAAAGGTAAAGACAATCCCTGATGGACAAGGATGCACAGACAGGCGCGCGCACACACACACACACACACACACACACACACACACACACACACACACGCACACATACGCGCGCGAGCGCAGGAACAAACTTACCAGACTGATGGGTGGGCCTTGAAGAACTGGGTTTATCGGGGAGTCGAAGTGCTCCAGACCCTAGAAAAACGTACAGTATAGTGAGCAGAACGTCCAGGGGAATGGACCGACATTATTCTTAATTTATTATTCATAATTAATAATTATTAGCTATAAGATTATCATAGTGCCACGTTCTTACCAGAGATACGTCCTTAAAAATGCAGCTGTTACCAAAGAAACGACTGTCATCAAAGGCAGAGCGCTCAACAAGGATGCAACGTTACCAAAAGTACATTGGTCACGAATGATACAGCCACTGCCGACAGTATCTTTGTCATGAACATGGATACGAATGTTATCCATCAAACAGCTCACAGCAATGACTCACATATTAAAAATAAAACAACTCACATCAATTACTCACGTCTTACCAATGATACCTTCTTACCAGAGACACAGGCTACAAACTTTGCGTACAGCCTGGTCAGTGCCAAGTACAGGCACTTGTCACGTGACCGCCAGTGAATGGTTATGCGAGAACTCAACAAAGACACTGGGCTGCAAGAAACGTCACCAGGATTGTTATTTGGCAACCTACCTCATCTTCATCATCCTCTCGGTAACGGAATTTCTCAGCTATATCCTCCAAGCCCTGAACAAACACGGCGTGAAGTGAAACACAAAGCGCCAGGGGTCAGTGCAAAACTGAAATCTAACTGCAACCTAAAGTCGTTACTGAGGATTAAGTTGAATTAAAATTCAAAAAAGCTGAAGACAGAGGACACGGGGTTAAATCTACACGGGGGAAAAAGCAAACAGCATGTGAACATTCCAACTAAAATGACGCAGCATACAACAACGTGTAAGAACTGAACATAAACACATGTAGCAAACGTTCGTAACTGCATCTGAACACTGCAAAAGCATCGTGATGAGGCGTTAGACATCAGACACGCAAAATCAAACACTCAATAAATAGCTGTGATTCGACCCCGATCGTCTTTTTCTGGCGATCATTCCCGAGCTGAACCGAAGTCATACAGTCTCAGGTTCGTTGTGAATGAAAGCCGATCACCCTGGTACTGGTTTTGTGATCTAAGACTCCGTTTTGCCGTTTCTGATGTATTGAAAAAATCTGTTCCCAAAGATCGTTTGCCGATCGGTTCTAGGGAATATTAGTGCGACTCTCACAAATTAACGAACAGTTCAGACTACTCGTCACTGACTGCTGTCTTGTTCGCTATTTCAACTCGATATTTTTTTCTTGTCTCTTCTGATACGGGAGACTGGCAAGCTCAACGGAACCTTAACCCATCCTGAACCTAGTTCACGTTCCTAAGCCAACCGGGGCTTAAAACGACTACTCCTAGTCAAAAACGAAACTGGGATCGGCGTTGATGGCTGATCCTCCTAAACCAGGTTTAGACCGGTAATGATCGCGAGATGAAGACGTGGCCTGAAGAAACGAGTTGTACTCAGACCCCCTTTACTGCGCAGTCGCTGCCACATCACAACGTAAGTCACACAAAGCACACAAGGAGCGTTTACTTGTTATGTCACAAAGCTGGAGAGAGGGGCACGTTCCTGTGTCACGTGTAGGTCACGGCCACGTGACCAGCGGGCAAACCCCAAGACTTACGAAGACATCGCCGGGTCGGAGGAGGTCGAGCTGCAGGTATGCTCTCCGCATGATGGGCTCCTTCTTGGGCTTCTTGCCCAGCACCACGCCGGACGGAAGAAGCAGGGGCGGTGCCTCCGTCTTCTCCCGGGTGAGGAAGGTGCCGCGTGGGACCAGGATGTTGGTGCTCCCTCTCCTGCTCCCGGCCACAGGCACGCTGCGTACCACGTGGGTCTTGTTGTCGAGGCCGTAGCTGCTGGTCTTGCTGACGCTGGGTTCTTGGAAACTGGGGCTGATTGGCGGCAGGACAGCAGTGGAGCTGGCTTTCTGGAAGGACACAGGAGATCGCCTGATTCAGCTGAAAGGAAAAGGTCGCCAACAAGGGAGACGGAGGTCAGAGGTTAACTCTAAAAGTTGGAGTGTTTGCTGAATGTTGTTCGCTTACATGAACTTTTCGGCCGACCCTGTTGTCTGGACGCTGCTGCCGTGATTTTTTTTAAAGTCTGAGATCTATCAACCCTTTAGCACAGTCTTCGCCTGTACTAATTGTTGTAGTGCTAAACATAGCAAATATTAGTTACTCTATTGTAATGTTTGCTTCATATATGAATATACGCGCGCGCACACACACATACACACCAGTCATCCTTGAAATATGTACGAGAGTCAAAACGTATGCGCAGTTGAGACTTACGAGTGCCGGGGAAGGGGACCTCACCGGCTTGTTGTCTAGGTGCTCCTCCACAGTAATGGTAGGTACACTGCCCGCAAACTCAGAATCTGCTCACACAGCAAAGCACTAGCCAGCTAGTAAATACGACAGACAAGGAAACTAATGAATGTCCTGAATCTAATTGCAATGGAAAATGATCAAGTCGTGTTTTTTTTCTTCTGGTGTCTTTATTTTGACTTTTTTTTCGATCCAACACAAAGAGAAAAGAGTAAATGACCGAAAGCCTCAACTACTCCTCAAGGCCGCCGCGTGTAAGTTACTTAGTCTCTAGCATACGTATCTTTGAAGTTTCATTAACATTTTTACATACCTATGTGTTTCTCCTGCACGCTTTTGGACTTTCTTCTCGCTCCTTTCCTTTCACCGCCATCAGCAGCCCGTCGCCAAAACAACTACAACACACGTGTGACAATATGTAGTCAACAGAACAGCTACAACACACGTGTGACGATATGTAGTCAAAAGAACAGCTACAACACACGTGTTACTGTGTCACGATATGTAGTCAACGACAAATGATGGGTGCAATTCGTTGAATAACACACAGTTCTCACGCAAAACTGTAATCGTACTTATATTAACATCCTTCGAAAAAGGGAGCCAACAAATGATACTATAGTTGCATAAGAAAATTACGAAGGATATTCAGATAGATACAACTGATACCTCCTCTCAACAGAACGGTTTCTGGACTTCTTCTGAGGTTTCTATTTAGAACTAGGAAAGTTGGAGAGCAGCAGTAAAAGGTGTCAACTGCGAGGATGACTTACCTCCGGCAAGACGATGTCCGTGTCGGTCTTCATTCTGCGCTGCTTGGCCAGTAAACCCAGCATAGCTGCACAACATGCAGCACGCGCATTTAAGAAACGGCGGTTGCACTTAGGACAAAAACATTTAGCGATTATGATACTGCAACGCTTTGCAACTACATGTACAACAGCTTAGATTTATAGTCGTTTGTACTGACGCGTTATAAAACAGCATTTATGTGCTTACGGGAGTCACACTGGGATTATCATGTCAGTGGTTTTCATGTCATGAGTGTGACTGGGATTATCATGTCAGGGGTTTTCATGTCATGAGTGTGACTGGGATTATCATGTCAGTGGTTTTCATGTCATGAGTGTGACTGGGATTATCATGTCAGGGGTTTTCATGTCATGAGTGTGACTGGGATTATCATGTCAGGGATGTGACTGGGATTATCATGTCAGGGGGTTTCATGTCGTGGGTATGACTGGGATTATCATGTCAGTTGTGTGACTGGGATTATCATGTCAGGGGTTTTCATGTCATGGGTGTGACTGGGATTATCATGTCTGGGGTGTGACGGATTTTCGTATCATAAATGTCACACTGGAAGTTTAATGTTCTTGGTAAACTGGGCGATTTGAATTTGTCTGTACTCCCCACTCCGGCCTCCACAGCTTGTCCATCAGATCTGCATTAGACTGGCAATCTAGCAGGCGGTCACCATGCTGGGAAATGGAAGCTAACTCCAGTCGTTAACTAAAGGGAAGTGCAGACGAGCGGCTCACCCTGCGCGTGGCTGAAAGAGCGACCACATCCCAGCTCCTCTGTGGGCTGCAAGGTGAACTTGTTTTCGTTCTGGACGTCTATGACACGCTGTACGCGCACAACCTTTACATAGCCCTGTGTCAGTAAGCAGGGATGTCAGGGTGATCATCATTTCCTTGCTGACATCCATTTACAAAGACTAACTCTAACTTTCCTGGGCGCGTGCGTGCGTGCGTGCGTGTGTGTGTGTGTGTGTGTGTGTGTGTGAGAGAGAGAGATGTCTATCAAACATACATATAATCTACCTGCATGCCATCATCAATTCCTAGAATTTTTAGAAAAGATTTTTGTTTGTTGTTATATGCAAGCACTCTGCACTCTCAGTCCTTCACTTATACCCTTTTATATATCTGCACTTATAAGTGTTTATATCTGCTACGCCAAAAGTAAATATAACACCAATCTAAACAAGTTTGTTTACTGGGTGAAACCATAAGAAAATTTCATACCGACTTAACTACATAAAGCCAAGGTGTTTTGCTGATATCCTTTGCGACAACACGGTTTTGCCTGTAAAACAGTATATACAAGTGACCACAAATACACTACATACAAAACCGCACATTACAAGGTAAACAAGCTTAGACGCTCCCAGTTAAATATAAGCTGTACATGTTCTGAAATGCAATAGATCGGTGTTTACAAAGTTTGAGTGAAAGATTTAATGAACATGAAGCTGATAAGTAATAAAAGAAAATCCCAGACAACATAAAAACAAGTAATTTTACGACTTTCTGCTCGAGATCAACAAAATTTCCCTGAGACATCACCGACACTTGTCATCAGAACATATCCTAAAAAGTCTACAGTCATGAGGCAGCCATACCTTCTCCACAAGAGTGGGTCTGTCATACTCTTCCTCACAACCCAACGGATCTTCCATACCCTTCCCTAAAAACCAGATATCATTTGTGTCCTTCGCAGAAGCTTGCAAACTTCGATTCCTCCCTACCCCCAGCTGCGACACCCGGAGGAGATTCAAGCGTTTCTCGTTTCTCTCTCCATGTTCACTATGACTAGATGAAAGCTCTCGACGACCCCTGTCGACCGCACAGAGTAAGTCTACATGAAAAAGACTCTTGCTGAAGATTGTTGTGCGAATGATACCTTACCCATAATACTTGAACTCGATGGCATCTGGGTTTTCAAGAAACAGATCACACGGAAACTCCTTGAAAAGCTCGATCGACCTGAAGCGAAAGGTTTGTAAATTAATCCATTGTGCACGAGCTCAGGACCGTTAGAGAACGTAGCGCTGCTTGGAAACATTATCAATCAGTCCACTTGAAACGTAAGTAGTAATATTACTTAGACTGGTAACATGCGCTTGAAAAGCACTTTTGTTCAGATTCAGCCAAACTAGATCATCGTTTGATCGTAAGGTTGCGGGGGTAGGGGTGGGAAATGGTTGCAGCATAGGTGCAATTAGTTATCTATGCTCACCACAGGAAATCGATTGGTGGGCCTTGAACGGTGTGCTGCAGTCGAATAAAGTCCTGCCAAAAAAAAATCATAGTAATAAAAAATTATACACAATGGAGAGTCCCAACAAGTAGGTGCCGGTATAAGTGCACCACGCTTATGAAATACGATACTATTTCTCCCGCTGGACTGCATTCTTGTTGAAAGCTATACAACTGTGATTTTTTTTAAATGCAGCTGTGGTTTATCGAATTATAACAAGTAAATTTCCCAGTGACCTTAGGAATAATGAAATATAAGGCTAGAACATGGCACAATAGCCTCCTTTCCCAGGTTTTGACCTTCCCTTGTGTGGACAGAAGACGTTCAACCGGATATTATCCTGAACTTGTCCATATTTCCTTTATTATCGATATCGGGTTTTTTCGCTTTTCTCCCAGTAGCACAGTTTTGTAGACTTTGGACAGAATAGTGCTTGAAAAGAGAGATTCAGGAAGCATTCGATCCGTATCTAATTTGTCAATGTCTAGCTTTAGCTTACACGGTATTTGAATCTTTCTTCGTCTTTCTCTCTATCTATCTATCTATCTAGCATGCGACTGATGCGAGCGCTTTTTGCGCACTCATCGCAAGTTTAAGGCTCTCGCTACCTCAGCCGTTGAGAAAGCCTAAAGAGGTGGACCTGGTGTTTGCAAGCTGCTTTCCACACTAAAACAGCAAAATTCAAACAGCACCCGACCGACGCCAGACACTTCCACAGTGCGCAGGCGCCATGACGTCATAGGAAGTGACGACACTGTAATTGTGGCGGTGGCCTGCTGTTTATCAATAAAAACAAAACAAAAACCGAGCGGCTTTGTTGCAAGTTTTTGCACCCCGGGCCTTTCTATGAGGTGACATGCGCCACAACGTATGGCATTCATTTATTTTCAACAGCCATTTGAGCGAGGACAGATTGTTAACTGAGGCAAAATATTCGCATGGGAACTCACTGTAGTAATCTTGTGATAATAGAAACAGTGCACGTGCATTCTGTTGATAGGAAGAGAGGGAACGAGACAGCGCCAGAGGAAGGCAGCAGAGGGAGCGAAGGTACAGACAGGCACGCACAAGCACGTGTACACTCCCAGTCCACTTCTCTTTGTGTGTGTGTGTGTGTGTGTGTGTGTGTGTGTGTGTGTGTGTGTGTTATTTTTTAGTCTGTGTTAACACTCACATCTCTATGGACGGTCAGAACCTCCACGGTTCCCTTGGCGACTAGGTGATATTCGCGCAGCCACTGATGCTCCAGTTCCTCTGGCTGTCGGATGATGGTGACGACGACGACGACGACGACGATGATGATGAGAAGACGAAATTGAGAATAATGCGAAAAAAATCTAAGGGATCTACTAGTGTGTAGCAGCTAGGCATCAAAAACGTCGAATTTCTGTATGATGTATACATGCGTGGCTGAGCAGCAAAATAGAGGAATCTTCTCTCACATTTACGACGAACTTTTGTAGTAAATTTACTATTTTTGTCTTTTTTGTAAATTATTTACTATTAATTATTTTGATTGATTTGATTTAATATTATTCGAATATTCGGAGAGGTTTTGTCGTGAACTAATTCATTCTTCTGTTTTGTTGACCGATGTGCATCAGCCGGGTAGTATAAAGGTTACTCAAAAACAAGAAGTTGAAGAGACCGAGAGAAACACAGTACTCACGTCTGACGTTGCATTTTTGTTCATGAAGCCCATTGGCTTGATGATGCAGCCCAAGCTGAGCTTGTACTCTTTGAGCTGTTGAACTGAGAAAATGAAAGCCTGTCACCCTATGTTCCTTAAATTTCAAGAAAAATACTGGCAGAAGTTTCCATTTATTAATTACGCAGAGTGAATTACAGTTTATTAATTCCGGTGTTCATGTTTCAACACACAAAGTGCAGTTAATGCAGAATAGAAATCGCAAGGAATGGAGGTGGGTGGGTGTCGCCTGCAGTTGACAGTTTCTTGTACCCAGCCCATGACGTGGGTGGCAAACGAAGGATGGGAAGACTGTCCCAAAGTTTTATAAACCAGTAGTTACCATGGTACCCGATATCCCTACCTATCTGCAGAAGCTGCTGGGTGACCCGCTAACTAAAAAGTTTAAACAGAATTTTTAATAGCTGATACTTAATTCGTTCGGGAATTCTGTTTTACTTAATTTCAATCCTGTTCCCCTTTCTTCCACCAGCAACAACAACAACAACAACGACGCACCCCTGCCGGCCAAGACGTAATAGAACCTTTCAGGAGCGCGGCCTTGGTATGCGATGTGTCTATTGTCATCATACCTGCAACATAAGGGACACAACAGTACTTAAAAGACCAAGTATTTTGGGGAATCTATCATGCGGAACTACGGGTAAAAAAAAATCCATGGAAAGAGTTTTCTCACAGCAGTTTCACAGGCTGGTGCAAGGTGAAAGGGCAAAATGCGAGTCCGTGCATTACCCAAAGCCCGCCGACGCGACTTGCGCCGCACTTACCTCCTCAGTACGGGTCCTACCATGAGTGACCACCCCCATCAACTCACTGATTTCCAGAGAAGCTAGGATCCCTAATAATTATTTAGGTCAGAATTAGAAGAAAACTTTTGTAAAATATTCCTGGCTTGCGCTTCTAGTCGTGTAAGAGCACCCACTGCGCGATTACTAGTCTAACTTGATGGAATAAACGGGAAGAAAGCCGAACAAAACAAAGAAGAAAGAAAGAAAAATGCATGGCCATGTTCTGGATTTTTTAAACACACTGACCTCTCGTATCCTACTACCATAGCCACGTCCTTCTCCAGCTCCACAGGGAACAGATGCTGAAAGGCTTTTGTGGTTCGCAGCAACCACTGGACCTGCAGTCAGAAAGGACCTTGTGTTAGCGAGCTGAAGTGCGTGGCGTGAACAAACTATACAATTATCAGATATAATTTGACCAACTTTTATGTCAATTATATCTATTGAGATCAGCAAATTTATGGGCACATGTGCCTTGTCACATAAAACATTGATAAAACCACATGAACTATTCCGCAAACGAGCCCGCACTTCTATGCAGAAATATGCACATGACCATGTTCCATGTCGGAAGCCACATTTTGTCGTCTGCGTGTGAATTGTCCATGGGTTGTTCATACCACTCGTGTTTATTCTCTCCGACAATTGTTTGTCATAGCGAAATTACATAATTTATGTTAAATGTCAGCTTGTGCGTAGTGCTTAAACTAGTATTGACTTGAGATGATGAGCTTTACGTGGAATGGGTCAAGCAAGCATGTTTTATTGTTAAAGGGACATGGCCCCATCCTAAATCGAACATGCAGAGGTAAGACTACGGGTGCACTGAGCTTGAGCTCACCCTTTTAAGATGCTGAGGAGTCCTGTACTCTGGTGGCGTTGTTAAGGCAAGCTGCATCTCTGCGCTCAGCTGTGTTGCAGACACACAAGAAAAATCAAATACAGCCGATAATTAAATACAAGTTGTCCAAAATCGCACATGCGCGCGCGCACGCACGCACACAAATAAATGAGAGGAATTGTCTGACAAAAATACGAAAATCTACAGCAGACGGATGACTCCAAGAAAGTCCCTACATCGCGCCCAAGATGGCGAGTTGATGTCACTATACTTACACTATATTTGCCAGCACCTTTCCCACGACTTCCTTCTGCGTGGAGTTTTCGTTGTTTGCGCATGACAGCAGGTCCCGCTTCCGGGTCAGCCGAGTTGAAGTATCTGCAAAAGTGATAACATGCTGGATTTTTTTTTCGCATATTCCTTTAAAACTTATAATTGACAAGACTTTGTTCAAATAAATATTTAAATATTAAAGTGTTTGAGATCTAGTCATTAAGTGCTAAAGATCACAAAAAAGACCACAACAGACTTTATTGCTATAAAGAAATCAGTCCTCCGCAGGGTGGTGGTAGAGAAACAACCTACCGGCGGCTGCTGAGACAGGCACGTGTCATTAAGAACACGGTGTGGATGGCTGCCAGAAGACGGTCTTCGGGCTGAAACAGGACAAGCACTTCACGTGTGGTGACTCCGCCTTCTTGACTGCCGCCACTCCACAGTATGTTGTGTGTGACATAGTGGCGCCACCTCTGTTTTAGCTAATACTGTACTAACACCTCGTCACTAACACTGACATGTCTGACCATTTGCTCTACCAACTCTAACATTACGACATTAGTAGTAATAGATAATATCGTTTGCTTTTTTCTAACCCTTTAACAACACTAAGTCATCAACAGTGACAGTTACGACCATTTAAAACTAATCCTTATTTACTTCCCCCTAACTTTCCAGGACAAGATTTTGTTCAGAAAACAGTGTATTGTTACGACAAAAATGCCTGCATTGCATCAAACTCCAACAGATATAAGCAGCACAGTACCTTCCAGTCCTTCCTTCTATCGCGCCTAAACACATCTGTGTTTGTATAAGCCAGCCTCTGAAAATAAATTCACGAAGGACATTTCAAAAGGCATTGTAAAAATTGTGTTAGGTCTGTTATAACATGACAAATGCAAAGAAAAGATTTATGCTCAGATCTTACCTTAGTCTTACGAACTCTTATGAATTATATTTAAATCTTATACTAAGAAACGGCTGCATTGCTTTCAGATGCAAGATTGTTACAGAAACTTACTTCGTGGGAAAAAAACTAGAAGAGAATTGAATGTACTGTGCGAGTGTGTCAGCATTGCTTATCACTCTTAGTGTGTGAGAGACCTCATCTTCGTGTGTAAAGTGAGACCTTAACTAGGTGTGTGAAGTGAGACCCCATCTTTGTGTGTGAAGTAATTCTGCACTGGGTGTAGCTATAGACTGGAAATAAAACTGTGAGCCCTTGTACCAAAACGGCGCTTGGCCTTGCATGTGGGCAGATATCTGGAGGTCTCTGCGTGGAGTTTGTCCCTTGCTACTACTTCAGAAAGGCCGTGGGATATGGCCATCCTGTAGCGGAAAATACATCGAATCTGTGACTTTGGACCGGAAGCACATCGCTGTCTACGAGGCTATACTTTACCATCGGTCCTTAGCCAGCACATACAGCCTTTACTTCGGGATGTTTGCTTATCTCAGTTAACTAGACCAATGGATGCCACTTTTTTTTTTAATACTTGGGAAAGAGTGAGGGCAAGTTTTCATGAAAAGGAGAAAGAAGACTTGAGCTCTCCCTCCCTCCCTCTCTTTCTTACAGATCATCAATCACACAATAGATAGAATCCTTTGTACTGATCGTCTCACTGCATTTTTGCATATCAGTGTTAGCCACATGGCACAGAACGCTATAAAAGTGTTTTCCAGACAAGACCTGCCAATCCCTTTAACTGAAAACCTCCAGTGCTCACAATAATAAACCTCTTTACTGCTCAAACATCTTGCTTCAAAGCACAATAGATGTTCAGGGCTTAGAGACCCAGTCACCAGCCTCCGGCTATTTATGGTCTTTTTCTGTTAGAAAACCGGTAACAGAAGAGATCGCAGCCGTCGATTACGCTGCTGGCGAATTATATTTTTTTTCTCGTATGCCCACATTGTATTTCCACTTGGAGGTCTTATCTTCTTAGAAACTCAGTAGTCTCACGAAGAATTGCTACCGGCCAATACAGTTTTCGCTGGAAGGGAATTGTTTTAAGCCATGTATCCTTGTGCAAATCTCATCATTATGAAGTAAGGCATGCTACCGATCGATTAATATTAACTTTTATCCATTTTACTTAATATTTCACTTGGCAACACACACAAACAAACAAGTACTCGGGTTGTCACGCACCGCCAGCTTTGATAAAGACGGAAAGTTTACTGCACGGGCTAAAATATTTGTCCATTAACTACTTCGTCTTGAATTTTTTTTCATTCATTCTCTCTTGCCCTCTAATGTATAACGATAATGTTGTTGTGGCATATTTTACATAATTGCATTAACTCAACATTTTAGTTTATGATCAGGATGTTTGCTGTAATAGTTGCTCTCTTCCCATTGAAATGGGCCTAGGCCTAATCAATAAAAAGTTCGAGTTCGAGTTTTCTCTCGATGCCTCCCCCCTCTCTCTCTCTCTCTCTCAATCTCTCAATCTCTCATGTTTATTCTCAGTTTAATGCTTTCTCTTCAAGTTAGAAAGAAAGACAGAAAGTCGAAGAAACAGAGAAAATGAAAATTCCTGATCGACAAAGCTACAGGAATAAGCAGAGCATGCTCTCGGCATCTATCTTCGCCCTAAACGGGCAGAAACTAAAGTACTACAGTAACAAGATGAGGGTGGGGGGGGAGAGAAAACGGAATGACGAAATAAACGTGTGCAAATCTATTAAATATTCACTCATATCATCGTTGGAAATTCGTTAAGTTGCGAAGCAGCAATCATAAATTTTTTTATGACATTCATTCCCCGCCAGTTCAGTGGGAGTCCTATTGTTAGTTTGGCATAAGTTTGGATAAGATACTTCGGGAAATGGTCATCGAGAGAGAAGTGTGTGTGTGTGTGTGTGTGTGTGTGTGTGTGTGTGTGTGTGTGTGTGTGTGTGTGTGTGTGTGAGAGAGAGAGAGTGTGTGTGTGTGTGTACTCACAAGAATACGGTCCCTCTGCTCTGACGGCAAATCCTTCAGCAGGGTAGAGAACTCGGCCTTGGGTTTGACCATCGACTGCACCTCCTCCAGCCTGTTGCTGATGTTCTCCAGCGGGTCATCTTCTGGAAGCAAAATGGTCAGCTTACGTTTAGTCAGGCTGAGATTCCGTGCCCTGATTTCCTCCTCCTCCTTGAGGAGCCAGTTGTGCTCCACCTCGTACTCCGCAGCCGCCTCCGCGCGAGCTCTGTAGTCCTCCAAAGTGACCTGCCGCTGTAGACGAAATGACTGATGATCGTTGTCTGCTGCAACGACGGGGACAGCACTGCTACACCCCGCACTAGTGTCTGAGACGAGAGTTCTCCCTTTGCTGGGAACTTCAGGCACCTCGTCTTGGTCAGCGAGCGCCCGGCTGTGCTTGTCCTTACACTCGTCTTCATTTCCCATCACCCCGCCCTTTCTGTCGTTAGCCACGAGCACATAACTTACACTAAGGCGGGGGGTTACAACAATCTTTGCCGTGTCCCGCGCTTTTCTCATTCTCTCTTCCACTTTCTTTCCAAACGAAGACTGGTGGGGGCTGGATGTCAGAAGATGCCCACTTACTGAACGGTGGTCCTTCCGAGCTGAGCACTCCGTCTCATCTCAAACGCCCAATCGTTTGTCTTCCCTGTAGCTGTTCCCACACCAACTGCTGTTATATTTTTCTGTCAAGAGGTGGGTGTGGATGTGGGTGTGGGTGGGGCGTAACTGTACCTCGGCTGCCCTCAACCATATTTCAGAAAGTACTCGTCTTTGATATGGCCTGGTATCAAACACTTCACGAGCAACGCAATATTATCTTGTTGATAGGACCATAGGCTTTGTCCTCTTACCAGGTCCCAAGAGCAGACCACAAAGGTTTTCTTCTCTTTTGAACCCTTTTAGTAAACACCACACATTCATGGACTGTAAGGCAGGCAATAGCTGAGCGATAGTATTTCTCGACATCAAACACGCTAGACTACTACAGCGAAGGTGTTACCACTGAAAGTGTCCCGAAAGATCCCGCTCTGTGTCTGCCGCTTCTCCCGTCGCCAGTCGTTTATACAGACGTCCGCTGTTGAACAGTATGAATTTCAGACGCCATTTAATCGAGAAACGTGCAGCCCCGTCTAGTGCAAGCCCCCAGTGACGATGAGCGTGACGACGAACGTGATGTCGCGGGTGAACACCTGGGCCCACACGAATGGCCACTCGTTCATTAAACAGATTACAAGGTGGAGGGGAACACATTAGGAAATAAGAACAGTCAAGGCACCACTACATCATCCGATATATGAAGTTTAGCACAATTCGGGAAGGATCTTGTATCACAACTAAGCCGAAAGCTTACTGAACAAAGTGTACACATAATAACACGGCTCGAATACACTTCTGAAATCCAAGGAAATCCACTTTGCGAATCTAGACACTAAAAAACAGTTCGATTCGATAGACAGAACTTCAACAGTACAGTGAAACAAATCTCTTGCCAAGAGACGCGCGCAGGCCCGCAGTTTTTTTCACGTTACGTCTGCGGGCCCAGCAAATTGCACAGGAATCACGGCAACGGCACACAACAACAGTCACCACACCTGACGTAGTCATCATGGCCACGGACCTGAGAAATTCCTGCACGGATCCTGCACAAAAGTATCCTTTTTGTTTCTCTAACGACAATGTTTCAAGTTTCGTTGGGCCATTTTCGCCTGTCCACGACCACCAGAGTTGCTGAACAGGCCATGCAGCCCTCTGGCAGTGTTACGTAAGCCTGTCTGTGCTGGCCCGTTAGTGTGAGTGAAGCGGCCAAAGTGTGGCTTCCCTCTCCTCCGTCTCTTGTCAGACGGCAATCGATAGAACCTGACAGGAGGTCGCTCTTGAGGCGTCCTGCCGACTGCGGACAGGAGTGTCCATGTACGTCGGGCAGGAGAGGGTGAGGTGGCGGTAGGGGAAACATTCATGTCAGACCAAGACAAAGCTGGTGTGTGCAGGAATGTGTGATACCATGTCGGGCAAAATTTCACAGCAGGCTTTCACATTTAGGTCTTAAAACCAGTTTTTATACAACGCTTGAAAACGGCTTAAAAACAGTTCATAAAACACTTTTAATTTGTTTCTACAGAGTAGTTCTTAAGGTTTACACATGAGCTGTGCAACTGAGCCAAGGTTGGCAGATTTGCGTTATTTATTACTTCTCTTGTATGGAGGTATTGTCATCACTGCCTTAATAGTACTCTGTTTGCAGTAAGAAAGAACCAAAACCTTACATAATTAAGTGGACACTCTTTAATTCGACGTACACCTCGAATGTTTATAAATGTAATTGACTACATTTTTTAAAAATTATTCAATAGCACTAAAACAAATGCACTTCGTTGTACAGCTCCGAATGTTCCTGTTGCCTTAGAATGCACTGCCCAGAATTTTGAGTCTGTTTTGCAACAAACTGTTCTTCATTAAATTATTTATATACATTAGTTATTTATATATAGTTTATCAAAAAAAACACAACTGAAGTGTACCCACCTGAAGAATTAGGGAGATGATTACCATTATTGATTTCCTTCATAGTCTTTACTGCCATCTTCTGAAAGGGACGTCACAGCCACGCAGAAAGTTTTCCTCTGAAGAGTTGCATCCCGTAGATATTCTGTGTATCGGCAAAAATTACAGATTTTAAAAAACCTAAAAGCAGGCGGTCTTTTTTTTTTTTTAAGGTTGAAGCTATTTTGAAAAGGACAGTAGTCTGCTCTGTTTCTCTCTCTCTCTCTCTCACACACACACACACACATCTAAACTTACAGTCACCATCCACACGGACACACCCACTGTTGTACTGCTTTAATACACATACAACACACAGGAAATATATTTATATATCCATGCAAATGAGAAAGAGAGGGGGAGGACCTTTGTTTGATACGCAAGGAAGACTGCGTTTGATACGTATACACTTGATATGTGGCTTGCAACTTGTGGTTGCGAGAACGCAATACAGGGGTGAACGGACATTCACCCTTTCACTCCACAAGACGATCACTTCTTCATTCTTCGATGTTATATCTTTGCTTTGTACCTTTTTGTAAAGTGCTTTGAGCGCACTGCCGAGTAAAAAGACGCACTTATAAGTAGTATTTGTTATTATTACTACTATTACTACTACAACTCTAGCACTTAATCATAGCTACCTTCGCCACATCCCTATCAAGTATAAGTAAATGAGCATTAACGAGCAGTGTGTTCAGCTGCTTGTCATTTCACGTCCTTCTCAATTGTGAGCGACATTTCGAATTTCTACGCGCAGAGATTCCCACGGCCAACAGTCTGGTTCCAATAAAACCAAACTCTTCTTCGTTATTCTGTGCACAGTGAATTTTTATGTGGACGGTGATCGCGTTTGTGTACAACTGGGCCTCAGACTTGTGCATTGTCGTCAATAGGGGTTTACTTCTCATGTCACCTATAGTCTCGACTTTCCACTGTTTTCCGCTTCGCCAAACGCGCCATTTGCACTCAAAACGACCCACTGATCGAGGACTTTAAAGACTGCTAGATGTCAGTAATCCACCAATTTCCCCACCAAACCCTTCTCCCCCCTTCACACACACACACACACACACACACACACATGAACCCGCACGTACAGCGCCCCAGCTCTGTCATGGGCTGTCAGGCTGATTTCCAAGTGCAGACGTATTTTTTTTATTTATTTGAACTGCTACTTAATTGCGCTGTCCCGACCTCCGCTTATTTTTTTTTTTTAACTTCACTGCAAAACTTTGACATACGTGTATGAACAAGCACTTAACCCAGTTTGAGACAAACGCACAGTACTACAAGCAACAGCACCAATGGTAGTAGAATACAAAAGAGTACCACAAAGAATGTAATAATAACAATTTATCACACACACACACACACACACACACACACACACACACACACACACACACACACGGTAATACAATGAAACTATGCCATCCTTACTGACAGGCACATGTGAACATGACACTGTCAAATCTCAGTCACTATGAGATCTATATCACAACTTTTTGTCAAGGGCAGTTATGAATAGCATCGTATTATTGTTGAGAACTGAAAGAAAGCTCAACAGTTGTTAAATCATAGCGATCGCAACAAACGCACAATTTAAAGCAACCCCCTTCCCTTCAATAAAAGAGGAGACATAATACAAAACTAATCAACAAAACAGTTCATTTAGCCGCTGCTACACGCGTTAGCTCCCTTTTGTCAAGAGTCGTGGACAACAAGGCCCACCACTCTACCGGCGACTATCAGTTTTTTTTTAAAAATTACTTTTATTAAGCAACGTTACCAGTCTATTTGCTACGCTTTCGTGATATCGGCACAATCTGAGCCCGTTAACATATGAAGAAATAATGTTATATCCGCTTACGAACTGTGTTATGTACTTCAACTTCTACTTAAATTAAATGACTCGGGAGCTGTCTGCCTTACACCTGTCGAGTTTGATTCATTGTCAATGTCATACATTTTCTCTTGTTATTTATTCGTTAACACCTTGCATGTGTTATTATTTAACTGTAGGTATATTTATACAGTTGGTCAAGTTGTTTATATAGGTCCTTGCGAGAACTGCAGTGTGTTATTTTTAATTATTGGTAGATCTGCCTGTTGTTTCAGCTCATTCTTGTGAGTGTCGACAGCTCTAGGGCCAATGAGGTACGTTTTCTAGACCAACAAAAACAATAATAATTTCTTGGTAAAAAAAAGTGAAAACCAGACGAGATTTGTGGGAATGAGGAGGTAAATACCCGTTTGCAGACTAAAATAAACAGCGCCGTCACTGGAAGGCTACTGCCCAGAGCTCAAATCACGCAAAAAGAGATCCGAAGCTTTATTCACTTCGGGAGCGACGTTGGGGGTAAACGCAGCTATGTCCTCCTATCCCTGCTCACCGAAACAAGTTCATAGTCCTTGTGAGAGAAAAATCCCACCTCAAGAGCTTTAGATCTTCAGGTATGACAGACAAAATAGCGCGTCGTCTTTTGTCAAGTGTTCCTCCCGCACTCTACCCCCCTACTCCCTTCCACCCCTCCAATCCCCGCTATCTTAAACAAGCATACCAGCACACCTTCGCTTTCTGTCCTCAGCAAGTCACCAGTCGTTTCCTCTCCCCGTATTATTTTGTACACCACCTACGTCCAATAACGGCCTGTGTAGATTATTGCTCTAGATTTTGATGAGTTTTAAGAATACAGCCTGCCTGTTGCCAAAGTGGGATTTGTCACTGGAGGGGCCGTACTGATGTATGGAATATTGCATTCCTAAAAGCGACTCACCTGCAGGAAGTCTCGGTTTCAAGTTTCTGCAGCAAGTTTCACCATGCACTTTTCTGCCTCTTTCAAGCTTTGCAGTAAGCCGTATAGTCACTGATCTAAGGATCTACCTTGGTAGCTAGTATTTCGGACGAGAGGTGATAGCAACATGTAAACAAAACACTCAGCTCCAGGTAGCATTCGTAGACACTATCAAAATCGGCGCCGCCAAGTCAGGTAGAGGTATTTCAATTATGCGTTATTCTAGTTATCATTAATAAATAATCACATCGTAGCCTACAAACTTCAAATAGCGTTTTCACTTCACCATCACCGACTAAAACGTGTCCACCCAAATTCCGGACAATCCATTTACACTATATTTTCTGGCAGCCTCATGGCTGAAGCTAGAATAAACAGTGACCATGCGGCCACAGCTACAAACTCGGATAACACACCCACCTGTACTAGAGCTCCCATCAGAATCCCTGTAGACTGTGCTACAAATTCGTATAACACGTCCATTTCGACAAGAGGTATGCAAAGCTGTGGTATCCACACTTTATACACACCGCCTCCGCCTCTATCCCACCCCACCCCACCCCTTCGCCGTCAGACATGGAGGAAATTACGGCGCCTCGACTGCGCAGGAGATTGTCCACAGCGGGACAGCGGCAACGGCAGTTTAAACACGACAATTGCTGTATCCGGTCTGCCCCGACTGCAGCTGCACGTAATTATACCTGCTATTAAGCAGCCGCCTGGTCTCAAGAGATCAATAATCATAAAAAAACTGTCTCTCAGTCGATGTTTCTGTACATAAAGATCATCAAACATTTAGCCCTGCAGACATCAGAGAGCCAGTCCATATTGGAAACCCTCTGTTTACACATTGTATACGTTTCTACAGATGGAGGTGATTCTTAATTTCTACATCTTTTTTTGAAAAACTTTCCTAACGCTTGTCTGTGGAGCTAATCCTTTTTTGATGACCTATAACCGAGCATACCGATACGTCACTGTCTGTACCTGTTCGCCTCCACCTGTAGTTGTCGCACAGTTCGTCCAGCTAGTAAAACGTCCGTCTGGATGTTTTGTTGGCGCTAAATATTTTGACTCTCGTGGGAGTTGTTCTCTGAAAGAATGGGGGAAAAAAAAGGTGTTCACATCAAAACTCACCCGTGATTTCCAGCCGAAAGTCTCGAACAAGCCCGACGCCCGTCTAACAAACATATGCTTGGACCTGAAAGAGGAGAGGGGAGTGGCAGAAGGAGGGAAGGTGCAGGTCCTGATTGAATCAGCGGATCTTGGCACAGATTGCTGTGAGACAGATGACACCCCTGACCCCAAGCAGGTTAGCGTGTTCTTTTACTGGTTGAGTGAGCACTGCGTCACGTGCTGGCCTTCGATATCAGATACAAGAGATAGTGACATCGTGTATACACATTTACAATTAACAAGCTGAAGGGCCGTTTTCGTTTTTTGTTTGTTAATTATAAATGCAACGCCAGGCGTCTTTATTCGCGTTAAATTGTGAATTTTTTGTCTATTTACAGAAGACCTCGCTAGTAACATTCACTGAACCAGACAGTACATGTATATGCTTGTCGTACGACGTCGCCGGCAAGGCACTAAGAAAATCCAGCTTGTGCATGACAGTTTACTACTGTGACCGGCATTAATTTTTCCTTGACTACTAATAAGTATTGTTCTCTGCTTGTGTATCACAGCTATATTACCAATGTAAGTAGGTACAGCGTTTTGTAATAGTACACGAGGGGATTGTCTTTTTGCCTTTCTCTAATTAGGTACAGCTTTTTGTAATGCTACATGTGGACACATTCTTCTTGTCTCTCTCTCTCTCTTCTCTCTATTTTTAAGTATGGATATCAAACACTCTATATCTATATTTTCTACCTCTAGTATGGATTTAAGAATGAAAGAGGTGTTTGAATTGTGTTCTGTGAATTGTAATACGGAATAAAAAATACTTCACTTAAAAAAAGGTATTGTTCTCTCACGCGCCTGCAATGTATACACGCCTGCATACTTTCACAAATGCATACAAAATATGTACAAATCAGTTAAAGCCCGCGTCAGATGTGGAGGATCATTCACGAATTATATTGACTGTATTAAGGGGGTTCAACATAGAGACATATATATGTAGCCTTTACTGTTCTCGCTTTTTATTTACGAGCTGTCTTAAAAAATTATAAACAATCGAAAACATGGGGCAACTTTTCCACGTGATTTCACGAAAATAGTAATACAAGCAATTTTATCTTCTTAATTTGCAAACGATATTGTCAGAAACTTTAACAGGGCTACAGAATCAACTGAATATATTGCATAAAGCGTCAGTAACCTTTAGTCTAAATGTTAATTTAAGAGTAATATTGTTGCGTTTTAGAAAAAGGGGTTTATTGGCAGCGAATAAGAGGTGGCTTTATGGAAGTATACCAATATATGTGGTTAATACATAGAAGTATTTAGGTCTTTATTGTTCTACTGGACTAAGTTTGTCCTGTGCATCCGAAGACCTAATTACAAAAGCCAAGAAAACAGTACTTTACATTATTATCACATTGATTAAGAGACATAATATAGGCAATCATTCTGTGGATGTGTTCATACGGTTATTTGATATACACGTCAAACCAACCTTACGATACAGAGCAAAGTATGAAATTTTGTACGGAAACTGAAAAAAAATCGTCCGCACGTTCTGAAAAAGATTTTTGGGTGTAGGTTCCCGTACTCCTAACATGATGATATATTGTGATTTAAATGATGTCTACTTTTTATTAGCATATCTGTAATTTGTGTTAAATGAAGCAGCGCAGACTTCCGTGAAGAGCCTGTAAAATCTTAGAGGGAGGCAAAACTGGGGTCTGAAATAAGGCTGATGGTTTTTTTGGACCTTTTTATGTATTTGGACCTGGCTACATCGAGGAGTGGAAGTAGGTAGCAGTGTTATTAACATTTTAAACAATGGATTATTGATTGTCATTGGCAATAATGGAACTGTAGCAGTGTCAGTAATAGTGACAAATTGAGTTATTAATGTCAATAAGTCTGTTCTACGGGAGAAGCATTTCAATTTAGACGTTAACAGGTTTATTAAACATGCTCTGGTAAGACTTCGCATTGGAATTTCAGACATGTCTTAATAACTTCCGAAAATAATGTGTCACATCAATGACGAGTATGAATTTTATTTTATATTACACAATCAGTGTCTGATAGGTCTATAATTCTACACACACAAAATTCCAAAAAGTATTACTGTAGACCTATTACCTTTAAACTGCTTATGTCAACAGAAAATGAGAATATTATGTAATCTAGCTGAGTTTAGATATTTAGCTACAAAGAAAAGAAATACATATTCTTCCTCCCCTAATGTGTTTTAGATACTTTTCTTGTATTGTGTTTTATATTATCTGTTTGAATGCCCCAAAAGCCTAAAAATAAACTATTTGTATTAGTACTCCAGCTGCGTATGAAATGTTCACTTAGAATCTGAGAGCGAGATGAAGAAGGCGTCGCTTGATGATGAGTACATGAAAAAGAGAGGAGGAGGAGAGAGAGAGAGAGACTCTTACATCAATGTCAGTTGTAGTTAAAACACCTCCAAAACAACATCTTTGCTGCAGTGTCATTTTCAAGAATAATTGAAAGCATTCACCAGGTCAGAGGGCTCGCTAGGGGGGGTGGGGTGGGGCACCAAACAGCAGAGACCGCAGGTGGCGTTAGAAGTACCCGTCACGACATACACTCGTCATGGAAGATAAAATCCCTGCTGATGGTGCCGACATTTCAGAAGTGCACTGTTCCTGTAAGCCAGACAGTCGCTGAAGCTAACTTGAACCAATGTCCTCAGGCCTTTAGAGCTTCCGCAAGATCAAAGCTTTATAGCAGCGTTTCTCAACCTTTTACTTGTGACGCCCCCCCTCGACAAAAAATGGTACGTCCGCGCCCCCCTTCCCCCCGAACCAACTATTTACTAGGTAACTAGGGGGTCCAAGAGAGCGTTTTGAGTCGATCTTGTTGCAGACGCCTCTCGCGAAAACGGTATTAACTATAAAAGGTCCTACTTGGAAGGTGAAAAGACGCCTCCTAATTAAGAGTTAAAATTTTGTAAACATTGGTAATAATGTCGTTTTCACTTGATCAATACACAAATATGGATCTATAAATACAATGCCAATACAACAGATTTCTTTGTCCCTTGACAAGGCTTCCTTAGAAAATCAATACAACACCGGAAGAACAAAGTTCGTATCTACAAGAAGTAAAATTGCCAATGAAATATTACGAAAGCAAATCCTGCGGTGCTAATAAATAGTATTTTAATAATTTTTGTGGACACTCGCCTTGATTAATGAGAAGGTTGAGCCTGCTTGCTGCTGCATAGAGAAGCAAACCTGGGTGCGATGTTAGTACTGCTATTCGTAGATCAGCCTCTGCGTCCAGACGATTTCTGTATTTCGACTTCAGTGCTGCCAATGCTGAAAATCCTTGCTCACACATATACGATGTTGAAAAAGGCAGAAGAACTTTCATCGCTTTGTGAGAAAGGAGAGGATATTCTCCGTTGACGCCAATCCAGAATTTCGGCACTGTTGTTGTTTGGAAGACTATTTTCAGGGACTGGTCACTCGAAAGGTCGATAAGCTGCTCTTCTTCTTCCGTAGACAACCCGCTTGTGCTTGGATCAGCAAGAAATGGATTACGAATCCAATCATATTTAGTTACATCAATTTCAGCAAAGTAATGCTGAAACTTTTCTTGAAGTCCGTTTAGATGTGAAATAATAACGTTCTTCACCTGTTCAATATTCAAATTAATATCAGTCTTGCACTTACACAAGCACGGAAACATATCAAAAACATTTTCTTGACGTATCTTTTCCTTCCACAACGAAATTTTTCGGACGAAAGCATTAATCTTATCGGTTGTTTGTAATACTGTCATGTCTTTCCCTTGCATAGAAGCATTCAAAACATTCAGCTTCTCAAATATGTCCGATAAATATGCCATTAGTAGCAGCCATCGGTCGTTCTTAAGCAGGTCGGCTTCGTTGAAAGAGTTTTCGTTCAGAAACACCCACAATTCTTCCCGCAATTCAAAGATTCTTGTGAGAGCTTTTCCACGTGACAACCACCTTGATTCGCAATAATAGAGCAGCGCATCATAGTTGGCTCCCATGTCTTGACATATGAGAGAAAACAGGCGAGATCTGGCAGAACTGTTCTTCACAAAGTTCACCATTTTGATGACATCCGTTAACACTGTGTTCAAATCAACACTCAATCTTTGGAAGCTAGAACTTCACGGTGGATCATACAGTGAGTCCAAACTACGTCTGGAGCAACCTTTTTAATAAGAGATTGCAACCCTTGTTTCTTTCCAGCCATTGCAGGAGCGCCATCTGTGCATAAGCCGACGCAGGAATTCCAGGAAATGCCTTGGTCCTTAAGGAAGTCATCAACAATCGCAAATAAATCTTGGGCGGTTGCTCTGCATTCAATTTTCTTGCAAAATAAAAAGTCCTCCAGAAGATTATTTTCCCACACGTAACGAATGTAAGCAATCAAGTGTGAGTCACCTGCAGTGTCAGTAGCTTCATCTAACTGCAAAGCAAAATTGTGGCTTTTTATACGACTAATCAACTGATCAGACACGTCTTCAGATATCTCGGTTATTCTCCGGCGAACTGTGTCATTTGACAAAGGAATGGCTTGCAGTTGCGTAGCAGCATCTTCTCCTATCATGGTCCGTACAATGTCCATTGCTGCAGGCAGTATTAATGACTCCGATCGTATGTGCTTTTTTGTTTTGAGCAATGCGATAGGAAACTTGATACGAAGCCATCAAAGCTTTCTTAGGAATGGATGTATGTGAGGCAAATGTTTTCTTGTCTCTTTTGTATTCTTGCAATTTTCGTTCAAAAAATTCGAGAGGTTTGCAAGCAAATTCCGCATGTCGAGTTTCCAAATGGCGCCGTAGTTTGTTTGGCTTCATACTGTCTGGAGCTAATACTGCGAGGCAAACAACACACTGTGGTCGTTCTTTACCATCAACAACAATGTTGGTAAAACCGATTTTCAAGTATTCATTGTCATACTTTCTTACTTTTGTAGCAGGCCTTCCTGGTTTTTCATCGGCTCCAGCACCCAAAACTTGCACATCACTCGTTTCTTCTCTTTTTCTTTTCAAAAAGCCACCGCAATCAGTTCCTTTTCGTATCACAAATTTATCCATGGCTATCTTCACCAGAACAAACACGTGTACTTCACCTTCAAATTTTTGTTAAAACTGCTGTCTTTACGGAACCCAGCAAGTAAATTAGTAAAGGAAACGGGAGTGTAAAGGTTGGGTCTCACTGTCGCGCAATAGTAACGTCTCCGCGATGCGGACCTCCTCTCGCCAGCACGCAAATTTAGAACGTGGTCAACCTTTCTTGCTCAGAGGCCCAGTTGTCTCTACCTGCATGTGGGGTGTCCCTTGTCACCCTTTGATGTTTGACCGAGTCAGGGAAGCTGACACATACTAAAATCTTCGACTCGGCCGTCCTGTTGAGGTCGGCTTGCCACGTGCCACTGGTTAAGATTTATAGCCACCCGCCTTGACCATCCTTTCCGGCTATTAACTGGAGCGGTGGTAACTTGACCAGTGCACTGTTGGTGGTCCGACAAAAGCTTAACTAAAGGTAGAAAATACGTTTTCTACAAGGGAACCTGGCGAATGAGTCATCGAAGGCAGCGTTTCTTAACCTTGTTTCTTGTGACGCCCCCACCCCATGACGAAAAAGGCACGTCCGCGCGCCCCCCTTAGCAAGCTAATTTCACTATTACCAGTTTGAGATGTGAGAAACTTAAAAAAATGACTGCCTCCGCGCCCCCCTTGTCAGCACGTCGCGCCCCCCCTGCGTCGCGCCCCCCAGGGGGGGCGCGCCCCACAGGTTGAGAACCGCTGCTTTATAGTATAACATCTTAATTTCAGTCACTAGCGTTCTTGACACATCTGCAATATCGCGGTGCCTCACGGCCCATCTTGTGACATGCAATGCCGCAGAAGACAGTAATTTTCGGTCCACGGCGACCGAAAGAGCTGTTCATATATTAACCGAGGATAAGTTTGAAAGGGAGGGGGTGTGTGTTCTTTTGTGCGTCTCTTTCAACTCACCCTCAAGTCAGGCCGGGGTGTATGGCAAGAGCCCCGCACTCAACATGCGATCTTAAAAGCAATCACCCGCAACCCTTATACTCAATGAGGTGGATGACAGCGGCTGTCCACGCCACTGTTGCTGGCGACTGTTGTCAGCAGTTTACTAGGAGACAGCGTCCAACTGTTGAGCTTGATAATGATACGGGGGAAAAAATCACGCTCACCCAGAGATAGACTGTCAGCTGGCACGACACAGCTATTAATGTTCTCGATATCGAGTGGGCAATTGTGCGCTCAGCTTAAGCCCAACACAACCCGATTTTGTGGAACGTTCTCGACTAAATCCAATGGTCTTTTATTGCTATTATTATTTTGAAGCACGTTTACCCAGCCTGTTACCGTATGCGAACTGGGTAAATCGACTGACACTACGACTCAAACCCCGTGTTCATGAACTCGGGGTAAGCCTACCCAAATCGTTTGGTTGGTTGGTTTATTTAGCAGGAAAGTGCTTCCAGCTTGAAGAAACCGGACTTCTCGGATAAAACCCTCGACGCCTATCCCTGTAGACAGGTGTCATATACATAATCATTGTTACCAGCTGGTATTTTATCGGAGATGCCCCTTTTAGACCCACCAACTTGATAAATGTTTAGTACAGAATACTTTTTCATTATATTTGTCATCTGAGCGTAGCAGACATCTGACTGAACTTTTAAGTTGACATTGTGTCCTTCTGTCTTCTCCGCTGGTCATTAATTTGTTTATCATCTAATACTTGTTTGAGGAAATTTATTTGCTTCAGATGAATAAATTTGACTTTCCAAAATTTACTGCGTTTTTTTGATTTTTAAAAAATGTTGTTCTAGTTCTTGGTAGCTCATATCAGTGTAACATAACCAGCTGGTTTTATGCCCATGTTAGGGTAATTTTTCCTGTGTAAGCTGCTGATGTCCATGAACATGCACTCTGGCCAGCTGTGGGCTATCCTTCGTATTAAATGAGTTTTTACACCCAGCAGCCAAGGCTATACCCTTGTAAACCTACGAAGTTAACAGGAAGGTAACTAATGACGGTGGAGGAAATAAAAGGGTGAAAAATTCCTTCATACTTGACATGGAGTTGTTCTTTTAATAAAATTTTTAATATTCCTAATTCCACGTGAGGGTTTTTAAAACAATAAATTATCTGGAATATTGAGACTGTACTGGAGGCAAGATCTGAACTCAAAGTCATGTTTTGATCATAAGGATTTGTAAGGCTATACCCTTTTGGAAGTAACTGGAAGGAGAACAGGTAGTGGTGTAAAAATGTCTACAATGCTTTTCCTATAGCAAAACCAGGCACCATCTTTTATGACAGATGATAACTACCAATCCACCATCAGCAGCTAAATAACCCCTTAAGACACGTTAAAGGGTACTGCAAATATTTTAAGGTGGTGTGAAAGCTGTGCAAAAGCGTTGGAGAAATGCTCATAACCGTAATTTCAATTCACTTATAATCATCTGATACTTTACTGACATTATCTTCCCCTCAATGCCAATGTTTGTTTTTATTGAAAGATCTTTGTCCAACCGAGCAGTTTTCTACTTCTCCGGCCAATTATGAGACTGAAATAATAAAGTCTTTTTTTTTAACACAAACGTGCTAAAAAGGGTAAAATAAATCTTTTCTTTTACTCTGGGGCCTGTCACACTTTTACATTAAGATGCATATAAATTTATGTATTAAAAAAGATCCGAAGACCTAAGGGACATAATTATTTTACCCTTTTCTGCTAATTTCAAATACAAGTGTTTTTATAAAAATTATTTGGCATTTTCTTGTCTTAAAGACAGTATTTTAGAGCCAGTTCATTCATACAGGTTGGTCATTATACCTGCATCTGCTCATCAAACAGAAAGGTAATGGTATAGGTATACGTTTACTAGATCCTATAGCATGGAATCTGTGCAACAACACACATTTTGAACAAAAAAAACCCAAATACTTATATCACTCCACAGATTAAAAAAAAGGAACTTTTAACTCATACTTTGGTTGTTTAATTCTACAATGAAATGCTCGCACACCTCTTTGAAGATTTGTGTTCAACCGTTTAAAAGATGTTTAAACTCACACTCTTAAAGAACAGAAGTAATGACAAAACCTGCAAGGTTTCAAAACCTATTTTGAAAATGTAGGTGGCATGCTTTGACTAAAATCCTGCTATTTTCTCTATGGTGTACCTTTTGCACTGACCTTGGTTCTTTGCATCCTAATTATAGCAGCCCTTGTAAATGCTTTCATCACCATGTTATTCTTTTCATTTAGGTACCTACTGTTAGTTTAGTACTTCACAGACAAGTTTTAAAAGTGGTGCGCATTTTGCTGCAAAAGTCTTTATTGAAAGTTTAAATTTGAATATACGACCTTTGAATATTTTCACGTAATCCTGATGACTGGGTAAATCTTGATGCAAATTCCATGTCCCCACATCTGAGTAGATACTCTTCCCACATTCCTTCTTATACGCCACAGGGTACATCGAGACGATGTTGCAAAGGCTTTACCCAATGGAGAGCTGGGATGATGTGAAATTTTGTTATGTCTATGATACCCCTCTTTTTTTTCTATAAAAATGGGGGTATACGAGAACAGCATTTTACCCAGATTCACGAAAAAAGTATCTTGCAATGAACTAATTAGACAAAAAATTTAAAACCTTCTGTCATCTTTCATTCTTGTCACCAATACAAGCAAGCGATAAACACCCAGCTTAATCTCCAACTTTATTAGACACATTCTGCACTTGTTGCCTAGTTTTTCTGCTACTCATTGTCCACATTAAGTGTCTGCTTGCCTGAAAAAAAATTTGAAGCATTCAATTATTATTTACAACTTAAGATGCAACACTAGCAATGACCTTAAGGTAAATGGCTTATCAAATGTGATAGGAAGCAATTTAATAATACAACCTTTAGATTAAAAACATTTCTATTAACATATTTGGTGCTTGTTAAAAAAAATCTTATAAAGGACAAGCCTGAAGTGGCACACTGTGGTCACTGCAATTGTTAACATTCTACCAGAATAAATATTTCAAATGACACAACTGTAATAAGATAAAATTATAATTTATAAAGTTACAGGGAAGGAGATAAAAAGTTCAGTATCATAAATTTTATTCTACCTGATCACCAGTAAAACAATGTGCTACAATTATACACTGTTCCTAACACAAATCATTCCCATACTCTTTGACAAAGAATGCTGGCAGAACTTTCTTATAGGGGGTAATGTGACTTCATAGGCTGGTCTATGCTTTTTTTTTCAGAGGTTTGGGGTAGGGTAAGGGTTAGTTTATTAGGTACAATTGGGCAATTGAGTGGAGCAAGAATGCCGCGAGCCATTTCAGTTATGGCCGCCATGTTTTACCCCCTATAAGAAAGCTGTTCCAAGAATGCTTTAGCCTCCCCTTAATAATTACCTTTAAAGTCAGGGCATGCAACAAATGTAACAAGTGTGTAAAGCCTGTGGACAGAATCTTCATCTTCATTTCGTTTGCGAGCAAGGCGAACCCGCACCCTATAAGGGACGTGTCTGGAAACAATGAAACCAACATAAAATTTATTCTTTACAACTGCTTCTAAAAATGTTATGGGTTAACAATGATGAAAGCAAATTTTTTTTCAAGCAAATGTTTAAACTTTCAAAAACATTTTTAATATGCCCTTACAGGATGTATCACAGTGGACAAAAAATATGGGAAAGTGTGATAATAATGATTACTCACCGGATGCCCTGAGACCACAGATGTTTATTCAGTCGAATATCTATCCTCACATCTGGTGTACCCATCATCTTTTCTGCAAACTTGCGAATTTCTTTAATAGCACGGGGTGCCCTCTTTTTGAATCCACTGTCAAAAACACAAAATATGTTTCAAAAACTCTGAAATGCTACTTGAATCCAAAACTTACATGGAAAATTTGTCTTTTTAAGATAATTTCTTTGCTAAGTGACAGTTACAATTACATGAACTACTCCATTCATGCCTTCATATCTTTCTTGGTCACGCATGTATACACCATACATTGCTCATACAACAGTACAATTGTCCAAGTACAAGTAGAATTGCTAGGCATATTATCTGTTCCCTATTTAGCACGAGGAGCCATGATCATGGCTTTGCGGGGAAAGCACGGGGGGTAGGCAATTTTCATTACTTTTATTGCAAAGTTCGGCCCATATCAATTTCAACAGCAAATTATAATCCTAATAGCATTCAAAACAAAAGCCAACTGATAATGGAAGTGTTTACGTTGGCACCCAGCTGAATCAGATAACTAATTCGATCAAAGAAGCAAGATTAAGTATTTTCGATAGCAAAGCGAGACGTTTTGATTAATCTACTTCTTATAAATGACAGAGAAGACTATTCAGTGTTTGAACTTACATTCCATGGATGCGTTTGTGCAGATTTATGGTGCACTCTTTTGTAATCACCTCATTGGTGACAGCTTTTTTGTTTTCCCGGCGTCTTGGAGGTGCCATCTAGGTCAGATAAAAACACTTTTTTCAGCAAATATTACCAACGTCACACGAAAGTTACTAGGAACCGATGCTGATGGTATATATACACGAACCACAAATTGTCCACATTCGTGCCATTTTGCAGTCTTTATCTTAAGTTATTTCTTTCTGAATCCGACCACAATATTAAACATTATCTGTTGTGACGAACTATTGTAAGTATTAAATGTTGATGATTTTAAATAATGAAGATTATTTACGATTTTAGATGTCATGCACGATACTAACCTTTCTGGCGGAAGTGGCTGTAGAGAAAGGAACTAGACAGGGACTGTGGGAAGGTAGGATAAGTCAAAGGGACGTAACTCAAAATCGGACTAATTTTTTGCAGAAACTACAATCGCGTTCGAGACAAGGGCATTCCTAGTTCTTTTGACAAGACTTCTTTGTTTATCTTAAGACTTACTGTTCTGAGCTTACTCGAAATGTGAGAGAGAGAAATTAGAATAATCATAGTAGACCATAAGTATACGTAAATTCTAGTTGTTCGACCCAGACTTTTTTGTTGTTGTAAATTTAAATACATTATCGGAATTAAAACAATTGAAATAATTTTCTTTTGGAAGTGCACAGTACTGTATGAGAGTCTAATATTGCTCAGTTCATTAATTTTGACTCGAAAATTATGCAGTACTCGATATCTGACAAACCTTGGCCGTATGCAGTCTTCAGCAAATGCCGTAAGTTCCATTACCCCAAAGTCAGAGATGAGTACTTAAATAATAGAAAGGATTATAGGGCCTACAATTCCAGGCAATTCAGCCCGCTACTGCGGCGATTTAACGATGTTGTATGTTGACACTAAATAATCTCACAAAAAAGTATTATGAACATGGAGATTTACTTTTTTGTAAGCATTATGTTTTAATGATTTCCAGGCTATTGTGAATGATATTAATTTTATCCTCTATTGATGTCACCTGGAGATCAGTTGAATATGCTGAGTGCATATAATAACATAAAAGAGAATCAAATGCCAGCTTTTTATTTCTTCATCTTTCTTCTTTGCTGTCCTCACAATAAACTAACCCAATTTTTTGTTTTTTGGTCTGCTTTGTTTTTGTTTTTGCTTTTTTTTTTTTGTTTCCAATTCACAGAAAAGACTTCTGATTCAGCACCTTTGTGAAAGTAATTTTTCTTTGGACATATGGATTTCATCCAGAATCTGTCAAACTATTATGCATAAGATAAAATTATAGTAATAGTAATGTTTATTAGAATCAAGATGTTTATAAAATTCACATGAACAGCATGATATATAGTAAGTCAGATATAAAATAAAAGTAGGTCAGCCAGAGGTTATCTGTACATGTACATATTCTGGTAGAGAAGCATAATAATTTTTTTTTTGACAAAACATTGCAGATTATTAACTTTATTTTAAACAACAAAGGCCAAAAGCTACCGTACAGTTGAACTTTTGGATCAACAAAATTAACAGATTAATAACTTCTAATTTTCTCCCCAGCTACTATAAAACAGCAAATGACTCTGGCCTTTAAAGCAGTGTGGACCTGAAAATAACTGCCGGCTTCATCCAAGCTGGTTGTCAAGTGTAACCAAGGCAAATGACAACAACATCTACCCTGGCCTTGTCCTGCAGAGTATTTATAACAAAATACCACAAGAGATAACTTATGCATGTGTTTTCATTCTAAAGCAAACATTTTTCTGTAATCTCATAATATTTTTCGTATTATTGTTTTTGCTGATTATTTAAAAGGATAAGAAAAAAATGTTTGTGATGAAGACAAGATTGTAGGCCATGGGTTCCTGTCTCATCTCTGACAAACATTCTTTCTCTCAGGAAGTGACAAGACCAGACTACAATATTCTTAGTTACCAGTGCAGCATAAATCAGCAACAGTCAGCTGTAGTTTTGACCGTCACAGTGGAATGTTCGTTGAAAAATTAATTATACATGACATTGCACTTTTCATATTAAGAGGACATTCAATTACTTTATAAACATCTTTCACTGTGGCTTCTTGTTCTCTTGTTTGCTGCCTATCCTTCCAGCAACAAAAAATGCAAGTCATGCTTCTGAGGCTTTAGCTGATCAAAGTTTTAATTTTAACTAAAATGTCTTTGAAGAACAGCAACTGTAGCAGCTCCCATAAACCTGAGCAGGGTACTGAACAAACGTCTATCTGAGAATTTCTAGTGGCAGTGTGTTCTCTGTGTTTCCATGTTTGTGAGATGAATGTCACTGTTCAAAACAGACATAAAGCCTCCATTTAAAAGTAATTCAAGCTCATGTGTATCTAGGCTTCTAGTAAACAGTCAAATGTTTTGAAAATATCAGTTCACGTATCTTTAAAAAAAAACCTATGTATTATAAAAAGATTCCTAAGAGTCAGAAATAATACTAATAATGAAATGTTTACATTCTTCCTGTGTTGTTTTCTCTAAACAAATGTATGCATGCATATGTTTATGTTTTTCTGTAAGGGACACTAATAATAGTTGTAATAGTTTTCAGCATGATACCTGGAGGCTGTGTAACTCCTGGTGAGGTAGCCCTCCTCTGGTGATACAATTACAAAAGCTTTGGTGTGAATTTTACGTGAACTAACTGATATGCCACTTAGTCAAATTTGCAAAAAAGGGATCACCAAAGCATGGTGCACAAATGCCACATTCTCCCAAATACTTTGTGATTGACCTGCCTCAGCCAGGTCAGATATAATCAATCCACCTGTGCTTTTCGCAGTAAACTTGACCAAGCTGTTAAAGATTGGCCCAAGCTGTTGTCAGATTATAAGTCATTTTCACCATGAACAGTTTCTGTGATGCAGATTCATTTTTTTAACAGTTGCCCATAATGTCCTTAGAGCCATAATGGGATCATTACAAAGCAATCTTTGAATTAACTCTGCTGTCTTTTGCCCACCCCAACAACAGTCACAGATGACTTGTGCACAAGTCTCATACACTAATCCATTGTATTTAGCTCCATGTTTGCAAGAAGTGAGATTAGCAATGTTAACACCAGACATATGCTGTTTTCTGCTGCGACAACAACCCAACCCCCATCACCACCACAATCACCAGGTCCAGCTATGATCTACGGTTCCTAACTAGCTGAACCGACGTCCATCCTTGCGCCGAGGTTCCAGTGGAACAGATCAGCTATCAGAGGCAGCGAAAACAGTTTGTTGTACAATGTGCATGCTGGAGAACTTGTCAGGAAGTGAGTGGACCCACGTTAAACACTTCTCCAGGTTTCTCCTTCTCTCCATCTCCTCCTCCGTGTAGACGGCAGGATCCGAGCTGGAGCTGGCGGAGAGGGGTGGGTTTATGGCCGACTGCTCGGAGTCGCACGTCGACGTCTTCTTGTCCGCCGACTCTCCAGTCGAGTGCGTGGTCGTGCTGGTTAAGGACGTGTGCTTCTTGCACGTTACCTCCGGTAGGAAGTAGGAGGGGGACGTCACCGTGGCGGACTGTCGGACGGCAAAGGACGACGAGACGCTGTCACCAAGGGTAGCGCGATGCACGTGCCTGTAGGTGCTGCTGATGCTGTCTTGCTGCATCCTTCTGCGCAGCAAGAGACCTGCTGCCGGCGTGGAGGGTCTGGATGGTCTCTGAGGTATTCTCTTCATCGTCGCCATTTGGTTTCGTTTGTATATATCTTTTTTCGTGGTCTGCATTCCACAGTACACATTGCCAAGATGGAGATATCTAGCCGTTTCCAAAATTAAACTCCGAGCCTTGATGCATCTGTTTTTTATTAGCTGGTATAAAAAAATGTAGGCAGCGCAGACTGGGTGATGTGCCAATATCCAACGCATGCACTGATATCAAGAACGAAAACCACGTTTCGGCGTCGGCTGAAAGGCCCAAACCAACAGTGAGACCACAAGTCAAAAAAGTTATGTGCGAAAGGTTTTTTTCACACGCTCGTCAGTCTAGGTTGTGAGCGGCCGCAAACTCACATGGCCACAGTCTTGCCTCACTCATATATATGCCACACCAAACGCTTCTCCAGGGAGTCGGGTTGACAGCTTCAGGCGTCACATAGGGAAAGAACAGCACGCAATGTCCCCATGGGTCACACGCAGTCAAAGGCGGAGGTGACGTTACTCCTAGACCACCGGATCGTTCTCTTGAAGGTAAATAACGCTTCGTCTATTGACGGATGCTGATGGTCGTAGGGTGATGGAGTTATGCACGCAGCTTTTCCAACATTTTCTTGTTAAATGTCTTCCTAGGTTCAGGCAAAAAAGTTGGACAACCAAAGGTCCGGGCGATGTGTTTTGAAGAAGCTACATAAGGAATCTCTGAGTGGACATGTAGCTTCCTTGTGAGAGAGAACATAACAGAAACAATTTTATTCAACACGCAAAGATGCAAAATGCATTTAGATAATCAATATATCAACAAACGGGTGCATAGACATAAATTTCATTCCGTCTAAAACGATGCTGGCAAACAGGCTGGTTAACGAACAACCAAGGGAGGAAAGGGTTTATGTATGTATCAATAGAGAGGCGGGGAACACACACATTCTCTTTCTCTCACACACTCACACCCTAGAGGAAAAGAGATTTATATAGAAGTCTATACCCCTTATCATCAAAGAATGAGCACGTTGTAAATATTTCTTCTGCTCGAAACTATTGCTGCTGAACTTCCGACAGCCTACTGACATCTTTCACCTATAGATGATGAATTTTTTTAACGAACGAGAGGGCGACAATTTCACACACAGAGAGAGAAGAGGGGGGCTTTGTTTATGTAGTTTAAATGAAAAAAGGTTTGTGAAAGAACATATATGGTGATGAGAGAAACAGCCACGTCAAACCGTGAAACATGCAGTGATTAATAAATAAGAACACGATAGTCGTATTTGAAGTTTATCGATCTCTTGCGAGCAGGAAATCTGACCACTTTTTCCAGATTAATTCAGTTTGAAGTCAGGAGGCTGTCTATGGCACGGAGGGCGAGAAAGTGTTAGGCCAAATGTAAGTAAAGGGTGACATCTCTCGGTGGGATGGGACAAAGACAGGAATATATATATATATAGAGAGAGAGGCAGGGGCAGATCTTTGGACGTGTAAGTGCAGGGTTCGGGAGCCACAAAATCAGGTAAACATTCACAGTCGATAAGCGCGATTATTTTGCTATTGACAGGCGTGTGAAGCAAATGCTAAAGTGTATCAGCTGCTGGTTATCTTTCTTCTAGTGTTGCTAATACAAAGGTTTTCTCTGTATGTTTGTCTCTCTCTCTCTGTCTGCATGTTTCTCTCTCTGTGTGTGTGTGTGTGTGTGTGTGTGTGTGTGTGTGTGTGTGTGTGTGTGTGTGTGTGTGTGTGTGTGTGTGTGTGTGTGTGTGTGTGTGTGTGTGAGAGAGAATTATCATTCTTTTCTGCTTAGTCTAAGGAACTATTAAAAACAAATTCGAAAGAGATGTCTGCATACATTTCTATCACTCACAAAAGTTTAGATGAATTAAAGACGTGTAAAACAAATAAATATCCAACTGAATATAAAAACACATGTACGACTATAAAATAGTATGGCAAATTAAAAAAAATTGTACAAACCACGAAGGGAATAAAAGCCTGGTACTCCCAGAGCTGATCTTATCAGCGCCTCGATCTACTCTAGATGCCACCGGGAATGCTATGTGGGCACCCTGCAGAAGAAAATCAAGGTTTCCTTTTACAGGTACACCCCTTACCTGTGAATAAATAGATGGTTTCGCGGTCGGTGAAGGCGAATTTGCGCTGTGAGCCGTTCTGAGGCGTCAATCAGACCTTTACTTATCTGCTGTCACGAGTGCTACTGGTCTATGTTGAGATTTTGGGTCGCTCTTGTACCAGCATTCTTTTAGAGCTTAGTGAGGCAGAGAATTACTGGTAATGGTGGGGTGTAATGTTTAGAGTTAAATTACCCTTTAACTCAAAAGCGCAATGTGCGTGTGTGTGTGTGAGAGAGAGAGAGAGTGTGTGTGTGTGTGTGTGTGAGAGAGAGAGAGAGTGTGTGTGTGTGTGTGTGTGTGAGAGAGAGAGTGTGTGTGTGTGTGTGTGTGTGTGTGTGTGTGTGTGTGTGTGTGTGTTTTGGCAACATGTCAAGCTCGGTTACTGAAAAGAATACAGACTTATCACTCGAGACACAATTTTATTGAAACAAAAAAGAAGGGATCAGATAATGAACAGAGTAGATTTAAAAAAAAACCTTCTGCAAGTGCATGACACACAATGAAATTGAGTGAATTTATGAAGATGATACCTGTCGTAAATAAATAAACCTACTAACTCTCTTATCCCTTTCTACATACCTACAAAATCGCACCCGTTATAAATATATACATATCTCGGTGGTGGAAATTCACAGGTTTGTGTGACAAAGACCCGCGCCTCATGAACAGAGTAGACGAAGAAAATGGCGTGTTATCAGTCCTGTCTGCTTTGTTGTGGTGACGCTGTCTGTAGTTATGTCTACACAAAAGATGACTGCCACTCAGTCCTAGTAATTTGTAATCGTTAGCATATCTTTGAGTCTCAGCGGAAAGCAATCAGCATCTTCGGTCCAGATGACACGAGTTTTCTCAACAGAAAATGATCTTTAGAAGCAGGAGATAAAAAAATAACAAAACAACAACAACATACAAAGAAAGAAAACGACGTGCATAGGGCATTATTATAAGCAAATGAAAATGAGTTATTTGAAAGTATATGATGAGGAGGAGTAAAACAACGACTTCGATGAAGAAGATGACGAAGACGTCGCCTTTGATGACGAATCCAGTCTTATCAGGCTTAGGGTCACAAGATCATTATGGTGTAGATACATGAAGGAAGTACGCTGCAATACAGCCACTCCTTAGACATAGTGGAAAGGGAATCTCCAAATACTTTCGTAGGCTTTGTTTGTGGTGACACAAGATTACTCCATCAACTAACAAATGAGATTATCTACCCCCCTTTGAGGACTTCTTGCCCAGCTTGAATTCCACGGCGTGTTACTCAAGGACTGACAGAATAAATTTTTGTAAAATTGTACGAGCGCCACGTCCGTTATGGTCAAGCAAATAAACACGTATGTGACCCAGCTAATAACGTGTAGTGGTATGACACTTATACACGAGGACATAAGTAACCAGCTTTTGAAGTCCGTCTTCACTACTTCCTGGAGTCTGGAACTATAGGAGTAAGGCTGCACACATCGTTTTAAATAAGATCTTGAAAGTTGTCAGGAGTGTCTCGCCTGTACAGCTGTTCAGCTGGCGTTACTAAAGTCGACAAATTACTGAGAGAAAGAATGAAACGAACAAAGAAGCGAAAGAAAGGAAGAATAGCACTCTCCCTCCCACAATGTTGTCTCTCTTGGCGACGAAAGCTGGCATTGAATTATTTTGGACATGATCGCCTATTGATGACTTTATTTCAAGATAAACGAAAAATTGATTTGGACGATGATTATAAATTATTACCGACGGGTTGTTTGTGCCGAGTATTTATAATCACTGGTCTTGACAGGACACATTGTTGAATATTTGACAATGTCTTGGAAATTTTTTAATAAATATAAGAGAAAAACTTTGCCAAACATATGTGTTTGTTAAAGAAAGCCCGTCAAAAACAAAGGCCGGTTAATTTTGCTTTAAAAAAAAAAGTAGGCTGATAGAATTGAATTCATTTTAAAGGTTTTTTGGGGGAGTGGGTAGGCTAGGATGATTCGCTTTTGACGATTCTTCTCACTCTGACTTCCTTGTGTCCTTCTGTGCGTAGGACTGATGTTTATTGGAAAAAAGGACTCCAGACGTTCATGCAGCATGAATACAAAACAGTTGCGCGTCCATTACGTCAAGACAAGTGACGTCATTATCAACAAACAAACAAACATTCATGTTTATGTCTATGTATATAATATATTATCACCTTGCTACCCAAACACACAAATTGAATGTTTTAATCTCTCTCTCTCTCTCACACACACACACACACACACACGTTCTGGAGAGTGCTTTTATGATATCGCAGTACTTGAACACAGACCCGAGTCTTGAAGGTATCATGACTACCCGGGGGCTGCACCCCACGTATGTGCACTTGTGTCTGTAAGTCTACGTACCCGGAAACGGCAGCTCTCCTAACTGAGGGCATTGCGGCATTGCACCCATTCGTCATGCTTAGCAGACAGGAAAGCACTCGAGTGCTTGGTTTCGGCTGTTGCTAAAGCCGTCCTGGGTACAAACTATACGACTGAAGAAGAAGCTGGTTTCTGGGTGTCGCCTAATGAGCACTTTACACAACAAAGCGAGCCTACAAGGACACTGAGCGACTGATCATAGGGGCGATGTTCACAGTATACCCTGTTAGCCTCACGACACGCTCGTGCATGTCCCTTTTGATCCGGCCAAATATGTAAAAAAAAAAAAAGGTTGAGTAAATTGTTAAATAACCAAAAACTGTTGCCAAACTTGATCATTCATTGATATTTGCATGTCAAGTTAGGAAGTATCTGAAATTGCGATTATAATGTTTCCTAAGCTTCGTTCTGATGGTCTCTTTGGCGAGATCTCCCTACTACTTCTGGTGATACATTCAAAAGATTTGTATAAAATTTGCGTCTTTATCATTTAGACTCCAACAAGGATGTGTGGTGTGACTGACATGCAGAAGTAATGATCAAGCTATCGTGTGTTGAAGATGAAAATGTCTGCACTGCGAAAACCGTGCGCAAAAGATGCAGCTATTTCTCATGTTACCACAGATATAAAAGCTTTATTATAGAAAACCTCAACAGTATTTAATAGAAGGTTAGCGTAAAAGTTTAGGTCGCACAGATATAAAATGTACCCACTTTTCTTAACAAGAAAAGCAAATAAGAATGAATAAACACGATTAAGCAAGAATCATTAATCAAAGAAGGTACAACAATCTGTGAAGATTTTGAAAAATGCGAGCAACAACGAAGTGTTCCTGACTGAGACTTTCAGGTGGGAAGGCCATGCAGCCGATGAACCCGTACAAAATCGAAGGCCAGGGCTGCTTATTGTTACAGGATTTTCGGTCGAGGATTGGACCTTTCCTGGGAATCCAGGGAAGAGGGTGGGGTAGGGGTGTTTGAGGGCAGGTACACGAATGGCTGCAATTGAAAGAAACAGAAAAAAGCAAGAAACCTTTACTGAATGTTTGTAACCGGATATTCTCTATAAAATGTTCTAGACTACCAATCCTTTTTTTCTTTTAATTAAGAGACCGTAACGGCCATTATAGTCAAGAGTCGCAAGGTTGAGGAGAGAACAACAACAGACATTGGGAAAGTTATAATAAAGTGTTGCAATTCCCGTTTAACAGATATACTGTTGCTTTGATTGTTCTCACTACGTGTTGACTACCTACATTTCTTCGATAGTACCAAAAATAGCTATATCTGTAGCTGGCTTTCTGTAATTCTTTAAATGAAAGATGTTAAATGACTCGGAGAGATCTTTGAAATTCATAAGTGGTGACTGATTTATTGTTTGTTGTTTTGATAGTTTATCGGGACGCGAGGACTGCATTCTTTACCACCTCTCAGATAGCTAACATTAAAGAAATATTTTCCGTAAATGCAGTCCTTTTGTATGACCCTCGGTTAACTTAAGTGGCGTACTTATCCTTGTCTGTATACATTGACTGCGTTATTATAACCTCTGTCCGGAATTTCATAAACAGGCGTCGACCTGTTTCGACACTCCTTTCTACTTATGTTGGGGGTGGTGGTGGTGGTGGTAAACTTACTTCTGACATACCACAACATACATCTTCTTAGACAATAGCCATGCTAGACGACGATGTATATTTGTTTCCTCATTCCATATGCCTCCCCCCCCCACAAACCTCAAATATTCTGTTAGTGTTCTCTCAAATATAAATATCCAAGTGCTGTTTCCTCAAATATGCAGGCACTGTTTCCTCGACTATCAGTCACTGTTCCCTCAAATATCAGTCCCCGTTCCCTCAAATATCAGTCGCCGTTCCCGAAAAAAAGTCACCGTTCCCTCAAGTATGAGTCGCTACTCTCTCAAATATCAGTTGCTGTTCCCGTTTCCATGCTTACCCTCACGTCCCGTCCTTCATTCCTTCGCTCCTCTTGGTAGTATTCATGGCGGTCGTGATGGGGGTGGGTCCCAGGGGGGTGTAGGGTATCGGTCGTCTGGGAGCACTGGCTGTGGTTAATCCTTCCTGGTAATTTCTTGGGATATCATGCCAGAGTTTGAGTTCAGATTACAGCAGACTGAAAATGAAAGCTGCCATTTAAATCCTCGGGGTTCGTTTCCTCCCATCAAGAGAACGATGAAAGTGGAATGGAGTGATTTTGGGGGTACAATGATCGCCAGGATTAAGCATTTGTCCTGAAACTATTTCTACCGAAAGCTTAGAGCAGACTGAACGAAAGCCGCAATCGCCTGAGGTCAACAGCAAAAGCGAGCTAAACAGATATTCAATACTTCACGATACTGCCGGTGTAAAGAATACTAGTGGGGAGGTGCACAGAAGGGCGGTAGGCGTTGCTTTTCTGGTTTATGTGTGGGGACTACAAATTGCACTTTGTCTGAACACTGCTCTTCTTTTCGTCCATAAATCTGTTTCGTCTTGGAGTGAACAAAACCCCGAGTGCATACGTCAGTTTGTAAGGACATATTGCTTGTGTGGAGTACAGATCTGAGCCGTTTAATTCTGACATCTTGAACTGTGAAAAAAAACAACACTAGGCTCTAGGCATCTATTGCCATATCACTCCACACGATATAATTTCCTCTGTGATTTCTTTTCTAAAGAGCATTGAGTTGATGACCCTGTGATGAAATGTACTATATCACTGCTCTTTATTATTATCTCCCTGCTGTGAACTGAATCCTTTGTTGTCACCCCTGCCCAGCTCATACAACCGAGATCAAGAGTCATATTCCATTGCATACCTGTGGTGGTCAGCTACGAAAGCGTTTGATCGTGTCTCTGTTTGAACGTGTTAAATTACCCGTGAATACTTAAAAAACAAAACAAAACAAAACACACAGTTCGTCAACACGTTTACAATGGCCCACCCTATGGCTCTAAAGCTTGATATAAATCTTGTCTTTGACTACAGCCGATAAGATTCTAGAATCTAGATGATCTCTTCGCTGGTACTATTTGTTGACTCTAAAATAGTATGTCCGAATATGTGTATGAATATGAATATATATCGCCAATATGTCCGAAGAAAGTGGCGCTGTAGGTTCTCCATCCTGCTGGGCAGTTTTATACTATTGCTGTATTGCATCATTTGTATCAAGCGGTGTGACTGTTAGGGTGCAGTTCAATTCTTCCAGATTTAAGTCTGTGTTTCTCCCAAAAGAAGTATAATTATAATTCCGTATAGACATACAGCTTTCAACGTCGTAAAGATTTGTCGGAGCCGAGAAACGAACCCCGACACCCGAAACTCAGTGACGTTGTGACCACTGTCATTTCGCCCCAGTTGTTTCTGCATTCAAGGTAAAAGCTCGTACACTGCCTCTTCTAAGAAATTAACGTTTATAAACATGTGCGAGGTTAACCGTATTAAGGAACATGTACTGAAAGGCAGGGCATCAATTCTCTTAGTTACACGTTTATAAACGTGTGCGAGGTTCACCGTAGCAAGGAAGACGAACTGAAAGGCAGAGCCCAACTCTAAAACGACCTTTGACCTTCCTTAAGATAAACCATCCATTGGGGGATACACACACAAACCATCAAACCAAAGAACATTTTTATTTTAATTTTCTGGGCAAAATGGTGGGGTCTTTATACAATAGTGCTTGATTGAGGGAGATAATTAAACACAAACCCCTCTCCTCTGTTCCAGATTGCTTTCCCCTGATTAAATCAGCGCGTTTCGTCATGCGAGTAAACAAGTTCTCTCCTCTCGGCAACTGTTATCATGCAACAGTTTGTACTGTCTTGCGAAGCTTCACGCAACGAGTGTGTCTCTTTCGTCATGCAGATGCATATAAATAATGAAACCAGACGACTGTCTGTTCAGTTGATCTTCAGCAAATTCGGCTGACTTACAGGACTTCACGAGTTAGCATCGACTTTCAAGCATCAGCCAACAATTTTATATTATCATTCAAGCGACAAGGTAAGCAAATGATTTTGTTCTCACATTTTTTTGTAAATGAAGTGTTGGCTTTGTCATGGTGCATTGAAGAGGAATTTACTATTTAAAATATCGAACGTTCTCAAACAAGTCACTCCACTGCACTCTCATTCAGATCAACCTTTGCCTTTTCATCTATTGCCGTTTATACACAGGCTGAAAAATCATTTGAAAGCTTATTTTTCAGCAGTTTTTGGCTTATGACATAATCAGTAAAATTAAAGTAAGAATGCTCCTACCCTAGACTTTCCTACTATATGGCGTAACAATAGAAGCAAAATATTTTAAATTACCTGTTAAGTAGCATATGTACATGCCGAGTACATACAGGTCAAGTAACATATGAAGAATGAAAAGATTGTATCAGCTTGAAATTGACAATCGTTATATGTTTAATCTTTTATATTTATAATTATGTGCAACTTTAGATTTATTCATAAACTGGCCTATTGAAGTTTCTTTTCATGTTAGGAAAAATATGCATCTATTTGTCATCAGCTGCTCCCAAGAACATTTACATGAACAGCCAGCTACATAAATCAGACAAGGTCTTCTTTATAAAGATAGTAATGCAACAATATTTAGCCACATCCAAGCTCTTATCTCCACGTTTCACAGTACTTAGCCATTAATCTTTCACTGTTCCTAGATGGTGGGGAAAATTGGCAAATTGCTGTAATATGATTTATAGAAGGTAATAAGTTTAACCACCTATTTTAATCCAGCATCACTTTTCTTTCAGGTCTAACAACCAAACGTCCTTCACTTCTGTGGTAGAATCTACTATTCTCACAGATCAGCCAGCCTCCATGGAAGACTCTAAACAAGCTCCTCAGAACGAAAACGCTCTACCTGACCACAAGCTCAACAAATGGATGCATTGGAGATTTTTTCAATATTCTACAAAGCCTAATTTGGATCATGATGTATCAATTGGTCAAGATCCTGCCAGTCCTGATTCTCTTGGCAACAGTCAAACCCAAGACAAGAAGCCATCATACAAATGCAAGAGATGGAAGAGAAACCGATGCAATAAAGCAGATTTGAAGCCAACTGAAGGAGAAGCAGCTTTAATACAGTTGACTAATGAAGACAGCAAGGAAGCATATCCTGAGCTGTGGAAGAACAGGCAAGACTGGTATCACCAGTTTCACCAAAAGATGTGCTCAAAGCAAAGATATCTCTTTGCAGAGTTTGACTTTCTGTAAAAATGTGATTATATCTTTATAACTCAGACATTACAGAGATAGACATAGCTATCTTGATGATATCAGCTTGGTTAAATTTTTTACTAATTATACCATTAAGAAAGAAGACAATGTTATAGTCATTTTGAGTATCATAGGCAAAAGAAACAAAGTTTCATAAAAGAAATACATGAAAAGATAAGCTAGAATGACCTTTGTCATTCACAAAATGAATAAATTTATGATGAAAGGCAAAAAATTTGGTTTCTTGTGGTGCAGCAGACATTCTCTTGTTGACCCAGCTGCTGTTAATGGGCACCATAGGCAGTTGGTGTTGGTGAAGCAGAGTGGGAAAGCAGATGAGTACCACCATTAGAAAAATCTGACCCCGAGAAAAATGTGATATTACTCCACAGCTCATGAAGGAATCTTAGGTAAACTGTCCTTAAAAGTCTTTAAGGCATATTTTTATATCTATAACCTAACTGCATCTTTTTTTTGTTTACATGTAGTTTTTGTTGTCATGTCTGAAGAAAAGTTGAAATTTTTATTTTATTATGTTGCATTCATTTCATCTGTCAGTAGTATTTCATGTGTGTCATACATAATAAATTCATTGGTACCATTTTAAAAATAACTTTAAGCTCTTAAGACATGCTGTAGTGCAGTTTAGCTCAGATGAGATCTGCCTTAAAGAAATTGCTACTCACTGTAGCAACATACCCTGGACTAGAAGCTGTTATTTTCACCTGCTATTGTCACCTATGTATCAGTTTTGATTTTGCTGGCCTGATAATTGATTCATTGACATAATGACCAATTCGTTTAGTTGTAGAAATTCTGGTAAGAACATTAACATGGATATTAACTATAACCTACAAAATAGAAATCTTGGTTTTCTTGGCATTACTGTGTGCTTAAAACACTAACTTAGATAGCAGGCATATTTAATTTACAGCTGGTTGTGAATTGTGAAGTCCATTATTAAAAGGACACAGAGCACTAGACATGCAAACACACAAATGAATCTGTCACACGTGTGGTTCAAATAGTTTCATTGAAAAACAAAAAAGCAGACCATTTATTTCAGCATATGGAATGTTATAGCAGGTAATTTTCAATTATTGGCATTCATAATTGTGTAAGATTTATTTTTTAGATAGCAACATACCATTTCAAGGAAACATAAGGTTTCCCATTTCCTCTCTTTCTCTTCCTGACACTGAGTAGTCTTAAATATGGCAAACATTGTTTGGGGTGACTTCATTTTGATGAGTCTCATGTCTCCTTTTTCTTATTGTTATAAAAAAAAGTTTTCTGAACAAATTTACATCATGGAAATTATTTAAAGCTTATCAGCTTGACAAATTGAAATAAATGCATCTTTGATTATATAATATCTATGATCTTTGGTATCCCTGTGGACTGCATACATACTACTACAATCTGCACCAAATATTAAGCATTAATATCTGTTAAATGGATCTGAAAGTAATTATTAGCTGGTTTATACACTTCAGAAAAACAAAAGGCAAGTGATTTTTTTTCTTGTGACCAGGAACTGTAATATGATCAAGTCTGACAAAATTTTGCAAAAAATGTTATATAGCGAATTAAAGGGAAAAATTTGTTTCAGCATGTACCAGTTAAACAAGACACAACATGACCTATGCTGCAAATAATAAGGCCACACAACATGCATCAACATGCACACATATAATAAACCTATGCCAATGGTATACAAATATTTATACAAAAGGCACTGTAAAATCCACAAGGATACAGTGATGTCATTGTCACTGTGTGCCTTCACATTCAGTATCACCATCACTGTCATCATTTATTGCCAAAATCACAGCTGCATTACCGCCAGTTTTAAACATAACAACCAGAAGCTACAACAGACTGCAAAATGTTTGCCAGCTAATGTTTATGCTTCCTTTAAGACATATGTTAGACACAGTAGTCACTATAATACAGATCATCCTGGGCACCAGGAAATAAAAAAGACATTGATGTGATCATTTTGAGTATCACATTCTAAAATAGAAACATAAAATTTGTAAGCATTACCTGAAAAGAGCAATGGAATGATATTTGTCATAAAAATGAGATAACATGTTATCAAAGGTAAAAATTTGTTCCTCTGAGGCTTTCTTGAATTTGGTAAAATATGTAGAAAAGTTCTTAAATTGTCTCCTTATAATCTAATAAGTAATGTTTCAATGGGACCACTCTAGCTTCTTGGAAACAGGAAAAAAAACACACAGTCAATCTTATATATGCATTTGCAATAAAGTGCACATAAAATGTAGACATGCTGAAATGACTAATATCTGACTAACAGATTGTGTGTGCGTGCGTACACATGTGCACAGGACTGTGCTAAGGGACAGGTAGACGAGGCCTCTGCCTGGGGCCGTGCGCGTTTGATAGTTGTCAGGTGCCCTGTGATTTGGATTAATATGGTAAGGCTATTGTCAAGGGGCCTGCACATGCCCTTTCCCACGGGAGCTAAGAATGGGCCTGCATGTGCACCCCTGGGTACATGCATTTACATGGCATGCACAGCATGGTTTCAACATTTCCGAGCAAAAGAGGCTGAAACAGTTGTTACCCAATATTTATGAAATACTGAAAAGAATTTTACCCATTTTTGAGCAAAATACTTATGCATCTTTACAAGAACCTGAGCATGAACACAATGTATAGACGTAACCACTGAGTATTTTGCATGAGTTCAACTAACAGTTATGTCAACATTATGAGAGTATAAAACTTCCCATGCACCTGAACAGTATTTTTTACTTTTAGCACCAACAGTCTTTCAAGTGTGTCAGCACTTTGAATCCATTATACTAATTGACATTTCTAGCCTTTAAAAGACTAATCCATGTGAAAAACACAATTAAGCTCAAAGTTTCTGATGGCTTAACAAAACAGCACTATCTCTAAGCTGTAATAGAAATGAATTTTTTTAAAAACTAACATTAGTAGACTGGGCTACATTTTAGTCTCTGACGTCACTCAAGATGATGTCAGCCATGAACAACTGAGAATAGTGATGTTTAAAGGCTTAGGTCTTGTGAAAGTAAGAATGTTATTCACTTGAAAAGTTAGTACTGTATCTTGTTATGTACAAACTAATCATTTCAAAAATTGTGTGGCATTCAGATCAGTCTTTTAGAAGAGAATCTGCAGTCAACAGGCTAGGGTGACATATTAGTACAATGTCCTACAGCAGCTAAAAGGCAAGCACAACCTGATTTTATTAAGTTCTGTAAGCAGACCCTTTTACTCATCCATTGTTTAGTTTTCTTTTTCCATGTAAGTTATTCAAAATTGAAGCTTGAAAAAAAATGATTCTTTACAGAAGACAGTATATACCTTACTAGTATTGTATCATCTTCATAATGTGAAAATTTTAGGTAACATTAGTTAAGCATCCACTGTATATCTTGCATCAGCAGTCACGGCATAATTTATACTTATGAGATATGCAAACTGTACAAGCTTATTTCTTGCAATCAGTCAAAGTGTGGAATGATTATCCCTAATGGAAATGAACAAAGACTGAATCATGGAAGAATATCAACAACGCATTCTATAAATGCTGGCTCACATTTCAATCTGAATAGTTTTTAAAGTTCTAATGAGAAGTGTGTAAGTATCCTGTGATGTCTTCATTTGCGCCTCTGCAAATAATGAAAGTCCGTCTTGCAGGGCAAGTACTCTCTGATGCATGAAGGTTCTCAACTGAACAGAATAGAAACAAGAACAGTTATGAGCTCGTGTGTAAATTAATAAATAAGACAACAAAGTTACTCGTGCAAAATAATAAAGAAAAATTCTCATACATGGATGCACTACAGTTAAATCAATATCTTTTAGCTCCTCCAAATTTTATCTATCTGTCTGATCCCTTTCTCTGTGTGCGTGCATGCATATGTGTGTGTGTGTGTGTGTGCAGGCATGTGCATGCAACTGGTGAATTCAAACATGTATTTATTTATCTATATAGACATATTTATGTAGAAAGTTATGGATCTGCATGTTTAATTTTACCCTTCCTACCTCCTTCCGTGCAGTTTCTGTACATTTTGTATACTCTGACTCTGCTGTTAGTTTAGCATCTTCAGCCTGTGGAAATGATACAGATGCAATATACAATAATTAAATATGCATTTGAACTGAACAAAATGTTTAAATTAATATTTTGTATTAAGGCAAATAAATAGCCTACTGCAAGGGAACATAAACAAAGCCAACCTGTGAGCTCCCTTGCAAGCCAATTTTTGGTGTCCCTTAATTGCTGTATTAGTCATCACCATCATTGTTTTATATGAACAGACTGTCAGATATGGCTGCATGTCTTGTTAAATCTGTTACAAAGCTGAAATGTCAAGATACTTAAATTGTTGCAAGAGGGATGTATGCCATTTAAATACAAAGCAAAAGAAGTTCACTCACTGCTTGTCGTTTTAGTGGTTTAGCCTTTTCTAATGCTCGAGTTGTGTCCTCATAGTTCACAAGTAAACAAGTCCTTTGAAACAACATTTCCTGTTGACAACAAGAAAGTGTTAATGATAAAAGCAATTTTAACGTATTAAAAATCCTCACTTCAATCTCGAGCTGATATTATAGAGGAATTTATAGAGAGACACAATAATCTATAGTGGTTTAGTGACTACAGAGTAGGTTGCTTGTTCAAGGCCTGAACAGAGTGATCTATCCTGAAGTACATGCCATACCTTTCTATCACATTTAGGCTCACTATTTGATTGCTTTTCTTGTGAAGCCAACCACATTGTCATGTGTCAGACATTTTTCTTGCATTTTTATTAATTTCCTGCAAAATTTAGTCAAGGCACATTTTGGTGGACACACCTCAATATAGGGAGATGCGTGCATAACAGATGATGCTTGGCATCATTTTCCATGTATATATTTTTATCTGGCTCTAGAGGGCTAGGGAAGATAAAGCCTTGCTTGCTGATGTGTGTTCTTCCACTCTCAAAAGAGCTTGAAAGAACTACAAGAAAAAACAAGCTCTAATGACCTAAATTCAAATAAACCCCACCATCCCACCAAGATCTGAGGTAATTAGTCTTGCACTTTCTTACTCTGACTGACTCCATGCTGCGGGCCAAGAGATCCAGCTCAAAGCCAAGAAGTTTCTCATCATTTCTGCTTTGTACCTCCAGTCCCTTCTGTAAAAATTAAAGAACACATTAACTGCAAAAAAGTAGAAATGTTTGTGAAACAGGAATTATTTTTCCTAGAGTAAAATTAGTTTTAGTAAGGTTAGAAGAGAGCTTCATCAAGATGCTGGGCGATCAGCAAGCCAAATGCTTAGTTACAGGGTAAGAGGTATTTTTCATGGAAGCATCCAATGACTATATGCCATGTTCACTAGGTCAAGTCCAATAAAGGTTGACATTTCTAACGGAAATAAAATAACTTTTTATTTGAAATATGTATAAAACACAGCAGAACAAAGGTTCACCTACTGACCAAAATATCTGTAAAATGACCGGCACCACCCAAAGTCAAAATATGCCTTCAAACCTTTAAAATCATTTTATACTCTGTCCATACACCAGTAGCTAAAAGTGTACAATTATAGTCAGGCAAACTTGGTCTCTCCTGTGTAAGAGCATACTGAAATGTACAAAAACTAACCACTGTGTGAGCTTAAAGATGATAAAATTAAAAAAATTATTTACCTGTGCACTTTCGATACCCTCGGCAAATCTGGAAAATATTCTGCGCACAAAAGAACTTAATTTTGATAAGATCAAGCTTCTTTTTTAAAAAAGAAAACAAGGTGAACAAGCAGATGACGATTGGGATATTTACTCACTGTTAAAGGCATGCATCTTTGATAACTATTCATTCTAATTAAGTTTAAACAAAATCAAAATGTTCTTAAAACAGACACAGAATAGACAGTGTGGAAAGTGCTGGGGGGAGGGGTATGGGGTTTAGAAGTTTTACAATTTAAAACTTTTTCCTATATAAGCCTTGTCAATTGTAATTGTGCACTTCTAACAGATATTGGGAATGAAATAAAATATATGTTAACTTACTGAAAGAAAATTACAGTATAAAAAATACAACTATAATAAATCCAACATATGCCAATAATAATAATAAGAAGACTAGACATAAACTTTTAAATTTTAAAGCCACTTAGTATACTGAAGACCATAAGACTGCATGGTTGGCTGTCCCACCAGACTGACCTGTTTACTGCACTGGTTGATTCATTTTCAGAAGGTGACAAAGAGCGAAGAGCATTTGCAAAATTTCGATTCGCTGCGGATAATCCTGAAATATAATTGTTGTTATCTACATGTAATTTCAGATCACATGCTAGCTGCTTTGTGTTTTATTAAACAAAAATTGTATCCAGAGTTATCTGAGACATCAAATTTAAAGTCATAATGTTTTTAAAGGCTTACATCCCTCATTTAATTTTCCTACATTACAAAGTACAGATACTTACGCCATTGGGCCTGAACTATTTTGTTAAAATTCTGAAAAATAAAACGTTCGTAAATTGAATGCTATGCAACAAATTTTACAGTACAGTGAGTATACTAATAAAGTGTCTGGTAGCTGAGAGAGTAAGATGAGAAACAAAAGTGAATATAAATGCATGCATGTGCACACAGTAGTACATGGATGATTCAAAAGTAAAACTAAGTTTCATTTTTTATTTAAATGTATTATACCATTAAGCCCACTCAAAGTAGTCAATAAAAGGGCTGTTAAGCAATGTGTTGTTTAATCATCATTTTGTACTTTAGCTCAATCATGAAAGACTGAATTGCCAACTTCTGTAGGGCTGCTGACCAACAGCTAAACTTGCAGTTATTTTGAAAATTTTCTACTCAAGACATGTCTAAGTTTGCAGGGAAAGAACTGCTTGTCATAATTGGAAACAGATGAGTTAATACCTTAGAATGTATTTCTTTGTATGCTGTCACAATTGAGTAAATGGCTTGGGTTTGCTTCCCAAGGCTAAAATATACCATGCTTCCTTTTCAAAAGTACAACTTCAGTTTAGGGTTTATGGATTCGTGTTAGCACATATATAAATTCTTGTTTGGTCAGAGTGAAATTTAAATCACCAAGAAGGAAAATGCATTTTATTGTACTAACTATAAAAATCATTCAAATCATGACTTCGCCCTCTAATTACAAATCAGTTACGCATACCTGTGATATTTCTTTGGCAGCCTTGTTATATTCTGTGCACCACTCTCTTTGTTTCCCAAAATATTCATCAATATCCTGAAACATACCAGAAAATCATTACTTTATTATTAGTGAACTGTCATTACAGCTATTGCAAAATGAAAGAACATTCCTGCATAAATAACGTAATCAAAAGTATATTATCAATAGTCACAATAAATTACAGGTATTCTGAAATAAACATAAAAGGAACCAATTAGAATGCTTTTTAAATTAAATTCTTTCCTGGAAGTTTTGAGTCATATTGGCATATTACAGATGCACACATGTACCAGCATATGCATGAATGGATGCTTATCTACATCCAGAGACATAATTCATATAATATATCATGTTTTGCAGCTCACTTACTTTGTGCTGTCCTTTCCTGGCATTGTCTATTGCCAGTGACAGCTTTCCCACAATCCCTTTTGATATTTTAGTTCTAGTAGGTGCCTGGTTTGGAAAAAAAAGACCATTATTATGGGATAAAATAAGCTACCACCAAATCTAGTAACAATTTCAAATTTTAAAAATCTGATGATTCACTTATTGTTATCATATTTGCATCAATTTCATAGACTAATATGGTGGAAGCCAAAAATGTGGAATTCTTTTATTAGGTAAAGTGATTCTCCTTTGCTTTTACAAACATTCAGCATACATCAAAACTCTTCAAGTCGGAATAAGAAGTTAACATTATGCCGTGGCTTGAGTATGACTCTCTTGACCTGCTGACTTCATGTGGTGGAAGCCTAAAATGTGAACGTATCACCACACAAAAAAACTTAACGCATATGAGAAGGAGATACACATAGCTTGTCTAGCATACTGCTACTATCTTGTAGCCACCATGAAGATAGAAATCGACTTACATCTTTCTCTGACAAAAACCGCTCCAAGTTCATGTCTCTTCCAAGAACAGAATGTGATAACATTGAAGAAAGGTACCTGGAAAGCATCTTAGTTATCAGCTCTGATGATATTGACAAGGACTTACAAAAACAACAATTATGACTTCCAGTCACTAGAATATGCTCAGTGTTACTTAAAGGTTTCAGATTAATACATTATATTACACATTATGATATAACCCATTACATCAGGCATGTCAAACTGAGTGTCCCCTGAGGGCCCCATGGGTCTCATTTGTGTTCAATTCAATTCAATTCAATTCAACTTTATTATCTCAACATGGAGAAATTACGACCACATGTGGGCCACATGTGTGTACAGTGTCCTTTATGCAGGTGTGCTTGCAAAGGGCCGCATACTCTCTCCTACTATGCTCTGTATTTCTCTTCAAACTGAACTCTGACTTAATGGTTGGTTGGTTTATTTAGTAGGAAAAGTGCTTCCACCTTGAGGTGATTTCACACTATGGGGGGAAAAGGAAGGGGGAGGAAACCTGAGTACCCGGAGAAGACCCCCGACGTCCAGCCCTGCGGACAGGTGTCACATATTTTTATTCCCATCTCGTGATGCTTTAGTTTGTGTTACCTAATTTTGGCTAGCTGTTGGCTGATCTTGGTGTTCTGAGCACATTTAAGGTAGGTTAGGCTAATCAATGATGTTTTGGAAGATCATGTGCATCTTGGAGTTAAAATATTTTCAACTTGCAATGGGTTTATTAGGATATAACCCTATTGTAAGTCCAGGAGACTAAAGAGAGCATGAAGCAAATTACACTGTCAGGTACGCAACTGAGAAAACATAAAGAACTCTTCACAAGGATGATTATCGTGAGTATTCTGCCAACTGTTATCTATGTTAAGCCTTATACATACTTCTGAATAGCTTTACATTCCAGATCAAAATCATCTGGCTTCAAAATATTGCTGTCAGGACCAAGCTGTTTCTTTGATTTTGACTCTGCACTCTTTGGATCAAATTCTGGTTTGGTTGGAAGTGGAGGCACCTGAAAATGTTTGTTTTAAATATTTCAAAACTTACACATTTTTTGCAATTATCTCACACCTGATACACACACCTTGCTTGCCCTGAAACATGTTCCATAAAAATGTTTAAAGAAAAGGGTTAGATTCAAAACTACTCACAATGATGCCTTTGGTGTCGTTGCCTGTTACAAGTTGATGATGCAGCCATTCTATGTCTTCAAATTGACGAGTCACCACCAAACCACCTTCTCTTTCTGTACGAGAGGACATGATGGTAAACTGTAAACTTGAGCCATCTTTGACAGCCTCTGTGACTGACACACGAAAAACTGGTACTGTGCCAGTCTTGACCGTGACATTGTCTAAGAATTTCTGATCCTGTTCATCAGATTCACTGTCATATGCCACTTCATTGGAATCCTCATCCTGTTAAGAATGACAAAAAAAAACAAACTACTCATACAGCCACTGAGTTAAAGTTACATCCAGTTACAAACATTGTACTCCACACCGCCACATGTTATAATGAAGTTACTGCATGGGATAAAAAGAAAACCAGCGTTTAGACTTAAACATGCATGTACATATATATCTAAATTGTACTTCATCATACAATATATGTACAATTGGCCAGAGGTGAAGTTAAATGCATGTGGCTCAAAATGTCTTGGGCACAGCATATGAAAGGTAGAGCTCACAGCCTCCTCCCCACAAACTCCAATCCCCAACTTATAAGTAGGTATGGGCACACGTGTGACTGAAAGAATCGTGTATTTTATGAGATCTTGGGGAAGCGGATGGCCGAGTGGTTAGAGCTCTGACGTTCGAACGGAGAGCGAGCTGGTTCAATTCCCAATAAGCGCAGCATACTTCCCCCAGTCGACCCAGCTGACGGGAATGGGCACCTGACTCCATAGAGGGTTGGGGAAGGTAAGGCAGCGAGGGAGAGGAGATTAGCACCACCCTCATGTAAAAGCTGGTCCCGAGAAAAGTGGGGTCTCTAACACCTCACTCCCCAACGACCTGAAAAGGTTATGGGATGACCTTTACCCTTACCTTTTTATGAAATCTCCGAATAAGGATGTTAGTTCTAAATGAATTCTTCTATGCCACTTGATGGCAAAAAAAAAAAAAAAAGATTAACACAAATCTGTCTTTTTTCTATTATTCATCTCAATATCACAAACGTAATTCTGAATGTGCATACCAGCTATGCAGATTAAGAGGCATGAAGGCACCCTACACAGCTCCATTGAGAAAATAATTATTCTGAAGGTCTTTTGTTTACTTGACAGTCTACTAGGGGATGCAAGGGATTATTCTCTTCTAAGGAATGCTGGTTTCCAAAGTAATCTAACATGCAATAATGAGCTGCATAAAGATTAACTTTATAAGCTGCGTAGGATGCAGAGTACACCATGCTGTCTCAAAGTCTTGTGAATTGGATCCCATTCCCACCAATCTGCAGCACGACCACCTTGTTGTTCTGGTACAGGTCATAACCAATATCAACTCTTCCATGACTTCTGGCATTGTGCCCTCTGAGATGAAGACTGCAGTTATTAAACCTTTGTCAGTTTAACATATAAAATCTTGATAGGAATAATCTTGAGAACTATTGATCAATGTCAAACCTGCCCTTCCTCTCAAAAATACTTTATAAAGGTGTACTTACTCTACTCTTTTCTCAAATTTAATAAAACATTAAAACCCCTTTCAGTCAGCCTACTGTGATGGTCATAGTACTTAGATAGTCCTTCTTTGACTTTCCACTGGCATTCTGTCATCTTTAAATGTTGATAGACTGTCTGTAGTTCGTCTCTTGCACAATTCAGCTGGATTTGACAGTCGATCAAGCTGTTCTGCATTCTTGCCTTTAGGCTGTATTTGGTATTTGTCCACAACAGTTTAGTGGTTTCATTCCTCTTGCTGGATCGTTTTCAGCATGTGTTGGTGATCATCTCAATTCGCTTTTATTCAGGGTTCCCCAAGGCTCAGTTCTTGACCAGTTCTGTTGGTCATACTGTCTACAGTCATTAAGCAACATATGTAGTCCATATCATCACCTCTCTGTTGATGACATACAACTACAACAATCTTGCCAGTCAGCGCACATTCATGATTAAAACACACTCTTTGAGCATGTGCCATGGACATCAAATTACTCTGACGAAAGACAATATGTTGCAACTTAGTGACACCGTAACTGAGGTACTCCTCTTTTTTAGATCCACCATGCTGGATTATTCTTTGCCTTTATCAATCCAGTTTGATTTCAGTGCCTTCCCTTTATTCCAGCTGTGTGAGAAATCTTGGTTTCTTCCTGGATTTCCCTTTGGCAAGTCACCTTGCTACACTGAATTTTGAATTAATAATTCTATGAGACAATTTCTCACTAAAGATGTCCTAAAACATCACATCCTGTGAACTATCTTAGTTCCTAAGTTCCTTGTCTCCTAACTAACCTGTTCTACTCTGGTCTGTCGTTACTCTCAACATCTCTCTCCTTTCTTCCATGGACAGTCATCTCGATTGTCTAGGCTGCTTTAAGAATCACTCATATGGATTATATTCCATTTCCTACCATCGACCTTGGCTTTGGAATTCTCTGCCCTTTAGTACACTTCAACACCCCTCTTCTTTCTCAGCTTTACAATCTCACTTGAAAATGTGTTTGTTCAGAAAATATTAATTACAATGTCTTTTGGCTTGTCCTCGTCTTGTTTGACTAGATGTGTTTCAGTACTGCTTTTCAAGTCTAAATGTTGGGCTGTCCATCATGTCTTTTGAATGGTGTAAATGACTAAATATTGAGTGCCATTTGAATAGGCGACTTATAGATGATGATGACAATTTGTTTTCAATTTGTCACAAAGCCATGTTAAGAAATCAATTTTTTTTTCAGACTAAGCTTTTCAGACTGTTCTTTTTAGAAATATTTTATATTTTTTTTTGTGAACCAGCAGTGATCCACTAATAACAGATCGGTTACAAAATGAGAAAAGGATATAATAATAATAATAATAGTGAAGATTTTTATAGCGCATATTCACACTCATAGAGAGCATGCTCTTAGCGCTTAAAACAGGGAAGAGACGTGGACTAAGTAGACACAGAACAAAGGGGACGAAAGAAAACGACAGTACTGACGAAACAGAAAACAAAAAGCATCAAGTAACAGGAACAGAAATATAGTGATTCTGCGAGAAAGATGGGTAAAGTAGCAAGAGGGAACGGGGCGGGGTTAAGAAGGACGAGCATTGTGTGGACTGTGTTAGGAGAAATGCTCAAGGAAGAGGTGCGTTTTCAGTGCAGATTTGAAAGATTCAGTTGTAGGAAGGTGGCGGATATGGAAAGGAAGAGAGTTCCATTGTTTTGCAGCACAGTAGCCAAAAGTCCTGTGACCATATGTTGTTGTTCTGGTGACAGGAACAGTTAGGATACGGCCGTCAGACGAAGAGCGTAGTTGTCTGGACGGAGAGTAAGGGATGAGAAGTTCAGAGAAATAGTCAGGACAGGAGCCAGCAAAGAAATTAAAACACAGCACAGACAGTTTGTACTGAATGCGAGAACGGATGGGTAGCCAGTGTAGAAAACGAAGGAGAGGAGTGACATGGTCCCGTTTCCTTGCTCTAAGCACCAGACGCGCAGCAGAGTTCTGTACTCTCTGGAGTCTCTGAATGAGGTAGTCAGGGCAGCCTGCCAGCAAGGAGTTGCAGTAGTCAAGTCGAGAAAGAACAAACGCACAGACAAGAGTGTTGGTAGCGCGTGTAGAGAGAAAGTGACGGATAGCACTGATCTTACGGAGCTCATAATAGGCAGACCGACAGACAGCTGCTACATGTCTATAGAGTGTCATGTCATCAGTGACAATAAATCCCAGATTCCTAACAGAAGATGTGAAGGTGATGTTGCTGTTGCCCACCTTGATGTGATTGGGCAGACTGACGAGTGAAGGTTGATGTCTTCTTCTATGGCACAAGAGGGCTTCCGTTTTATCATCATTTAGTTTAAGCTTGTTTTTTAGCATCCAGCCCTTGACATCACTGATACAAGCTTCTAGAGAGCTAATAGCAGAGTAAGACTCAGCCGGCAGTGTGGAACAGTAAAGCTGCGTGTCATCAGCATAGGATTGATGAGAAACCTGGTGAGACCGGATGCATGATGAAAGGGGCTTAGTATACAGGATGAACAGAACTGGGCCAAGTACTGAGCCTTGGGGAACACCACAGAAAAGTGAAGCAGGGCGAGATGTCTGACCATCAACTGACACAGTCTGGGTCCTATCAGTGAGATAGGAGTTGAACCATGAGAGGGCAGGTCCAGAAATCCCGTAGAGGGTGTGAAGTCTGTGAAGAAGCAGAGAGTGGTCTATAGTGTCAAATGCAGCAGACAGGTCCAGTAGGGTTAATGGAGAGACATCACCACTGTCAAGAGCAGATAATATGTCTGTTGGCACTTTAATAAGAGTGGTCTCGGTGCTGTGGAATGCTCATCTTATCAATGAGATAAGAGTTGAACCATGCTAGCGCAGGTCCAGAAATTCTGTAGAGGGTGTGTAGTCTATAAAGGAGCAGAGAGTGGTCGATAGGGTTGAATGCAGCAGACAGATCCAGCAGAGTTAAGGCAAAAACATCATCACTATCAAGGGCAGATAATATGTCGGTGGTCACTTTAATTAGAGTAGTTTTGGTACTGTGAAAAGGTCTATATATGCTGACTGACTTGGGAGATGAGCTGGTGCTCTTTTAAATAGGCCCAGAGCTGTGTCAAAACTACTTTTTCTATGATCTTCCAAAGAAACGACAAGTTGGAAACTGGGCAGTAGTTATTGAACACATTGACGTTAAGCATGGGCAGAAATGGTCCCACCATGAAGGGTATTTTTAAACAAAGATGGGAAAACACCTGATGACAAACTGACATTTAATAATAATGATAATGTGAACTTATAATGCGCAGCATCACGACCAAGATAGATCGCAATCTGTGCAGACCAATAATGATAAAAATAATGATGATAATAATAATGATAAATAATGATAACATTAACAGTATATTTGTAATAACACGTGACTACTTTGAAAAAAGTCGCGTTGTTTTGTTTAGATACAAAGAGCAACGAATGTGTCATTACACTAAATATAGTATAACAGGTGTACTCAGTGGTCGAATCGACTAAGGGTCGTGGTCGAATCGACCTGTGACCGATCGATTGTGTTCATTTTCAAGAGTGCACTCATGAGTGTTGAGGCCTTATGTGCAACTAGCACGAAGAGGATTGATTGATTTGATTGACTCATGAGTGTTAATTCTCTCTCTCTCTCTCTCACTTCTGAAAGGAACCGAACTGCCAACTTTTTCTTCAAAACTATAAGTTGCATAGCTATGTCATTGGTGCTTCTCTCGATCAAATATCAAAAATAAAAAAAAAACGAGGATGAGGGGGCGTGTACAATCGCAAAACACGTTAGTTCATTTTTGCCCTATCTAAAATTGCAAAACAGGCTATTGCAGGTTAGGCATGATTGCTTCCTAAGACGCACAACAATTTATTCATTAGTTAAAAAGTTCTTTTGTAGTGGGAAACACGTATAGAAGTATCAAAGTGTTTTTACCTGTGACATGTTTACAGTGGGATTCTCAAATTATTTCCTTATCACTGTACAAAATTCTAATATTCTTATATTCTTAAATGTCTTCGAGATTGTGAGTGATTTTGCGAGAGGGAACAGCTATTATTCATAAACACTGTGTAAACTAAATTTGAATAACTAGTATATTTTAAATGTTAAATGTTATAATGTCAGACACGAAAACTTAAAATAAGTTTAGATACATAGTATATATTACCAAAAAAGTATTTTTGTTAGCATGAAGTAATGATGTTTAAATTCGTGTAGTCTCCTTGACACCTTCGTATGCAGTCGCCATTGCTGCGGAATAAAGCGGCGCGAAGCAGTTTCGCTCAGTGTGATCTGCCTTGTTTATTTTGGATGACGACGTCATGTTATGTTACGCTATATATTCAGTAAGTGCTGCACAGCGATTTTTAACAGGTCACTTTGGCTTCCTAGATGTCACCGCAAATCAAAACACCACAAACCTTAAAGCTTTCAAGTTTCTGTTCATGAATGAGTACCACTCGTGGCTTCTGATTGCAGTTCTACCACTAGTTGAGCACGTTTATTGAGATCTTTACCCATCTGATGATATCGTAAGACATTTAACTGTATTTGAAAAAGAATTTTCACTTTAATGTAAGTATATATAAAAGTTCGCTGCAAATTGAGGATCGTTTAAAAAAGTGTACTACAGATACAGCAAGGTGATAAAAGGAAAAACATTTTCGTATGGAAACTGAAACGTTAGTTATTGTAAAATTTTGATCAGGCAGATCATTCAGTAGGCCCCTACTGCATTTTGTTTTTTTGAAGTTTCTCGAAATCGGACTAAATAAGATACACAACAATTTTGTACACAAGACGAAGTAAATCAGCCCGTTATAAAGAAGCTCGTAAAATGTAGTGTGTATACATACCAGTTATCAGTATTTGCCACGGCACTTTTATAGTTTCTTATCGCTATAATGTATTACATTAGGCTTGATGATTAGATTGCATATGGTACAGGCATAAAAAAGAAATAGCATCTATTCCTCTGATTATTCCTAATATTTAATTAGTAATCCTTTTTCATGTACATGTTATATATAGGCCTACTAATACAAGATACTGCATTAGTTTTACATGTTGGTACTCTGTCAGTGTGTGGTACTAAAGTACTCTTGATACTGGTTACATTTCAGATATTCTTAATATTCGAGTGAAACTGATTGAAGGCAAAGACAAGTTGTAGTTTGTAAGTACAGTGAAACAGTTTATTTACATTGTTTAAACTTTAGGATATATTCAGTGTTTACATTGCAACTGTCATGTATGGAACTTTAAAGTTGCTAGGTCATTATTTAAAGTTGGATCACTGTTTAATAAAGAGCTAGAATAACTAAAGTACGTGCACAGCTCACAATTTGCAATTGCTTCAAACGTTCCATACTTTAGTCACTTTTGTTGTAAAGCTTTAATACATAAAGTGACGGTTAGGATGGTGGTGTTGTTATACATGTATGCATTGTAAATTTCTGTGCATCAAACTTAAACATTGTGGCAAGACTTAAAAGTGAAAGAGATGCAGCTAGATGTGAAGAGATGATATAACCTATTATTTTTACATTTTTCAGCCATCTGTTCTACAACATTCAAAATGTTTGGCCAAAAACTTGGCGGATTTGGGACAGGGACATGTAAGTAAAATTGTCCTTATAATCAAATGTTGATGCAAAAGTATCCCCCCCCCCAGAAAAAAAACCCAGTCAGCTAAAAGATCAGAATAGCCATAACACACTGTTACATACATTTGTTTCCCCACCAAAATACAGTGGAACCTTGGTTATCTGGTCTTCAGTTAACCGTGTATTCGGTTATCTGGGATTGCCTAAACAACAACAACAACAAAAACTGCTAGACATCACAAGACCACTAAGATTTTGCTGCCAAGAATGCTAAAAATGTACACTATGTGTGTCACAGCTTACGTTTTCTTATTGTAAAAGGTTTGGAAATATTGCATCTGTGCACCAGCCAGGTGATCCCTGCTGAGAAAAACCATTAGATTTAATTCGATGTAGAAACACTCTCCCTATTTTTAATTATCCGATGACTGGTGCCAGTCATTAAACTGGATAATTGAGGTTCCACTGTCTCAGAATTGAAGCAATAGCTTGACCATTGGGAGAAAAAAATGTTGAAAGACTGCTTCTTCATACATAATCACTTCCTCCACCACCCCTCTCTCGATGCAGCTTATTGAGACAGTCTGGCATAAAATAACTAGTACATATTGTTCTCTGAAAGTCTTTTCCCCTCACTTTATTCCAGCTACGTTTGGAACATCTACACCGTTTGGGGGTGGACCGTGTGAGTATGACTTCTGCATTGTTGCTTTTACTGCACCTGTAAAACTGAGGGAGAGTCATGAATTTTTTTAAATACGTATATTTTGTGTGAAAGGTTCTTTATTTTTAAAGTATATTGAAAGAGCACCTCGTATTGGAATACATCATGCATCATTTACATATATAGTTTTTTTTTTCTTACAGCTTCTACAGGGTTTGGCACCACAGCATTTGGAGCACAAACACCTGCAGGTGGCAGTCTATTTGGAACTGGTACAGCCAACACAACAGGAGGCCTGTTTGGTCAGCAATCTACCAACACTTTTGGTCAACAGCAGTCATCAGGAGGATTTAGTGAGTAGTTTTGAAATCATTTATGCCAGAATCTGTTGTAATGAATAGGGTTTTTGGCTGATTTCTGCTTAAATGATTTTTTTTCCCCCACCTAAGATAATGAGGGGAGATGTCAACAGCAAGATTTGTACAGCTTTTAAAGTTATGCTGATCAAGCAAAGATGTTCCTTGCAAAATCACAATTTATATGCATATGGTAGCATTCCAGTCTCACAGCTGAAACAACGAAGAGCCTCAATCTGTTGGACCTGCATGCCAGCACAGAATTTGCAGCCTGAAGGTTACTTTGGGCCATCCCAGTAACTTTTGAGTGGGTGTATACAACATGATTCAAGCTGCTGTTGTCCTTTACTGGTACATTGTTGTGTAAACAGATAGGGCAGCCCACTTGATAGGGGATCTATAAAATAGCTGAAGAAATTCTCCAGGAGACTGAAAAAAACCCCACTTTAACTTCCAGAGAAGGAAGAGGCACTGTTGAACCTTCTTCACAGTAGTCTGAGTGTTGGTATCCCAATGAAGTTTCCTGCTGAAGATGGTGCCTAGGTATTTTAATGTGTCGACATTTTCCACCTCCTTCTGGTGGATGACAATTATAGGACTTGGTGGAGAATTCTGACACAAATTAAAGTCTCTTGGATTTTGCTGACATGACATACTAAGGTATTATTATTGTGCCAGGTCATAAATTCATCTAAGGCTATGCATGATAAACAGAAGCAGATAAAACAGCCTTGGGATGAGGTGGAAGTACTCTCTGCTATCTGTTAACCAGAAAGTGAATGATGATAATCCATGACATCATCTGAACCAGATGCCCGATAGTTGCCACTTGAATTTCCTCTTTTTTTTTTTTGTTGTTGTTGTTAGGCTGCACCATCACCAACCTTTTATATAGTGTAATTTTATGGCCTTCTCAAAGTTTTAGTAACTGCATGGTTGAGTACAGCTGATACTTAGATTGTACTTAAAACATATTACTTAAGAAATTAGTGGATAGTGATGGACAAAGATAAAGACATTGAGGCATAAAAATGCTTCAGCAAGTCAGGTAAAAAAGTGGCTACAGGTGTTGGACCTGGCATGGTGCTGCTGTACATCACAGAGTGGTAATTGGGTGGAGAGTGAGATTTTTGCATCTGTGGAGATTGTCCCCTTGTCTGTGTCTGGCTAGGTTTTGGAACTCCCAGCAGTAGCAGCACTACAGGTCTGTTTGGTCAGCAGAGCTCAGCAGGGGGATTATTTTCCACACCACAGAGCACTTCTGCCTTTGGAGCCAAGCCACAGGGCTTTGGAGGTGCGTGTTTTGATAAAAAGTTTTAGGATTAATAAAACTTTTCAAACAACTCACATCTTTAGCGCCTTAAGTATAACACAAAAATGCCTGTAAGCTATTGCCAGAAAATTGTCTTATATAGATAAATTCCATATTCCACCTTTTTTTAAAAAAAAAAAGACAGCATATAACTATATAATTTTGTCAGGCATTTTAGTTTCTCCAAGACCAGATAAAATAATGGAAAATTTGCAGATAAAGTCTTCCAGCTCCACTATTATTCTGATTCTTAATGATTAATTTAAAATAGAAATCAGGCTATAAGGTGAGCTGAGGACAAGACAAAAAGTCATGTATCGAAGATGAAGATGTGAGCATGAAATCATATGGATTTTGAGTGAGCTGTTCTTTGAATAGATGAGGTTTCTGAGGGATGTTTTTATATAGAAGCATTATGTTTTACTCTTTCAGGTTTTGGAACTACACAGACAGCAAGTGCAGGAGGCCTGTTTGGAAGTACACAGCCACCAGCTGCCAGCGCATCACTTTTTAGCCAGACTGGCACGGGATGTAAGTATTCTGAGGTTGATATAGGTAACCAGAAATAATGGTTTTAAAGGCTGAAGATGTGTAGCCCTTGATATGGCAAGTGGGGAAACAACTTATTCACGTGTAAGGAAAAGTTACTATTTTCTTTTGCTTTGTGGGAGTCATTACCATCTTTTTTCAATAATATATAACCGTGCCATGCCATATATTAATTTTGAAATGTTGAAATTAGACTTTTCTATAATGCTGGCTTCATCAAGCTTTTCTTTTGGTAGTTGTAGCAATATTGTTGCCTTTGTAGATCTCTCTTTTTTTTTTACCATGTGTATTTTTCTATGGTCCCATAGAATCATCTTAGTGGGAGAGACTTTTTAGCATAAAAATATAGGGAACACTCTACCTTCCTTCTGGCTATGGTGACAATTCTAGTGCTTCTCTACTTCTTACTAAGCTGACATTTTAAGCATTCTCTCAATTCTTACTATGGTGACATTTCCAGTGTTCGGGGCAAATGCAGCAGGAGGCACTACCATTAAGTTCAATCCTCCTTCCGGCACCGACACCATGTCTAAAGGTGGTGTCAACACAAACATTAACACCCATCATCAGTGCATCACTGCCATGAAGGAGTATGAAACCAAAAGTCTGGAGGTAAATTGGCAGTCATCTCTTGTCTGTTGGTGGTTTTATAAGCCACGCCCCTTTTTTGTTTTTTAACCTTGCCTTGCATTATTTAGATTGTGCTTGTGTGTTGGTTGAAGTGATTGTACATTCATTTATTTGATTTGTTGACTAAGGTCAGGATCCCCTCGGAAAAATACCGATTTTGGGGCACATGGTCAGTTTTGAGTTAACAGCAGATTTGCATACTTTGACATATATGTATTATATATATACATATACATAGCTTGTATCAGTGATGTCAAGGGCTGGATGCTAAAAAACAAGCTTAAACTAAATGATGATAAAACGGAAGCCCTCTTGTGCCATAGAAGAAGACATCAACCTTCACTCGTCAGTCTGCCCAATCACATCAAGGTGGGCGACAGCAACATCACCTTCACGTCATCTGTTAGGAATCTGGGATTTATTGTCACTGATGACATGACACTCGATAGACATGTAGCAGCTGTCTGTCGGTCTGCCTATTATGAGCTCCCTAAGATCAGTGCTATCCGTCACTTTCTCTCTACACGCGCTACCAACACTCTTGTCTGTGCGTTTGTTCTTTCTCGACTTGACTACTGCAACTCCTTGCTGGCAGGCTGCCCTGACTACCTCATTCAGAGACTCCAGAGAGTACAAAACTCTGCTGCGCGTCTGGTGCTTAGAGCAAGGAAACGGGACCATGTCACTCCTCTCCTTCGTTTTCTACACTGGCTACCCATCCGTTCTCGCATTCAGTACAAACTGTCTGTGCTGTGTTTTAATTTCTTTGCTGGCTCCTGTCCTGACTATTTCTCTGAACTTCTCATCCCTTACTCTCCGTCCAGACAACTACGCTCTTCGTCTGACGACCGTATCCTAACTGTTCCTGTCCTGTCACCAGAACAACAACATATGGTCACAGGACTTTTGGCTACTGTGCTGCAAAACAATGGAACTCTCTTCCTTTCCATATCCGCCACCTTCCTACAACTGAATCTTTCAAATCTGCACTGAAAACGCACCTCTTCCTTGAGCATTTCTCCTAACACAGTCCACACAATGCTCGTCCTTCTTAACCCCGCCCCCTTCCCTCTTGCTACTTCACCCATCTTTCTCGCAGAATCACTATATTTCTCTGTTCCTGTTACTTGATGCCTTTTGTTTTCTGTTTCGTCAGTACTGTCGTTTTCTTTCGTCCCCTTTGTTCTGTGTCTACTTAGTCCACGTCTCTTCCCTGTTTTAAGCGCTAAGAGCATGCTCTCTATGAGTGTGAATATGCGCTATAAAAATCTTCACTATTATTATTATATAATAAAACAGATTCCGATGTGTTTTCGTTAAAAAATATGTGTTTGTTTTGATGCTGAATGAAATAATTTTTCACACCATCCTCACCGATTTTGTCTCAACCTCATGCTGATACTGAAAAAGGCTCATTTTGAGCCTTGGTTACGCATGCCAGGAACGTGCGAAGGCCGACATGTTATATAACGTTTGAACCGACCTTCTCTCCCCTAGCTCGCTATACAAGTGAAAGGCCTGTGGTAACAATAGGTTCTAAGCTATTTTTAACCAAAGCAGGTCACCCTTTTCTGTATGGTTTACGGCTATTGGCTTACATCGTAGTTTCCGGTAAAATATTTGAAACGACGTGATCCGATTGGTTCGTTATCTTCACAATGAGCACTTCCGTCAATCACCAAAATGGCCGACATTTGTTGATTCATTCCAACTCGGTTATGATTAACGCATAGTTTATGAAATATTATCTGATTTATGAGGGAAAATAATAAATCTTGGTGTGAGAAACCTTAGACATTGCAGAAGTGAAATGCAGCGACTACAGAGCGAAATAAATGGAGTGTTGGGAAAAAGCACGTGCCGAAATGACATCGCTATGATGTGCACGTAGCGACTGTCCCTGACGATTTAACAAAATTCCGATAGTAAAATCTTTTACATGTTTGAAAATCTATGATTTTTGAAAGGTTTTGATTATAATACTGAAATGCAATGATGCAACATACCATAACTTTTAATTTGCAAGTCCTAAATGCTTTTATGTGTGTCTCCTACCCCACCCCCCATACAACGAGTACACTTGTTTTACGATATAATAAACATTTCTGGAGCTTTTTCCTTATCCTGTCTTAGTGGCAGAACAAATTATACTAGTTTTCCGGTGGACATTTCCTTCCTATATTTGTTCCTGATTGCATAGAGGTGAAAGTTTTAATAAATTTAGCTATGCATTAATGAAAAATGTCAACCTCTCATTAAGATTGTGACGATGAACGACAAACCATTAAAATAAATAAGCAGATTTGCATGGAATCGAAGTAAAATAGTGCTTAATCTAATGCAGGCAAGTAGATAGGCTTTACCTGTAACCCAGACCCTGAGAAAATAATAAAAGAACACAAAAAAGCTTATTGTGTCCGAGCAAGAAAGCCGTTTTGGTATGTGACACATGGTATTGTGCATGTGCACTTTTGAAATACTTGTACGTTTTTAATGAAAAACGTTGATTTAAGTCAGAATTTTCATTGTAGGACCCCAAAAACATTTTTTATATGCTACAAATATGTTACTTTAACACTCTATAGTAAAAAAAATTTTAAATATATTGAAAACAAAGATTTTAATTTTGGGAGTAGACGCCTGACCTTAATTTTTAAGGAGTTGCGCTTGGAGGACTATGCAGCAAATCGGAAGGGAAAGCAGCAGGGGACAGCCACTGGTTTCTTTGGCCAGAGTGCTCCAGGATCTCAGCCGACATCAACTGGATTCAATTTTGGCCAGCCTGCAGTGTCCACTGGCTTCAGTAAGTTTGGTCCTGGACACATGTCTTGTAAAGAGCTGATACGACCTGATAAAGAGCATGCTACATAGGAAGCTTATTATACGTGTTAAGTTTTATAGAGGCTATAACCATTATATGCTTCTTATAAAAAGAAACAGTTGTCTTTATCTTTGTGTGTTTTCCTGTTGTTTTTCTTTTTTTTTTGACAACTAAATTTTGTGCAGATGGTTTGTAAAAAGTTGTGGTCATAGTGTCGTTATAACATTTGTGAAGTGGTAACTTTGATCCTGTGGGAAAAATGGATGGGGGGGACTAGAACTTTTCTGTCAGTAAGATTTCCAGTAAATGTTTCATCACTAAAAGACCGCATAGCATCGGTTATTGTGTAGCACAGTGCAGCTCAAAAAAGGTGGCACAACTTTAGTGTAAAGCTTTCTAAGAGTAAAGAGTGGATTCCTAAAGATTATACTCTCCTTTTTACCATGCAGGAACTTTTGAAAGAGTTTTACTGAGATTTTAAGGAGAGTTTTTGTCGCAGGTTTTGGAACCAGTACTGCCACTAGTGCAGGAACAGGACTGTTTGGTACAACCAGGCCTTTATTTGGGGCTACGAATCCCACTACCACCACTCAGTCAGGATTTGCCTTTCGTCCTCCTGCACAACAGACATCTGTCTTTGGCCAGCAACCTGGGGCCAATAGGGTATTTTATTTACAGAAGTGAAGAGATCATAGAGAAAATGACAATGAATAATTAAGAAAATAATTTCTTTCATCATTAAGATCGAGTTGCAAGTCATCTCTAGACCTGCACATGTTTCTGTAGAGGCAGAGCTGCTTGATTGCTTACTAGATTGTGTGAGCATATATAACTTTGAAGAGAAAATTTATAAACAGCAAGATATGTAGACTACATTTGGAGAGATGAGCATTTGTATTTTTTTGTTTTGCCCCTATGTTAGCCCTTGTTTGGTTCAACTACAGCCACAACTCAGCCATCGCTGTTTGGCAACACACCCTCCACAGGATTTGGTACCAGTACAGGGTTTGGGTCAACTGGCTTTGGCACCACAACCACAGCAGGTGTAAGTTAAAGGGGTTTTTTTGGTTAAGAATTTTACTTTATTTTATTTTTGTTAAGATCTAAATTATTTATCAGCCTTTGTGAATTACTCATTTGACTGCTATGAAATATTTTTGTAGAGCTTTTTGTGTCCACCCCCAACCCCTCCTTTTTTGTGTGTCTTTCAAAAAAAAAGATAAAACTTTGTCTCATTAACAAAATTCATGATGCTGCCTTTGGTATGTCCTTAAAAAGTCTGATTGCTGATTTAAGTATTTTAGCAGAGCAGCAAGCAGGTTTTTTATTTGGATTTATTTATTTTCAAATTAAAGAGTGGTCTCCTTGGGAGCAAACCTCTTACCTTTGGCACAACAACTTCAACAGCGTCACCATTTGGCGCAGGCACCAGTCTGTTCAACAAGCCTGCTACAACCTCAGCCTTTACTTTTGGTACCAGCACCAGTGGCACTGGCTTTGGCAGTAAGTTTAGCTTACATGCAGGCATGAGACTTGTCCACTGATTGGTGATTTTCGGATTTAAGTAGTATAATTACTGATTTGTGTCCATATTTTGTTCCCAGATTTTTTGGCACATAGTAGCAAGTAGTTCGATAATTTGTTTTCCTGCAGTATGCCTAAAATATAAGTAAAGCTTCATTGTTGATGGCAACCTTTTTATTATTTTTTTTAATTATAACCATTTGTAACTCCTGTGGATGCTGATTCATACTTGTAGGTACACCAGAGTTACTTTTCATATCATAACACTGGCAGAATTTTTGTGGCATTTTTGGCACCAGTGAAACTGGCCAAAATCAGAACAAAAGTTAAAAATTTAAAATAATCCATTTTTGGGCATAGAATAAATTGCATAGTTATGTTTCTAGATTACTTGCTCATTCTGATGAATCCCAGACACTTAATTCCCAGACACTTAATCCTCAAAATGAAATTTCAACTAAAAAAATTATGAAGTGAATGAAAAATTTAATTCAAATTCAAATAATTATTTTCACGTTAACATCAAAATAAGTTTGACAATTAAAATAATACTTAACTTCAACATCTATAACATTAGTTAAAGTTCATGTGAGCTATTAAAGTCAATGTTCTTCAACAATATCACATGAAAAGTGTTGTTAATCAATATGACAGGTACGCTAATGGTCGAAGGTACCCTAATTGGGGCGATTGTTATGTCTCATTAGAGTTAACACGCGACACATTTCTCTTACGTTTATAATATTTCAAGTTCACAAAATAGCAGTTTTGAGTGTTGTGTCGCGATTTGGGGGCATTTTTTGAAGATTAAGTGTCTGGGGATTAAATGTCAAGGGGATTAAATGTCTGGGGATTAAGTGTCTGGTCACCCATTCTGATTGGTGGTTATGGGAAAATTGATTACAAGATTTCCCTAATCTAGATTCTGCTATAGCGTTATAGCCTTGGGTTTTTATATACACGTAGATTTTTGGGCACATCAGCGTAATTCTAAGTGTCCTACGGATATTGTGTTCTAATATATATATATATAAATGGTTTACAGTATGAGTTATAAAAACACTAATGTGTTTTGCTTTGTACTTCTTAATCTACAGCCACTACAGGGGCCTTTGGAACTAGTGGAGCCTTTGGTATGTATGTGTGTTCACTTTGCATTAACTTTGTCTTTATATTTAGCTGCTGCTTCATTTTATTACTATTTTACTTGTGTATTCCTATCTCATAGCAGATTATAGAAGGAAGCAAAATGCCTTGAATTATTAATTTTTGTTTACTTCTCTTTTTTTGTAAACTGGGTGTGTAGTGCAGAGGAGGAGTCTAGAAAAGATATTTTTGGAAATGAGTTTTCTATTTTAGGCACCACAACAAGCAGTCTTTTTGGAAACAAGACCAGCGGCTTTGGACTAGGGAACACAGGTCTTAGTACTGGTACTGGCTTTACAAGTGGTCTTGGAACAGGGACAACTACTGGCTTGTTTGGCAGTACACAGTCCAAACCAGCTGGCTTCAACTTTAATACTGGTTCCACTGGTGGTAAATAATTCTTTTCATTAAGAAGGGCCACAAGGGCTAGACATTTTTGTCTATCAGAGTGCAAGACATGGTGTGTGACAGTTCATGTCTGAATATTTCTTGCCTTCATTATTAGATCTTAAAAAGAATTTTTATATTGTTTTCTGCTTCTTTGTTTGTAGCATTTTCTTTTGGAGGGAACCCAACAGGAAACCTTCTTGGGGGCAATGCATCAACTCTTGGAACGTAAGTTTTAAACGGAGCAACAAGCTGTGTTTTTTTGAAATTTTTTCACCTGTTCTTTTCCACACTCATGCCCTCCATTAAGTGGGGAAGTGGGGGAAGAGGAGTTGATTTTCATAAGGTGGTTGTAATGAAATATTTAATGACCCTATTTTTTTATCAATCCTAGTTAAACAAAAGTAAAATATATGTCTCTAGAATGTTTCCTGGCAACCCACATGAATTCTAAAGTGTAAGAACTTTCAACGAAAGTGTTGCTGAAATACTATCAGCCCTAACCAGCAAGTAATGGCCTCTAGAGGGCTCATTATTCTGTTTTGTCCTGTAAATCCATACAGTCATATTGGAGGCCCATAGCAGCTGCTCTAGGATATACAGTATCTTGTTTACAATATACACTCATACTGGTTTAACAGCAAACTTTAAAATTTCCCTTTTACTGTTTTTGTTTATTCAATTTTGTTAAAGGACCACCAGCACAACAAGTACTCCTAGCGTAGATTTGCAGCAGCAGTTGCTTACTATGGCCAGCTCTCCTTATGGTGATTCACCACTTTTTTGGAATCTAAAGCAGGTAAAATTTCACTGGTGTCCTCCAATTCATGAATATTCTGTTACTAGTCACAAGCTATATACTTTAAACCAATGTTCCAGGTAAACCAATCTACTGTGTTTCCTTGTCCACCAGAACAATAAATCAAAATGTTTTTAAAGAAACGTAGCTGTCATAACATAGTCTGGTTGCTGTTTATTGCTGGCAGAATTCTGGAAAGAAGGAAGAAGTTCTGAAACCAACAAATCCTGTTGCACAAAAGTCTTTGCTGAATGCCAGTACTTACAAGGTCAGCCCACGCCCGGCAGCAAAGATAAAGCCAAAGTCTCTCCACGGCCTCCTAAGTGGCAACAAGGTAAAGCTCTACAGTAGTCTGGCTTGGTGTCTGTAGAAATCTTGGCTCATAGCTCAACAGTACTGATAGAATTGTGTATGCTGAGAGCATTTTCTGCTGATTTCATTGTCACTACTTGCTCAAGTTCATTGACTAGTTTGTTAATTGCTGATGCCACTAAAGCTGGTGTATTTTAATCAGCTGTGGCTGACAAAAAATTTAAGGCATTTTTTTCCCATATTTTCAAGAAGTGCAGGATGGCAAACCAAGTTTTAAAGGTATAATTTGCAGCAGAAAGGAAACTATCAAACATGGGTATTGATTCAACGGGCAGTCATGCTGAAACTAAGAAGCAGAGCTTATTCTAAAACAAGGTGGAATTAAAATTTTTACAGCACAAAATTTACAAGAATGCATTTAGACAGGCAGTCGAACCGGTATTGAAACGACCATGTAGAAGGATAACAGTTAAATAGCCTTCTGGTTCATCAGCTTTTTTCCTTGATCCAGTTTTGAGACAGGAAGCAGACGAAGCATAGCACTTACTAATGTGATTTATCACAATCCTTTGAGTTTGGAAAAAAACACAAAGGGGATGTCAAGAGGCTAGTTGTTGATGCTAATAATAATGGTCTTGTTTACAGAGCCAACTTTTTGATGGTCTGGATGAGGAGGAAGATCTTGGGTTTGGTGGGGAGACATTTGTGCCACGACACAACATCAAGAAGCTAGTGTTAAAGAAGGGCTTGGAAAGTAGTGCTTCCACCAGCCGGTCTTTGTCTCAGGCAGATGTACCAGCCAGTCCACAGTTAATTGACCACAGCCTTTCGCTTGTCTCAAGGTATTCAGCTTATGTTTATCAACATAGTCTTAGTGTATGTGTGTGTGTGTGTCTTCTTCTTGTATACATGTTAGTTTTGTGTGAGAAAGTTCATTTTGCACAGAAGTGGACAGGAGAATATGAGCAAAAGAGAAAGATTGTGTGAGAGATTTAAGGTGATAGTTTCAGAATTTGAATAGTTGCAAGATTTTCAAGTAACTTGATTCAAGAGTTCCACAGACATTTTAACTTTTGATTGTAAATCACATTGAAAAGTGTGATGATTAGTTCTGGGGCTGTCTACAGACAAATGGATCGTCGACAGCAGGGCCAGGGAGATGATATCCGAAGTAGGCTTCTCAGTTCTAACGATCTTTTGGCTTCAGGTAGAGGTGAAACACCACCACGGAAGTAAGTCTTTTTCAAGTAATTCTCATGATGAGGTTCATCATTACTCCATGGTGAAGCATTCAGTTAGTAATGCGTATCTGGCATTTATTTTGTTGATATAGAAAATGTTATTCTTGTTCATCCCTCTCAGATTTGTTTCAGTCACTTTTTATGCATCTTTTCCACTTCCACTCATATTATTGGGAGCTTGTTACCATTACCTAGCACCACTGTTCACGGGTACCCTTAACTCATTCTGAGCAGGGCTTTCACCTCATAACACTAGTTATGACGCGTTCACACTAGGGTAGCATCAAACAACACTTTGCTCCATTTGCAAATGAATGAAGATATAAGGGAGGAAACTACTGGAACCTTAAGGAATTGTTCCACTTTGGATTACTTCCCTTTAACAGTTGAACCATTCAACCAATCTGCATACCTGACAGAAAAACAAACCCTATAAACTGCTAGCAGATTTCCGCCTTCCCTGTACCACACTGATATCTGACCTTAGTTTTATATGCTCTTACCATTTTTCAGTCTCTTAACTGGGCGCATAAATACTGAGTATAGTGTGCTTTTGTTGGCACAAGGAAATAAAATCAGCAGTTTTGTATGTAAAACACAATGTTGGTTGTTAGTACTATATTTTGATGCTGGGATAAAATGGTGTTTCAGTCTAAGCTCCATGGATGACACCATCACTGCGCTCAACATGAGGAGAGAAAGCACTGTTTCACCTAGGCAGGCAGACTTCTGTGAGGATTTAAATCAGGAGCAGGAGGAAGAAGAACAAAGGAACATCTCAGAATCCAATCTTACAAACAGCAATCTTGCAGAGGTGTCACTAGATGTAAGCTAACAGCATTGTTTTTTTCATAATTATTATTTGTTCAATTTATTTATATGAAGATCCATCTCAAAATCTTTCTTAAAAGCAAAAGTTCTGTAAGTACATTTAAAGATATAGTTAAGGGTTTTGCTTGACAACAACTGTTCTTGCAAATGTACTTTGCAGAGGAAAAGTGATGTGATTGAATATTTAGAATGCTAGTATGATGTGTTCCAATATGTACACTTATTAACCTACAATGAAGACAACCATCACTGACACACCGTTTTAAAGAGCATTTTTTTCTAAAACATTTAAGTGGTAGGATTTGCAAGAAATTTAATTTTTGTTTTCTTATACTAAATTCAGATGACAGATACTAAGTGTATGGAACAGAGAGCACTTGTCATGAAAGTAGGTTATGAAGCAGAAATTAAAAAAGCAATTTATACAATATACAAACACAGCGTGTCAAACAATGAAATTTATTATTAGAATATATATATTAGTCTTTAAATATTACTTCCTATTGTCATTTTTGGATGTTGAAGTACAAAACCATGTCAAACTGAGTAACCGGATACTATCTCGAACATGGCTTTTGATCAAGTGACTCATTGCGTACTTTTAAATATATAACAAAATATATAATTGTTTGTCTTTTTTTTAGTTCCTTAAGGGAAGTAATTCAAAGTAAAACAATCCCTGAAGATCCCAATAGCTAAATAGTTTCTTCCCTTATATGTTCATTTATTTACGGACAGCATGATAATTTTTGTGACAATACCCAGTTTGCATTACTGTGTGCAAAACACACTGTAGCCATGAAGACATTCACTGCTGCAAAAGCAAATCATATAGAAAGATTTACACAGTGACTGTTTGATAAAGGTGGAGTGGACGGCTCTGCCTGTGACTTAGTGACTTAAAGATCATTCATTGCCTGTCATTTTTATCTAGCTCTTCTCATCACACTGTAGATGGAGCCATCATTTAGAACTCATGTCGGGGAAGTTTGCTTTTCATGGCTTTGTGCATCTGTTCAGCCACTTCCAGTGGAGAGTCCCCCTCATCCTGCTGGCATTGTCTTGACCAGACCTGGCTATTACACAGACCCCTCCATGGACGAGCTGGCCACCATGGTTGATGAGAATGGAGACTGCCTGGTGGAAGATCTGACCATTGGCCGAGAGGGCTATGGCTCAGTCTTCTTTCCTGGGACCGTCAATGTGGCTGGGATGAACTTGGATGAAATTGGTAATTTAGTAATCATATAACATATTTATAGGTGTATGCAGAGTTGCCACATGTTGCATTTCACCTGTATTGCTAAAGCTGTAAACACCAAAGAAAATGAGCTTCCTTGCTTTACGGTATGGAAATTCTAGGTTTCTAGAATATTCACTGTACAACTCCATGGCAGAGTCTTTCAGGTTGGGGGGTGCACAGACTCCTACAGTATTTTGTATGAAGCAAGTTCCAAAAGTATTCATTAGGAATTAACTAATTAACTGTTTGTCGGGTATATAAGATCCCTCCCCATTCATCTTCAACACATTTGGCCAGCACCTGGCTTTTGGATGTCATGACAAGGAGCAGTTTATATAAAATCCAGACGTGAAACTAACACTTGTGTACTTATGTCAGAATGCAACTAAAGGCATATAAACTCCTCCTTCCAGTCCTTGGTATTGGCAGATATGTTAGTTGTCTAGAGATATGAAGTGACTGGGAGAAAAAAGAAACACAGTAATAGTCAAATGTAATGTTAGGAAGGTTGTCATGATGATAGACCAAACAGGCTGCATGTTTCCAATGGCCCATCATTTTAACCACCTCCCTCACACCCTGCTAACTTATATGTGTGGAGACTATTCACCAACCCCCTCTGGGAGAAAGAATGGCTTGAAGTACACCCTATTGTTTTTGGGGCCGTCTGATTGAGCTGTCTATCAATGCTTGCATGGGGAAGGCAGGGGCATTGGATGGCTGCGTGGAAGTCAAGTGCAAGACACGATACAGATCCAACACCGGGCACAAAGGCTAAGGATGTATAACAGAGAGCATCAAGGACAGCTCTCTCGCAAAACTTTATAACTACCGTACACGAATAGCGAGAGACTTAGTGCCATTGAGGACAGAGTCATTCCTGGTAAACAACTTACAGTGAAAATTGCCCTTTCCTGAGGTTTGATTTTTAAAAACAGTCCATAACACAGGGTGAGATATGCTGTCCCCCCCACTCCCCCTCAAAAAAAAACAACATCTACAATAGCATTCAGGCAAAACTGCAATCTAATGTCTAATAATACAGCTTGGGCAATATGTGTATTTTGAAAAATAGAGGTGGCTTTTGTTTGATCAATTCCTTGAAGTGTGGTCTTAAGGAACCAACTGTCTTTTTAGGGCTGTCTATTCCGCTTTTCAACTGCAGTGCTTCACATCTGCAATGCTGTCAAAAATTTGCATGACTTGAGCATAGTTTATGCTCATCTGGATGCCCTTAGCCACTTCTTGTATGTCAGCAGTTTATTGTATATGTATATTGTTTATTGTACAGCTTTCGCTTGCTGAGGGAGAATGTGCACTGCAGCCTATCTATATCTGTGCCTAGAAAAGTTAACATTCTGGGAAGGACAGACTAGCTTTTTCCAACTTTTTTGAAACCCCAGATGACTGATAAGGCCTATAAAAAATGCATAGCTTTATCACAACTCTTGCATGATTTAAATGTTTGGGCAAAGAGCAGAAGGATTGACCTGCCACCCATGCATCCTGTAAATCATCCTTATTTACGGTTGTTGAGATTCCTTCCTTTTCTGGTCCCTCATAAACATCCATGTTCCTGTAACATTATCTTTCCTTCCATCCTCAGACCTCCCTGAATGCTATGACTGCACTCTAAGGTGCCCTACCTTCTCCCCTTACCCCTCCCACCATCCATCCACTACATGATCACAGTCTCTAGTTCTGAACTCAGATAACCTTTCTCGCATTAACCTCCACAATAAATTGAGTGTACTTTATTTCTGTTGATCTTAATCCAATTCCATAAACTAATAAAATATATTATTTGTGCTTGTGTACAGAAAAACCAGAACTTATTTCTATACACTGTTTTCAGTGCATTTTCGCCGAAAGGAGATAGTGGTCTATCCTGATGACAACAAGAAACCTCCTCTCGGTGAAGGCCTGAACCGCAAAGCAGAAGTAACCCTAGACTGCGTGTGGCCCCCTGACAAGTCAACTCGCTCTCCCATCAAAGTGAGTCTGCTGTGTGGCTTAAAAATGCTTCCTTTGTGGCTGTTATTGGCTTGTCCTGCATGTGTACTTGCAGAATTCATGAAGACAATTTTTTTCCAGTCCTTGATTTATTTCCCCGATACCCAAAAGAGAAAATACCTTTTGAACTTGTCTTTTTCTAAGAAGAGTGCAACAACTCATTTTAAATACATGTGAAACAGAGTCCTGAGCGTTTGAACAGCATGAACTACCAAGAAAGGCTGGAAATAACCACATCCAGGATTGGTGGCAAGTTTATCGACTACCGGCCTGAAACCGGCTCCTGGGTTTTTGAGGTGAGAAGATATCTGTCTGTTTTGAAATTAAAAGAAAACTATTCCTCATTTATTTTTTTTTTTTTTATTCATCACCTTTCTGACAAAGAGCAAACTTGGGTAGATTAAAGCAAAATACTCCAGTGCTATAATTATGGTAGGTTGAGAATTCTGTGGCTTACCTCTGGTTGAATATTACAGGTCCCTCATTTTACCAAGTACGGGTTGGTGGAGGAAGACGAGGAAGAGCCACCTAGTGAACAGGACAGGAAACGACTGAAGACTCTTCAGCAGCAACATCTGGCTGTGCAGGTGAGAATGCAGCCAAGTAGCTTGTGGGCAGCTGGTGTTCCAGCAGTCTGTGTCAGCAACAGATGATGTTCTGGCAGTCTGTGTCAGCAACAGTGTGTGAGGGTGGATGGGTGAGTGCATGTGAATAGAAATAATGCTGGAAGAATATTTTTCTGTACAAAACATAATGGTTTCTGTGAGCAGAGGCAAAAGATCATGCTCCAGCAACATTTGAATGCCAGCGGTATAGCGGTCACTGAATTGGATGACGATGCAGAGGGGGGAGCTGCAGCCTTTAGGGATGTCATGATGGGGGAACCTGCCATGATGCCAGACATCACGCAGGAGCCATTTCCATCCAACATGTTCAGTATGTATTGACTTTTCTTGGTCTGACACGGATGTGAATTCATCTTGCTTTGTAAGCAGAAAAAAGAAACTGTGATTTAATTTGACAGTACCTCTAAAAGTGGAATGGATAAGAAATTTGCAAATTTGTTTTTGAAAATAGTGCTGCCATGTTGTAAATCTTAGTATTAAAAATGCCATAACATTTTGTGTACAGAAACAGTCAACAGTATAAGATAGTGTTTATGAAGTACAACCCTTAGTATTTGCAGAGGTGAGGGGCACAGAACTCTAACCCCCTGCCTCACCCAACCATAACTGATAATATTGTTAATCATATTTAACTCCCAAGAAAGTAAAACTAAGTAAGACAATACACATGTATATTGGGCTGCAACAGTATGTTTTATAAACTAAAAATTACAGTATCAGCAGTGTAGGCTAACACAGTAGTACATGCACACAGACTGGTGAATCAGAGAGCATGGTGCTCCCAGATTATGTTGTTCATAGTGCACTGAAACTTTTTGCAACATTACGTTTATAATAAATTTGAGTGTATTTTTATGGCAACAAATGATTGAATAGATATAACAATATATATTTGTATAACTTATTAAATGAAAACAAAAATTTATGCATTGTTTAGTCCATATGTATTATCTGCAATTTTCTGCAGCAAACTGCAAAACAAAAACAAAAAAATGATTTGATTATTGATGGTAAATCCACAAATAATCAAACTCACAAATGCTGAGGATGGACTGTACTGCTAATGGGTCTTTTACTATATAACAAAGGGCAGATGAATGTTAGCATTAAAGAGTGCAGAAAATAAACCAATGACTGGTAGATATATTGTTGACAGATATTTTGGTATGTCGACATTCTTTAAACCAAATTATTTGTATACTTAAAACAGAGCAAGCTCGTTTGAGAGCATGTGTTAAATTTTTTTTCAAAAATTCTTAGATAATAATAAATTGAGTTACTGATTACCTACATCAGTTGTGGAAAGTTTCTTTAAAATAAAATTATTATTCTATTATTATTTTGTGTTTATTATGTCTGTTGATGAATCTCTGTACAGTTGTTTTAGTCTGTCTTAGTTTGTTGTTTGAATTCGTGTTTTTGCATTTCTTTGTAAAGTGCATTGAACCTTCTGTAAAGCAGGGAAATGCACTATATAAAGTTTTGTCATTATAAAATAAATGATTTAGCTAAGAAGAGACATATCCCATGAGGAAGTATTCTTCTCTGAAGAATACCAAGAATTTTATATTTTAAATTGGCATCTTTGATGGGGTCCACAAAGTAGAAATGCATATGCTTAGAGAAACATATATGCCCATATTTACACAGGGCAGGGCATACTTATTTTGTGCAGTGATGGTTTGATGTAATCAGATTGTATTCTGCAGCACTGTGTAGTATTGGAGGGCTATAGCCACAGCATTTAGGTTTCTGCCATCGCTAGTTTAAGCACTTGTCCTGTTAAGAAGAGGCTAGTGACAAGGGTTTGGATGCTTAATGGACCACATGAGACATACAGTAATGAAAGAGGTGGCAGTATTTTGAAAATGGTTTTAATTATGATTGTATATTGTATGATTGTTCTTAACCCCGCCCCCTTCCCTCTTGCTACTTTACCCATCTTTCTCGCAGAATCACTATATTTTTCTGTTCCTGTTACTTGATGCCTTTTGTTTTCTGTTTCGTCAGTACTGTCGTTTTCTTTCGTCCCTTTGTTCTGTGTCTACTTAGTCCACGTCTCTTCCTCGTTTTAAGCGCTAAGAGCATGCTCTCTATGAGTGTGAATATGCGCTATAAAAATCTTCACTATTATTATTATTATTATATTGTTTGGTGTACAGTGACTTCAAATCCCAATATGTGTTCTACATTTAGGAACCATTTGTTTTTGCATTATTGTACAGTATGCTGTTAAATTTATAGCAGATTTACTTCTAAAGAGCTAAAGAAAATAATATCACTTTTGCAAGAATTTAAAATTTGAGGGGTAACACTAAGGGTACTCTTTACTTAAAACAACCAGGTCAAAGATTTCAATCTTTGGAATGAATAAAAGACATTTGAGCTTTTTTCGGAGGAAAATGGCAAAGAAATATTTATGGGATGGTGAAGCCATGTGTTGGGGTGAAAGACTTTTTATTTTTCTGAGCAGGGCTTAAAAAAAACATGGTTACACAACCTCCCCCACCCATACCCATTATTGAGGGGAAAAGTGCTGTTGGAGATTTACCACACATTGTACATTACAAGAAGCTGTCAGTGGCAGATTTCCAAAAAGTTTTGTACATTACATTATGATCAGCTCATGGTCATGCTTGCAGTTTGATATAAACATGATTCCAAGTGTATGCATTATTAATTCTTTTGCTGCGTTCCATCATATCATTTTATTAAATATATTTCTAATTATCCTTCTCAGATTACTTTTATTATGAATGTGTGAATGTTCAATTTGAGCTTCACCATTTACATAAGAAAATTCACTTAACATTTTACATGCAAGCAGTTATGATACTCAAAATATTTGGATATTTTTTTAAACATATATGATAAAAATATATTTCTGTTGAATTGTTGGCAATGGGTTTTTTTGGAGTGTCACTCATTAACCTTATGGCTTACCATTCTCAGGGATAGTTTGTAAATTTACTAACTGCCTTAGAATGTGTTGTCTTGTGATCAGCAGTTGTGAAAAAATGCAATAAAAAAGCAGCAACATAATTGTAATGTCTCCTGTTTTTACCACACTCAGCATCTTTTGTCCGTTTTCGGTAATTGGATCTTGGTGAGGCCTAATAGTACATCCTTCTCATTCCTCATAGCCAGCATCTAATCCAAATGAAAATCAGCCAACACATAGTGCTGGTACTACCCTACGGTTTAAAAGCAGAAAAAATTGTCGTAATAAAATGGTAAGCAAAAATCTCTGCATACACATGTGCGCGCACACACACACCTAGTTCAATAAATGTAAAAGCATTGGAGCAGAGCTCTGAAGATCACTGGCAGAACAAAATGAGGGTACGCTAAATAGCACCTTTTTTATGCAGAAATGGTAGTCTTCGTAAAGTCTTTACATGGTTACTTAAATAACCACATGCTTCTAGCATGAAATGTCATAGCTGTTTTTAAGAGCCGTAATTCTTGCAGCTGACACACAGGAGGAGGGGAGCGGGCAGCAGGTGCCCTCGGCACTAAGGTTTGGTGTGTCCGCTCAGAGCATGCAGCTGATGAAAGCCTCTTTCTTTGATGACGACAACAATGCTGATGGAGAGGGTGGTAAGTTTCACACACCACTTAAATAGTATTTCCAGCAAGAACAATTTTGACATTTCCTGATGATGCAGAAAAGAATAAAGAGCATGCTTTATATTAAATAATGGATCTTGGTTGGTAGACTGTTACTGGCTCGTTGGGTCCAGAAATCTGGCAGTGTCAACCTCAAGTAACAGGAAGCCTTTTAGTCAAATAATAACCAACAATTTATTCAAGTTTCTGCTATATACTAATGGCGACACACGCCCGCACTTACCCTACCAACTAGCGGTGACACACACAATAACTTTCAACTAGCGGCGACACACGCCCGCACTAAACCTAAAACTAGTGGCGACACACGCCTGCACTAAATCTAAAACTAGCGGCGACACAGGCCCACATGAACCCTATAACTAGTGGCAACACACGCCCGCTCTAAACCTTAAAATTAGTGGCAACACACACCTGCACTAAACCTAACTGATTGATTTTCACTCACTCAGCGCTCACAGAAACGTTACCCATGTGCTCTCTTGCTTGAACATTTCAGACATCAAAGCTTGCATCATTCATCAAGATTTGCATCCTTCATCAAGGCTTTCGTCATTCACACTCGCTCATGTGCTTGCTAGAATGACCTAACCCACTAAAACATTTCATTCGTAACACTTTACATTTTCAACATTTTATTATCAAGCTGCAGAAGAAAATAGGTTGGATAGTATGATTTGAAATGGGGATCTATTTGCACCTTTTAAGTTCCTTGTGTTTTCTTCGTTTTATTTTGTTTTTTAATTATTGCACGCTCTAGGTGTTTTTTAAGATAAACAAAACAAAGTTCACCAGTAGCTTAGGGCTCCAGGAAATGTATGTTCAAAGTATACTGATACAATACACTACAGAGAGAAATTATAAATAGAAATTGATACCTAAAAGCAGAAAATAAATAATTGTGAATAGTAAAGACTGATGTAATAAAAATCTGGTTGAAAAAATACAGGTTAATGTTTACACATCTACTTTGTTTTCATTTTTTATTATTTATTTTGTTTTTGATTAGTGTTCTTCAGTTGAGTTTGATCAAATATTTTTTGTTCCCTATTCCCAAAACTGTGACAGAAGGGCACTATGGGGAAAAGAGCATTTGGCATCAAGCTGAAGGTCGTTTGCTTAAGAGTGGAGAGAAAGCAGTCCCCACATTATTCAATTCGCTCAGCCTGAAACAGTCACTCACTCCTCGCTCAGGATCTCCTGATCTAAAGGATCTGCAGAAGGACAGAAAGAGTAAGTCTGCTAAAAAAATGGTTGATGTTTTGTGTTGTAAGCCAGCTGTATGCAGACAAATGGGCAAATATTTGTTATCTGAACTCTTGTGACAACAAAAACAGGTGAAGACCTGAACAGGTTTTTCCCCAAAATCATTACTTGTATTTGGTAGAACAGCCTGCCTCACATGTATGTCTTTGAAGGTGTGAAAACTGCTGTGCTACCAGTCACGTGTCATCATTTGCAAGTTTAAGATTTACCACTAATATAGAATCTTTTAATTTGACAAGTTTTCAACTGTTTTTGACAAGTTAATTCAATCCAGTTTCTTTGTTCGTTTGTTTTATTTTTGCGACGAAGGCTGTTTCTTTCAAGATTGTATTAAATCTTTCAACAGGATTTGGTATTGGCTGAGCTATAGCAATCAAGCTATGATCTAAAAATGTTCATGCTGCCACACAATAAAATAATATAGGTGAAGCCAAAGCACAATAGGTGTTAAAGATTAGCTTGCAAATGTTGATGAATGAGATTGCAGTCTGGCAAGACATAATTAACGAATGATCACATTCACCTGCAGGCCTGTTTCAAGCAACGTTTGGTTATACCTCCTTCGGCCGCTCACCGCCTGCATCTTTCCATCCGCCACTGTTAGAACACAAACTTCTTATCAGTGGTATGACTGCCAGAGATGTCCCACATAAAATTGTTGGCCTTCGAATTGAGCACGAGGTCCCCCATGTGCAGGAGTCGCTGATGTACGACAAACAAAAGTTGTCTCTGGACTCGGCTTGCTTCATGGGTCGAAGTTTCCGTGTGGGATGGGGCCCAGGGTGGACTTTGATTCATTCAGGTTTGCCCTGCACAACACAGGAAGAAGGTAGGTTGTTTAGACACCCACAAAAACAGGAAATAGTAGCATCTTATTTATTTTGGGTGAAAACATAAGTTAGAAAAGAAGCTATTAGTGTGAACAAACTGATGCAATATCACTTTACATCTGAAATGAAGTCCTCATGTACAGTGTGAATACCAAGTTTGTAAATGAAATAATTTAATATTGGTATCAAGAAAAGGGGAGAAAGAAAGCTGTAAAAGTTTGGTCTTACCAAGTAACTGCACAGTTTCACATGCCTTTGTATAAGTATGCAATGACAAACAGTTGCACAAAACAAGTTACACTGCAGATCTGTTGCAAATATAAAAAAAGGTCATTGTGAGCCTAACAACAACTGTTGCATCTTTGTGTAGAACTTGAGACCAGGACAAAACAAGCAGCATACACTCTGCTACCCACCACAGGCACAGGAAAGGGATACAGCAGGAGAAAAGCATGGACCATCTGTGTGGAGAAACTTGGTGTGGCAGACTATTTCCATCCATCAGACGACATTGTCAAGGTAAACACCATGCATATTTGAAGGTTTACAAGACCACAAATCTGTTTTGGCCTGTGATTTAGTATGTTGTGCAAATTACTTTGTTTAAGGTGTTTTATCCTTTACTATTTAAATCAATCACTGTAAACTATGTGCAGTACAATTTATATACCTTGCATCTTGTTTACATGGCTTGTTTAAAAAGTACCACAGTGAAAACAGCATAACTGAAAACTGAAATATTTGTTTAAGTGCTTTAGCTAGCAGTAACCCTGTGGAATGTGATGTAAACACAGTTCAGCAAGAAGTGTGATCCAGGAACAGACTAAAATAGTTCCTTTTGCATCTCTGTCCTTTTTGACCGACATCTGTAAAGCTGTCAGATATTTCTATGAATCTTTCAGTGTAATGGCATTAATTAAAACAGTAGCATTCTGCCTAAAGTAATTAAGCAACACTGGGTAAGGTGAGCCATGCCCCAGATATGACCCGTGTCTGGTTGGGGTAGGGAAAGGGACATAAACATGTGTGACAAGCCAAAACAGAGCTGGTGTTGGTGCTCAACAGGAAAGCCATGAAGAGTTGCTGCAGACAGCATTGGCACATTCCAGGATAGCCCAGGAGGATGGAGCCCCAGCCTGCATACCTCTTCCCACCACAGATGCGCTGCACCAGTATGCCACACACAACGCTGCCAAAGCACTTCAGCGTATGTATCATCTGCCTTTCAGATGCACTCAGCTTGCATCCTATTCTGTCATTTCCTAATACCTTGGACACTGAGAAATAGACAATATTTCTTGTTCAATAACTTATTTTTCATGGTGCAGAAAAACACTTAAATGATGATGTCTGCAAATAACTTGTTTTCCTCGATGCAGAGAAACTCTCAAATGATTATATCTGCAAATAATGTGTTTTCCTTGGTGCAGAGAAACACCCAGATGCCGAGATGCAGAGTCAGATGCAGCAGGTGTGGGAATTATGTGTAGCTCTGTGGGGAAGTCCCCCTGAGTTGAAAGATGACATCGGTAAGTGTGTACTGTTGGTGTCAACGGAGCTGATCAGTTTCATTGTGTATCCTCAACCTCCATCCCGCACAAAAAAACACACAAAGAACTATATTTCTAAGTTTCACATTAAATTTAATGATTGCTAAATAATGTTGGTAATCCTGTGTTCCTTTTTGTGATACTTCAGCAGCTTCTGGAAGAAATCATGCTTGATCTTCACACAATTCAGTGTACACATTTGCATATAGATGGCAACAGATCTTTATACACGTACACACATGAATGTATATTTCTAAATCCACGCACACTTATACACATAAGGAAAGAACTACAGGGACCGTGATATGTCTTTTTTGTGGTGACAGAGCGTGGAGGTTATGCAGAGTGCCTGGCAAGACGGGAAGCCTTCTCAAGATGGCTTTCCTCTGTCACAGATTCCAAAATTAAGGCAGAGGTAGCAGAATCAGCTTACATGGTATGTTAACGATTATAATTGCCTGTTATTTCACTCTTCATAGAAATGTGAAGGTGAAAATTGGGCTGTGGCATGGGAAATTCTGGCTTTTTAACTTTTGACATAACTGGAATTCAACATTCTGCTGGTTTGGGGAAACAAAATTGTTCTTAATTGGGCTACTCATTTACTTTGAGCCTACATTATAGTCCATAAAGTTTTAAAATGGGGGTCTAGACAGCTGTAAGAAGAAAAACAAATAGGTCTTCAAAATGTTTGCCACAGAATGGGGAGGAGGAAGATAGACTCAAGTAACAGAAGTCTCAGATTATTTTTCTTTTAATTACTGAATGGATCTGTATTGTCAGTTGGTGTGTGACTTTGCTTGACAGAAGTGCTAATAATTATGTAAGCATAGCCCTCAGCCATCTGTTTATTATTTTTAACATTGCAGAAACCAGATGGTCACCTTCAGGCTATCATTGCATACTTGAGTGGTCGTCAGATTAGTGAGGCATGTCAGGTTGCTCAAAAAGTAGGTGACGATCGATTGGCTTTGCTGCTGGCCCAAGCGGCTGGCAGCTCAGTGGTACGGCAGATGGTGACCATGCAGCTGGCCAAGTGGGCAGAGATGAAGGTAAAAGCTGTGATTCTAATGACAGTCTTTTGAGTATTCTCAAAATTTTGTATGTTGTCATCAGCAAGGAATAGTTCTGTTTTACTGGGCAGAGAATGTAATAATAATAATGGTGTGAGCTTTTATAGTGCAGTATCTCCGCGCATTACAAACACAAAAACACAAGACAGATAAAATTCCTGTGGCTCTCTCTCTCTCTCTGTGATGTTGAGGGGAATACCAGGTCATTCTTCTGCCAGATGACATTCATAGATCAAGATGTCAATGATACAGTCATTGGATTAGAGCAGAAATCGTCAGGAGAATATTCAGATAATCACAAAGCAGAAATTGCATTACAATGTTTAAATGCAATATTTGGCCCTGGCGTAAAGTCTATCCCAGGGATGACATAAAAATGAAGAAACTGACGGTGTTAGCCAGAGAGGATTAACGGTGATAAGAGAGTTGATATTAGCAGAGGAATAAATAAAACTCCATAGGCAAGTAAACAGTCAAACACAATGCTGATGACATCAGGAAAAAAAGTGCAGGTTGGTACAATAGCTACTACAAGCACAACAAATCCAAGAAGAAAACAAAAATGCAGAGAGCTGGTCCCCCAAAGCCTGTTAGGCAAAGGGACACCACTCTCACTTCCAGCCTTTTATGTGCTAGAGGTGTGAGAGACAGTCATAAGGAGAGACTGACACACTGCATTTAACTGCTGTATTTAATAATCTGCACTTGTAACGTGTCTCCTCAGCAGGTTTTATGCACACTCACTCAGTCATCTACAGCATTCAGAAAACACAACAAATAACCTACCATTCAGTACTCAAGCAAATCCAGTCGAACAAGATGAGACATTTTATTAACTCATTTATTACACGTGTATCGACATAATTGAGTTATAGCTATGAAGATGTGTGCATTTGCATGTGCGAACTGTGTGGGAAGAGTTAAAGTAGTACTTTTTGAACTAATATGTCTGAGACTAACTAAGAAGATTAAGATTTTAAGATAACTTCTTTCCTGTTGCTGCTGTTTCAAGACATGATGTCTTGTTTTGCAGGTGACGGATTTCATTCGAGAGCAACGGCAACGTGTGTACTGTATGCTAGCAGGTCTTTTGTTTTGGGATGGGCCTTCTCCTATCAACACCTGTTATGGCCTGGACTGGAAAAGAGCGCTGGCATTGCATCTGTGGTAAGCAGACTTTTCTAGCTGTAGTCATTGCAACTTCAGTTTTCTAAGTACCTTAATGTCTTGTGTATAATATTCTTGGCGTCCACTGTGAGATAAAGTACCTTGCTATCTTGTGTGTAATGTTCTTGGTGTCCATGGCGTGACTAAGGAAAATTTTTGCTGCACTTGTTTTGATGAATTGTTCCTGTGGTTATCTACTATTTTTTGTTTTCAGCACTGGTGTAGATTCTTACATATGCTGAATAAAACACGTAATTGCTGTCCTAGCCCACGACATGCAGGACATAACATTCAGACGTTCACCACTGTCATTAACTTTTAATATTTCCCAAATCAGATCATAATGTTACCTTTTGCAGGTATGTCTGCCAGCCGAATGCACCCATTTCAGAAGCCATGAAAAAGTATGACAGTGCCTTTAGAAGGTCAGGTGAGAGGAGTGCCTATGCAGCACCTCCTTTGCCTGCCTACCTTGAAGACTCAGGCACTCTACTAGTCAGCAGATGTCCAGAGCTCATGATGGAAGATGAGGAAGAGGAGGAAGTGTATGACACTTGTTACCACCTTTTGAAACTTTTCTGTGAAAAGGGCTACCCACTGAAGCTCATTCTGAATCCCACCACCATCACAGCCAACAGCCTGGATCATCGACTGAGGTACATTTGGGCTTCGTTTTTGTGGGTCTTATATTTGTGGGTCTGCAGAAGCAGATTGTCTGTACACTTAATCATTCTGTTTGACAAATTGTGGGGCTTTTTGCACTATTTGGTTGGGAAGTGTTACCAAAAATGGTGCTTTGTGCTTGGTTGACAGCAGGCCTGGTATTTGTGGTGCACTGTTTCAGCTGGCACCTCTTGGGTGTTCTCACAGCTCTGGGATTTAGGCACCTGTCCCCATACCAAGAGTCATCGCTGCACATCAGCTACGCTGCACAGCTGGAGTCACTTGGTCTCTGGCACTGGAGTCTGTTTCCCTTACTTCACCTCCAGGACACACAGCAGTGAGTCTCTTAGGCAGGGTGGTGTTATGGCTGGGCAGGGTGCAGGTATACAGTAGGCATCCTCATAATGGTTGCCAAACAACATACAGTTACTGTATGTTTGAATGCTTTTGTTGCACGTTATAGGTTTTTAAAATTTCTCTCGTCCCTGTTGAGTTTCTTTTGTTTCCTACTTATAAAGAAGATGCAAATTGTATAACTGCATGTCATCAGATGTGCCCAAATAAAAAAAGTACTTGATGATGAATTATCATTATCAAAGTAAATACATTTTTTATTTTTAATTTTCTTGTTTTTGAGGGTTGGTATAGATCAAACAGTGCAATAAAAGTTTGTGTTTTTTCACCCTCATCAGACGAGAGCATGCCATTCAGGAAATTCTGTGCCGACACGTACAGCTCTCCTCCAAACCTGAATATCTAGAGAAAGAAAATTTTATACTGCAGAAGCTGCATATCTCTCCCCAGTGGATTCACAGAGCCAAGGTATGTGATTTGTCAGTCAGCAATCACATCACACCACTGAAATGCCTTTGACATTAAATAGTAGTAGCTGTACATCAAGTCGTTGTGTTGTCCATTTATTTTCAGTGACATTTGTTACTAGATCAGTTTATTACTACATTCCAGGCTGAATTGCTGTATGCAGTTTTTGTGTCAATCTATTACATACCTTGGGTCCATATGATCAATTGTGTCACCATTACATGCCTTGCAGTCTTGGACTTGTTTATCATGTGCAGGAATGTTTTCCTGTAATATTTTGTACTTCCTCCATCAGGCAATAAAAGCGAGGTACTTGAAGCAGTATAAGGATGAAGCTTATCATTTGCTGCAAGCCGGCCGCTGGAACGAAGCGCATCAGGTCATCATCACTCATTTAGCTGCCAAGACCATTGTGAATGGTGAGTTGACGTAGTGCACTTAACTGCAAGCTAGCAACATCGGTTTTGTACAGTAATTAGCAGACACATAACAGCTGACTCCTGCAAACTTTTATTCAAAGAAAGTATATTCTTGGAACAGGAGGAAATCATATTTTTTAAATTCTCCTAAACGTTTTATCTGCAGAAAAATATGAATACCTGATGTCTCTCTTGAGCGAACTTGCTGCACCTGAGCGAAGCATGACTGTTCTGAACTGGACCACTGCAGGGAAAGTGTTTTATGACTTTGTGAGAGTTTCACAACACATGGAGAAAATCAAGCAGGTTAAAACAACATTTTAATACATTTAAAAACATGCTGTAAGCGAATTCCATTGACTCCATTAATTTGCTTCTCCCCACCCACAAGAATGAAGGCTGTTAGATTTGTTTACATATTATGGAGGTAGGGGAGGAGGGCAGCATGTATGTGTGCACCTGAGTGCATGAAGAGACTGACATACTTAAAACCAAACTATTTATAAGCAGATTGAGCTGACAGACTATTTTTGGTAACGAAGTCAAATTTATGCTGCTGTACAGATCTGATCAGTTGTTATCTGCTGCATGTTTCCATAGGAGGAGATAACCTCTTTTGAGCTTGAAAGCCTGTTGCCAGATGTGAGAAGCTTGTGCAGTAGAATCCCACACCTTCCATGTGTAAGTGCTCTAGACAAGCACTGTCAGTCACAGATGGCCAGGCACAGTCTCACCATGTTGAGAAGGATCCTGGCTCTGCAGGCCAGCCTACGCGACGTCACTGCTGCCTCTTCTTCTGACGCCCCTTTGTTTGGGGACATCTCATTAACCTCCTCCACTGAGTAAGTGTCCTGCCCCTTGATTCATTAACATCATTTGTCACATCAAATTCTTTTCCTACCATGTGCTTTGCATCTGATGTCAGGACAAACTGTTCTTCACTTGCTCTTTATGACACACTGCTGAAAGTGGCAAGAGGTTAACTGCCCATGTTCATGTCAGTAGGAGAGTGTAGTCGAAAAATTTTTTAAGTTGATCTTTTTTTATTCTTTTAGAAATTTGCTTCCTTCAGTTTTGAAAAGAGATCTGTTGTCATTGTATGTGCATAAAGCAAGGTTTACCCTGACAGTCTGTGTTTTGCAGTCTCCTGGCCCACACTTTGAGTGTACTGCCACTGCCTGAAGACTATGCCTTAGAGGAGCTGAGAGAATTAATCAGAGGACACATGATGGACATCGCAGATTGACAACAACTTGCACTTTTAAATGACTGTGGTTTTGTTACAGAAGTTTCAACCAAACAAGCTTGTAAAAGAAGCATTTGCAAATGAAGGTGTTTATTTTCTGAGCTGCCAGTGTTTCCTTTTGCAGCCAGTTTGTGTAAAAGTAATATCATGTGGTCAATGAGACATCATCAATGGTTCAATCAGAATTTCTAAAAGCTTCTAAAGTACTATAAACAGGATTCTGGAAGAAGAATCTATGTATCCAGAAGCTCTGAATGTGTGCATAGTTTTTGTGACACTTTGGTGCAAACGATGTTATTGATTTAGGTCATAGAGGCCTTAGAGTGTTGCTGAACTCTGAAGTGCGAACTTGGATATCTAGGATCTTATAACTGAGTGATAATGTGGAGTGTGTGCACAGGAGACATGCCCAGCGACATCCCAGGTGTGTTGGGAAATCTGCTGGTTCACCAGTTTCAGGAGATTCAGTTTGTTAAAGATTATTTGAGGAGTGCTGTTGTGTTAGGTTCTCATGATTGTCGCACAGATTCACCAGGCAAGTGGAGGAAATTGCAAGCATCTTGGCCTGAACAGTTTTGTGTTGATAAAGAACATAAATCAGGGAGGCAAGATTTCATAAAAGGAACTGGTTCACACGCAACATTCAGAAAATGTTCTGTTGGGTCTTTTGATATAATAAACCGAAGTATGCACTCTCGGCAACCTGAGCAGTTGTTTAAGTTGCTAACCTTTGGTCCTGTGGAGCAATTATTAGGAACAAGCCTGCTACACATCTCTTGTATTCTGGGCAAGTAGACATGATCAAGGAGCTAGGTACTAGGTATCTGTGTTTATATTTCAACATTTCTTTCTCTTATAACACATACATGTGTCACAATTGTGAGTAATTTTTAGAACTTTTAGTATATTTATTGGGCATCATCTCTAAAGATTACTTACTGTTAAGGCACACTGTACAAAAATGAACAGATTCCTATTTTTTTTAAAAACAAATCTTTTGTTTTATAGCTTTATGTTTCCACATTTGCAGGCTTGTAAATCAGGAATAAATCTGAGGTCACCAACAGCAAATAAATATTTTTTAAACATCTGATTGCCACAGCATCTTAATTTTGTGTGATGATCTGCATACAACCAGCTGGTCTAGAGTGATTTATGATGACTGTGGCTCTCAGTGTTTTATAGTCTAGATGGGGAATAATAGATATTTGTTGGTGATAAAGGTTGATCGAGAAAGGTGCTCATTTCTCATGTATGGTTCTTTGCACCACTTACCTTAGATGACCATCTTTTATTGCCAAATGCATCTGATGTGACACAGAAATAATTTTTATACTGAATAAATGGAGTGTATGGTTAGCCCTTGTTCATGGGTGTTGTAAGGATGGGTTTGCATGTTTATTCAGTATATATCACAGACCTTCATTACTGGATAAGTGACTCAGGGTTAAATCCGGCATCAGTCTTGGCTTTCCTTTAGAGAGACCTCGTGTTTCCGGTCCTTTGGTTGCATACCTTAAAATAATTCTTAAATTATAGGGTTTTTTTCATAACAGAACAATCTATACAACTGTTTTCAAAAAATCAAAAACAATGCTTTTGTAATTGTTAGTGGTAAAACAAGTCAATAGCATCTGTTCTGACAATTTTTATGTGATAAAATTGTCGATAAACCCAAATGCGTTTTCTATTTAAGCATACAAATTTAAAGAAAATACTACTGTCTATTTTGCAATCAATCTTCTTTAACAAGGTTCTGATGACAGAAAAGCTTAATTTGTCACTTCTAAAATTTCTTCAACGTTAGGAAGATCCGCCATTTTGACAGAAAACGGAAGCAAAACACCTTTGTTCAGGTTTGTGAGGATTGTGACTGCTGTGAGGCAGAGGCAACGAATGAGAGACAGTTAAACAGGAAATGAAGGTCTGTGGTGTATATGGCTTCTACCTTTGTTTTGAAAGGCAATATGGAGATTATTTCAAATTTTTCTGGTAAGTAATAAAGGTATAATGATTTAGTACAAGTTTTTTGTTAAATTTTAAATGAATTTATCCACCCGGTTTAAACAAAAGAATGAAATTATCATCTACAGTGATACATTTTTAAATGAATGTTCATTACCATCATCTGACATTAATGACTGTGTCACATGTTGTATGGATGTCAACTCATAGAATAGATCCTTTTTTTAATAGTAATTGTTATTTATGATCCTTTAAAACAACTGTTGCAACAGAAATTTATCTTTCTAAGCAAAGCAGGCAAGTGTGTTAAAAAGAACATGAAGATAAATATAAAAGGGAAGGATGATCATGCATGGAAAATGCACATTTAAAAAAAAATCAGGAATTAGATGTGCATCAAAACTTCTATCAGCCAGTGACTCCAGACTCCTATCACCTTTAGTGTTAAAGTAATAGGCAAAAATATATAGAAGCAACATCAGTCATATCACCACAGGTGAAGTGGTTGGGAGGACTGCACATACTTAATACTCCTAGATATGTTCATGTTTATTATACATGACAGTGTGTGTGTGTGCACGCTTTAAATAATTTTTGTTAAATTTTAGGCTCTTGACAGCTAGAGAGGTACACAAGAATTCCTATACAGACTGCATAACTTTAGGAGCGCCATGACATTGACCCAGAGGACCCCCACATGAAAAGACTTGTTGGATGTTTTACGCTTTCCTCTTACGATCCTGATTTGTGTGCTAACATTGCTTTCAGCCATACTTCTGGTCACTCAAAGTATACAAAATATTAGGACTTCACCTTTGATCTTGAAAGAAACTTTTTTCATTCACTCTGCTGAAGGATCCTATGTGCTGGAACAGGTTTTGTTGATTTTCCATGCATATCGGAGGGAAGTACATGTTACCGGGAGACAATAGTTTTTACTTTGGGAGACCAATTGGAGTTTGTTAACAGCTATCTTGGTTGATGACGTCAGCTGTAATGAAATCGCGGTCCTGACGCCCGTACCTTGACGGTATCTCACTATGACTTTAGCCAGTACAAGTTTTAGAATATTTATTTAACCGCAAACACATTCGATCGCAATGTTAATCCCATGGTCCGTGATTAATCTCGTGTCATAAGAGTGCGCTGATGACGTAGCATAAGTTCGCCGATAAGACTAAGAATGACGAAGTAGAACGCAATGGCTGGTTGTTCCCGTGTGGGACAAATGTATTGAATCAACGGCCTTTCTCACCCGACTTGCACCTTGCTTTCTTGTACACCGAGCTGCTGGTAGGAAGAAAAACAACAGAACGGGTCAGACGAAGAAGTGTTTGAACATTTTGCAAAGCACTGGGAACATGGCGACGCGACTGGTTTACGCGTGCATGTTGTCAGCTTCTCTACGAATCCGTGAAATGAAAGAAAAACTATCAAAAAGAAAAAAAAAGGTCAGGCAAAGGTGAGACAGAGACGATTAAAAATAGGTGTACACCAATGATGTAAGTCGTACATTCACGAGTAATGCATTAAAGGAAGATATTTGTGTGACGTCTGACCTGTCGCAAAATGGTGAGAACAAAATTTGTGAATGTGTGTATGCGTGTGTGTGTGTTGTTCGTCTATTTTTTTATCATACTTTGAGGTCAGCTGTCGAATTGAAACTGGCAGTCATCTGCAACGTGTCCACCGGTCCGTACAGCTTGGTGTCGAGAAGCGACGGTCAGACCTCCGCCCTTAGTTCCTGGAGGAGCCTACACTCCTGTCGGATGTGTTCCGTTGTTTGTTCTGCACCTCCACAGGAGGACACTAGGGATGAAACCAGGTGAAGCTTCCGGTAAAGGTAATGCTTTAGCATGTTGTGCCCTGTCCTAAGGCGAAAAATTGTCATCTGGTCTGATCTGGACATGTGATGGTAGGTGTCTGGTGGCTGGGGTGGTCTATGCAAAGCCTTGATGATGGTCTTCATTTCTGTTAGGCTGACTTTGCTTTCATCTTGCTTGACTTCAGCGCCTAGTTTTGTCATTCTGTCAGCCTGCTCATTGCCTTCAACACCACAGTGTGAGGGTATCCACTAAAGTGCCGTTTTTAGTCAATGATATTTTTCAGTGCTGCTGCCAGCTTAGGTAGCCGGTTGTTATTGGCGGCTTTCAGCACAGGCACGGTGTATGTTAGGAACATCACCTGTGAATCTAGCTTTGCTTGTGCGTGTATGTGTGTTATCCATGCAATCTTTTAAGTAAAATCTCCGAGCACACGAATTACTGGCTCATCTTCGATCTTGCTGTCTTGGGACTATAGGCCGTCACACTCGAGACCAGAATCAGACCTCCTGTAAAATTGAACTCCCCCTACCCCGACCTCGTTTCCTCCCAACCCTCCTCCCCATCTCCCACTCCACCCAGAACCAATATGCACTCGAGACTGCGAGTATGCTCAGCACTGGGACTACGCAGTCTGAAAAATTGTATCGTTCTACGGTGTGGAAAATAATGTTTTACCGCCAGCTTGTCAATTGAATTTGTTCCCCCTTCCCCTTGTCAGAAAATGAATGTTGCGCTAATGTGAACAAATATTGTCCATAACTGTATCTGATAATGCCAGCCTGCCTCCATACGCGATTTTTCTTCTTGCTGTAAGAATAAGAAAACCCAAACCAGAAGTGTATTCCGCACAGGAGCAAGTATTTTGTTTTATTTTCAACTGTTTCAAAATCATTCTATGATATGCGCAGCATGCGAGGCACAAATTGCAACCCCAGTCTTTGATACAACAAGTTCAACAGCAGTTAAGAGGCAAAGAGTCTAGCAACAGTCTTAATAGAAGTATGCATGCCACGGAAATAAGATGCTGCCTAACTCAAGTGCTAGTCTCTTACAAGGATCACGTGACAGTAACAAGGTGGGTCGCACCAGCGGGTCTTTAAAGGCGTTCATGACCACCAGTATGTAAGTCAGGCCAATGTCGCAGGACCACGCAGTCTTGCCCAGACCTTCCTGAATACCGCCATGCCAGGAAAAGACGAGGCTGACAGAACAAGTAATGGGAAAACAGCGTCCTTGAACAGACTTTACTGTTGAGAATCTGAGTGAAGGTAACTAACCGTGAGTCCGTGACTCCTAACTGATCGAAGAAGCTTCGTGTTATTATAGATTCTGCATCGCTCACCGCGTCGTGGCATGTCAGCAGGTGAGCATCCAGGACAAAAACAAAGTATTATTTTACTCTCTCTCTCTCTCTCACACACACACGCACACACACACACACACACACACAATGACATGGACGTAACCAGCAGTATTTTATGTAGATATGGGCAGATGGCTTTCCAAAAATCTGAATACAGAAATTATTATTACGCATGTATATCATTGAATTCGTTGCAACTATCACTCCTTTGCAGCTATATATGTATCTTATGTCAACATACGCAAAAAAGCCCACAAACGTTAACTATTATTATTATTATTATTATTTCTTCTCTGTGTACTTACAGGTTAGTAAAAAGTTCTGGGTACTGGACCACACGGCAAAAAGTCCATTTCTTTATGACTGAGAAGATAAAAGAAAATCTCGTGAGACAAGTAAGCACCCAACTTACAGATAGTGCAGAACCCAGAAAGATTAAAAATCCTTGCCAGTCAGTTTACTAATTATCTGTTGATCATTGCCATGTTGATTTTGTGTGCATATAATTAATTTATACCAGCAAACGTGCTATAGTTATGACAGTTATAAAAGGTATGACAAAAAAGTCGTTAATCTTATCAAAATTAATACACTTATGGTTAATACTTTGTATAGTTAATGTGCGCCGGGACACAGATTTCTACATGTTTCACTGCATCACCATCCCGCGAAAAATAAAGCTACAACGGATTTAGATGTATATTTACAGAAAGCGATTACAGCATCTGTTTACATGTTTACAAATGCGTGCAGAGCTGCACGGACACCATCTCGCACACCCACATCAGTTACCACTCGCCCACCCACCTCGTCTTGGCCGCAATCTTTTAAATTCTCTTTCCCCCTTCCCACCACCACCACCACCACCTCCGCCAACTTGCGCTCGGACTTGCAAGGAGTTTGACGTCAACTTCACGTTGCGGTGGCGCGCGATCGAGAGGTGACCACATCCCTAGCGCCCCCCCCCCCGCCCCCCTTGCGGTGCGAGGTCAGGCCGTGGGGGACTCGGGCGGCGTGAGATTACAAATCGTCGACGTCGCTGCATTGATCCGGGAAACGTCGAAGAGCAAGGACAGACCGGGTTGACGAGGGTGGGTGTCGGTTCTGGGACGGGGTTGGGTGGGTGGCAGAAGGCTGGAAAGTGGGGGGGGGAGGTAGAGCTACGTCTGGGAGAGAAGGAAGACGTACCCAGTTTTGTGTATGGGGCTGTTGGAGCGGGGAGGGGAGGGGAAGGAGGATAGCCTGTGCTCGCTCTGGCACCGCCTGGTAATATTCTTCTGGTGTCGGGACAGCTATTTGCCGACGGAGATTGGAGAAAGTGAATTGATTTCATGGCCAGTGATGCCTTTTATGGATCACTCACCACTGTTAGTGGTCTTCGGCGCGCTTGACCTTGTCAGCAACGGATTGTCTGGGGGACGAGGCAGCAGCAAGAGATGGGGATGTCTTTGCGCCGCCGTCAGCAGGTGGCAATGCCAGACTCTGCGCACGGGAAAACGATGTCTTTGCTCCAGTCAACATAGGGCAATCAAACGTGGCAAACCACTCCTGACGAAAACAGATCTATGAATCGGCTGTTGGGACGTCCACTATATAGTTGGAATAAATCTTCTCTCTCTACTGGAACCGGCCACTTTTTCTCTCTACTGGAGTCTGCCCCTCCCTGGGAGGGTTCCCCAGTACATACGAGGCTGCCACATGTTGGGAACAATTCCACCCTGAACATACCCGCCACACATTTTTGACCTACCCACCCGGAAGATTTATTGATGATGGCTGAAACATTAATTAATGTGTTGTACGTTTACCCTCGTACACTGAAAATTTCCCCCTGCGCATCCAGCACATAGATACCCGATACATTGAGTAAGGTAACGGTGTGGGTGGAGGGAGAAAAGGAGAGGGCTGAGTTCTGTCCTACATTCGGTTATGAGACTTTTTCCTCTCTTCTTTATTCCTTTACTTGTTCACAACGATGGATGGACTCTTACCACCATCGCGATGTAGATAATCAGAAGAAAGAAATGAGTTTACTTCACATGATTATTAACTAAAGCGCTAAGGAGAATCTCGAGATTTCAACCGGATGCAGCTCTGTTCAGTTCAGATTCATTCAGTTAATCTCGTTGTCTACGTTTCGCCAGCATAATCATCACATTATTTTTATTTTAAAGAAGAAAAAAATAGAGAGAAAAAATCTTGGCAGATGCACGGACACTTGGAGACGCGAACCTTATTTATATTTCAACCAACGTAAGGAAGAGGTAGTTTAAAACGTTTTCTTTGCGTATAATTTTTGTATGGGCAAAAGAGGTAAAGATATATATTTAATTCGTTGTAGAAATTGAAGCAAGGGATGTGTCAGTTTACACATGCCTACAAGATGCAGGAATTACTCCTCCATCAGTGACCCTCACCCCTTCCATCAAGGTCCGGGGCTGCAGCACAGAGCCGGGAGACAGCTGATGGAGTGAGTGAAAGGTAGTGTTTGTTAAACAGTCCACTTTTATCGGATCGAAGCTGAGTGCGTCAGTCAAACTGAGCTCATATCAAACAAGGGCTGCGGGGAGGGAGCTGTCAGCGCACAAGCGGTAAAAATCAGAATCGATGAGAGAGAAGAGTCAGAAAATTCACGCGAGAAATCGATCACCCGGGCCACGTGACGTCAGAGGAGGAGGAGAAATGAAGGAGACGACAGGTTTGAAGAAAAGTGCAAGTTTTCCTGACTTACTTTTCTTATTATATTTTGCCACTTCTCGTCGCTTTCTCTTCCTCTCTCTCTCTCTCCCCCCTGCAGCTTAACATACGTCACTAGCAATTTTTTTCCCCTCTTCAATAATAAATTAATTTCAAGTCTCCATTATCACCAGTTTCCACAGCCGCAACCACATTTGTTGTAGTCTTTCAAAATGCAGGAGTCGTTATCGAGAAATGTTTAGTATTGCTTAATATTTTTATATTAATATATTTTACAAATATTTCTTGGATGTGATTGAAATCATAATGTTATCTCTACGGTAATTTCTCCTCTATTATTATTAAAATGTTGATGAATTCAGTAATGTCTCTTTATTATCGTCTTTAAAATAACTTCGTTGTAATAAACTTTCCCAGTAATATTGTCTGCAGTGACATCTGCATGGAAATCAGAATTTGTTTTACCTGAATTGACACATAATTATATTAATGTTACGCTGTGCAAGCTGTACACTACATCAGTTTATGATGTTGGTAAAGTTAGTTTTTGTGTCTGCGCCACACATTGTTCCTGGACCATTGTATTTCTGCTGCCACACCTGTGCCATCTTGCCTTTACTTAGATTGTTCATAACCAGAGTCCATTTAGACGATGATTCGTTTTTTGGGGGTAATAGCTCCATAATATGTTGATGTTGCACTGTCACAGCAAGTTTCGTGCGCACTAAAAGCAGGTGTGCGATGGCCGAAATGAATCTCCAGGAAGCTCAGCTTACAATGATATCGTGATGCTCTGACAAGAGTTTTTTTTTTTTTTTTTAATGGAACGATATTTCTGTCTGAGAAAGTTAAGCCACTGACCAAAGATTCTGAGCTGAGATTCCATACAAATGTCATCATAACTTTTAGCTACTTTTCGAAGCCGAACTTTATTGACTTCTCGAAGATTCCACGCAATGGCAAGTCTGCAGACCTCATCTGTGCTGATGGCATTCGCCGTGCTCTTAACATGAGTAGCTACACTACTGGGGAACTCAATGATTTCTTCATTTTGAGACCAGTTTCCATTATTATTATTATGTCTGTATGTTTTCATTTTTTATAAAGCACTTTAAGCTGACCTTTGATGGTGGGGTATAGTGAAATATAAATCATAATCATCATCATTATTATTAAAAAATAAGTCAGAAGACGAACGTTTCGTGATTTTTAATTTGTTCAAAATTTTGCTAATGAGTGTTTTGAAAACTTTTTGTGATGCTAATAACTCTGAACCACATGGAGATGAAAGTGCCAAACTAGACTTAGATGTGAAGAACAGGACTGGACAAAAAAATTGACAGAAGACATTGCTTCCCCTCTAAGAGAAGCACGTTTCAACGATCGTGAAGCAGCCGACAAAGTAGCTGGGATAGAGAAGAAGATGAATAAAAGAATGAGTGAAGAATTGGGCAGCAGGCCAAAAGTGGGTGAAGGCCTCTGTCGACTGTTTCCAAGCGGCAATGCAAAGACCGTCTCCTCCCCGGGTCGAGCTGTCATTTCTGCGACAGTGCCTTTGAAACAAGTTTGTCAGTCGTGCCGAGCGTTTTGTGTGGACCATACAGAGCCAGCCAACCTCAGCATCACTCTCCACATCAGTCTTGACATTGCACTCCACGGGATGCTTACCTCGCATGCAAATTTCGGCACAAAGCTTATTCTTCCACGCAGGGGGCTGGGTGTAGACGGTATACACACACTTCTACAGCTGCTTCCTTCCTTTCTCTCCTCATTCCTTCTTCTCTTCCCCAATGCCTTTGTCTAAGCTGGCCATAACAATGGCAGCGTTCTTCCTGTCCACTTAGCTTCACTCGAGAGCCACGTGACTACTTGAGGAATGACTTCGTGCTTTAAGTATTTTCTTGAGTAATCAATCCTTTTCCCGCTGCAAAACGTGAAAGCGTTAGAGAAGTCGTTTGTGTGCGACTCTGGGTGACGTCAGTAGAAACGAAATGCGGAGCTAGCGGGTGTTGGGTCGATCCCGTATATCACTTTGCCTTTCATCGTCTGCTCCCTACAGGGTCTTCGTGGAACCGTAGCTGTGGACCGGACTAGTGGCTCCTTTAGAAGCAATATCTGGGTGCCTGGAAGGGAATTTGCGGTCAAGAACATAAAACGTGCCAGTGAAGTCGAAATCTTGAAAAGGAGGGATGGGGATTCAAGTCCATGATCAGCTCTTTTTGAGCCCTTCCCCATGTCATTGTTAAAAAAAACCAAAAAAAAAAAAAAACCAAAAAAAAAAACCACTTTACTCTGGAAACGAGCTAGAAACCAACAAGATATGAAAAAAAACTCTCTAACCGACATCAGATGGAAATCATACATACTAATGATATTGATGTTTACTAACATTCTAAGATCAAGCAGGACAAGGAAATGGAATAGGAACGCGGTTGCCTAACAGAGAAGCAGCCAAAACCAGTCTTTGAGCTTACTAACAAAGGAACAGAGGAGTTTTAGTTCAGGCAGTGTTTGCATGACTACACAAAAGTGTTCTGTAGCCGAAAGAGCACCTTGGTAGCTGACGCCGTTGAGCAGCTAATTATTCCACAAAAATTCGCCTTTCTGAAGGTTTTTTTTTTTTACTGGGTTTCTAATGACTTTAAGTTGTAGGGATTATGTGTACTTCAAATGAGCTGTCGCAAGCAGATTTGATCAGGATATTGATATTTTAGCGGCTAGGGCGCTCAAGATGGCGGGTAATGACATCAGGCTACACTCTGCTGAAACACCCCGAGCAGGCGTTTGTCGCTAGAATCTTGTTAGAGTGTGGCTGACTGTGTCTGACTAAAGTTTGGCTCTGATACGTCTTACTAGAAGTTGGCTCACGTTGTCACATTCTACTATAGTCTGGCTCATACTGTCACATTTTGGTCGGATGTTACAGTGTGACTCACAGTTGGTTGGTTAATGGGGTAGTAAAGCCAGTGGGGATAGGATATGGTACTAAGATGAAGGATTTGGTGGATAGAGTTGATGAAGGAGGACAGAAACCGTAGTGTCCAGAGAAAACCCCAGACGGCCAGCCATGAGAAGAGCTGCCACATGCAAACAAGTATTTTGAGAACCAAGACGAGATCTGAACTCAGGACCTCACACTGCAGTGGTGACTGCCCAGCGTTTTACCACTGCTCCTGGCACTCTTCACTTCGAAAACACACACACACACACACACACACACACACACACACACACACACACACACACACACACACACACACACACACACACACAGAATGGTTATTTGTATCTGCCAGCCGGTCTTCCACAGGGTCACGTGGGCAAGGCTAGTTCCCGTTACCGGAGGACGGGAAGGCAGCGGGAGGCAAAGAAAGGAACCTGCTGTTGTTGAGATGGGGGGAGACGTGATGGGGTGTGAAGTGAAGGAGATGTAAGAGGTGGCATTCGGTGTGACCCTGCCTGCAGGGGTGGCTGGGTGTGGAGATCGATACAAGATATTCGGTGACCGCTTGGCGGCAAATCCTCGCCGCGCGGTGGGTCGATAACAACACAGCGGACACGAGCTCGCCGCTCGGTGTGGTCGCAGCGCCCTGACGCTGCATGCCGGACCCTCGGGGAGTGAGGCGAGGACACGCACGACGGGCCGAGGACAGCAGCAGCTACAGCAGCGACCTCACTCCTCGCCGCATCCACAGCCACGTGTTAGACGGAGGGTCATTATGACAAGGGAATTTTTATCATGTCCTCTATCTAGCTATAGAATACACCGTCAAGCAGTCCTCTTTCTTTCTTTTTGTTTTCTCTCTCTCTCTCTCACTCACACACACACACACACACAAGCCCTTTCATTTCTCTACCTCTAAACAACCCCCCTTCCCCCCAAAAAAACCTCAGTGTCAAGAAAAAGTGAGAGAAGAGAGGAATGTCGGGCTGGAAGGGTGAGGGGAAGAAGGCTGGTACTTGTGCTCTTCATCACCAGCACTGTCGCTACGACAGGGGAATCCATTCAATGGTGTGGGTGGGTGGGTGCGTACGTGTGTGTGTGTGTTGCTTGTGGCTTGGCACAAGTGTATGTCCTATGTTTATCGGCTGTCCCTAAAGAAAGGGCGAGACCAGGTCACTTCCTCCTGTCTCGCCCCTGAGTTATGCTCACTGCCCAGTGTCCAGTGCCCAGAGTTGCATTTCTTTTCCGACCTCAACACGAATCATCGATTCATGAAGATTTTCGTCGTATGCTGGCGAATGCTCGAGGACAAGCAGCTGATGGCAGGTTGTGATCGACGGTGTACGACCTTATGTAACCTTTCAGCTGCCATCTACAGTAGTGTCATCAACACCTTCATCAACAGCATCATCAGTAGCCACGTCGTCTGCCGCGATGGCGGTCTGCTAGTAAACAGCTTTCACCTACGCAGGCACAAAAAAAGGAAGGAATCCCGAAAAAACGAAAGAAACTGGAAATAAATAAACGGAGAAACAAAATAAACAATCAAATCAGGATTAAAAAAAAAACTTTTCATCATTTTACGAGCTTGACAGATGCCCTGATACACATCTCCTTAAGAAATCAAGCAAAAAAGCTGAGTGTGATTGCATAATTCTGTTCGTAAAGACAAACAAAAAAGTAGTAGAAGATTAGCGTTTGATGTTAAAAACAATAGCCGTTGATATTTCTGTTAAAAAAAACGACAATGGGACAAATTAAAAACTGACTCCCTTTGTGATGTCATCATCAGATTTCTGGCTAAGGAAACAGGTTCGTCGTCGTCCTAAAATTAAAATTGTGTCGTCTGCTAAAACTACTTCCTGGGTAGGAGGCACTGACTGCACTTTTAAGTCCAAATGCCTGGGGCAAATTTTAAACCGATTCCGGTTCAGTAAAGACCGAGTGTCTTATTCCTGAAAAAAAAAAACAACAAACGAGAATAGTTCACAATGACTTGCACTCCCTGAATGTGAAGTAGAGACGCCCGAGGACTTGGATGGCGCCAGACGGTTCATCCAGTGAACGCTATGAACTTTTGTCCACGTGTTGAGGCAAAGCAGCTGCTGTTCACGAGATGCTTGCACAGCCGCGGCTGTCAACGCCAACACTGGTGGCTGTGTCCGTTACACCAGCGCTGGCGATGCAGTTGTGTGTGTGTGTGTGTGATTTTTTTTTTAAATATGGCCACCTCGTCGATTAATGCGATCAGCGCCAGGCGAGCTTCCGCGCTCTGTATCCTATTGCCACCTTCTCGTTCACCCTAATACTATTGATCTTGTGTTTGCTTCTTAGAAACGGTCTTTCCATCCAGGAGTTTTCTGTCCTTCTGCATTTGTGCTCTCTCTCTCTCTCTGTGCATGCGTGCGTGCGTGTGTGTGTGTGTGTGCGTGAGAGAGAGAGAGAAAGAGTGCGTCAGAGGGCAGACATGTAGGCAGATACAAATTACGAGCTTCATACTGTATATTTTTAAAAAAACCTTATAGCCTTAAAGACCAACCTGAATGGTTCGCGGTTTTTACAGATATCGGTAGATACAGGCGATATAAAACTAACCTGTAAATTTTAGCCTCCAAAACCCTGCCGTTAATTAATTATCTGCTACGATTGGCACCTGCGATCAACAAGCGTCAGGCGGTCCGGTGGCGCAACGGTTAGCGCCTGTCACCAATACAGTGAAGGTTGGTTGTCCTGGGTTCCGTTCTCGTCTCGAGCACGCTGTTCTTTCTCTGCATGTGGCATCTGTTTACAGGGCTGGCTGCCTTGCCCTGATATAGCCTTAGTTGCTGGCTCGGCGTAAAACACCAATTAAAAAAAATCAACAAGCGTCGTTAACAATGTATACGTCACACTAGTGCACCATTCACAACATTGACAGCCGTCAACACCAAACAGAGAGAGAATGAAGGACAGTTCAGGTTATTCGGACACTGAAAGTCTGAATTTCTCGTGGTTCTGAAAAACTGCTACTTTAGCACGAGAAATGCAGACTTTTGACAGTTTTAATCCGAACTGTCGCTCACTCTCTCTCTCTCTCTTCGGTAGAATTTATTAAACATCTACAAAGCATGCTACTGTCGATCTTATTATCGACTGACGTGGCATGCGTGTATGTGCGCGCGGGCACAAACTCTTCGAGCTTTTTCTCGTTTCAGCACGGTCACCAGAGAAATAATCATCTCCTTCGTAGTTTTTGCGTATTATCAGCGGCTAAAGTGACATGGTGTTTGGGATCCCCCATTCTAGCATGAATACTTTATTTTGTAAACTGGAGAAGACACGGAAGAGGTAACACTGCTGTTAACGCTGTTGCACGGGCTGTTAGGACAGAATTATTTATTGAAGACAAATAAAGATGTGTAGGCAAGCAGTTTGCTGCAGGCACACAGCGGACGTCATCGCGGAGGCAGGGTGCGGAGAAAATCTCGACAAAGCTCGTTATTTCTCGCATGGCGAGTTCGCCGGGCCAAACCGCAATGGCTGGAGGGAGGGAGAGAGGGAGGAGGACAGCAAAGGGCAAGCGGCATACTTCCAAGGACTTGGAGTCGTTGCAAGCCAGCGACCTGCGCTGGGTATTGTTCTGGTGGTGGTCCCAGTGACATCACAGCGTTGTTCTCGCTTCCACGGCTTCACTACCTCCTCCACTTCCATCCACATCAATGTGCCCCCCTCCCACCACCACCACAACGTATTGTTTTTTATCGCGCTGGAAAACCCCATTCGATCTGTTCAGCCTTCAGGCTCGGGGGGTATGATATGATGTGGGAGGGCTTAGGAAATGAGCGAGGCATTATCTCGAAGAGTCTGTCGACTGCTTTGTGTGTGTGTGTGTGTGAGAGAGAGAGAGGTGACAGATTTAGAAAAGGAAGGGATGAAAGAACCAAAGATTGTAACCACGCGGCGGCTGCCATAAAAAATCTTCCAAAGTCAATCCAGGAAAAGACGAGGGAAGAGAGGGAATCCTGTCATTTACTGTAATAGTCATAATTTATCGAGGGAGGGGGTGTGGTGTTGATCGGCCTTCTCCTGCTGAATGACGAGCCGAATACGGGGAGGGGGTGGACAGCGAGGCAGACCACAAAGACCTGCAGGCGAGGGGAGGGCATGCCAAGCTGGCATTTACTGGCATGTTACCACGAGCTCAATAATCGCTGGCATGCCGGACCCTAGCTGCTCGCGAAGTAGAGAAAACGGTCGCAGAATCCGGCATCGCGTGTCCAGCAGCGTCCAGTGCTTGTGTCTTGTGTCAGTCAGGCTGCGTCAAGATCCGACATGTCTGCTCCTCATTCCTTGACATCAGCGTTAACATCACTGCCATCATCTCCCGTGCCGTGCAGCGAGTGACGATCCTGGATCGTGAAACACGCCGAATGCACTGTTTGTTTTTTCTATCGTTTTGTTATTGTCTTAAATTTTTTGTTGGAATCCTGTTTCTTTTGCCCCAACCTCCATCACCATATTCAGCGATCCTTGTTTGTTTGTTTTTCTCGTGAGAGTTCTTCGGCCCTTTCCCGCAGCCCCCATCCTGACTCCTTCCTCTGTAGCTGACTTGAGTGTCGTGCGTTGCTATCAGGTTCTATGAGCGGTGCGTCAGTGTACAGGGGGCTGCGGCAGTCGCACGAGCTAGATCGTATTACACGGCGACACGCACAGCTGTGACTGCTGCTGCTGCTGCTGCGGCTGGTGGTTCAGCAGTCTGCCGTAGCACCAGTGGCACGTGCGAGGGTGCTGTGACAGTGGTGCCAGCGTGCACGGCTGCCCTCCCTCACCCTCACCCTCACTCTCTGTGTCTCGCTCTCTGACAAGCACGGATGTGTAGATGTGCTGCGGCCCGTCCTGGTGGCTGACGACGTCGAGGGAGAGTTCGAGCGACGACATCGACGGCCACGAGGACGACAACAGTGGGACGGACATCGCGAGCAGCTCCATCGACCCACGTACGTACAGTCCGGTGATGTGTGTGTGTGTGTGTGTGTGTGTGTGTGTGTTTTGCTTCGCGTGTTTTGTAATGTAGTGCTAGCTGTAGTCATCGCTATGATGGTGTGTGTGTGTGTGTGTGTGGCGGGGGAGGGGAGACTAGGGGTCGGATGGCGTAAATTCACATTATCATTTTAACAGCTGTTGTTAGTGACGGTTGATGATCCATGTTAGCCGAGTCAGATGTCAGTTTGCGCGCGTATGTATGTATATGCGCGTGGGTGTGTTAAAGAGAAAGATGGGAGAAAAAAAAGGAATGAAAGAATAGCCGAATTAGACAAGTGGTATCTCTCGCACACACACGTGCATACTATTCACACGCACCTCCCCTCCCCTTCATACTCACGCGCCAGCGCACAGTGAGAGAAAACGTTTTCACTAGTGTTGGGCAGTTCGCCAAGATGCTGCCCGAGTAGTAAGGTCGGTTTGCTGGGATTGTTATTGATCGTATAGCCCGTAGACGAGGAACGGAGGGGAGGAGATGGTCGGGGGTGGGGTGGGGTGGGGTGGGCCGGGAATGGAGATGAACGCGCTGTATGTTGTCTGCTGTAAGCCTGACGGCCGCTCTTGCCTGCGCTTGGCATCAGCACCGATCTCGCGCCGCACGCATGCATCCGGATACCCTCCTCCACCCTGGCCAGCGTCATATGACATCTGACCCCCCCCCCAACACACACACACACACCTACCCACCTCCGTTCGTACTTACTGGGGGCTGATCAGGGGCTGCTGACACAGGATGAAATTATGATGGCAGAGAAGGAAGAAAGGGTGGGGGGGGGGAGTCAGGGCTGCTATGGTCTGTGGATCGCGTGACGAAATTGTGGGGGAGATGTACTCGGTGTGTCCCTGATGTGTCACAGCTCGGCGGCCTTTAACGGTGAACAAGATCCGCGTCTGGCGCTGGCCGAATGAACGCTGTCTGAAGGGGGAGTAGAGCTCAGAAATAAAAATATGATGTATGGAGGGAAGCGAGAGAAAGGAGACAGTCTGCAACACTCCAGTACAGCGTGTTTATTGACAAAAGTCTGTTTATAGCTACCCGTGTACCCTGGTTCACTTTGTTTGCTTATCCATGTCGAAAGATTGTAGAGTCGCTTACTGTATTCATGATATGCCAAAAGCGAAACTCACGAAGATCATGCTGGCATTTCCTCATAATTTTATTTCAGTCTGCTGTCTTCACCCCACCCACCGCTAAAGTGCTGAGTGAGTCAAGTAGGTGTCACCTGGAATAAATTCCACCGTCAATAAAATTGATTTCGTTTCATACCTGAGCTATTACAGGTGACGCATTTTTTTCTTATTATCGACAACTGGATTCCTTTTTAATAACGAATTTTCATCGGCATGAACATATTTTCAGAAAATTTTTCGGGTAGAGGACGACCGAAAGAAATTTTCTAGGATGGAAGAACTTAGTGAGCTGCTCATAGCGACTCTGACATGACCGTATTGCGCCTTTAAGACCCGAAGCTGATCTTGGTTGAAATCTCGCAGTTTCTCTCACAGCCCCGCGAGAAAGTTAAATCTGCAGCGATCGCCGTTTACTGGCGCATTATTTTACATCTTTGTAACTATTTCGTGGATCTTGTTCAGTGCAATGAACTTGCCTTTTTTGGCTGAGATACTGCGCTATACAAATTAACTTATTATTATTTTGTTATTATTTCGCTCAGCAGTTCGGACGACGCATGACCATATGACCTCAGTGCCCGGCTCCCTACTGTGTGAAAAATGAACTTTCTGTCATCCAAATGTTGGTTGTGTTGTCCTTCTCTTATTTTCTGATATCGCGCCTTCTTTCTCGAGAGATCAATTGACTCACTTCAAATTTCTAAAATGTCTGCCGGAGCATGGTTGTTGTCACTTTTTCCTCTGATTGTTTTCAGACAACAAGAAGCTGACGTCACTAAGATCTGTGTGTGCGGAGAGCCATAAAGTGACATTGGTGTTTTCATGTCGAGAGAGCAGACGATCGATGTTCATTCCAGAGACCACGAGCCTGATGTCGCCGCTTTTCTTCTTCTGCAAAACGCCACAAAACGATGCCAGTATGCAATATCTTCGTGGTCTGTGAAAATGTGACCTACAGTTCTACAGAAAGTGTTTGTACTGGCCTCGAGCGACGCCTGGTCGTTGACGTCCTCGGCCGACTGTTGAGGAGTCTTTGATGACGAGCGCTGGTTTGGCCCACGAGCGAGGGTGTTCTTTCGGGGTGTGATTGCCACAGAGAGCAGGCAGAGACCACAGGTAATTTTTGGAGATTTGCTGGAACTTTTTGGAAGCATACACGAGTGTAATTCTTCCATGGAAATCGAATCAGCAGTGAAGATCAAAGTCAGCGTTTTTTTAAAAAAAAATCTTCTGTTGTTGGTTTGCTTCGTGCGAGGCTTGCTTGGCATCTGATTTAGGAATGTATGTCACTGATTGTGTCGAGTCCATGTTTTGTGCACTGTGGAGATAGTGACGAGCAAATAAGGACTAAGTCTTCTTGATGTGTATGCACACAGACTTGTTATAACTGGGTAATGCAGGATTTGTCAGAAGAAGTTGACCGACGCTTGAAAACAAGCCACTGCAAGATAGCGACAGCAGCAGCAACAACAACAGTAGGGGAAAAAATCCATTGCAGCTGGAGTTGTACTTCAATTTTGTGGCATGAAAAGTAGATAGAGTTTCACAGCTCATCACCGACTGGAGTGTTGCAAGACACAAATGCCTTAGAGCCGGTTAGAGAGAACAACATCAGCCGCATAGCCTCTTCAGCGTGTTCTGTTGTGTTTTGGCACAGCATCCGGGATAAACACCCCCACCCCTCCACTCCAACCCCCTTCTGTCTGCCGGCAGGACAGTGAGCGCTGTTCTGATCGTCTCGCGCCACGGTGCGGCGCCATCTTTCCCTGGAGTTTACCCGGAGTCAGCATCAAGATTCGGTGGCATCCACCCGGAAAACGGGCAACACGGGTACCTACCACCATCCTTCCTCCTCCGCCTCCCCTCCTTCTACCCGCTCCAAGACGGTGGCCGCCGTCCAGCGAGCGGGGGGAGTAGGGGAGGGCGCGGTGTCGGGGCTGGCCCGTCGCCTGCGGTCCTGCTGCTGTCCGCATGCCCTGGCCACGCGCTTCTCCGACCTGCGGGCCACCGAGTCAGGCGAGCTCACCCAGGCGCTGGTAGGGGACAAGCCTGCAGGGGCCAGCACCAATGCCAGCGACATCGTCCGCGGCCGCTGCGGCGCCTTTTCTGGCGACGACCAAGGTGACGACGGTGTCGTTGGTGGTGGTGGTGACTGTGATGGTGTCATCGAGGGACTCGAAGGTACCACAAACATCAAGGAAAATATAGCCGCCATGGAGGAACGCCTGCTCCTAGCCCCTAGTCTGGTAAAGATTTTCCTTTTTGTTTATTCTTCTGTTTCAATCTAATTATGTTTTTTTATATGTGTGTGTGTGTGTGTGTGCGCTCGCGCGCGTGCCTGCGTGCTTGTGCGTAGATGCGCGCGTGTGTGTGCGTGTGTAAGTGCGCGCGCGCATGAATTAAAATATATACATATATATCTTGTATTCTTCACAAATGGTGTTTTCAGGCCTAACAAGAAATCTCTTTGTTTTGTCTCCTAATCCATGTTCATGTTTTGGCATAAACTGTATCCCATCCGATGGTAGAGAAGTACCCTTCTTTCTGCCTCGTTTGCGGACCCAGAGCTGGCACGGGTATCGTCGTCAGCACAGCCGTTTATTTGTACACGTGATATAACCGTCTAATCTCGCTTGATGAAAAAAAAGCCGGTCGAGTCACTGTTAGTTCTGTCATGAAGAACACACTGCCATTCCATTCAGGTTTTGTCAGTCAAGTTCGTCATGGCGCGGCGTCACGCTCAATCAAAAAGTTATTACTCGAGCGCTTCATCATCATGAAAGAAAAAAGTGTATCGATGGATGGAGATAATGACACTGCCCATATGCTGCTACTAGCTGCGTTGAGAGCTAATAGTTCCGTTTAGTGTTCACATTGAACATCTTGCGCGTGCGTGCGTGAGTGCGTGCGTACGTGTGCGTGTGTGCGTGCGTGTTACAAATGCTATAATACTCAAGAAGATTCTCATTTAACAACGCTGCGTCGTGTCGGTATTTACAGTCCACATGGAGCCCATCACCTCTGCAGGGCTCACAATACTCTGTGTGTCTGCCTGTCTAATACTTTTGTCTCCAACAGCCAAAACGATATGAGAATACTTTTACCACTTAAAAAAAAATACAGCTATGTATTCTATTTAAATTTAAACCTGAAGCACGAAAAATCACAAGATCTCGAGGAAAATTGCTTAGCTTTATTTCATAGGCAACTTAATTTTATTGTACACGTTTTAATTTGTTATTTTTTCTTGCCAAGGATTTATTATTTTAATGACCAACCCTGAGTGACTAGACCTACCAGACCGTAATAATCAACGCCCCAAAGTATATCTTTTTCACCCAACGGCCAGCGACGAACAGTAAGGCAAGAATGGTGACTTACTGAGCATTACGAGTGATTATTATTATTATATCAGAAGGCCACCAGAATCTCGACCACTTCTGGTCCAGTGGTGCTGAGTGACCGCCGCTTGTCCGGGTTCATATCTCGTCTCTGCACGTGGCATCTGTTTACATGGTCGGCTGCGTTGCTGTGATATAATAATATTATATAGCCGTACTTGCTGGCTTGGCTAGGAAAGAGAAGAGAGATGATTCCATTTCCGTCAATTGTGGCTGTTTTTAGAGGTACAGTGTGTGGAGGTGATGAGACTCCAGATGATCTGCTTGAATGCAGAACTGAGTTTGGGCTTCCATAGGAGGGAAGCGGAAGAAACTCCCGTATTTTCTTTTAACTCTCTTTCTTTCGTCAGCCATTTGCAGTTGAGAAATGTACTAAACAAATCCACATGATTACCATTATTGTTGTCACTAGCGCATCGACAAAACAATTGCCACTTGGCAATACACATGCAGAGAGCATATCTCACAATGGCGCATAAACATGATTTTCTCTTTAAACAATTTTTTTAATTGAAGTTTTTGTTATCGTTGATCCTTTAGGTTCGTATTAAATGTATTAATTTTTTTGCCTTCTTTTTTTTGTCTGTTGCTTGGTCGCTGGTCTGTGTTTAAAGATACGCAAAAAGTCAAAATACAAATTTAAAAATGACAAATCTTTAAAATATGTTTAAAGAGAAAATTGCGTTTATCCGCCGTTGTAAGATATATTCCCTGCGGGTGTATTGCCAAACAGCCATTTTTGTTTAGCAAAATGGTGGCTGAATTTAATCGCATGGCTCTTTTTGAAATAAGCTATATTGAGTTTTTAATATGCATAGTGTTTCAAACACGTGCAGCTCTGTTTGGTCATACTTGACATTAACAGCTACTGGTGTCATCGGTGATCGTTTCATCTTTTGAGCCTGGGACGATTTGTTTTTGGGTGTTGGGGCGATGTGGTCTTACTCGAGAACGATATGGACAGATATAACTGGATGGTTTGACCCAGGCGGTGGGACGATATGGTCTTGGGGCGAAATGACCGTCGACCAACTAGTAATCTTTCTGAATTGTGACAACACGTGAACACAAAAGAAGAAGAAAGAAAAAGGCAAGAACGATGGAGTGATTGTGTATATCGGTATGTGCGGCCTTTACAAAAAGACACGAGTAGCATTCACCAAAAGGCTGACCAAGAGCTGACGGTACATACTTGACCGACATACCAAAGAGCTGACAGCACACAATGGCCAGAGAAGAGCAAGACACCGGACAGACAGGAAGTCAGTAGAAAGGAAGAGGATGCAAACTACATTAGACAGCGGCCCTCTCTGCTCCGGCTTCATGGCAGGGCAAGCAGTAAGGCATCTCTGTGGCGTCCAAATCGATTCACGATACCGTCTTTTTTTTCTGGTCCTTCGTGAGGTTGCATGTCCCCCGTTGCCTTCTCCCATCCCAGCTCTCAGCCCCATCTTTGTCACGTGACGCTGCTAAACCGCAAAAAAAGGAGGCGTTTCAGTCCCCCTGATTGAGGAGAACTTTAGAGAATCTGGTTTGCTTTATGCGGTGAAAAGGACACGAGCGGGAGAGAGAGAGAGAGGGAAAGGAGGATGTGCCTGCGGCCATTGTGGCATGTTTTCAAGACTATTTACAGCACTCGGCAAACATTGATGACTGTAGCTGTCGTTTTTATTCTCTCGCTGTTCGCGTGTTGCGTCGACCTGCTGCGCCAAAATGTCTCTCAAAAGATGCTGAGAACGAGAGATGTGTAGCTGAAGGTCACAGACGAGGCTGAACTTAGAAATCTGTAAATGGGGATCACAGCAACAAAGCTAAAAGTACGAGACTGTCAGGTATCATAGTTATTTGCTGTATTGTTTGATTAAGCTTAAATTTTATAAGGATTAGTGTGGAAGAACGAAAGAGCGTGAATGACGTCAGTTGTTCGGAAGACGTGTATGGGTGATGTAAAAAAGTGAAGGAAATGACGTGGGAGGAGAGCGCGATGAGGAGTAGTAGTCAGGTTGGAGAAGAGAGAGGTTTAGGACGGAAAGACAAGTAGGGTAGGAATTAAAAGAAGAATTTGTTGAGTAGGGCATTTGAGTAGGGCGTTTAGGAGTATATAGATCGAGTAGGTGAGTAGGTATTCTTTTAGATATTCAGAAAGGCAGGACTCAAAGGTTAGAGATTTTATTTTAAAGTAATCTGGAAGTAGGAATCGTTTTTTTAACTGACTTTTCATTTGTGTATTTTTCTTGTTTTCTTCTTTTATTCATACTTAGTAAAGCAGATAGATTCGTTAGGCAAATCATTCTCTTCTTTTAATTTGTGTGAAAGAACACGTATTTGTCAGGCTCCGTGTATGTGTTGAAAGGATTGAGTGACTGATACACTGCGCGGTGGTCGTGACAGAGACCTGTGGCCGTGGATCACAGATACGATGGTGACCGTAAATACGGTAGAACTAGAGATACGGGCCGAAGACCCGTAAATAAAAAATCCAAACCAAATAAAGAAAATGTGCTAACAATTTGATGTTGGAGTCTAACAACATAGAAGTTTAGGTCGGAGACCTCATCGCGTTAGACATTTGACAATTATCCAGACATAAAAGTTTATAATGAAACATTTTCATTATTCATTATAAAAAAGGCATAAAACGTGACACTAATGAAGGAATGTATCATTAACATCAAGGATCAAAATTATGACAACATTAAAAGACGTGCATTGGGCTGCGGTTTTTATGTCAAGCCTCTTGAGGTGGCTGTTGAGGTTGCAGTGTCCGGTCCTCAGGCAGAATATAAGTGTTTGTTTATGACGTGGCAGTTGCTGGAGGGCGTCTGTGTATTACAGGATTCTGTCAGTTTTGTTATAATGCTGACTTTTCCTTTTGTTTGCAATTAGTGCGCTTGCTTCCTTGTATAACAGACTTGATATTGACTCTTTTCTGCTGCCTTCCTTTGCCAGTTGATCTGCTCTCTCATTTCCTGCAATCCCTATGCGTGCTGGTATCCACTGCAGAAGAACCTTGTCTTTTTGAGTCAGCTTTTTGATGTTCGTTGGGGACTGCAGTGCCTTGTCAGTTTGGTTAGAGGCGAGCGCTGGTAAGGCTTGTGAGAGTGAGTGTGAAGAGGATTTATTTCTTTGGCTTGTTCTGATGTAGACGAGTCTCTCTAACAATGATGAGTGCCAGGACTTCTGCCTTGTACTTGGAGGGGTGGGTGGGGGTGGGGCTCTGAAACCCCTCGCAATTAATGGATAGGGAAACTGCGGAAGTAACTAGCGACCTTTGTAGCTGCTCCCTGCAGGTACATGTGGGGCTCAGATCCAGCGATTACTTATGATCCATTCCACTCAAAAATGAAATAATATTATTAATAATAAGGGATACTAGGGCTGATTAGTCGAGAGAAAAGGTGACCGAAGTATTACAAAATTAATAGGACACACAAGCACCCGCTCTGCTTTCTCTCTCTCATTCCAGACACAAAACCACATACATACGCGTTTGTGGGCTTTTGTGCACAGAAACGCACGGATGAATAAAATAAATTGAGTTGATGATAGATTGATCAACACACCACACAGACATTACATGCTAAATTGAGCAGCTCGGCACACAGACATTACATGCTAAATCGATCAACACGGCATACAACATTACATGCTAAAAATAAACAGGGAAACAGAGGGAAGAAGGGAGGGAAAGTAGTAGAACGGGAAGGGGAGGGAGAGAGGTTTTTAACGACGGAAGCGACACCTAGAGTGAGATCAATGAGTCCGCCATGTGCGTGAGAGCCGATCAGGTGTGCGTGTTGATGAACAGTGTTCAAGGTTGCTTGCACTTCGCTTGTCGCGATATGGGAATCGAACTAACCGAAGTCGCAGCCGTTTTCACCGACAAGTAAGGGGCTTTCTCTCTCACTTCTTCCTCCCATCCTTGCAGTTATATCCCCTTACCCTCTAAATGTTCTCGCACGTTTTGATCGATGCTACTACAAACTTCCACTGAAGCGGAAGACAAAGAATAGGATTTGAGGGATGGAAGGTGGCACATCCACAAATATCCCCCCCCCACTGCCCACCTCTCCACGTTTACTCCACATGTTGCCGTGAAGCGTGCATTCTCACAAAATGCCCGTCGGCTGGTTAATATTACAGCTTTCTGCAACCACAGCCACCCTTCGTTGCGGAGCACAGAGGCCATTACGTTGAATGATGTTGTCAATACATAACACTGGTCGAGTGCCAGCCTAGCAAGCACTGGATAAGTTACTGTCGCGCGCTGCCACAGTCCACTCCGCCCTGTCGGATCTCTGAACCGCAGTCCCCTCAACCTCCGGCAGTGTTTGCGCACGGCTGACCCCGGTCACCTCGAGGAGAGCTAACAGAAAATGATTGGTCACGTGTCACGTTGGGATCACGTAAAAGACAAAACAACAGAGCCGTTTCTCAACTCTTTCATCAATCTTTCTCAGCTCAGAATAAAGGAATTTACGTGACGACGACGACGATGATGATGATGATGATGATGATGACGACGACGATGATGGTGTAGTTTTTTTTTTAGGCAAAAAGACCGTTTCTCAGGGTGGAACATTTCTAACTTCTTCTGGGGAAGGAGTTACGGGTGGCAGGATTGTGGGAATGAGTAATGCGCGAATGATGATATAATTGTGGACCGACGTAAGCAAGCGCCGAGCCGTTTCCTTCTGGAAATAGTTTGTGTTCCTGGCTATTTTGGGTGTTGAAAGCTTTCTCCAACAATCGTCTTCCTTGGTTGCATTTTTTTTTGTATTTTAGAGCCTTTTGGTGATAAGGGTTTATTGATGGAAGGATTTCCGCAGATAGGTGTGCCCTCCTTCTGTCTCTAGATATCGATCGGCATGAAATTTTGGCATTCATGGCAAGCTGTGTATGTAATTATATACAATGACAAATTGCCAATTGATTTGGGCGAGTCTTCCATGCCAGGAGAATCTGCTAGTTTTTTTTTCTCTAGAAGACGGCCCGTGCGTGATGTGCCATGACATCATGGCCGATGTTGGTGATCCGTCTGACATACGACCTTCACCCCCCAAATGCAAATCGCACATGATTTTCACGAAAAGTGTCTCCCTTGCCAACACTTTTCGTGAAATTCATCGCTAGATCATCATCGCCATTTTGACAATACTGCATCCTGCACTTTATCTCTCATTACAGCGAGTGGGATGCAGTTTTTTCCCTCCTAATGACTAGGTAGAAAAGCTCAGGTGCAAGGTAGTATTTCCCAAAATTTGAGTGATTACCCCCCCTCTTTCGCATTCTCAAGATACAAGCCCATGAACACCACCGTAAACAGACTCGAGATGCCAGGTTGTATTCGAGATTCTTGATGGCCGTAGTCTTGAAAGTGTGAACATAGAGAAGCACAAGCCTGATGCCTATGCTGTTGAATATTTCTGTGTAGACTGATATTTTGGGGCATGTACATCAAGAATAGAAGAAAAAGGGGGAAATAGATACTGGTAAATAACATTTTTCACTGAGCTTTATCCAGTCATTAAAAAAATGCACCCCGCTAGCCCCGTTATACCGTTTCTTCCGAGAGTTTTCCTGATTCTCAAGGGATGGTAGCCGACTGAGAGTGACAGCAGTAACAGGCTTACTAACAGACTTACTAACAGAGAGGATTACTGAGTTCAAGACAGCCTACTTTCCTAAGAATGTTGTACGGGAGCAATGATTAAACATTGGGTGTTGCCAGCAGTTCTACTACTTCTCCATTCCTCTTTCTCCGTGCCGCGGCTTTCTCTCTTTCATTCCCTCCCTTCTTCTGTCTGTGATGCTGTCGCTTGTTTTTTTTCTCCCTCCCATCTCCCTTCTAGACGCTCCCCTTTCACCACCCTCTCTCTGTCTTTCGCTCTCAAAGAATTCTCTCTCAAAGTACCATGTTGTCCATGTTTGTTCTTGTGTAAAAAAGCGTATGTTACAATTTTGTCTTCGTAGAATTGTTTCATCTGGAGCCAGCTGAAACATCTTAGACTGCAGAAAATAAACATCAGAAGTAAACATGCTCCGGAGCAAGGAACCAAACGTAGCCTATGAACTTCTCGTAATGGAAACAAATATTCCTGCCAGATTTAGTGCAGGTTGGGTAAACATTGTGGATGTGATCGAAGGTCAAGTGCACGCGCGCCCACACGCGCATAAAGAAAGACAAACATCGGCACACACCGATTTATAAAGGAAAGTGTGCGCGCGCTCATGTGTCTGTGAGTGTGTGTGTGTGTGTGTGCGCGCAGGTGTAATTCTACTAATATCAGGCAGATTGACCATTGTTTATTGGCGAACAAAACTAGACGTGGCTTGTCTCTAGCGCTGGGACTTGCTAGGTCACGTGACCTGAGTCAGACATCCATTATCAATTCTCGTTTGTGGTTACTCGCACGCCTGTATTCAACCTGGGAAAGAAAAAAAAGGAAGATTGGCATCGGGCCAAGATAGTTTGGATAGTAATTTTGTTTTTACTCGGGGGAAAAAAACTCAATACGTTTTGTATTGCAAGTAGTTGAAGACTGCAAACCGAACGCCCGGGTGTTCAGAAGCTGTGGACAAGAAGGAAAAGGTGTTTGCGTGAGAAGGCGATGATATTGACAGAACACTTGGCAGCAATGATGCAACACCACTGCAGCAGCGACTTCAAAAGAAGCCGCACTTGGCACCAAAGCACGCAATCGTGCCCACGAACAGTGCGCGACGCGGAGCCATTAGACGAGGAAGAAGAAGAGGCAAGCACAAGGTGAGCCGAGGCTGGTGATGAGGAGCTACTGACAAAAATTAGCCAATCACTTGATAAGCCTGTGCGGCGCGAAGGCATCGATACTGTTAAGTCTCGGGTGTGCAAACAAAGGCCCGCAAACACGAGCGAAGACGCTGCTGCGACAATCGAAGTTTTTTCCTCCTCTCGGCGCAAGATGGTTTTTTTTTCTCTCTCTCTCTCATCCCCTTCCTCCCCACCCCCAGGCGGTTGTTCAGCTGCACTTCGCTGTTTGATGGTTTGGAGTGCTTGTGAGCTTTACGTGTCTGCCAGCACCGTCCTGTAACACTCTCCGAAGCTTAAGATGGTATTTTGAGAAGGAAACACTTTGGTGGCTGTTAGGGGAGGGGGATGGGGAGGACGCTGGGTAGGGTGTTAGTTGAAAGTAAGAGGAAATGAAGGGGAAGGGGGTACAAAAGAAAGCGCACTTTACGGCTGCTCTTGGCAAAGAAGCATCAACGCCGCGGCAGGGAAAAGACTCGATAAAAAGGCTGGAAGTAATGGAAATAAATAGGTGATCGATGGCATCAGCGTCATTTGCGTATTCGTCGCTTAACGGTAACTAACCGATGGCTGCGGGCCTTGTGCGTTTGATGTGGCAGGGCGGATCAGTTTCTTCAGTTAAATCGAGTTTGCAGACGACAGTCAGTGGGGGGGGGCGATGAATGTTTTGATACCTAGCTTGCAGTAGACTTCTCCGAACATGCTGAACATGTGATCAACGTAGGGTCTGAGATTTGTTTGTATTTGCTCGCAGCGACAATTGCAACATGAAACTGTAGACAAGAAAGAAAGGGAGGGAGAGAGAGAGAGAGAGCTACAGAACGAGAGAGTGAGAGAGCGAGAGGGATAATGTTTTACTCAGAGAAAGCACTGAAACTTCTTCCACGGCAAAGGAGCCGGTCCTGTAAAAAGCTGCCACATGCAGCGAAAACAAAAGCGTGTGCAAAACAAGATTTGAACTCAAGACCACTGATTATCACTGTATTACAATGAAAGAGAGAGAGGGAGGGAGGCAGAAGAGAGAGCGCGCGATAAAAGGAGGAAAGAGAGGTAACGCATTCATGAAGCAAAACTGAGATAAACATGAGGCACAAAATGTAGCTTTGAGTAAAAAAATAAAAGAGGCTGCTGAAAAGTTTCATTCAGCCGTTGAAGACTATCATTGAGCTGCAGGAAACATTCTCACTGAGGTGCAGGAAGAAGTCTCATTGAGGTTCAGGAAGCAGTCTCATTGAGGTGCAGGAAACATTCTCACTGAGGTGCAGGAAGCAGTCTCATTGAGGTGCAGGAAGCACTCATTGAGGTGCAGGAAACATTCTCACTGAGGTGCAGGAAGCAGTCTCATTGAGGTGCAGGAAGCAGTCTCATTGAGGTGCAGGAAACATTCTCACTGAGGTGCAGGAAGCAGTCTCATTGAGGTGCAGGAAGCAGTCACATTGAGGTGCAGGAAACATTCTCACTGAGGTGCAGGAAGCAGTCTCATTGAGGTGCAGGAAGCAGTCTCATTGAGGTGCAGGAAGCAGTCTCATTGAGGTGCAGGAAACATTCTCACTGAGGTGCAGGAAGCAGTCTCATTGAGGTGCAGGAAGCAGTCTCATTGAGGTGCAGGAAACATTCTCACTGAGGTGCAGGAAGCAGTCTCATTGAGGTGCAGGAAGCAGTCTCATTGAGGTGGAGGAAACATTCTCACTGAGCTGTTGCAGCAGGAATGGCAGGGCTGTGTGTCCTGTTGGCGGTTTCCACATACAGTTCTTCCCCATGAAGTGTTATGACTCTGCCTCGTGCCACTTATTTAGGTTTTGATGGTACATAACCCGCATTCATTTCATTACTCAGCGGTTTGGACCACCGAGCAGTTATGTTCACACTACTCTTTGTGTTTTTACGTTAACTTTTTCCCACGCTTAAAAATGTTTACTTTTAAAAAAAACTTTTTCCTCTAGAATGACAACATTTCGTCCGGCAATAAGATGATAAAAATGCGTGCTAGACCAGTAAGAGGACAACTTACAGCCCCTTACGAAATAACCATTCTCCTCTCCATCTTAGGCTGAATCGAAAGACGGTTGCCGACAGTCGATTCTCACAACTCCGTGACGTCAGTAGATGGCAGCTCTTCCCCCCCCCCCCAGAGAGACTTTAATATTCAAACCCTTCCTACTTCCCCCCACCCCTAACCCTGTCCCTCCCTTCTCTATCGTCACGTATGAATTTGTGAAGAGAAAATTACAGCCATCAAAATTCACCCTCTCCTCCACCCAGTATTGCAATATCCTCCGACTGCCTCGCCATTGATTACTGACGTCATGGTGCACAGAAAGTCCATTTTATACTAGTCTCACGAGATCTTGGGCTTCTGCTTGGTTTTCAACGTGAAGCTAGGGGAAAAAAAACAGTAGCTGACAGCGGTTTTCAGACATTTCTTTGCGGCTAGCAGACGGGTGAAAGCGTTAGGCCGAATTCTGATCACGTCATTTAAAGGGATAGAAAGTTTTGGATTCCTTCCAGACACTCACCGGTGTTTCTAAGCTACACTTCAGCAGTTCTTGCATTCAACAGTAAGCCCAGATGGTAATCAAAAGCAGGGAACTAAGGCATGAGGGTCAGGTGAAGAAAATGGTCAAAGCACCACACCACACCAGGAAAAGAGCTTGTGAGAAGAGTGAGCTAAAATGGTCACAAAATAGTAGACTGTCAGCTGACTGCTGTGTGTAGACCACGAGTCAGGCGCCCTTGATTCGTGTTGTCCAGGCTCTAGTGTCACAATTGTCTAAAAATATATTATTTTTTCACGTGATCATATGTCAGCTGAAAACACTCCAGTATTTGTGAGCAGGGCGGTGTGCGCTCTCTGTGGTGCGTGTAGGTGATGATGATATGAGACGGTGGCTGATGCACCGACCTCTACTGACATGGCTAGTCGGGAGAAATTAAGTGGGAGGTTTAAATTAATTAAATACATGTACTTTTTTAGTGACCAGAGTTGAGTGACATAACCAGTCAAATTTCCTTTTTCGTGCAACAAAAAAGAGAGAACATTTATTGCAGAAGCTGAACGACCAGTGTGGGAACTTTAATGTAGGGGAAAAAAAGGAGATAAGATTAAAGTTCATGGCAATCCAGCATTGCAGTAAGACCATACTATACGGAAGGAAGTAGGTGTAAAAATCGGAAAGATAAAATAGTTTATTCCTATTTATTGTTTGAGATTGGCTGATTGCGATAAAAAACCACATCCGCGAAAGCGGCCGGAAGTCATTACACTCTTCCCTCAAAACAAAGTCTAGTTCCGTCCGTTAAGAGGATGACAGGGTCAGTGCAGATGCGTTTGCTTCCCAGTTCTGATACTTTTTGTGGCTTGGTTTTTTAGTTCTGACATTTGCGTCTGATCGCCAGGCTGGTCGAATGTGACCCACCCGGAGAATATCGATGTCCCCGTCGAGTGTCGATCACAGGCGGCCCATCAAAGTGACCAAAGTGTTCTGATGGATGTTGAGTGTTTGTTATTATGCACGCAAAGCCTTGCTTTTCTGAACCTTGTTTACTTAATCTTCTTAACCCAATGTTATAGTTTTCATTTCTTTTACTTTTATTCATTTTTCTGTCTTTTCTATGATTGTGCCGTGATGTAGCTAACTCGTCACTCGTCGTAGAACTCTCGTCCACGGCTTGCTACCTTCGTAAACGAGATTTAAGGCAAAAATACCAGGGCCTATCGGTTTCAGAGAGTGAGTTGTTAGTGGTTCATCGGGTCTAAAGCGACTCCAGATCCTCTCTTTCAACCGTTTTTCTGATAATCAGATACCAGTTCAGAACCTAGCACGAAGGACTGTGCATATCACGAGAACATTCAGTATTGAGGAATTCATCCTCCCGGTTTTCCTCAACCAGGAGGGAGTTTTTCTAGGTAACAGTGGGGCCCTGCCAAGAGTGGCCCTCAGTCTGCAATATTGAACATCTTACTGGAGAGCATCGTGCGAGAACCCCTTCATGACCCCACACTTTTCTCTCAGTCGGTGTCATACTCCTCTGCAACTTGTGTCTCTCAAGCGACATTGATCTTATTGCAAACAAGAACGAGGAAATACAGGGCTCCAGAAGTCTGACAGATCAGGGACACATGGGATGGCAAGAGTCTTGTCAACACCAACGGGAACAGAGATCTGCATGAACTGACGGCTTCTAGAGGACGGTAACGGCTTCTAGTGCCTGCGATGTGCCCTGTCCAGCGATGACGGAGATGGCTTTTCATGGAGCCCATCCTGCTTTATGGGCGCGCGAATCGCAGACTCTGCTTGCTGATACAAAAAAGAAAGAATTCAGACGTTGGAGACGAAGTGCTTGAGGAAACTGCTTCCAATTTCCTGTCTGGAAGATAAAGCCATTGACGATGTACCGGGCATGGTCGCCTCCCTGGTGGGCCACCAAACCCCCTTCTGACAACAGTAAAGCAGAGCAAAGCTTGTGTGAGTTAGCGATGAAACTCGCCACAGCAGTCACTCTAAGATCATCATCCTGGGTACCTTGGAGAGAGATTGATGCCAGGGTCGACAGAGGAAAGTGTCAGGCGAGCATAAAGGGGTGGACAGACCTTAGCATACCGGATCTCTCTGCCGCCGCTTAGCACAAGCTGCCTTGAAGAACTTTAACTGCTTCATCCGTCCATTTCCCGACTGTCCACTTCAGGTACTGCCGACCTGTCCAGGTGAAGGGACTGACTTGATTGTGACTTGATGATAGGTTTTTATTTACCTTCAGCGGATAATTGACTTTTAAATATATCTCAGTACGTCTGAGAGGATGGAGAATAAAGTATCTTGTCTGTTTGGAAAAGGAAGCTCTCCCGTTACTGGTCCGAACGAACCTCGAACCCACGATGTTTTGCAGAGCGTATTAATCTCATGACCACAGACATTATATCAAATGTATAATAGACGGGATATATCGAAGATGTTATAGTGATGTCATAAAATATCAAATCAAAAATATAGCATTTACATCACAGATACACTAGGTATGTCGCAGATATAATATATACTTTGTGTGATTGTAGAATAACGGTCATGAATGATATGAGGGCAATGACACATCTTACATATATATCGCTGGAACCTCAATAGTATGCTGAATGCGGTTAGCTGACAGAAATAAACTACAACACTGATCACAGTGGATGTTAAATTGAGATCATATCTGTTTGTTTGTTTGTTTGTTTGTTTGTTTGTTTGTTTGTTTGTTTGGGAAGGCAGCAATCGATTGGAAATAGCATTCAGTCTAACTGGAAAAAAACATAGAGGCACGATGGTCTGGGCAGTCGACGAACAAGGAGAAACCAGTTGACAAGGAAATTGGAAAAAGTTAAAAGAAAAAAAGGAAAAAGTGGTGGCTAGCTTCGACTGCTCGGGGTTTCACCTCTGAAAAGGAAATCTTCTAAACAGCAATTCCATGTCGGAAGTGCGTGGGTCGCGTTACAGTAGCTGCTGGTTGACGGCCATAAATGAAGTCCAACACTTGGTGTCGCCTGGGGTAGGGGTAGAAGGTGGGGAGAAGGCAACTTTACCGCGCGGTAACTTATTTCGATGTCGAACGTCGACAACACAGGAGTGGAGGGAGAGAGAGGGGAGGGGGCGAAGAAAGGCCGGTGGAAGGAGGGAAGATTGCTGGTCAATCTGACTTTGGTTTTACGTGTACTGCAGAGTGGGAATGTGATCGTGTTGTTATTTTTACACACACACGAATGCACGTACAGACACCCTCCTATCCACCCACCTGTGCACGCACACACACATACACATGAGTGCACGCACAAACACCCTCTCGTCCACACGCACGCACGCACGCACCGAACAGAGACCGGCAGAGCTCTGCCTGACTACTGTAGTACTTCCGTCTGTGTCTCTGTAACTAACTCAACATCGTCAAAACATGCAACTTTCTTGCATAATGTGACCAGAATTGTTTCATCCTGTCGTTTCATGATAGAAGCATTCGTTCACACACACACACACGCACGCACGCACGCACGCACGCAGTGTTGGTGCCGGGCCACAGTTTGCATTGATAGTGCTCTGCGTGAAATCATTTACTCGAAGAATTAAATGTCCAGTAGACTGCAGCTTTTGAAAGTAAGCTGAGCTGAGTACGTGATACTATTGTCCGCAATCTGAAAAGTTGCCTGTTCCTTAGGTATGAAGAGAGTTACAAAACTACAAGCATCTCGTGCACAAAAAGATGTCACAACTCCTAACATCAGGAATGTATGTTGATAACTTAATGATGTGAAGACAACTGAAAGGGGGGCAGGTAGAGGGGGATGGGGAAGGATTGGGTGTTCTTTACTATGATAATATCTTTGGCTGAGCTCAACACGAGGGTGTTGTTTACTGTGACTTGAGGTAACAACATCTTTAACTGAATTCCACTCAAGGGTGTTGTTTACTATGATTTAAGGCGATAGCATCTTTGACTGAGCTCAACAAGCGGATTTTAAAAAATTTTGCATTCTTTCGAGAGTTTAATGAATTGAAATGTCACTCAGAGAAATAGCTCCTTACCTCGCCTGCTTGCTGTTTCGAAATCTCCTGGGTATCTTCAGTTTACATACACAGGCTCGAGATGGGATGGGTGTGCGTAGGAAGGGACGGAATGCACTGCCCCTCCTCACATTTCATTAGAAGGCGTGCTTAGAGAATCTCACCCTCCCCCCCCCTACATTCACCACTGGGAAACACTGCTTAGTGGTTAGTCCGCTTGGTCTTGGAGAAAAATCGCTTGTTCAGGAAGGATCCAGGTATTCTCCCTCCGTATCTTAGTCATGGTGAGCCACTTAAATCTCGCGTCTCTGAGACTTTACTTACCCCCAGCGCGTGCAGAATAGTTAAAGGGAAAGGACTGGCTGGGGAATATAAATAAATAATGGAACAAAAAGTTTATTGCGATGTTGTCAGCAGCAATGAACTGCTCAGACTTCTTCACGGTCTGGCCTGGCAAACATTTACTGCTTGTCTCGTCAGCCAGCAACGGGTGGAAAAGCAGTTTTCAGCTTTCTTAATGCTGATCTTAATGGATTGCCTCCAGCTCCCAACGTAAGCTTGTTTACTGGCGGGCTGCCACATGTAGGTATAGTGCATCGTTAAGTGATCACAGAGGGACGTAGATGATGCTGCGTGCACCGTACACAGAACTCTGTAGGCGCACTGGTAGTAGGGTATGGATGCACTCATGTACACGTACAGGTCCACCTCGTTATCTCGCCACCAGCCGTCCAAATGTTGAGCGAGAGGCGAGGGTGGTGACGTCAAGAGGTATACGATCCATAACCAGGGTAACTGAGGGAAATCCGTTCCGCCACCATATGGGGCATGGGAGGGGTTTGGCGAGACAACGGTTTGAGACTGTGTTTAGATCTATTGAGGGTATCCTGGTGGAAGGTATTTAAAATATTTTATCGTCATCGAAAAATATTCTTAAGGTAATTACTAAAATCTGCACTATTTCACGGAAACCTAAACAACAGATGCATGCACTCAAATAGTTTTTTATACGTTAAGTGTAGTTTTTAAATTTACCATTTGCATGAAGTAGAGGAGGCTGTTAGACCATTGGATGATTTGATGTCGAGAGTAATTAAAAACTGAATCTGTTTGTTATTTTAAATTGATAACTATCTTCCTTAGCCAGCTCAGCACCAGAAGCTGTATCCTGGATCGACAACAAAGAATATGTAGTAGCAGAAATTAAGAACTAGCTTACGCCAGCTTGACCTCGTCTCGATCATGACAATGATCTAAAATCCTTTTACCCCCCCCCCCCTTCCATTTTTTTTATTTTTATTTTTCAACATTTTTTCAAGCGAAATTTAAGTCGTGTCTGGATAGAGAGCTTTTAGTTTTCAAGTTTTAGCTAGCCCTCGAACGCAGCCTCCCGCCTTGAGTTGGGTGGGATTGGAGAGTGAGAAGGAATCTGTAAGTGGATCGATTGTTGCCCGGAACAGAACATCGAGGAGGGGGAGGCAGCTCCCCGCGCGCTTTCCCCCCGCCGTCCAAGCAAGACGTGGCGCCGCCATCGATTGGTGCGAGGACCACCTCGTGGCCTAGAGAAGCAGATTTATGAGCTCGCCCCGTCCGGCACTGGAAAAGCCTTTTTGATTCGCCCTCTGTTTCTTTTTATTTTCCTCCCAAAGCGTCGAGAAGGAATTAGTTCTGAACGGAATATTAGAATATCTGCCATTAAGCTTGCACAATTTATTTTGTCACCAGTTGGTAATGAGTTGCATGGCTGGTTGGTTGGTTGGCTGGCTGGATGCATTGTAGAATAATAACTTTTCTTAACCAAGCTGAATTCTGAAGATCAGTGGTCATACACTACAGGGTTAAAAATGTTAATAAGAAATTTTTGTTGTTGCCAAGAGCTGATTGCTCGTGATTCCGAGAGATCTAAGACGAGTGGTTTACTTCTTTATTGTTTCGATGCATATAATGTCTCGCTCTACACTCTTCTTTCCTTCTTTGAGACAAGAAATTGAGGTTGCAATATAGGGACGAAAGATACACATTGAAGCAAAACACATTATAACTACGTTCAGTATTTATTGCCCCGTGAAAACAACACAAACCTCCAAAAATAGTGTAGATGATAAAACAGAGTGAATATACAGCGAACGATTTATCTCAGATCGTCAGGTCATAATTTCAAAGCATGTACGTCTATATAGAATGCATTTTGCGTCTGAAGGCAGCAGCTGCTTCCCTTTAACAGTAGATAGTTCTTGAGTGGAAAATAGTTTCAAAATAACTACGAGATAAATCCGTAGGCTCTCCTGGAATCATTTCAGTACGTCTGGACTGAGTTAAAGCGAGTTCATATCTGTCTGCACACACCTCCTTTTCATGCAGGGCCTGGTGATATGATGGTATGGCGGTGGAGAAGAGCAGTTAAATTATGAGCGGCTTATTGAGATCTAATAGACCTTATTTTAGGGGAATGTATTTTTATTCGCGGAAGAATAACATGACACAGTAACGTAGCTGGTTTCCTAAGGACGATGCCCAACTTTAGAAATGCCCATGATGTTCTTGTCTCATATTTTACATTAAACCCTGTTACTCCAGACAGAAGGAGCTAGGGGACCAAACCCTTGTAAAAACACTCCCCAGAGACCTGGACTGTCTTCGTGGGATCAGTGCGCTTTACAAACCTCGTAAACTTAACTTAAATGTGTTTTAGTGGACTACAGTGTGTCAGAGCAGGTCCAATGATCTCTCGTAACTTATGATCTGAAACCATCGGGAAGACTTAGATGGCAAAGTCCATTTAGTTTGTTCTGCTGCTGATGCACGGCCAGCATTTCAGACAACTATTTCTGAGCTACAGAATGCCAACTTCATTCGCTTTCATGAACTAGTAACTAATTTTGAGGTGATCACAATTTGAAATCTACATCTTACTAAGAATAATTGTCTTGATAAAGTTACCAGCAGCTACCTCTGTTGCGCCTAACCAAGATGCACCAGATTACCGTTCTAAGCTGGTGAAAAGACAGGGATGGGGTTTCTTTAGACCTTTCAGTTCCCAGTTAAAATAAAAAATAGTTTCTATCGAAAAACGCTTCGAGCAAGGTCTTTCTTTCTTATGGCTGAGTTGCTTTGTTTGTTTTTTAATTCTTTCTGTAACTGTCACTGGGTCTTGCTATTAGAACCTTTCTCTGATATGGAATCCTATAATTGGAAAGATAATTTTTTTCTTTTGTACTGTAGCCTGTACTTGGTGATCCAGTGTCCTTTATTGAGATATCCGCTGCCTTTTTAACAATTCTGTCAGAAATTTCATGTTCCAGTGGTGATCGATTGCCTCTTGCCGAGAATTCATTTCTATGCACAAACCAAACCCCGCTGTCATCTTGTTGCTATGGTCATGGCGGTCCAGGGTCAGCAGTTTGCTGCTTGCCCACCTCGGAATGTTTCCCAGTCCTGCCGATGAGGCTGCCTCTTATCTTACTGTGGAGTGTTTCGTTGGCTCTTACGATTTTTCATCAGTTAAATATACATCCTTCCGGGGTCTCCTGTACTTATTTTAGTGTCGTCCTACCTGAAGCCTTTTGTTTTTGAGACATTACGTGATGGGCAACTTAACACTTGTGTCCTGTTGATGATGATGATGATGATGATGATGATGATGATGATGATGATGATGATGATGATGATGATGATGATGATGATGAGGAGGAGGAGGAGGAGTAGTTGGAGTTTCAATGAATCTGTCATGTGTACTAAAAAGTTTTTTGTTTGGAGCCAAATAAGCCAATTAAAATGCTAAAAAATTCTATGCTGTTGTTTTCCTAAGTCTATGAACTGGAGTGTGCGCAGTGGTAATTAAAAAAAACATCAGAAACCACTGGACCTTTTTTTAATAAAGCAATATACTGCAAAACTGGTTAAAAGTCTGTAATGCATTTAAAGAGTGTACTTTCGTACACTGTAGCGAACTCAACAAACAGAATTAGACATGGTAAGATTGCACACAGTTCCAAAGGAGTTAATCAGAGTGATGCTGCTTGTCCTTTGTGCGGCCAGACTATCATGTTCGTGACCTTTCACCAAAATCATAAAAGAATTGTTTCAAAATTCACATCCTTGACAATTATCCCACCCAACAGTATTAGCAGTGGCTCCAATCAACAGGATAGATGAAATTTTCATCCACGATGCATGAAACATGCACACAGGCCAAGATGGCTGTGAATATTTTTTGCCGAGGGCAACAGCCACGCGCGTCAACAGCGCTCCAAGAATAAAGCAGGCAACAATCACAAGCTCAAAAATAATTAAGAAACGGCGCATTTTAGAAAGTGTTTTTTTATGGCTAAGGCTACCTTCCAGATAAAAGCTTTAATAGCGAAGCAAAAGTGTAATAGACGGTAATAAAAAAAAGAGTGGAAATGGAGTGAGCTATGGAGGGCTGGCTTGGAGATGAGAAAAAAAGCATCTTGAAAGGTTTCGCTTAAAAAAACATTGCCACGTCTTTTGAAGCGTTTATAGGAATGTGACAAAATGAGGTGGGGTGGGGGGAGACAGCCGCTCATTCATTTGCAGGCGTTGCCAAGTACCCCAAAGGTCTGTGGACCTCCATTTCCGGCTTGTTAAAGGGCCAGCACTTCTGACCAACACAATTTCCTAGCTGCAGAATGTCTAGGTCTTAGAGCTCATTAAAGTCTTCTTCCACTGCCATTAATCTCTCACGCATGGGCGCGTAGTGGATGGATGGGTGGGTGGGTGGATGGGATGGATCATGGGAGGTAATAGGCATTGGTTCATGCAGGAGCTTACGATTATGTGGGTGAAACTTTTGTTAAAAGGAATGAACGATCACCTTGGACAAATAGCGATCCTTAAACTCGCGTATGGATGGTAAGTGGGTGGGATATCTCTACGTGTGCTTTGTCATAGTCACAGTCTCTCCCCCTTCTCTCTCTCTCTCTTTATATATAGCTCCTCTCTCTCTCTCTTTATATAGAGACTCTTTCTGTCTCTTCCGCTTGTTTCCTCTTCCCACTTTCAAATCCTTTCTCTTCCATCACTTTGTTGTTGTTGTTGTTTTTTTGTTGTTGGTTTTGAAAGGGAAAGTGCTTCCACCTCTCGGTGATTTCGCACTGTGGGGGATGGGGTCTTTGGGGAGTGTGGGGAAAGGGTTGCTGTTTTGTGGTGCCTGATGCGTGGTTTCACTTCTGTGCGTGCCCTCTATTTTTGTGGGTGTTTAGGTTTTCCAAGTCTGCATGGGTGGTGTATTGTATTTGTGCCCTCTTCATCCATTATTGGTCTGCCAAGTTTGCATGAGTCGTTACAGTGCTGCTGCCCTCTTTCCTCCTGCTGCTGCTGGTGCCGTTTGTTGCCAGTGTTTAGGGGTCTTGCCACGTGTACCGTGGTGGTGTATTGTGTTTCTTTGTTTGGTTCCATGTATTGCTCTTCCTCAATTTTTTTTTTTTTTTTTTTTTTTTTTTTTAAATTTTTTTTTTCCCCAGTGTGGATGGCTATGTTGTCCTGTTTACCCCTATTCTTATTTTATATTAGACTAGAGTTTGGGTGGCTTGTTGCTATAACTACTACTAGTGACAGTATACTGTTCCATAGTTCTTTAGGTGGGTTGAGGCAGTTTCTGAGGTTTAGTCCCAGCCTATACTTATCTAGGAAATGTTTTAGTTCTTCTCTCTCTGGTTTATTTTCATTGCATTCCAACAGTATATGCGGGGTGCTAAGTCTGTCCCCACAGGCACATGAAGGTGGGTCTTTATACATTTTATAATATTCTCCACTAAGCCTCATTCTGGTTATTTTAGTTTGGTCCGACCTGATTGATGTTAGGTACATCAAGGTGAGACTAGGCTGGTCGTCTATCAGTCTTCTAGTACCTATACCTTCATTTTTGTATTTTTCTTGCCACCTTATTTTTATTGCTGGTTTTATAGCTATTTTTCTCTCTGCTGGTGAAATAGAGATGTTTAGGGTGGTGACTTTAGGGTTATTTTCTTGTTTTACTGCCAGTTTAGCTAGTTTATCTGCCTCTTCATTTCCTTTTATTCCTATGTGGGAAGGAACCCAAAGGAACTTAATGTCTCCCTGTTTCTGGTTGATTTTCTTTATGATGGACAGTACCTTGTATACTATATCTATTCTGTTTGAGGATTTGTTTTTTAAAGCCTGAAGTGCTGACAGTGAATCTGAAATTACTACATATTGTTGTTGCGTTGTGTCCTTCATTCCGAGATGGAGTGTATGGAGAGCTGTCAGTATGGCCGTCAACTCAGCTGTAAAAATTGAAGTGTGTTTTGGGAGTCTGCTGGAGATGGTGATGTTACCGGGTTGGTATACTCCTAATCCGGTTGTGTTTGTCACTGGGTCATGAGATCCATCAGTATAAATCTGCACGTGTTCTTTGTATGTGGTGTTTAGCTTGAGCTTTGTTTCTGCAGTGATTTGGGCTTGGTGTTGTTCTTTGTTGTATTTGGTGAGGTCAAGGTCTATCTGTGGGTGTGGAAGTGTCCAGGGTGGTGTTTGTATGTTGTCTGGTGGGTAAGGAGCTGTTATGTTAGTTTCTGCTCCCTTTGTGTTTTCTAAGTGTTGTATGTGTTGTTGTAGTGTGGGCTGTGGGGTGGGGCGGCCTGTTCTGTGTCTGTGGGGTTGAATATGAATCTGTCGGACTGGATGGTCAGGTGGGAGACATTGAATTTTGTAGTAGTAGCTAGCTGTCCTTTCTTTTATTATTAATTCTATAGGTTTCCATCACTTTCTTCTGCTGTTCTGTTTTCTCTTGTCTTCTTTCACTCTTGTTCATCGTCTCTCTATCCGACTTTTTTCAGGTCCTGTCTTTCCTCCACTCTTTTCCCTCTTTCCTGCTCTCTCTCTCTGTCTCATTGTTCCCTCCCTTATCTTCCCACTACCCCTTTCCTTCATCTCTCTCTTTTCTCTACTGCTTTCTTGTCTCTTTCTTTTCTTCAACTCCCAAGTACTCCACTCTCCCTCTTGTTCTCCTCCTTCTCCACCCCGTGTATTCTCGCCGTGATAAAGCCTTAGTTGCTGGCACGGCGTTAAACACATCCAACTAACCATCCCACCCTGTTTTCACTTCTTTCCCTGTATCTACCTTTCTTCCATTTCCCTGTCCATTTTTCTCACTCTCACTTCTTTTCCTTTTTTTCTCTCTTGCTTCCCTATATTTCCTTCTCCATCTTTCTCTTCCTCCCACCCTCTCTCTCTCCTCCTTCACCCGGTCCGCATTGCTGACTCTGTCTTACGTCACCGTGCGGCAATAGTCGGGTATGAAGCTCGGTAGGAAGCGTTGTAGCTCGCTACACACGGATAATTGCGAAACAGTTCCCTGATGAAAATGAAAATGAAAAGTCAATCTTAATTTGTTATCAATATTTTATTATTTTATTTTGTTCCAAATGTCTGCCTATTCACTCTGGCTTTCCCCTCGAGCCGTGGGCAGCGTATTGATGGGAACTAGGAACTGCTCAGTAATTATCTGTGTAACAAACTTCAACAGTTCGTAGCGCGCTACACACCCGACCATTGCCACACAATTGGTTTCAGACTGCACATTCCAAGTGCATACTTTTTACCCCGTGCACAAGACACTTGGAGTGCACAGTCTTAGCAAAGAGCTCTTGCGCTTGGCATCAAATCAAAAAAAGTGATCGAGGAGTGATTCTCATGTTGAAGAATAGCAACTAACAGCCCACGTTTGTACAAAAAAACAAAACAAAACAAAAAAAACCTGAGCAACCCAAATTATCTAAAATACTTCACTACTTTGTAGATTTACGTTAGAAATAATCACAGTTTCATATGGTAACTAAAAAAAAAACCGTGTACACGCCGCTACAAATAATATTGCACTATAAAGAAAGGGACGTCCCTACCTAATATTATTGAAATGCATTGACAGAAAAAAATGTGACACTAGATCTTTTAACCTGTCTGTAAATGGAAGGAAATGCCGAGGGATGTCATTATGGCAAATCCTTGGACATAAATCTACATATATCGGGCTTTGCCATTTGGAGCGGTAAAGTGCAGAGTGTCGATGTATTTCACCTACTCGTACGCGGGCTGTCTTTCCTGTTTTCCCTTAGGCTATATCGTGTAGCCGAAGTCGCTTTGATGTTGCTTTATTCGCATATAATGCAATTTGTGATTGGCATGTAGTCGCCTTCCGTGCTTTATCATTCACAGATCGAGTCACATGTGAAATGTACTGTCACTGCACATGACAGGAGTAGCATGAAACCTGATTTAACAGGGCGTGCTACAGGGGCAAGTCAGGAGAGGAACCTGCTCTGAGGCAGGAGTGAATGTGAAACAGGAGGTAAAAGGATGTAGAAAAAGACAAATCATATTATTCATGGTCACAGCTTGCTGTGAAACAGAAGTGAATGAGTGAACCATGAGGGAGCAATGCCTGGTGCAAGGCAGGAGCAGCCCTGGCACATACAAAAGAGTGAAAAGGCGGAGAAATGGCGGCCCTATAGATCGTGATGTACCGCTGACATGCAGATCGATGCTGGTAAACAGTGCAAGCGGAAGAAGTCTACAGCGAAAGCAGAAAAGATGAAAGGAGGGGAACAAGAAATAGAAGAAAAAGAAAAAAAAGCCCAAAACCAAATCATAAAAGATAAAAATGAAAATCAGGAACAGGAAGAAGACGAAGAGGGTTGTCAGCGAGGCAGAGGGAGATAATGTATGTCATCCGTCACCAGCAGCACTTCTTCTAAGACCACTGGTCCGTGGGAGCCACCCCGGAATAGTGCAAGATACAGTAACAGTTTTTGGAGGACAGAGACCAGAGTCTGCCTTCAATTTCAGTTCAGTTCAGTTTAGAACTTGTAATGGCATCTTTCATTTTAACACGTCCCTCACTCCTTCTATCTTTTTTTCTAATTCGGACAACGTATGAAAACATTCGTTAGATGGTCAGCATGGCTGGCCAGAGCATTTGGTAGCTGCAAACCAAAGTCAGTATTTTGGTTTTTGCTTCGTTTTTTGCCTAAGCTTTGTGGTCCATCAGCGGGAGGTAGTATTTGTAGCCACACAAGCAAGAGACACTTGGTTTTGCAAATTTAACTGAGTTTACATCGATCTCGCACCAACAGCTCCTTCACTCCGCCTGCTCGCTCATCGATTCTCCTCCCTACACGGGATGGCAGGCAAGCAAGGTCTCCATGGATATCATTTGTACAGACTTCCAGGGATTCGGCCTGTGTGTGTGTGTGTGTGTGTGTGTGTGTGTGTGTGTGTGTGTGTGTGTGTGTGTGTGTGTTTTCTCTCTATGTGTGTGTGTTTCTCCATCTTTGTGTGCATGTGTGTGTCCGGTGTCTCTCTCTGTGTCTCTCTCTTTCTCTCTGTATGCGCGTGTCTGTGTCTCTCTTTCTCTCTGTCACTTTTTCAGTTTGTGTGTCGCTTTGTGTGTGTGCGTGCGTGCGTGTCTTGGAGGATATGTTTTGTGACTCCTCCGTTTTTCGTGTCATCTGCTTTTAGTCTTGTTTATGGTAATGCTGAGATGGATTCAGACCTCGATCTCCCTCTCTCCTTCCCACCCTCCTTCGCTTCCTTTTCAAAAAAGGGGGAAAGGGGAAAGAGGGGAGTTTTTAATGTTGCAGCTACCACTTCATTTTCAGGATGTCGTGTCCCCCCCAAAAAAAAGTGAACAGTCAGCACGCGACCGCGCATGCGCCAGGGAAGCCACCTATCATCTCACAGCGTTTAGGGGCGGCCCGATAGCACAGTGGATAAAATAATCGCTTGTCACCTAAGTAGGGTCATAAAGTCTTGGTTTCAAATCTCGTCCCGGAGGGAAGAGGGTGAAGGTAAATGGCACCCACTCTGTGAATGTGACACCTGATGAAAACACTATCTTATGAAATGAAGCAAGCAACCAGCCTCCCTCGCCGCTGCAGTGAAGCTGAGCTCTCTTTCTCTTCCTCTCCCCTCACCTCCATATGTTCCCCCCTCTCTTCCCCTCGCTTTTCCCTCCCATCTGTCTCTCTAATCTTCATTTTCTCCTCATACCCTTCTTTCTAATAGAACTGTTTAGCCCATCATATTTTTCTGCCGCAAATGTGAGCACCCTCCTACTGCAGATCTGCAAGCTCGTGTCACGCAGGCAAAAATCTGCTTTGAAATTATTTCTTGCAGCTGCGGCAGAAAATGTCTTCCTGAATATTACTGAGAGAGAGAGAGCATCGATCTTTTGCCTCCTGACCCTGGTCCCCTTAGAGACTCTCGATCTGAGACCTCGTCCTATGATTGAATCACAAGCCGACCAACCAGCGAGCTGTATTCGCCAGCTTCTGTCTGTGCCAGGGTTGACAAACACGTCAGTAAATGAAGCCTTTTGAAGACAAATCGAGATGGGAGCAAAAAAAGGTGGGAAGGTTTGTTAAATATCCAGGACACGTTTGTCCCAGTAAAATGTATCCTTTTTTCTTACTCTTCTCGTTTTCTTTCTATTTTTTTTCTCTCTCTCTCTCTTGCTTGCTCGCATTTTTTCTGTCCTTTCCTGTCTCTGCTTGTCCATATGTCTCTCACTGTCTCTCCCCCATATTCCACCATCAACATCATAACTGTGTTTTTATGCGCAGTCCAAAGACATCCAAAAGGGACCTTGAGGTCATCTACTGGACGAAGGAAGGGCCATGTGCTGGCGCGTCTGCAACTAAGTGCCGGCCATGTGCCAGTGTTCTGACAAACAAGAAGAAAAGTCCTCGATAACAGCTGATAGTTCCTCTTTGTACATCGTGAAACGGAATATAATCGTCAGGACAAATTACAAATAAAAAAACAAAAGCACGAACAGATTGCATATGACGAATCATACTTTCGCAGATTATTTGGATTCTGTTTCTAAAGATACATCTAGCTGACATTCTGCCATCCCCATCTCCCTCTTGTTAATATTTATTTGTTTATTTATTTATTTTCTAGATTGAATGACACGACATTTTGAAGGTTCATTCTTCTATTAGTGGAGTGACATTCGAAACCGAATGCTATTGTGCGTGCGAGCGCCCGTGCATGCGTGCGTACGTGCGTGTGATAATTCATTTATAATTTCGCTGAAGTTAACACGCTTTCTCCTCGTTGGGAATAAGTAGCATATGTTCATCTACTGGGATCCATCTGAAGTTCTATCGATGTCATTTTACCTCAGCAGATAACAATTCCTGGTAAAATCTTGTGCTCGAAGACTTACGACCTACCCAGTGCCCAGTAGACAAAGCTGTTTGCAAGATCGTATTTTTAAAGAGGGTCTAACGTCCCTTTAAGGTTCCTGGTGACTTATCATTTTTACACTGCAATATCTTGCTTTTGCCGCAGCTGGACTCCCCTGATAATAGAACATCACGAATTTCAACATTCTCATATCTCAGTGAGCAGGTGTTCTTTCGGAAACTGGATATTGATATTTTTCTCTAATTTTCGTTCAGAGAAATTCTGCTCCCTTCTCGTTTGCCTCGAGGTAGAATGTCATAGTGTTTTCGACAAATAATTTGGATTAATTTCCGTTTTCAGGCGTCTTTTGTAGCAGTGGTAGCTGAAAGAGATGTTCTGTGCTCTCTCTCTCTCTCTCACACACACACAGTGGGTAGGTGGGACGATGTACATGTGTCTGTGTTTCTCGTGCCTGTGTTTAAATCTTGTCAGCTTTTAGTTTTACCGAACTGATCTGAAAGACTGTAAACTGTAGACCAAGCTTTCTGGCCTAAAATGACTGGATCCCAGACCAAGCCCCTTATACAGTCTGTTGGCTTTTTTTCTAGTAAACAGGCATTGGACATGCCATTAAAAAAATGTCAACTCCCATTTTGTAGGCGTCCGTGCATCCCACAGAAAGGACCGTTTGGCTTGTACTCAAGAGAAGATTATAGGTGTCCTGGGAAGAGAGTCGCTCGTGTGTAGTCAAGAATTTAAAAGATATTTTACATAATGATTCACATCAAAGTTTTCGGGTTAATATGATTAATATACAGGTTATTATTATTATTATTATTATTATTATTATTATTATTATTGGTATATGCAGAAGATTAGAAATGTTTGACAGACTGTTTTAAAGTTCGTCAGAAGGTCGAAGGGTACGTTCTTGTGTCAAGACTGGATGAGATGTCCTCGCTGGTTGACTAGAATACACGTTGTCAGCGTTTCTACCGGATATGACCCCAACGTTGGTCGACCGCGCTTTTCAACTGGATTATTCTGTAACAAAATAGATGCAAAGAAACATTGAATACACAGCATAAAGACACACACACACACACACACACACACACACACACACACACACACACACACACACACACACACACACACACACAGATACCGCCTTCCTTTCCCAGCCAAGCGTGTGAATAAAGGCCACGTGCATGAAGATTCACCTGATCCGGTAATTAATTCTTGTAAAAATAGTAGTTGTGAAGGTCTTCGAGTACGCGACCAGCTGTCGTCTTCGTGAGAAACTTGCAAACTTTCGCTCATCTTGCTGTCTGCGTTGTCTTCTATTCGCAAGCAACAATATTAATTTGTAAAAATGTTTGTTTGAATACTTTCCTAGCAAAACATCAGTCACATCCGTTTCTAGTCTCGCTCTCTCTCTCTCTCTGTGACTTGAATGCTGTCTGGATTTCAGACCATGTCTGCTTAAAACTAAATAAATGTGTTTACGACACAATGGTGGTGTCCTGTGTGTCAGCTGCACATTAATTGTTTACCGTACACACGTTTTATCTGCGACCTTCTGTCCCCCTTAACGCAGATACTTCTTTTTTTTTTTTTTACCCTGCACGGAGATAAATTTTAGTGTTCTACTTTCATATTTACCGGATTGTAGGAGGAAGGAGGTGTCAGGGAATGAGGTGAGAAACGGTGACCCCCTCAGCCTCGACCTCGCCCAGCGCGAGGAAAACAGCGAGCGAGACGCGCGGCGGCGATGATTGGCAGTCGAGAAGGGAGGAGAGCGACTCGGGGCCTCGGCGGGGGCCCCCCCCCCCGCTGAGTTATCGCAAAACACCTGACAGGTTGTGTGGACTCAAGCAAGACGCCTGCCAGTCTTAGCCGCTGGTTCAAGTGGCTTTCACACTAGCAAGGTTAACTCGACCAGACTCGCCACATGTCTCTTGCGGGACACATGGACTCATTCTAAAACTTAGAGAAGAAGACTTTTTCAAAGACTTTTCACTACCATTTTTTTTTTTTTTTTGGTTAAACCAGCAGATAGTTGGGTGAGTTGTGGAGGTTGAACGCTGTGCTATCAACGATCGAGGGGCTACAATCGCGCCTTACCTGCAGTCCGGAAGTGGGGATTCGAAATGAAAGTCTAGGTTATTATTTGCGCAGCACCACATGTGACTACAGGTTCTAGGTTATTATTTGCGCAGCACCACATGTGACTACAGGTTCTAGGTTATTATTTGCGCAGCACCACATGTGACTACAGGTTCGACTACCACGCGGGCAAAGGCCAAAGGTGGCCGAGACAAAAAGTGAACGTTCACCATGCTACCGGCCACATTCTTCTCCCACGGGTCTGACGTCATACAGGACAAGGATACAACTGGGAATCACCGAGGAAAGTGTAAGCCCACCTCCAGCATACCTTCAGTTGACCCCGTGAGTAAAAATTTAAAAAAAAGTTCTTTGTGGTGTACGCGTGTCATTGTTTGCAAAGCCCAGCATAGCGTTCGATTTTTCGATCCTTGTTGCATGGTTGTCACGCTTTAGAAGATCGCTGAACAAAAAAAAAAATCGTTATATAATATTGTCTACGCGCGTGTTTATTATGTGTAGGTACCGTGTGTATAAGAGATCGAGCGAGCAACGGAGACTCGTGATGGTCTCGAAGTATCGTGTATACCGTTGGTGAAATCTCGAAGTATCGTGTACACAGTTGGTGAAGTCACGAAAAATCATATATACGGTTGGTGAGAGTAGCGAAGTATCGTGTATACAGTTGGTGAGAGTAGCGAAGTATCGTGTATACGGTTGGTGAGGTCACGAACAATCATATATACAGTTGGTGAGAGTAGTGAAGTATCGTGTATACGGTTGGTGAGAGTAGCGAAGTATCGTGTATACGGTTGGTGAGGTCACGAAGAATCATATATACAGTTGGTGAGAGTAGCGAAGTATCGTGTATACAGTTGGTGAGGTCACGAACAATCATATATACAGTTGGTGAGAGTAGTGAAGTATCGTGTATACAGTTGGTGAGAGTCACGAAGAGTAGTGTATACCGCTGGTGAGCGTCACGAAGTATGTATACAGTTGGTGAGGTCACGAAGTATCGTGCATACAGTTGGTGAGGTCACGAAGTATCGTGCATACAGTTGGTGAGAGTCGCGAAGTATCGTGCATACAGTTGGTGAGAGTCGTGAAGTATCGTGCATACAGTTGGTGAGGTCACGAAGTATCGTGCATACAGTTGGTGAGAGTCGCGAAGTATCGTGTATAAAGTAAGTAAGGTCACGAAGTATCGTGTATACAATTGGCGAGGGTCAAAAAGTGTAGTGTATAAGTTGGTGAGGATCACAAAGTATCGTGTATACAGCTGGTGAGGTCACGAAGTATCGTGTATAAAGTTAGTGAGGTCACGAAGTATAGTATAATGTATATAGTTATGTTTTATGAAGGAGGCTAGTCACTCTAGGGCAAAAATTATTTGGCATGAGTGTGGAGTTTTCGCTAGCCCTACTTTAAACACATTCCTATTAGCATAATCTATTCATGTAGTACTAAAAGAGTGCCTTTCACCCATAGAGCAAAATAGTGGAAAGGTTTCTTGCAGGAAATCCATGCACAATGAGTGCCGTTGTACTAGCATTTGATTACAGCGCACTAAGAAGCTGGTAGAACACGTGTAAAAAGGTAGTGAATGCAGGCGGCTGAAATCCTAGGGACTTCGGGGGGGAAGTGTTTTATCTTTATTCGCATATTTCTTAGAAGAAACATTCGTACTCGAGGTGGTGTGTCCCTTCAAAGATAATGTCGTCTCTGTGGGTCTCGTTAGGCAGGAATAGTAAACCATCTATAGTAGCACTCGCTTTGTGCACCCCCTTCTCAAGAGGCCATAAAGATGCTACCCCCCCCCTCACACTAACCCTCCCAACAGAGCACAATGAAATCGTGACATTGCATACGTTGAACACAGCAGTGAACTGGCGTCGTGCATAAAAGTGATCGCATTTTCCCATGTAAGTCTGGAAGACTCACTCACTCACGAGCACACACACACCCTGAGTGTGCATAAAACAGAAAACATCGCCTTTACAGGGTTTTTGAAAGTTTGGCCCAGCGTTCCACAAGGACGTATGTAGATGTCTGAAAAAAATACTAAATCTAGTTATGTAGGAAGTGTAAAGGCCTTTATTTAAAACTGGACGACCGTTCAGACAAGGCTGGCAAAAGATGTGTTTAAAATAAGAAGACTTTGTCTAACTTTCGTTCGTATTTTTCCGCTTACGAAGGACCTTAAAGACCAACCTGAATGGTTTTCGTTGTTTTCATATATCGGTAGATATAGGCGATACAAAACTAACCTGTAAATTTTAGCCTCCAAAACCCGCTACGATTCGCACCTACGATCAACAAGGCCGCTAACAGTGTACTACATCACGTTAGTAGACCATTCACAACATTGACAGCCGTCAACACTAAACAGAGAGAGAGAGAGAGAAGGAGCGACAGTTGGGATTATTGGGACTTTGAAAGTCTGAATTTCTCGTGGCTCTGAGCAACTGCTGCTTTAGCACGAGAAATGCAGACTTTTGACAGTTTTAATCCCAACTGTCGCTCACTCTTTCTCTTTGATAGGTGTTGACGGCTGCCAATGTTGTGAATGGTGCACTAGTGTGACGTAGTACACTGTTAGCGGCGCTCGTTGATCGCAGGTGCGAATCACGTAGTTTGTTAGCGGATAATTAATTAACGGATGGGCTTTGGAGGCTGCAATTTACAGGTTATGTTTATATCGCCTATATCTACCAATATATGCAAAAAACGCAAACCATTCAAGTTGGTCTTTAAGAGTGGTCAATACACAAATACTGAAATCGTAAGCCTATAATGACCAAACGTTATCTTTGATCCTACAGTAAAAATAAAAGATAAAGCTAATATCAAGCGAATGATTTTAAAATGGCGCTGTTATTATGAATGTACAGAGTTAATTTCTAAGGTGGGGTTGGTTAAAGTCTCTCGTCTTAAATCTTACATGCAGCAAAGCGCGTAGGAGGTCAGGATGTCCCATCGCGCCTACTGACACAGGACGGGTTAATGAGCCACGAACGGCGAGTGCTTGTGAATCTCGGCCAAACCATAGGTTGCACACCCAAAACATCGCGCACGCATTCTATAATTAGTATTACCCTTGACGACAGCTTTAATGCGAAACTGTAGACAGTAGTAGACACACGGACGAGACCGTGAGGGCGACACGGGTCACCATGGTGGCGATCACGTCCCGACTATGACGTAGGCGGACACCGACTGTCTACTGTTCACTCGCTTCCATTAAAAAAAAAAAATTCCATCAAAAGATAAAACGGAAAAGAAGAAAAAAATGTCTGCAGACGCCGATGGCATTCAGGACAGGTAGATTTTGTTCCGTGGCAATGGCTAACATTCTTGGTGGCATTTTATGTTTGCCTCTGCCAGGTAATTACCGTCTGCCTGGCGACAAATGACTACGTTTACGGCATAATTTCTTCGGACCGTTGATTTCGCAAACCGAATTTCTCTTCATTGCTTTTGCCGTGGAAGGACAATGTTGCCGGATGACTGCCAGCACAAGACGCATTGGACGGGGTTGGGGGGTTGGGGAGGGAAATTAGTTCGCCAAGAGACTTGCCGTTTCGACACCTTGCTTTCTTGTTCATTGTTGTTACCTTGTATTCATCCTTTTCTTCTAACTATTTAACTCGTCAAGCGAAAAGCGATTTCACTCATCTCAGACTGGGAGAACAGAGATGAAAGGAAAGACGGAAGTATGAAAGCGATGAAAGTATAAAAAACGGAAAACAGAGAACACATAAAGCGTCTTTCATTCGCTTGTCTCTAGACCTGGTGGGTTGGTGATAGTTTCAGTCGCCAGCTTTTCTGGAAGCAGAATTTTTTCGTGGGGAGAGAAGTTGGATGTTTAATGTACGATATACAATGCTACGCGATATAAAAATGTAATATAGATGTGGGAATGAAGATTTGGTGCTGGAAGATTCTCGATTATTATTATTAAATCTTCACTATTATTATTATTATTATTATTATTATTATTATTATTATTATTATTATTATTAATATTATTCCTTTGAGAGTGTGCTGAATGTGTGTTAGCGCACAGGTGAGAAGGCTGACTGATGATGACATTCAGTACTGGATCTCTCTCTCTCTCCCTCACACACACACACACACACACACACACACACACACACACACACACACACACACAATCACGCACACACAAATATATATAATGCTTGGCAGTACTAGTCCTATTATATTTTTCTGTGGGGGGTTATTTATAATACTAGGCAGTACTATACCTATTGTATTTTTCTCTGCTGGCTTATAATGCTAGGCAACACTAATTGTACTGTATATTTGTCTCCAAGTTTATAATACTAAGCAGTACTAGTCCTAGTGAATATTTCTGTGCGGGTTTACAATGCTAGGCAGTATTAGTGCTATAGTATATTTCTGCGATGGCTAAAGACGCAGGTGAAGGAAAGGACGGGATTGAACTTTACCCCCTCCCTTCGGAATACCTAAAGCAGGTGGATGCATAACTGCATGTCTTCCCATCAAGGTCAGAGATCAGAGAGCGTAGATATCTATCGTCTCTGGCCAGCTTTTATATCCCAAATCTTCGTCGCCACAGGTTGAGAAAGTGTGTCACTCACAACGTATGACAGAAAACGCTGACTCAACTAGCGACGCATAATACACCCGTGACGGGGCAACGGTGCCAGTGACGTCAGATCCCGCCTTCTGACGCAAGTTGGGGCGCCAGACGTGGAGAGGGGGTGGGTGGGTTGCAGACTGTACTTCGCCTACCTTTGAGGCCAGGCTTATCAAATGACAGAAAGATGGGGATTGGGCAAGTAGAGAATGAGGTAAGCAGAGGGTTCTTCTCTACTCTGCCAAGGCCGCCAGGTGGACCAACAAAGCCCGGAGGCGTGTTACCCACTCACGTTCACGTAATAAATTTTAACACAACACGACACAAGTTTAACCCTAAAATAAAGTGCATTTGCGTCAATTATTTACAGGGATTACAACGAAGAAAATAGTTATTTTGTTATATTTAAATGTACTGGCTTCAGAGTGCGTATTCCTTCTACAGTTATTACTATTTAGCTCCCGGAATTATGTTTTTATTTTTGTACATTTTGTGTTTTTATTTTTAAAATTAATATTGTATTTTCAGCGTGACAAATATTTAGTCGGGTAATCAGCAAATGTGTATGTCATAACAATGTACATGTCTTGATCAGCTAGCTTGTTAATTTAATGCCCTTTCTTTTACTCCCTACTATATTCTAAGCCAAATCTAGCTTATTCATCTCCAATATGTATTGACCTCAGTCAAATGTAAACGAGGACATTCACTGCATTGATTCATTTATATTAGACAAGTAAAAAGTACTTAGTACATAATTATTCCAGTAACTGTATACTTTAAAGAAAATATCATTATGATCTGTTCCATTAAATCAAAACTAGTGACGGATATAGAGTCTGACATTTTAAAAAATGTAATGTGGCCTTAAATGCCAGAGTAGGGTTGTATTCCCCTTGGTAAGTTAAAACAGCTAACGATTGATTGTGTCTAACATTTCAGTAAGTGCAACATCCAAGCCCCTGCCTCTTCGCCGATGCCACCTTCGAACGCTCAGACAATAATTTTAAGTTAGAGGCCCTGAGAAAGTTTGCTGTGTGCTGTAGACACCGTAGGGATCCCAAACTGTTTTTTTCATCGATGTGTCGGCAGGCCATGTGTCTGCCTTCAGTTTTTGTGGACTGGAAGGTCCAACAGGAAGTGGGCCACTGCCATTGGGGTCATGCCGAAGGGGCACTCTGGGGACTCTCCAATACGGACCTTCCGACCAATGTAGGCCTATATGGCTGCATTTTTGTGAGATGAAACTTACTTCCCTCCAGCATATGAGTAAAGATGTATGATGATCATGCATAAATCTTTGGCGCCTGATGGTCATAGATAGTTATCATTTGTTTCGAACATAATGAAAATATCCATTTTTATATGTAGGCTTTTATATGATACTTTGCTTGAATCTTCCTCTTGTCATAATGTAGAAGTCAATGACATTAAAGTCTTAAGTGTCAAGTCTCTCTCTCTCTCTAATCTCCTCTTTTCCTGTTAACGCACCAGCAAACTATTGCGCACGGCCCTGAAATAGAAAAATCGCAACGATTCTCCCCGTCCTTATCCCCCCACTTCCCCTTCATTCTCAAGCGCAGTCTGTTCTTTGCTGTAGGCTACGCACGAAAATGCGATGAGGATCCGGCGATTTACTCTTAAATCTTTTACATAGTGTGACGCCTGCTGCCTGGAAAGCCGACAGTAAGACGCTTTAAAAACAAACTGGGGATGTGTGTCAGGATCACACCTGCGATCCCACATAGACAGGTAGACCAGACCTGTCGTAGCAGAATAAGTTGTAGCAACTATTGTTGTTCTATTGGTAACTGTTGTTGAAGCAGGCGACAAAGCAGTAGTGAAAATAGTAGCGCTATAAATTGAATGAAAGAGTTATTTTATCTGTCTCCCGTCCCGAATATATTACAATAAAATTAAAGCTCTGACTGTCGCCGTATCGAGCGTATTACTATGAGAAAGAACGAGTTATTTTAGCTGTAACCGTACCGAGCATGTTACAATGAACATGAAACAGTTATTTTAGGTGTAAACGTATAAAGCATATTAAATGGAAGCGAAAGAGTTATTTTGGCTGTAACCGTACCAGACACACCCAGATTTGTATCTTGTATTCATCTATAAAAATTGCTGAAATAATCTTGCAGTACTTTCAGAAAGCACTCTACGTATCTTTCCTTGTAACTATTGTCATCGCATTACTTACCGCACTAATTATATGTTAATGACATTAGAGTTTTTTTTAAAGCAACAAGATATACGTCTATAAAAGTAATTTTCTATTTATATCGCCAGAAGTACATAAAAACCCACGCCAGTACGTTAAATGGTAAGGTTCTGTTTTCCTTTCCTTTTTCGTTCTCATGCTTATATACATGTCGCACGTAAAACACACACACACCACCTCCAGCAACCCCTTCCCTCTCCCAGCTCCGGTCCGTGTGCCGACCTCTCTTCCCCAGGACACGGTTTGACAGGCTTCGCCGGTTGTATAATCTTCCCTCTAACAGTCTAACAGTCTAACTGGATCAACAGCCGCGGCGTCGTGGACCTTAAAAACCTCGTGGACTCTTCAAGCGTGAATGTACCTGTAGCTGACCGGCTGACACCTAACAGCAGATTCTGCCGCAAGAGGGCGCCAGCACTGGCTGCACGTGATTAGCGTCTGCCGCAGGAGGGCGCCAGCACTGGCTGCACGTGATTAGCGTCGTCTCATCCTGACTTCCGGTGCTGTCCTTAGTATGCGGGTTGCACTTTATCTTCCTCCGTTTCTGACTCGTCGTGGGTTAGCAGCTCATAAGGCTAAAGAGGTTTGTGACAACACAGCCGGCGCAAGACACAAGAGACACGTGCAGGCCTTTAGACCGCATGCTCTCGAGATAATTTCCTGTCAGAAAAATGCTGGGGTTGACTTTTGCTTAGTTAGTTATCTCTTTCTTTATTTATAAAGGAAACTTTTACACAACAAATGCAATGCTGATCTTGCACTTGGTGGTCTGCTTATATAGAACATTTTCCTTCTTTGTTCTTTCTTTGTGGATTAGGCCCTTAATATGCAGATTCAGACACTTTGGCTTAGTGGTAGGAGAAATTATTGAGCTGTTTATCTAAGACTACGTTATTTAGCGAGATTGACTTCGAATACTTTATTGAGCAAAGGTTTGTTTCAAGGGAAAAATTATACATAAAACAATATAATATTTATAAAAAAAACGTTAAAGAGAGAGAGAACACATGTACTTGTAACCGTGGAGGTTTTAACTTTTTGTAAATGCAGAACTTCTGCGCGCAGTTTAAAGTAAAAGCATCTTGATTAATGTGGTTGTGGGAGTGTACACAGTGACAGGCGTATTGCATGTGGGTGTGTACTTGCGAGTGCGTGTACTGACAGCCGTCCCGTATATGGCACTGTGCTTGCAATGTATGTATCCTTCGCAAATGTGTTTCCACTAGCATAGACAGACATTCATGTAAGGAGACATTGCTGTGATTTTATTTAACTTTTTCTAAGTGTTTTAGACCATGTCCCTAGCCTTGTTGTTTTCGAACTAAAAAAAAAATGCTTTGGGAAAACTTTGCGCGACGAGCTGTAAGATATCCTGGGTTGGTCCTTTGAGAAAGCACGGTCGTGTATAGGTGGACTGCTGTTTGTCTGCCGAGACCAACGCTGAGCCTCTTGCGAAGTCCTCCGCTGTTAGTCTCGGCGAGCTTAAACAATGAATGTGACTAAACCGGAAGCTTTGTACACACCAGCCTCGTTCTATGACTTAACCACGGACTTGTATTACTGGACTGCTTGCAGACGATTTTTTTTCAGTGAAGTCATAGAATGAGGCTGGTTACGAAATAGCTTCCGGTTTAGTCACGTTTCAGTTTAACTACTAGAACGAGGCTGGTTACAAAATAACTTCCGGTTTATTCACATTCATTAGAGAGTTTGAGATTCAGTGCTCGTGCGACGCGTGCGGGAACGGCAACCTGTAGCGTCACGGGAATTTGAGCCCTACATCATCACATCCACAAAAGCCAACCAATCGCTTTCTCAAAACGGGTAGGCTTAGGGGCTTGCCGTTCTCGTTGCCGCACACGTCTCCCTACGCGTCGTGGATCTCAAACTCTCTATTGTTAAGGCTCGCCGAGACTAACAGCGTAGAACTTCGCAAGAGGCTCAGCGTTGGTCTCGGCAGACAGACAGCAATCCCCCTATACACGTCCGTGAAAAAAAAATCGTCTGCAAGCAGTCCAGTTATACAACTTCGTGGAAAAAGTGTTCATCTGTTGTGAAGGTGTAGAAACTCTTTGTTTAATTAAGTGCCCCGTCCGATGTTATTGCAGGGCTAATGCGCACTGTTAATGCTCTGCTAGTCTGTCTACGCTGTCTATAGCTCCGTACAAGCTGTCCCTCACTGTTATTGACTACTGTTGTAGACTGCGGCGATACTGCGCCCACGGGATGCCCTCTCAATGCCCGATTTTGTTGATTTCCACGAAAGAAGCTTCCCATTGGCAGCAAACATTTAGCGAACGAGCTGGTGGAGAGCAAGAGCATTGATTCCGACCTGTCGCCTTATTTTTGCTGAAATTGCACAAATGTTAGCTTTACCACTATCGCCACTGTTACAAAAGCCAACCTCCCAAAACACACACACACACACACACACACACACACACCACCACCACCACCACCACCACCACCATAATTTTGCCACTAATACCACAAACACCATTGCTACAACGCGTCACAGAAACTGTTACAGTTACTAGCATAGTATAACACTGGGCATGACAAAATCTTCGTTGAAGTGTCACCCACCCAACAGAAAAGTAACAGCAGTAACCTTCACCCCTCTCTGAAGGACCTTACTCTTAAAAGATCATAAGGTCGCAGTGAAGTGCTCCCGGGTCGTAACTTCAGTTTACTTCTGGATGCTTTCCCTTGGAGACTTTATTACCAACTCTTTCTGTCGACTCGCTATGTGCGGGATTTTATTTTTAAAGGTAGTAGTACAGTCCCCCGGTGAAGTCCATTTTTCTTTCATTTATTCAATCATCGGGTGTTCAGTCTTCTGCTCCCCCCCCCTTCTACCAGAGAGAATCACTCGTCAGTGTTTTCCCTCGTTGCAAACAGCCTGTATTGACGAATCCAGTTGTGGGAATATCGATGAAGTCACTGCCGCCTGCACCCTTCCCTTTCCATTTCCACCTCTATCCTGGAAGCCCAGAGAGCGAAGGATGGAGGGGCGCCGCTCGCAGGCCGACCGACCGACCGACCGACCGACCGCCGCTGCCGCCGCCGGATCTTGGTGACCCAGCGGCCCGTGCACGCAACGCTGAGCGTCGTCAGTCGATAAACTACCTCTCAGCCTCCCTCATCCACATCCCGGAGTCCGTTGCGAGTGGTTCCGATGGGTCTCGGAGAGGCGGCACTAGTTCTTCGGTGTCTGTCTTTCGTCGTCTTTTTCATCGCTGTCATCGCGCGGACGCAACAGGTCTTCCACCATCTCTCGCTTCAGTGTCGGGTGGAAAGGGGTGTAGTCTTCTCGTAAAGCCAAGCTCCTATTTTTTATTATTATTATTTATCCACCTCTTCGCAGGGCTGCTTTGCTGACGCACGCGCAAGTCGTGGATCCCTTGGGCCAAGTTCTTGCGGGCTTCTGACGTGGGGGCTGGTGTATGTGTGTGTGTGTGTGTGTGTGTGTCACTAGCGCGCGCGAGAAAGAGAGCGAGCGTGCTGCTGGGTTCTCCCTGGGCGTTGTAAAAAGGCTGGCGGGGGTTGAGCGCCATCCCAAACAGGACGTTAATTGTAAGAAGGCCGCGGATGAGCTGTCGGAGAGGCGGCGCTGGCAAGCGCTCGCGCACGCACACACACACACACGCTGCACGGCCTGGCGACGAGCGACATGCTGCGTGCAGTGTGACGCAGTCGGCCGTGAACTGTGGACGGAGGTTTATATGTGAACGGGAGTTGAACAGTTCGCGGCGGGCGAGGTTTACTTGTGAATGGGAGTCAACAGTTCGATGTGGACAAAGTTCATGTATGTAAAGGAATATAAACAGTTCGCTGTGGATGTCTCCCTACCCCCCAGAAAAAGGAGAAAACATTTCCTAAGTTGCTGCAGACTTTCCCACCTCGGACGAGGCTTACGGATGTCATATCCGTGAGGTGGTTTAGGCGTTCAGCGTCAGCGTGCGTCTGCAAGTCTGAGGGATTTGAAAATCCAGCTTGACGTATTGCACGCGCAGACTGTTAGGAGGAGTTGTGCGTGTGAAGTGTAATTTTGTTGTTAATTCTGCGGCAACCAGGTGCACACTCCAGCTGGTTTTTGTTAGGACTGTTATCACCAGTCACGTCTTGAACAGCCAGAGGGGCTTCATTGCACGTGTTGGTCTGTTCGCTGCATCCACCCCCACTACCTCCTCTCAAGCATACGTCATCAAATTAGGTGTAGGCTGATCGATTACACTCAAGAGCATCTTCAATGGCCACTGTGACGTAAGCGGCGTGAGGCCATGCCAGTCCACTTGAAGTAGGTGGGTGTCGCTATAGAAGTACATTCTTGACGGCACTCAGCATCCAGCCCATACACCCCCTCCTGGTCCTCTCTGCACTTCCGGGCTGCTGTGTCAGTGGTGCATGTGTCAGGGAATGTGTCACGAAGGAGCTGCATCGATAAAGTGGAGAGCGCGAGAGATACATCGCTCTGCCAAGGATATCGGTAGCGATACATCCACCATACGTCGGTGCCCCGTTTGATGGCCACAAGCTTTCTCTCGCTGCTCTACAGTTACATCGACTTGGCCGTGGGTACAACTCGAAACATCTTGTGTCTTATCCACAGCTCCCGTGCTTGTTGATCATCTGTAGCCGTCACCATGGATATCGCGATTGTCTCGGTAAGTTAATATTTTAATCCACTAACATGTTGCTCTCTTAAGTAATAATTTAAAAAAATGGTTGGAGTTGACGTTCTTTCGTCCGTCGTCAGCGCCTTCATCTCTTCTTCTCTGATCGCCATCTTTACATTTTCCTCTCTACCCTGGATGTCAATTACAGACCTCAAGGGTACAGGCAAGACGGCGGTCGGTCGACTTCCAGAGTATCCCCTCACTGCTTCATTGCTTAATCTACCAGAACACCGTCTTACTGCGTGCGCAAGAAATAACCCCTGACCCCAGTCTTTCTTTTTTAAAACTGCTGCAAGACCGAAGTTGGTCCACCCCATACACTTTACACTCATGCATATAAAATGACTTCCCTTGCGGTATCTGTGCTCTGTGATTAAATATTTAACGCCTTCTGAAACCATCTTTGAAAATCTGATGGCGAAAGCAGGATATCTTCCCTCAGACTGAGATATAGTGGTGTACAACATGGCCATATATGCTTAGAACCCCGGAAGTCGTGGGTCAAGATGATAACGTTCAGCTGAATGATAAGCCTGTGTAAGTACCCCCCCCCCCTACCATTGACCAGCAAGACTGACAGAGACAACAGTGTTGAGGCTACCAAGTACGACTTCAATTGAATGTTGCAGTTAGACATAGATGACTACTTTTAGAAATAGTGCTGGGGGCATAAAGCGCGTCTTAATAATAATATAATAATAAATGAAGATTTTTATAGCGCATACTCACACTCATAGAGAGCATGCTCTTAGGGCTTAAAACAAGGAAGAGACATGGACTACATGGATAGAACACGAGGGACGGAAGAATAAACGACAGTACTGACGACAAACAGAAAGCAAAGATAGAAAACACAAAAAGGCACCAAGTAACAGGAGCGAAGAAAATAGTGATTAAATAGCCTTCCATTTTTAAGCAGCTAAAGGTCTGGGGCCAGTTGCACAACACGTTTCTAAACCTTAAAACTGTTCTAAAGAAGCAAAATCTCTTCTTAGCCATTTTGATGCATTGCAGAAAAACATACAAAAAATTGTCCTGACAGGACGGAAAGTCAGACTTAAACAACTTTATCTTACTTAAAGCAGTTTTAGTTTTAAAAATTCTAAAATTAAGATGTGCGCTTTAAATTAATTATCTAAAAAGAGTTAAGACCTAGAAGTGTTTAAAATTAGAAATGTGTTGTGCAACTGGCCCCTGGAAAAGGCAGGACCGGATGAGCGGTTAATGGACAAATATGGGCTAACGTTAGAGCAAGTATAGCAAATATTTTACATGGTGGTGATGTAAAAGCTGTCTTTGTCAAACAGTCAAACGTTTATACATTTGTATCTGGTTAAGAATGATCTATAAAAAGAACAAGAAGAGGAAGAATTGGTGTTTTATGCCAAGCTAGCAACTAAGGTTATATCACGGTAAAGCAGCCGGCCCTGTAAACAGGTGGCACGTGCAGAGAAAGATTAGCATGCCCGAGACGAGATCTGAACCAAGTCATTACATCGTAGCTATCGTTACTTCATGTAAGTTATTACATTATAGCTATCATTCCCTCATATGAATCTTATATTTCTTGAGATCACTGGGGTCATTACACGCAAATCATTATATTACATCATAGCTATCATTACTTCATGTGAATTATTATATTTAATTACCTCATAGCTATCGTTACTTCATGTAAGTCGTTATATTTCATTGCATTATAGCTATCATTCCTTCATGTAAATCATTATGTTTCGTTAAATCATCGCTATTGTTACTTCATTCAGATCATAATATTTCATTATATCATGGCTGTTTTTTCATGCAGGTCATTATATTTCATTATTTCACGCAAAAAGGTCAATGTGAACGCTAAAGAACTCGTGCTTTGGCCTAGAGTGGGGTCCATTTTCAACTGCCTGCCTAGATGATCCAGGAAAGACTGTTACCATCCCTGTTTACCATCTCCAGCACGGCCGGTTCTAATCAGGCTCCGATTAGCGTCCACGCGAGACTTTAGCCAGGCTGGCTGCATTGTGTAGACAAGTCTCATTAAAAATTTAAAACACCAGTAATTGCGGATGGGCGCTGACAGGGTCAGAAAGTGTTGAAGAAGGTTTCTGTCTACCTGCCTAGCCTTATCAGCCGCATGGGTATGAGTGGGACGTTGGGTTAAAGACTGCACAGAACTCTGTCTCGAGGGATGGGGGGGGGATAATGGCCTGCTACTGGCAATGAGTGGAGAAACATTTGCATTAGTCAACATTCACCTTAGATTTTGACGCCTTCTGAAGTATGCTCCGTAACTCGGTACCCGACCTCCACGCCACTCCACACTACAGCCTGTTAACACGCTATCAATCATCGATTTTCATCTCGATGTGGACTTTATGATGATCTATTGCCCAGTGCTAGCTAGAGATTGTTTTTTTTTTTTACTTTGAAAAACGATGTCTCTCTCTCTTGTTCTGCGGGCGCACTTATATATATATATACAGGGCCGCGGAGAGCCAGCACGGGCCCGGGCCCATTGTAATCGTAAAGTATTTTCCCAGTTTTTAATAATATGCTTACAATTCGGATGTCAATATTAACATTTCATTCAGTAACGAAATATAGACTGTAAACATTATGACAATTGCACTAGGATCTACATGACTACTTGAACATAGAGTTGTTTACACGTGAGTGGTTTGTAAACGAGGAAACGTGAGGTTCAAGAATCAAACTTGTAGTATCCCGTTCCACAGAAAAAATACCCAGAGTGAGGAATGTTATGTCAACCTTTCTTTAAAAGGAAAAGACGAAGGAAAAAAATCCATTGACCAAGGCCGGGCCCCCTTCACACCCGCGGGCCCGGGTACACTAGACACCCCCCCCCCCGTCCCTTCCTCTCGTCAGGCCTGCGCGCGTAACCCAAAGTCTAAAGAGTGAACTCTTTCTTTTCGACACTCAGTAGCTCTGTTCCTTCTTTTCCCAGATAGAAAATAAATGTACGTCTGAAGCCTTCTCACCTGCATACAGACACGGACTAAAATTATGCTCGCATGTCTCGACTCACTTAAATCTGCCTTCTTCGTTGGTATTCTCATTAAGACTGTCCAAGGAATCGATGTTTTAAATTCACTGCCAGTCTGCATTTGTAAAGAGTCAACATTTGAATACAATACGCACAACTAGCATTTGTCCAAACTGTAGTCTGCGCGGTTTGTCTTTATTTATCCGGAGCAATATCTTAGCAGAGAAGAAAGAAGCAATAATTCTGGTCTGCATTGCAAGCCTTATGTTTATTTTATTCCAGACTATTGTTCTCTCCGAGCAACAGATTCTGTGAGATGAAAGTGGCGAAGGAACAGCAGAACTGATCCACGAGAGCAGCATTTATATTCACGCCTATTAGCCTGGCAGCTGTGGCTAGACAGTACCACGACGTGGGCCTACCGCCATTATTTATTTAATCAACTCACGCTGAGCGAAATCGATGGCGAACCGAATGTTTGGCCATAAAGCGTGGTCGTTATGACGGTGTGACGCGGTCTCTTTGGCCGGAAATGACCTTGCCTTGACCGACCGACCGACCAACCGACCTCAGGCCGGTCAGATGCGTGACAAACAGCTTCCCCTTCCCGCTCCCAATTCCAGTGACTGAAATCTCACTGCATCCCCTGGTCAGCTTGGTTTGAAGATTGCAAACTTCTCGGGGATTGAGTGAATACCACTCCTTAAACAAATGAAACCTGTCCAGTCTATACTGAGTCCACACTTCATACTGAGAATCAGCTTAAAAAGATCCACACACAGAAATAGAAAGTTCTAGGCGGCAGCAAGAATTTCTTTCTCGAAAAGTTTCTAAAGTTAGTCCCTTGGCAGCGTCCATTATTGCATTATAACTTTTTTAATTTATTAGATTTCTGATTTATTTCCAGTTCCTTTTAACTTGACTCTTTACTCCCCAACCCCAAATGTTCCACATCTCTGCGTGCGCTGAGTGCCAGAGGACACGCCTACCTGTCGGAGTGGGTGTGTGGCAAGAGAGTTCCCCTTCCCACGGAGGGCGGCTACATTGTGCTGGATGACCCAGCGGGTGGTAGCGCTTAACGCGTCAAAGAGAGCGAGTTAATTTTCTCCGATTTTTTCACCTTTCGTTCTTTTATTAGTTTTATTATTTTTTGTTGCTGTGTGTATTGGTTTTTCTTTCTAAGGAGAGCTTACAGCTGCCAATGGCTGGGGCCGTATTCGTGAAGTGGGGGTAGCTATTTTCCCAGATAAAGGCAAGTGTTTTGTCTCCGTAGCTAGGAAGCGGCATGCAGACTCCCCGGATGTTGCCCTAAGCCCGAGACCGTAGTTATAAAGCAGAGGAAAAGAGTCCCTAGAATAAAGCAACATAAAGCAATACCCGCGAGGTCTAGACAGTCCCTCGTAACTAGAAGAGAGTTTTGTCCTTGATTTCTCCAGTTTTCCCCTGGGTGACGACTTCACTTCACGAATAGGGCCTCAGATCGCTTCACTCATCCATCTTGGAGTTTGTCTATTCATCCGCACGTCTGTCAGTCTATCGCAAAAATCTAGGTAGCGAAAGGAGTCAATGACAATGACAACAGGATAAGTACAGTGTATTCGACTATTTCAACCAAAGGAATATGTCTCCTAACCAAAGTCGACTAATCGTTGTTTCTTTTTCTGCGATTTTCTTATATTTCTTCGGCATCGGAGCGAATCATTTCCTTTAAAAACGATTGCTTTTGGTCTTTGTGTCAAATCTGTCGTACAGGTGTGGGGTCGAGAACTTTCCTTTCTTGCGAGCACACCGCCTACCTTGTTCATACTCGACGCCATTTGCACAGCACGACTTCCATACTCTTGTCAGTTCTTGCTGAATGGCCCAAATCACGCTAGCTTCACAGCCTAGGTTTTTTTTTTTTTCATTTTGTGAGTTGGGTTTGTGAGGTTCTTTTTGTGGAGAGTTTGATCCCCAAAGTCTTGGAAACATCTGAGGACAAAGTTGCCGTCTTTGAACGGTCGCTAGCTTGAAGAATGGTAATTGATTCAGGCGGATAATACAGAGCTCTTTAACACCTGTCCTTTGATCTCGTGAGCTTTGCAAAAATGCTTGCACTTAGCACATTCTTCATTTGACATGCGCTCTGTTCAGGGTAACCAGAAAACCTGCCGGTATCAGCTGAGTATTTTCCGGATGTTCATTAAATAGGTTTGTACGGATAACACGAGTATGCAGCAGGGGTTGTAATAGCAGCAGCAGCAAAAGTAAGCAGAGCCCATTACAGAATCTGAGGAAAACCCAAACTAAAGACACAGCAAGTGCATTTCAGTGCACCAGTTACTTGTCTCACTGACTGGTGTTTAGCTGTTTATATGTAAGTGAGCTTGGATGTTTGTCGAACGTTTGTTTCACCAGCCAGCAAAGGGAGTATCCGCATCCCCCCCCCTGCTATTCCCCTCGACTTTTCCCCGCCCCCTAGGCACTTGGTTCACGTACCTTGAAAGTTCCGTATGGTCTGCAGATGTTACTGCAGCAACTCTCGGGGTTAGGGGGTGGAGTGGGGGGGGGCGTGACACTCTCGGTACAGTTTCTGCAGATAGGTTGATTGATTAGTGTCACGTGGGAATGGCTCTACACGGTGTACTGTTTTCAGATGCTCGGAGAGATGATGGTGCTGGCATAGTTCTATCCTGGAGGGTCATTCTTACTCATAAAACTCTACTTTTTTGTCGCGACACACAGACATGTTTGAGAACGCTTGTAAGAACGATATGAAAAGTACATTAGCGTGCCTTCTAATCTTTTACAACAGGGTAACTTTTTAAAAACTAAGCGTCACCTCCCCTTACTGCACCGTGAGCTTATTAGCAAGACAGCTTAATGAATCCATCTTAACGAAAAAAAAATTGACACTTGAAAAGCCAGTGGTTAAGGGCACAAAAGGCTATGGTGCAACGTCTGCTGAGTGCTTCTGGTTGGAAATGCGGGGCGACTGGGGACACGCCTCTTGTCCTCCCACCACGCAGGTCCCTGGGAAGGTCCTCACAAACGCTGCCCCTGAAGCTCACAATTTCTGCTCTGAGTCGTTCACCTGTCTGTTCTTGCAGAGGTTCCGGCAAGTCCAGCAGGACATTCGCAGATTTGCTGCCTCGTGGTGTATCCATTCAAAACTGGTTGTTTAGTTCCATACCTGTACCTCTGTATCGTCGTTATTATCATCGTCGTCGTTACTACTGCTTTTTTTTTAATTTCTGATTTTAGTGAGTAGCACTTCTTGTACGCGTGCAAAATTGCTCATCCTTAGGAAATCACCACTCTACACACGTACCGATCGACCCCGTTGGTCTTGCTCAAGCTGAAGCATTGCACAGTTAACGATCGGTCGTCAGACTGGGCTATGAACCTAATTGTCCTCAATTTCCGCTTCCTGTTGGGCGCCCACAGTTATCCCCCCCAACAGACAAGTCCCGGGTCGTCACAGTGCCAATTGTCATCACAGCATTTGGCGCAATATCAATTTCACACACACACACACACACACACACACACACACACACACACACACACACACACACACACACACACACACACACACACTCACATTCATCCACTCTCAACTTTTTGCTGATCAGCAAACGTCCGTTGTCGGAGGAATTCCTTTTATCCCTACTTGTGCCGCAAAGTACGGATTTCATATTTTCCCATTACTGATAATTTCCCAATTCCTCCTGCAAGTCCGTGCTTCAGCCTTAAAAGATTTTCTAAAAAAAAAATAATGTGCGTTGTTTGGTCTCCACGATGCCTGAAAAGATCAGCAAAGTGGAAGAGAGAGCATTGATGAATCGCAAAAAATCGACAGGATAGATAAAACGCAAGATGACAGGATTACAGTATGAAATGGAGGTAATCCAGCCTGGGTTATAACTAAGGATAGCTTTGTCAGGGATCTTAATGGAGCGAATTCAATAATTTTATGTACATCGATTCCATCTAGATCTGTCTTTCTCTTTTTGTGTATTTATTTCGTCATGGACACTCGCATGTACCACTCACATGCACACGCCTACACGCACGCACAGACGATATTGAGCATCGGGTCTTGTAGGGACGACCTCCAAGTCTGCTGCTTTCTATTGATTCTAGAGCTCCGTCGAGCAGTTTCGGTAAGATTACATCGATATTCTGAAACAGAGCAGAGGGGGTTGAAAGGGCTGGAAATCGAACGCAAGTCAACCATATTTTGCAGATGACCTCCAAGAAACGACGTCTTCCCTCGTTTGGAAGAGCAGAACCCCGGCGATGACTTCGTGATTTTGCATAAATTTAAGTTTTTCCCACCATGAAAGCGTTCCCTGGATTGAAGCAGAGTGGAATAAGGAAGAATATGTGTTTGTGTCGGTGGGTGGGTGGGTGGTAAGGAGATGGAGAGACAGGAAGGAGATAATTTGTCATTTATTTACTGATCCACAAACCGCTGTCCACCGTGCGAGTCGAGACCCGTGGTCATACCAAACTACTCCATCCGCCATCTTTGACCTTTTCGGCGTCGCTGTGTTTTGTCTGGTGAATGACATGGGGGCTGAACGGTCATGATAAATTATCCTGTTTGTAAATAGCTTGTTTGACACAATACCACTGTATTGGCTGCTGCACTATCTGTCCTGGGCGTATTTTAAAAATATTTATCAGTTATCAGGGAGAGCGATTGCACTGCTTCGCAGGTTATTAAATATAAATTAAAATATTATAAAATCAAAATCATTTGGTATATCTATTTTGTATGGTGTACTTAAGGGTATTCTGCTTTAGCGCTGTGTAAATGAAAAAAATCAACATGTCATTGCTTTTTGTGTGGACTTTGAGTGGACCATTACCTGCTGATGAAGACCTCACTTCAGTCATGTAGCGAGGAGAACAATGAACTTCCTAGAATGAGAATTACCCTGGACTCGTCACTGGTGCGTCTTAATTAGCGAAACCCAATCGCAGGCTTGGATGAGGGACCTGTTAATTCCACACGACCTGCTACGTAAACGGCCCGCCTTTGAAAGCCCTCCATCCCCATCCATCATTGTTAACTCACCGGAAGCAGTCAGCATCCGGGTTGGAGTGGCTCACCCACCTGAGGCGGGCGCGTCTACGAGCCCTGCAACAAACTGCGCTCTCGGGAATCCCCGTAAAGAGCCAGCTATAGCTTCTTTCACTGCACGCAGGTACACTGCTATGTCCTCTCATTGCACACAGGTAGCCTTCTGTCTGTCCTCTAATTGCACAGAAGTACTCTGTTAAATCTCCTAACTGCACAGAAGTACCATGCTGTCCGTCCTCTACTTGCACAGAAGTACCATGCTGTCCGTCCTCTTATGTGCACACAGCTGTTCTTCTGTTACAGTCGTTTCATCAAAAGGCACATGGTATGTGTGTGTGTGTGTGTGTGTGCGTGCGTGCGTGCGTGCGCAGATGTCTTCGAAAAGCTACTCGTTTGCCTTCGTTTATGAGTGGGTCTTCGTTATTTGAATGGGCTTATGCGTGGGTGCGTGTGTATGTGTGCGTGTGCGCGCGCAACCCATTTTCAATGGAAATGATTATCGCACCAGAAAGATGATGCCACTTGCAGCAGACCATCGAGGCTCTCGACTGTAGGGTGCACACTAAAGATCTTATCAGACTGAAGAGCAATACAAATGTCGGTGGCCAGGCAACTATATCGACAGGAAGGTGAAAAAATGTGCCGTCACTGCATAGTCCGGCGACATTGTGTGGACTGTGACGCGCAGCTCTTGAACCCTTTATCAACCGGACAAATATTAGACAAAAATGTGTCCAAGTATGGCAAAGTTTTTACATAACTGTCGTGGTCCAGCATTCGTCCATATTTGTCCGCAGCTTTATTCTCGCTACACAGAAGCGACATACACTTTATTCTTTTCCTTTGTCTCTGTCCGTGAAGCTTGGACAAATCTTTAACTTCAACAATTTAAGTTAAAAATTGTGCAATTTTGTTGTTTTTTTATTTGTTATTTTTTAATGTATGCAGCTGTTAAAAGCGGTTGATTTATACGTTACCTGGTTGCAGTTTGTATATAACAGGTAACCACGTTACTTTGATTCGTCTGGCTGTTATATGAACGGAACTGAAAGAAAACATAGCGGTCTGCGACAGTGCGTAACAAAGTTCAGTTGTCTCAGAGATGTGTCCAAGAGCCAGCTGCACAACACATTGCTAATTTAACACTCTTAGGCCTTAAACCTATTTAGATCATCAGTTTTATAGGAAGGCAGTGCACAGCACAATTTAAAATTGTTTGAAATAATATAAAACTGCATTCATTGACAACTATGAAGAGGTCAACAGCATCACAGTACCAGAAGAAAAGAAGCAGCAAGTCCATGAAGAAAGAAGAGAATTTAGACAGAGAAAACACCAGGAAGACTACATGAACAAACTATTCAACATGAAAGAATTTGAAGAAGCAGTCAGGACCCTAAGTCAGAAGAAATCCCCTGGTCCAGACAAGGTCACCAATGAAATGCTGCAACACCTGGGCCCACGAGCCAAGACCAAACTCCTCGACCTCTTCAACAACAGCTGGAACAGCGGCCACGTCCCACAAATCTGGCGAGAAGCAGACATGGTACCCGTCCACAAGAAAGGCAAAGATCGAGCGAAGGTGGACAGTTACAGACCCATAAGCCTCACCAGTTGTGTGGGCAAGTTAATGGAGCGCCTCATTAACTCCAGATTATCATGGCACTTGGAAAAGAACAACATCTTTATACCAGAACAAGCAGGCTTCAGACAACATCGCTCAACTGAAGACCAGGTTACATACATCGCCCAGAAGATTGAAGATGGCTTCCAGGACAAGAAGCACACGCTGACGGTGTGGATAGACATGGAAAAGGCCTTTGACAAGGTCTGGAAAGATGGATTGAGGCTCAAACTCCAGAAGTGTGGCGTATCTGGCTGCATGTACCAATGGATCTCTCAATACCTGACAAATAGGAAGGCCAGAGTCCATGTCGGCGGAACATACAGCCGAAAGAAGACGCTGAGAGAAGGAGTTCCTCAAGGAGGAGTACTCAGCCCTACCCTGTTCCTTGTCTTCATAAATGACATCATCAAGGACCTCCCCCGAAATGTCCAAGGAGCCATATACGCAAACGACCTGGTCCTCTGGTGCACAGAAGAACACCTGACAACTGCCAACTACCGACTCCAAGAGACACTAAATGTCCTACAGGATTGGACGAAGAGATGGCTTGTCAAAATCAACCCCAAAAGACCACCTATACTATCTTTAGTCTGTCCACTAGGGAACAGAAGGCCACTCTGAAGTTCGATGGACAGATCCTCCCACTGGAGGACAACCCTACTTACCTTGGGGTGACCTTCGACAAGAGACACGTGGAAACCTCAGACCAAGAAGGTTGAAGCCAGAGCCAAGGAGCGACTTGCACTTATGAAGAAGTTGGCTGGCACGAACTGGGGCGCGGATGACAAAATCCTCAAGAAGCTGTACACCGGAAGGGTTAGACCAGTCCTAGAGTATGGCATGACAGCATGGGGCACGGCAGCAAAATCCAACTTTAAAAAGATCAGCAAGTTTCAGAACCAAGCAACCAGACTCATCACTGGAGCCATGAAATCTACGCCCATACAGGAACTGGAAACAATCACAGGGTTGGAACCACTCGAGGACCGACGTGATACAAAGATACTCGTCCAAGCCGCCAAGTTCAAGAGACTTCCAAATCACCCCATGAGAATCAGGCTGGCTCAGCCGACGAAGGGAAGGCTGAAAAGGGGAAGTTTCATCCATCAGACGAGGATCCTTGAACGAAAACACCAAGATATCTTGGAACAAGACCCCAGAGAGATCCCCCTATACCGGACAAACCCAGCATGGAATGAATCTGCTTTCCCCCTGATCCACTGCAACATCCATGGTGTCGGCAAGAAAGATTCCCAAGACGACACTGCGAAAAAGTCCTGTACTCTGGAGTATATCCACAGCAACTTCCCACAAGACCAGTGGACTCATGTGTACACTGACGGATCAGCGGAACAAGCTGTGAAGAAGGGTGGTGCCGGAATCTTCATTCGGTATCCAGGAGGAAGAGAAGACCGCCTCTCCCTCACAACCGGCCTCTATTCCACCAACTTCAAAGCGGAAGTAGTGGCCATTCAGACCGGTGCCACCCACATTGAGAACAGCCCAGACACCTCCAACAACATCGTCTTCTTTACAGATGCACTATCTGTTCTACAGGCCTTACAGACTGCCAGAGACAAGGAATTGAACGCCCTAACCACTGCTCTCTCCTCCTTATGCAGAAACCACACAGTCGTCTTACAGTGGATTCCCTCCCACTGCGGTGTATTTGGCAACGAAGCCGCAGACACTCTTGCCAAGGAAGGATCCACAAAAGAGCAGCAAGACAAGTCCACCACCTTCAATGAAGTCAAAACCATCATCAAGGCCAAACAGCATAACAAATGGCTACAGCAACACCCACGTTTCAACCAGAACGACCCATACTACCTGCTCACAAGGGCCGAACAGGTCATTATTTTCAGACTGAGGACAGGCCACAACCGTCTCAATCACCACCTATACACCAAACTCCGGATCGGCCAGACGGACAGATGCCCGTGCCAGACAGACAGCCAGACAACAAAACATCTACTGCAAGAATGCCCCATGCACGAAGACCTCAGACACCGCATCTGGACTGATGAGACGCCGGTATCAAGGAAGCTACACGGCAGTCTGGAGGACCTGCGGCGCACAGCATCATTTGTACAAGAGGCAGGCGTATCCATTTGAGTGACCAACAACAACAACAACAACATATAAAACTGCTTAAGCAAGACCTTCCTTCCGGCCAGCAGTTGTTCTTAGGTGCTTGTGCAACGCATCTGAATGGCAGTTTTACGTTTTAGAAAAATGTTGTGCAGCTAGGCCCAGGAACGTAGTTGTGATTCGAGGTGAAACGTTTACCGGGTCAAAGTGGGGAAAACAAAGGCAAGTGACTTGCCTCCGAAGTTGCAAAACGGTGTGCCGACTGCGGAAACATTGCTCTATGTTACTTCACCTTAGGGCATCTTTGCCATTACTGCAGCTTCAGAAGTAAGGCTACACTTGCGGGGTCTAGACACCATGTATAACTAGGGAGACAATATGCCTATCACTACGTTTCCCGTGTTGTCACAGGATAACGATTTACCCTCGTTTCGTAATTACTGCCCCAGGTGCGCAACATGTCACTAAGCTCAAGGCTAGTTTGTTAACACTAACGTTACCCTGGTGTCATGCAGACCTTTGCCATGACAGGTTCGAACGCACGAGAACCACAAATGTTCTTGAAATGGACCTGTTTTTCCTTTGTTTCTGTGTCACCTACACTGTATACTTTCCCCAGATAGTTTAGTAAACCTCTTTGACTCTTGTTTGCCAACTGTTTTCTGTTTACAGCATATTCTACAATTTTATGTCGGTTTTCGGTTTTTCATCATGGCTGCCAAGGCCGTTTTACAATCTTGACTGAACATTATAAAATTGACTTAATTGTTCAGACAATTTGTTGTGAATTATAGTTCCTGCTGTCTTTTTATTTTCATCGTAAAAGACGTTTTAGAAGAAACAAAGTTCGAGTCCGTTTGGCAGGCAGTATTTGGTCGCTTGCTTTTGGAGACTTGAAGACGGCGACTAGTGTCGCTTCAAATCTTCATCGTGGATTTTTCTTAATGGACATACTGTTTATCAAAATTGCGGTGTGTTGGCACAGACCTTCATTTGTAATGTAGGTCCGTGTGTGTTGGTATGAAATGTTTGCCGAGTATCTGCGTTTCTGGCATCATGAAATACACACATACACTCCCAATAAAGTTTTAATATAGTTCACTCTCTCTCTCTCTCTCACACACACACACACACACATTGGTAGATCACGACTACAGATTCCTTGGCTCTCACTGCAGCAGAGACTTTTTTGCGCTTGCAGGTGATTTTGTGTCTGTCTCTTCACAAGACACACGTCTCTGTCTCGCTCTGCTTGTCTCTTGACGCACGTCTCAGTCTCGTCCTCGTGAGTGGCGATCACTTGACATCCCTGGACTATGGGGGTCACCCAGCAGGCAGACGAAGAGGTAACACTAAATCATCTCGTACACGAACAATGTGCAGACAAGTGTAGTCTTCTCTTCAGTGACTGTTAACAGCTCTAGAACGTTCTCCAAAAAACGTCAGTGTTGTTAGGGTTTGAGGATGCGCGGGAAGATTGGGATTGGGGGGTGGGGCGGGTGGAGAATAGTTGAGGTCGTTTATTTATTCATTTATTTACTGTTGTGAACCACGTTTTGTGACAAAATGTCAGCTTCGTGCAAACAGTTTGGCTTCGCAAGCCCAGATAAATTGTGTGTGTGTGTGTGTGTGACCATTTGCGAGACGGCGAGTTTATTTGCTCATCTCCTTTCAGTCGCATCCTTCTAGCCCAGGGACAAAAATACAAGAATCCACGGCTCGCAGTGCCTAGCTACCCCGCCTGGTAGGCTTACATCCTATGTAAAAGATGCAGAACTGGAAGCTGCTTGTCCGTTGGAGTTGTACATGAAAAACTACAAACGAACCGACAGTCAACGGATCCACATCGCTTGCATCCAAGGGGTCAGGTTACTGTGTTCTCTTATTTGGAGTGCTATCATACTCGAGCCGTACAAGTCCATCTACACTATAGTTACTGCCATCAAAAGGACAAGAGAATAACAATATCAGGTTAATACCTTTACATTCAATGCGATTAACTTTTGCGATTTGACATTAGTTGTCGACCTTATGAAGAAAACAAGCTGTGACGAAACTAGTTTCGGCAAAAGTTAGGAACAGGATGATTGCAGTCATTTATACAATTATTTGTTTCGTGCATACTTTCGGCTTCATTTCAGTAGCTCTAGTCACTCAGGACTTCCGTTGTTTTGAGGATGTTCGTGTGTGTTTAGGCTGATTATCCTGCAGTACAAATCATCCGGAGTCTGTGGGACGTAATGTTTCGGAAATTGCGTTCAGCGATGGATGTGGTGGGTGCTTGTGTTGCTTTAAAAAAAAAATGCAGCATATACGGCTGAATGGACATCTTGGTCAAGCGTATCCAACTCGTTACCAAGGAAGGAAGTGACGTATGTAAGGGATCTTAATTGAAATTAGTTTGCTTTGGCTGACCGATGGCGACCTGTTTACGGTGAGAAGGACAATATCTCCGGTTAGAGTGCATGAGAGGTCAGCATCTGAGACTGCAGGCCATCCCTCATTTTGCGTGTGCAGATCAACTGCCTTGCATACATATTGCAGCTGCTACACAGCATGGGGGTTCAGAAGAGGCCGGGATGAGATCCGGGACACGTGTCGGTCAAGCAGGCTTTCGCGATGCATGATGCATATATTTAATTAGAAGGACAGATTGCAGCAGTCTGTACATTTAGCTAAGAATATTTCCATTTTCTGTTAGGATCAGAACCTAATTGTGCACATGTAGTTGATCAATTGTTTTTGAAACAGATCACGTGAATTGCTGAAATGAATTCGGTGTGCGTGCGTGTGGGTGTATAAGACACCAAATGAGAGACCTGTATAATAATAATAATAATAGTGAAGATTTATATAGCGCATATTCACACTCATAGAGAGCATGCTCTTAGCGCTTAAAACGAGGAAGAGACGTGGACTAAGTAGACACAGAACAAAGAGGACGAAAGAAAACGACAGTACTGACGAAACAGAAAACAAAAGGCATCAAGTAACAGGAACAGAAAAATATAGTGATTCTGCGAGAAAGATGGGTAAAGTAGCAAGAGGGAAGGGGGCGGGGTTAAAAAGGACGAGCATTGTGGACTGTGTTAGGAGAAATGCTTAAGGAAGAGGTGCGTTTTCAGTGCAGATTTGAAAGATTCAGTTGTAGGAAGGTGGCGGATATGGAAAGGAAGAGAGTTCCATTGTTTTGCAGCACAGTAGCCAAAAGTCCTGTGACCATATGTATCACGCATTCAAGACATTTTCCACAAATCCGAGAGACATCAGAAATCTCGATCAAGATCCAGAGATTCACCAGAACTCAGAACCAGTCATAGCATAATGACAATGTTGAAGGTCCATGCGGAAACGGACGTCACATCAGTAATGTGGTTACTTGACTTGCTAATATACGTGAATAGCAAGGCCGCAGTTCTGGATCGTGTCTTCTCGTCTGGTGCGAGGCTGCAGTTAATCATTCTGCGCATGCTTTAATTAACAAAAGTAGCTGCTCGATTTTGTTATCGGCGTGACATCATACTGCGGTGAGTTGGGGGCTGGGCGATCCCACCGAATCGATTCATACACACATCACCTCGACCATAGCCAAAATGACAATTGACAATGACAATTTTTTATTAACGAGAGGTAAAGCAAGCAAGATGTGGTTTTTTCCATTTAGCCCTCCTCGTTTACGGGTGGAAGAACAAGGTAAATAATTAACTAAATACTCAGTGGCGTAGGAACCGCGGGGGAGCAAGGGGGGTGCCCCCCCCAAAAAAAAAGATGTTGGGAAGGCAAGAATGTAAACGTTATTCATTGTCAGCATGGAGCTTGCCCCCCCCCCCAAAGCCGAGCATCTTCCTACGCCACTGATACTAAAAGAATAGATATAGTAATAAACACATGATATCAAAAGAGAGTGGAAGGTGAATATGTACAAAAGCGCAGTGGTTATAAAACAGATATTCACAAGGGTTAGGGAATTATCAGTTGCTTAGACAACATCCCGAGTCGTTTTGATCACTGATGAGAAAACTTGCAAGCTGCATCTTAGTACTCAAGTAAATCATCAATAAAGCGAGATCGACTTCATGACACGTAGACACGTCCCCTTTTTATTCGTGGTCGAATGGATTCGTACACACGTCAGCTCGACCATAGCCAAGAGTTGTTTAGACCACATCCCGAGTTGTTTGGATCACCGATGAGAAAAGTGACAAGTCACAGCTTAGTCCTAAAATAAATCATCAGTAAACCGAGATCGACTTCATCACACATAGACATGCTCCTTGTACCCGAACAGGTGATTGATGTGGTCGCAGAGTAGCGTCCCTGGAAACTGGGGGGCGCTGTCGCAGTTGCAGACGGTTGGTTTCGATTCCTCAATGACGCGGTGCATTCGAATCAAACATTCGATACTGGAGAAGATGGCGATAATTTTTACCCATACAATCATTGCTGCTTTACATCATGTTAGAAATCGTTTTGTTTTAATTTAAAACAGTAGAATGTATTCCAAATTTCGGACGTTTGGTAACAAGAAGAACAAGCCGCCGGTTAAAAACGTCCAGCTTCAGGTAGTTGTTTGCTTATTGATACAAAAACGAGTACAGGGTTAGTCAAAATTATGCTAACGCTCAAAACATTCATCGTATGTGCAAGATGATGTAGTGGATGGTCTCAACCTGTTCGCCATCTGTTTTACACATGGATAACTTCCTGTCTTCTGGGTGCACAGCACTGGTTCATCATCACTGGATATCTTGCAAAGTCAACAGCTCACGTTAGGATTCAAGCCAAAGTAAAGATATTTTGTAGGAAGAATTGATCACTTCTGCAAATTGTATACTTTGTTTGCAGAAATTAACCACAATCTGATACCCTGCAGTTGCTATACCTATCTTTTGTGTTTGTTCTCTTCTTGTATTTATGGGTATTTGCTGGCATTGAATTCATCAACATACCTATCACTGGTCTTTCAAGAGCCTCATACCTCCTTAATTATTCTTCACTGGAGAAGGTTGTTTTTTTTTTGGTTCATGTGACCCATTACCCCAAATCACCCCTTCCCATTTTGAATGCATGATCCCACCATTCATTTTATAAAATAAAAGCATGTATTCATCCAAGTTATGTCAGATTCATAATTTAACTTTACATTCAGGGTAGTCTTTTTTGTTTCTGTTTCAGGATGTCTTCATGCCAATTTTAGATGCAACAAATTTGACAGAGCTGCGAAAAGCTGTTTATGATACACTGAAGCATTGTCTTCCAAATGTGGTAAGTTGAGAGATGAGAAAAAAGCAAATCACTTACCTGCTGAGAGTGATGGGAGGCAGAGGGTTTTTTTTAATGGCAGATGTGTGCAAACATGTCTGCACAGGCTATCCTATCATGTTTTAATTGACTAGAAAAGAGCAAATGCTTTTATGTTTTGGACTATGATACTGTTTGTCTAGCAAGAAAAAAACTTTAGAAGAGAATAAGGAATATAAGTGTTATTTTTATTTTATTGTTTTTGAGTCTTAATCATGCCTTCTGTTTATGAACATGAACACAAGCATTAAGACATTTGTAGACAATATCAGTATTTAGCGTTTAGTAAGTCAGCCCATTTTATAACCATCCAACCAACCTATAGGATGCAATACCTGCTGACTGGTGTGGTCCTGACAGGTTTGAGTAAGAGAGGTTAAGGTGAATATAACAATGAAAACATTTGCAGCTTATTGCAGCTCTAGGACTGACATAATATTGTTTGAAGTTTTGCCACATTGGTAATTTTTTTTTAGGTTCTTGGTTAGATCTTGCCTCAATATAGCTTCAGTTACTGGCTCCACATAAAACACCAATCCACCCCCTTTTCTCAGCTTGAGCAGCTGCTTTAGCAGATTAGTCTGAGAAACAGTTGTTTTCACAGGTTGTTGATATATGATTCTTTACATTAAATGTTGAAGGCCTGCACAGAGGGGATATGCTTCTAATCATATTCCAGAGCCAAGGAACTCAAATGTTTAGTTTGAAAGGGTGTGAAAATACGGATATTGTTTTCCCATACTCTAAACCCCCACCTAGACACGTTGTTTTCCTTGGCTTTTTTTCTCTTTTTAATAAGAGAAGAATGAGAATATTTTATATTTATTACTGGATAAATGATGTACTTTACAATGTTGGAAACTTTTAAAAATCATTTTCTTGACCTCGGCAAATATAATTTTAGACATTTACAAGTTGACACAAAAATGTGTAGACACTTCATCCCTCAAACAAGATAGCATTTGCCAGAGCAGCAGCAGCAGTCTGGATAGTATCAACTAGTATCCCATGGTGGTTTGATGCAGATGCAGAGCTCTCCATGTGTAACCGTGTTAGTTCTGTTGTGGCAAAATCCTACTACTTTTTGAGGACTTTAGGTAGACTACGGCCCATGCTGACTCAAGCTGCTGCCAACTCACTTGCTGTGGCTACCATCATATCAAGATTAGACTACTGTAATAGTGCATTGTGGGGTATACCTGTTAAACAGTTGGATCGACTCCAAAGAGTTCAAAACACAGCTGCCAGGATTGTCACCCATGCAAAGTCATCCACTGAGCACATCACCCCTATCCTACAGAGCCTTCACTGGCTCCCAGTGAACAAGCGCATTGACCACAAAGTGCTTTCGATTGCACAGTCCTGCATGTTCAAAACTGCTCCTGACTATTTACAAGAGATAGTTCCTCCTTACCAGCCGTCACGTAGCCTGCGCTCTGGCTCCCAGTCACGCTTCTGTCTCCCTGCAGTGGAAGACACAAACAGGAAGCGCACTGGAGCCAGGGCCTTCAAAAACGCGGCACCTAAACTGTGGAATGCTCTGCCATTGTTGCTCTCCACCATCACCTCACCAACCTCGTTTCAAAAAAGACTGAAGACCCATCTGTTTATTTAAGACAGACTTAAACTTAAACAACCAAGCAACACTTCTGTCTTTATTTTTTACTGTCCTGGTGTTTTATCTATTTATTTACTTTATTTTTTTCTTATTTTTTATTTATTTTATTTTTTCTTATTTTTTATTTATTTTATTTTATTCTTCTGAATGGATACCTGCGCATTACAAATGGACATCATCATCATCATCATCATCATCATCATGGTTTGCTGTTCTAAGGAAACAACTAATGTTGGTGACAGCAATAGGAAAGTGCCATGCTAATGACCCAAATTATCGGTGACTTACGAATGTCAGAGTTTAATCTGCTGGAAACTGAGACCAGTTACAAACAGGGAAATGTCACATAGCCTACTCAGAATGTTGGCAAATGACATAGAGCATTTGAGGAAGGTTTCTGCATGTTGATGTTTAACATGATCTTAAAAAAAGGTTAAGGTGGTAGAGACCACATTTTTCTTGGAGCCAGCTTTTTGTGAGGGTGGTCCCCATCACTTCTCCCTCTTGCTGGTTCATCTTCCCCAAACCCTTTATGAAGTCAGCTACCCATTCCCATGGGTCGACTTTAAGAGAGAGGCAAAGTTGGCAGAAGCTAACATGACTGAAAGTGTAGAAACAACAGGCAAAGCTCAGATTTTCATCTACAGAATTAAATGAGAGGAACTGGACAAGTTGTGTTACAAGGTGGCACATTTCTTTAAGAGTCAGTTTAGATAATGATTGCCTCCCATTCCTCTCCCCTTAACCTCCTTTCCCTAGAAGAAGATGTCATCTGGAAAAAGGATTGTATCCTGTTTCAACACAATTCTCCAAAATTAGACCCAGCATTTACTGTTTAATATTCCTGCAGCTTAAAAATCTTTAATAATAACTGTAGTATTTTGGAAACTGGATTAACTGTAAAGTCCTGCTGTGAGATTCTGACAAACAACAATCAACTTTTTATGTTGTAAAATCTTCAAGATTATTTTAATAATTTTCTGTTAACATATTAATGTAATGTTTCCAAAGGTTGGTTCAGAAGCATACAATTCTGTCACTGAAATATGCTTAAAATTGGTCAAAAAATCACTTTTCTGGACAATAAATGATTTATCCATTTCCCTTTTCCATTGTATTTAATTGAAGTTTCTAAAGAATAATAATAATGATGATGGTGCAGTGTATTTATATAGCACCATATGCCAGTCCTATGAACAGGTTCATGGAGATTTACAAACATGGACATGCAAAATTGTTGTCTAGACAATGCCAGATAACATGAATGATATATCATTTGAAAAAATGATCTAGGCTGCAAATGTTCCTGTCCACATCACAAGCAGTCATAGAACAGATCTAATAGCACATTTTTCTTGAACTGTACAAGTATCTTAAGTACTTCCCCCTCACCCTCAAACATCTCACTTGTGGCATTTTTACCTGATGTCATCCATGCTGTTTTCCTAAGATTTTGGAGGTTAATTTTTATTGAGACATATTTGACTGTCCTTGTTCACAGTTTCTTCAGGGCTGTATGCTTTCCTACTTTTCAGAAGATGTCATTCCAGATGTCATTTTTTTTAACTTGATACCTTTTTCATATCCTGGTATCTCTGATCAGCAACAGTAATATTTTGACGAATGAACTGATAATAAAGTTTGAAAAAAGCACCAAGTGAATCCTAGGCATGGATGTAAACCCTGACAAACTAAAGAATAACAATGATAGGTACTGACATCGGAAAGCATCTTCTAAATTTCCTAGCTAAGACGTTTTTGCAGCAGATATATCTGAACTAGAAACTACAGATTTAGATTCTTTTGAAATCAGCTCAGGTGATCATCATCCAGTCTCACAAAGGGCGTATTGGGTGTTCCTGGAGAAAAAAAATACCCTGAAATTTTCTGAAAGGTAGACAAGATGCTGAACAATAGAATCACCAAGCCCTCTGTGTTCTCCCGTAATGTTGGTTAAGAATGGTACATATCAGTTTGCGGTGGACTATAGGAAGGTAAATGCAATAACAAGCCCATTAAACTCCCCTCTATTACATCAAGACGATGCACTCAACATGCTGGAATTGAGCTCATGCTTTTCTGTGATGGATCTCATGTTGGGTTTCTGACAAATAAAGATGCATCCCAACTCAAGGAGAACACAGCATTCATCTGTCACAGAAGTGTTCTCTCCTTTAAAAAGTTGCCTTTTGGATTGCACAGTGCTCCCCTCTAGTTTTAGTCGTGGAAAGTCCCCTTATAGGCATTAACTTTTAAGTGTGTGCTAATCTAGTCAAGATGTATTCTCCTTACTGTTCATGCATGGGTGTGCCATCCACTGCCCTCCTGATCGCTGTGAAAGCAGCGTTAAAACCAGAGTTTTTCTGCTGTTTGAAGCCTGCTACCATCGCATACTTTAAAAAAAACAAACTATTTTAGATATTTTTTTAAAATCCTATTTCGTGGGGAAGGGGTAATTGTTCCTGGCAGTGGCGAATGCAAGAGTATCCTAAACCCTAGAAGATACAAACGAGCGTCAAAGCACATTCTCATTATTGAAAAAGTGTTTCCCTAACACTTGAAGCCATGTGTCTGGTGAATGCAGCCATCAGCTACATAAATAATAATAATAATAAATGAAGATTTTTTTATAGCGCATATTCACAGTCATAGAGAGCATGCTCTTAGGGCTTAAAACAGGGAAGAGACATGGACTAAATTGATAGAACACGAGGGATGGAAGAATAAATGACAGTACTGACGACAAACAGAAAACAAAGAAAACACAAAAAGGCACCAAGTAACAGGAACAGAGAATATAGTGATTCTGCAGAGAAAGATGGGTAGAAAAGTAGCAAGAGTGGAAGGGGGGAGGGTAAGAAGGACTAGAATTGTGTGGACTGTGAGGAGTAATGCTTAAGGAGGAGGTGTGTTTTCAGTACAGATTTGAGGGATTCAGTTGTAGGCAGGTGGTGGATATGGAAAGGGAGAGAGTTCCATTGTTTTGCTGCACAGTAGCCAAAAATCCTGTGACCATGTGTTGTTGTTCTGGTGACAGGAACAGTTAGGGTGTGGTCATCAGACAAAGAGCGTAGTTGTCTGGCCGGAACGTAAGGGAAGAGAAGTTCAGCGAACTAGTCAGGACAGAAGCCTCCAAAGAAATTAAAACACAGCACAGACAGTTTGTACTGGATGCGAGAATGGATGGGTAGCCAGTGTAGAAAACGAAGGAGAATAGTGACATGGTCCACGTACTAAACCTTGGGGAACACCGCAGAGAAGTGGAGCAGGGCGAGATGTCTGACCGTCAACGAACATAGTCTGGGTCCTATCAGTGAGATAGGAGTTGAACCATGAGAGGGCAGGCCCAGAAATTCCGAAGAGGGTGTGGAGTCTATGAAGGAGCAGAGAGTGATATATAGTGTCAAATGCAGCAGACAGGTCCAGTCGAGTTAAAGGTCTACCCGATTGGAACATTATTTCTTTATGATCGGGTTAAGCTCGTTTTAAAATAATAATTCCCAAAATATAAGTACATAATGATCCTTAATGTTAAAGATAGCCATCAAACATCGGCATTGTCACCTGCAACTATAGGAAGGTGGGAAAAAATTACTCTCCTATACTGAAGAGTTCTATCATGTGATCAAAGTATTTGTAACAACGTAATTTGCATGTCTTCGAGTGAAATGAAGAAACATCACTCAGGTTGTCGTGTTCAAGAAGCGATTTTCTTCGCCCAAAAAATGAAACAGCTGAATTTGGAATACAGCCCTACAGATTGGAACTTTATTTAGAAGCTTCGAATGAAGTTAAAAAATAATTAAATGGTCGAAACTGAATTCATTCAACAGACTGGTAAGTCAATCAGATCAAAATTTAATGGGCAACAATAGTTACAACTGTCTGCAGTACAGCTTTGATACAGGGGAGGACGCGATGGCCATAACAAAAATGGCTCGCGGCATTTGTCGTCTGCTCGCTCCACTCAACTGCCCAAATGTACCTAATAAACTAAACCTAACCCTAACCCCAAACCTACTCTGACAAAATACAGTAACAGACCGGCCTATGACGTCACTTCTCCCCCCCCCCCTTCTATCAAAGTTCTGCCCTGACTGCTGATAAGGATTTTTTTTTACAATTAAAAATATAATGATAGTTTGAAACATGTTTATGTAAAAACTTATTTCTTCCACATTTAGCTGCATGCGAAATTTTCTGTTTACTTACTGATACACAATCGCACGTGTTCCCGTTTAAGCTCCTTATAATATGTTTATCACCCTCAATTCTTTTTTTTTTCCTTTTTTTTTTTTTTTAGCTGTTTCAATGATTCCTTCGCACTATCAGTTGTTTTGAGCATTATGCTGGATAAAGATATGACTGATGATGATGTGTTTGTGGCTGTCACACGATGTTACTTGCAGACCAGATCCGGTGTAGAAACCGTCAATGTTTCATCTCTGATGCTTGATCTACCAGCAGTCGAAGTTGGTTTAAACATCTCGTGCTTTTGTATAGTAATTAGTAAGCACTGCTGTAGGAATAAGATTTCTTCGGTTTACTTAAAGTCCAAGACTTGCTTGTACTGTATAAGTGACTGGATAACAATCGATTTTGAAACGTTTTGAGCAAATTCATGAGTACGGTGTGGGGACCAATTAGTTCGCATGGCACGTTTGAACAAAGTTAAGCCACTGGCGTTTGCTGCCATTATCTTTAGAATTTCACTCCTGACTACAAACTAACTCACTTTGAGTGTCGAAGAGAACACTCAGCAACAGCACAATGTGTCCTGGTAAGTTTTCTTTTCTCTTCGACTTATGCTAGTGCACACCCTGCTATTTTTAGAAATACGTCAGTTTCGTCACTTCCTGTTTTCTCAACAAATCCAGGTGTGCTTTATAGAAAAATATTAATATTAAATCTTTCATGCCTCTCTGTCATAAAAGACCACCGGAACATGTTTTTGTGATACTTTGTGCTCTGTTTCCAGCGATTTTGCTCAGCAATCGGTTTGACCTATAAGGGAGAAACATCACCACTGTCAAGGGCAGATAATAATGTCTGTCGTTACCTTAATAAAAGTAGTCTCAGTGCTGTGAAAGGGTCTATTCAAAAATGTTAAACTTTTTTTTTTGGTCCATAGTCTCTTTTATTACTTCCAGCAGCTCACTTTGAAGAAAAGTGTGTGTGTTCGGCCGTGAATGATCACTGCAGCTGGTTTAATAGTTGTAATTTATGAATACTTGATTCATTATGTGTGGTAATGTGCCATTGTCAAAGTTTTGGAGTGGTCACTTACATTGCATGGTTGATAATTAAGTTGACACTAAACACTAACCTTATTTTGTCATGTCATTATTTGTTGCTCCAGACTTACCACATCCCAGCTGTGCTCAGTGAATGTGTTCTGTTTTTTTCTTATTGTTATTATGTTTAGCATTGAGCCTCAGTCAATGAGGCATGAAGCATGCAACTGATGGCTGTGCTCATCATTAAAAAAAACATTTTGTCATGAACAGGAGCGCGCCCTTGTGTTCTTGACCAATCCCATAAGCCATCAGGTAGAAGCGGATGGAATGATCTTACCCAAGCTAGGCTTTGCATGGTGAGTTGAGAGCACAGAGCGAGTGTTCACTGGGACTGAGGGGGATTAGAATGGTGTTTGATCAAGGCTTTGTTTTCAGCCTGCAACATGAGCTCAGCTTATTTGACCTTCACTGGCACTGCAAGCAGTTAATTGTTCCTAGCCAAAAACCGGTCTGTTTTGGTGAGGAACTTTAACAAAAAAACTATTATTCTTATGAGAATATGAATGGCTACAGAATGATGCAACATTTTAAAGCTTGTTGGATTGGGCTTCTCTAGCACATGTGAAATCAGCAATACCATGGTTTGGGCTGCTGAGACTTGGGCATACTCTCAAGTGCTGTGTAGTGGTTGTATCTCTGTGATCTGTACTTGGCTTTTAAATACATTGATATATAAGCAAAAGACTTGCATATTTGGCAAACTCAGCTTTGTTGATTGGTGTGTTTGCTTTGTCCACAGGGATGCTTTTCGCCAAAAGTCGAGACAGCTTTGTTCAGTTCCCTTTGATCCAGACCCCTTGATAGATCTTCTAGCTTTGCACTCAACAGATGTTCAAAAAGGTGAGGATTTTGCCAGTCTTATGTTCTTGTTTATGACTTCCACAGTTTTGAACAGAATACCATTATGTACTCACTAAGACTGAAAGACAATCTTGTTTGGTTAAATTAATTTTATTCCCTATGCTATAAAGAAAACAAAAAGACAAAGAGATACTGACCCTGATGCCAACTTTCTTGGCTTTTCTCCGGGTTTATACAAAATATTGTTACATCTGATCTTAAAATTTTTTTAAATCTTTTCTTTTGTGCTCCCTATCACACATAGACTAAACCATCCAATCGCCCACCTCTGAACTAAAGGGCCAAGTTGGAGGCTCTTCAGGGCTTGAGCCTGGACAAACTCCCATGCCTACCCAACACATGGGTAACCTGATTTATTAGGAAAGCAAAAGCCAGTGGAAGGACTCCACTTTCCACTTTCCATAGCTTTGGTAGGTGAACCAGTTACAGTTCACTACATCCCCTCCACCCATGACCAAGAAAATGATGGTGCTGATGAGAAGGAAAAGGAAACAGGTCATTCATTTCTGGTTCAAATCGGTACTTTGTGATTACATGAGGTGATCATTTTGCTTAAAATGATATGTTGACCAGTGGCACATACCGTGTTGTATGCTGCCCAACTGGCAGGCTGGATGTATTAGAGAGCTGCGAGCAGTCCATGGGATTATTATTTTCTATGGAGTTGTTGGCACTGTGGCATATCTGGGGTTACAGACATGGCTAACATGAAGAGGGAAGCTACCTGGTATTTGATGACAGCAGCAGTGGGAGTAGAGCAGTTCATGTTCTTTCTTATGTTTTTTTCAAGGAAATTCAATATGGCTCTTAAAATATAAAACAAAAATGGGGTGATGTTGGTGATGAGACTGACCTAAAGGATTTGATTAATTAGAGTGGGTGGCTGGGGGAGGTATACTGTGGGACCCAGTTAACTGACCCTCAGCTGCTACCATCTTCTGTGGAGGATATATAGTTGTGTGGTTTCCTTCACATTCTGTCAAACCAGTCATACTCCCTCTTATTTCGTATACCCTCTCCCTCAGAGATGTGGGCACACACACACACACACAAAGTGCTTAGTTGAGACCAGGGGGAGCACTCTAAAATCAAGCCGGCCGCTTGACACAGAACACTTAGATGAGACCAGGGGAGCACTCTATATTCAAGCCGGCTGCTTGTATGCTGACACTATGAAGGGTTTACAGGTGGCACTCCCTTTAGCACTACCACCGGCAGTGGCGCTGGCATATAGCTATAGGTTAAGAACTGCCATGTTGTCACATTCTGTTGTCTTTTAAATTAACTGTCGTTGACCCTCACATTTTGTGTGCTTTAGATACTATCAGGAGGTTGAGCAAATAAAGAATATGATTGTGGTGGGTGTTTCAAGTGAATTTCCTAAGACTGGAACAGTCATACCCCATCATCATCTTGTGCTCAATTACTGTATATGTAAGCATTAGCAGTAACGGTGCGACATTGGCATGCATTGCTTGGAATTTATCTTAATCCAGATGTAGACCAGTTGAGTCAATAATACTGGAGATGGGTTATTTACGCTGCATCTCCAGGGCTAGCAATTGATTTTAGTTGATTGTTGTGATTTTAGATGTAAGATTTAGAAGACAATGTAAAAAAAATACAGGAAAAAGCCCTTATTCCTTTAACCTACGACCATGTCTTGCAGGGCTTGCAGACCTAGTTTAGCGCTTGACGTGAACATCAGTCGTAATTACCAAACCAAGCAAGTAATGAACCAACTGGAAGGAGATGCTCAGCCACTTAAAGATCATTACAAGCAAGGAAGAGCTATCAGAATTAATCACAAAGAATGTGGCAATGATTTGTCTTCAAGTGGAAATCATATAAATAAAGTGAGACAGAGAAAGAGAGTATGTTATCTCTGATCACATCCATGCCGTTTGTCCGAAACCCACCAAATTTAACAGGAATATTCATTTCAATGATGATAAGGTCGTCTGTTTGCTGGCTGTGCATTTGCTCCAGAGTGTTTACTTTTAATGTTTATTTTCTTTGTTCTAAAATGTTACTGCTCGCTCAATACTTCACAAAAGAAATTGGGATATATCCTTTTTAAATGTGGACTGTGGTAATTTGAGGGAATATTCTGAGACTGAAAGACAGAATGAGCTGGGGGTCCAGCAGGGAGGAAGGGAGTGATAAACAGTAACAGAGAGAGAGGAGCCAGCAGGGAGACGGAGAGAAGGGAGAAAGCAAGCAAGTGATAAAGTCAAGCAGAGAGGGAGTGAGCATGACAGAACACTGCCATCTTTATCATTTCACTCAAAACATCAAGCCCCTTTGCCGAACATAATATGGTCGCCTTGGTCATGAACATACCAGTGCTCTCATCGAAGAAAACCTTTCCCATTGATGCAGTGTTAGCAGTAGGGGTTCCCTCCCTTAGCCTTTATCTACCTCAAGATTACCCACAAGGCAGTGGGGAAAAGTTGCCCTTGGCAAAGTGTGACATCTGTGTTGCTTCAATCCACCAGGTCAGGCGGAGAACATAGAGAGCATGTGTGACTCCATGGTACAAAGTCAGAAAATGGAAGCAGCATCAACCTCATTGCTTCTCAAACTACTGTAACTAGAGATTGGGATTTAAGCAGTAGAAAATCCAAGATTTTGTCTACTGTTTACAATTTCTCCCCACTTTCTGCCATACATCCAGTCATACAGCAAGATCTATTGTACCTGATGTACCTGTGTACACCACAATTTGTTTTTTGTTTGAAACAGAAGTTGAAAAGCAACATATTTTACTGGGTACAATGTATTTCAAATGGGAATCAAATTGTCACACTTTTTTAAAGGAGTGAACAATGGTTGCTTTTCTCAACACATCCTCCACCTTCCACTAAAAAGTATTTTACTGTGATTTGCCATCTAGACAGAATGAAAAGCTTCAGATGGACAGGCAAAGAGAAAGCATTCATTCTCTATCTTTTCTCCCTTTGTCACTTCACACCTAACAGTTATGTGCACATGCATGCATGGGCACACACACACACACAACCATGTATACAGGCACCCATGTGAAAAATATTCAGTCATGAAATGAACATTTCTTTGCAGTTCTTCTAGCACCAGTTCCAGCCAGAAGAAAAGATTCAAACATAGGCATTATTGTGGTAAGTTTCCTTCGCTTCCTCTACGTGTTTGCCTATTTACAGCTAAATACATGGGTATCACAAAGACACCAGCATGCAGGTTGTAGGGCTAAAGGAGGTGTTGGGAAACTTGAAGTTTTACGTTTTTTTGTTGTGAGCAGAGAGTGCATGACTACCAGAGTTAGTCTTTGTTGCTAAATTAAAGGTTCTTCATGGTCTTTTTGCATGTTATCTTGCTCCTTTCCTCGTTATCACTTTTTTCAGAATCCCTATGAATCATCATCATCAGCAGCAGATGCATTGTTGTTGTCATCATCATCATTATCATTGTTTTTTTATCCTCAGCCTTATCTCCTTGTTTTGTCACTTTCATTCCCCCCTTTCTCCCCCCCCCCCAAAAAAAAAAGGGTTAGCAGAGCTGACTTATCAACAACTGTATGTCAAGTGGCGCAATCAGTTTTTCAATAAAAAAAGTTATTGGATCAGGTGCTTGCCCTGTTTTTGCATAATGAACTGTGATATGTGATGACTTTGCTGCTGACAGTGAAAACTTGGGATCAGGTGCTTGCCCTGTTTTTGCATAATGAACTGTGATACATGATGACTTTGCTGCTGACAGTGAAAACTTGAATAACTTGAGTTGAAAGTAAACTACCTAAGTACAAATACATGTCATAGGACTGTTCCTAACTAATTACCTGTTTGAAAAAGCAGAGTTACTGATTGCTTTGTAACTTCCCAGGTGCCATAAGTTAAGTCATATCTTACTGTTAGAGCAGGTTAACATAAGACCAATGTTTTCAGTTTTCTATCTGTTGTGGGTGGGGTAGTGCAGAAAGGTGCAGAGAGAGGTTTGTGTCACTGTACAATTTTTGTCCTTCACACTAAAGTAATAGATATGAATAAACAAAGTTGCTGAGAACCTTTAAACCTTTTAATAAAAGTTTTACATGTAAAGATTTGAAAGAACACTTTCACTAAATATGCTTTAGCTTTCTAGAATCGACTAGAAGATGCCTTATTTCTGTTTTAAATTATTTTTGTCCAGTATGGCTTCCATTTAGACTGATAGCATTGGATTTTCCATATTGGAATAATGGATCCATTTAGTTATTATTCAATTTTTTGTGGTGCTCATAAAATAGAAAGAAAGAATACTTTATTTCAGGCAAGTGTAACATCTGTTGATCTCACAGCATCAGAAGACAAATATATGGAACTTTTATTAAAACAGGTAAGACATAAAACATCTTGCCAGAAAATTCAAACATCTTTGCTTTGATTCTCACTCTCATCACATTTTGAAAACTTCTGCAATTTAGTGGAACATCACCCTGACCCCAGGGGGTGTAAGTTGGTGTGCACAGGTGCATGACAGAAAATTATGAGGGTGGCAGAATGAGTGCATGGGTGGCCCCTGTGCTTTAGCATCCACATTAAGAACATGTGACATATTCTTACCTTTGCATATAGACCATACTATACATCTTTATTGTCTACTTCTGTCCACAACAGAAAATTTTCCTTTGTTGGAAGCCCTCATAAGTAATGAAGAAAATAAAATTCAGTCACATCTCACATCCATACATTTACACTCACACTTACCCCCCTCCACCCCAGCAGTATTATATCTCTCTCTCACACACACACAAGCTAGTTACATTTGTTAGTTCTGTTCAAGAGTGCTATTGCAATTGATATGAGGGACTTGACAAAAGCAGTCTTCTTGGGAACCAGTTGTTTCCACCTATGCTGATAGCTTTAACCTCACAGCCTGGTGTATAGATCATCTAATGGTCTTTATGGAACACCATTGATCTTACTGAAGATGGAGATCTTGACCATTCTCTTGACCAACAAGCTTTATCTTTGATGGATCGAACATTAAACCATACTGATATAGATTGGAATCTTATCGAGACCAGGGAGACACTGCATAGTAATCATTGTCATTGATTTTCCATTATTTGTTCTGTTTGACTAATCTTCTCACCAATGATAGTAATAAATGTATACATCAGTGTGTTTGAGAGAGAGAGGTGCTGACTTCACTGTGCACATACAAGTAGGCATGAGGCTTTTTTGATATGTATCAATTGATCTATTTGTACATCAGCACAGATAGTTCTGTTAATATCTTCTGGTAAATTTGATGTTTAAGTGGTTGAAATCTATCATTGTGCAAATCAAAATAAAATACTTAATGTTAAAAAGCAGAATCTAGAGTGCTGGCCTATCCCAAAACACACACATGCAGTGCAATCACAGCAGCTATCTACATTATTCTACACTCCTAGCAGTCTGTCATTGCAATTTCAGTAGACCATGTTAATGATGTAGATTGTTTTTTCATTCAGCACAGAGATATTTCTTTTTCCTTGCAGATATCAGTATCATATGAATCAATGAAGCTTTTTATGTCTGAACCTGCAACAGAGAACTCCCAGTTAGAATCTTTAATTGCTCTGTGTGGTGAGTATAACACGAACATAGACAATGTGCCACTTTGTCTACTGAACAAACAAACCAACAACAGTGTATTAGCCATAGATATTCCCGTAAAACCTAAAGGCAAATGATGACTACATTTTTAATTGATAAATTTTGATGGTGGCTTATAGTTTGAATTATTTCCAGTTTACTGAGATTACCACATAAATAGTTATCAAACTGTTGTGTGTTCTTTGATATAAATCCTTTCTAATGACAGGCAGCTTATTTCCTTAAGGTTTCATTTTCTGGTGGAGATAGTGTGACCAGTACAAGAAGCAAAAATACTGATGTACAGCTCAAGACAGAAAATGAAACTCCATTCACCATTAATTTCATAATCTGGAAGCAGAAAACTGAGTGAAGGGCTGTCTCGCATGCCCTACAGTCCTTCATCTTCTCCTGTTAAAGATCTTATTCTTTAATACTGTGCACACTCAACAAGTTACTTGCCAAACCCATCATGTTTATTTGCCAACACAGATGTTTTCATTTTGCTGAGTTTTGTGCTTCAAATCTAAATGCATATACATGTATAGTTATATGTATTTAATCCAACTTACTTTGTATCTACACTTTGCCTCATTCTTTTCACAAATCTTCTGATCCCCCCTTGGGCTTTGTATTTCTTTGTACATTTGGTTTGCCTTTCTTTTGCATATGCTATTTAGCATTTCAGTGAATACTTGAAGAATACTATCACATCAACCTATTTTTCAATCTTTGTGTTGCAGCTGATTTGCATGATCAAGATGCTGCTCAACTAGAACTTAAAGTTATCAAATATGTAAGTTTATTAAAAATTGGAAAACTTTGAGCGCCCCCCCCCCCTAAAAAAAAAACTATTGATTTATATCAGAGATAAATGTTTATTATTAAGTCATTTTGCTTCCAGTTTGATTTGTCTTTGGCCAACATTTTAAATATAGTTTTCTTGCTGTCTTTTCCATTTTTACTGGACTCTGTGCTAACGTGTGTGTATATGTATGTGTCAAAAGCATGAAGATGACCAAAAAATACTGAGTGGAAAGAGTATGTATACTACAGTATCAGTTTTGCATTGTTTCCATGTTTGTCTTGTGGCATTGCAACGACAGCTTTCTGTGCTATTGTAATAACAGTAAAATCTACACACTGTTGTGTTACCATGGTCCTTTCCTTTAAAGACACTGACCATCTTTGATTGGTGGATTGGCAAGAAAAGGTCTTGAATTTTTTTTTTTAATTATAATATTTGGGGTCTAAATGCAGTTAGACTTACTGAGAAGCTTGCATGAGTATTTAAATCTCATGGCAATGGTGTAAATCATAAAGTTGGATTAACTCTCTCTACCCAAGGAAGATTTGTTGTTGTTAACTATGTAAGTGTTGCCTTGAAGGACAGATGAAACAGCCTTTTATCCTGTGTTCATTTTGTTAATTGTTGATGTGTGATTATGTGATCATCAGCATTGCAAAAATAACATTAAATCAGCATAGATATTAACGAAAGTTTTAAAAAAATCCTGAAATGTTCATATTCTGATGATCAGTAGTTAAAAGGAACTGATATGAGACCCACTAAGAAATCTTTTTCTTCTTGTGAACTTCATCGGGGAAAGGTAGGGTGGGGCTGCTTGTTCTAACTTAAATGTCTTCCAAGATTTCAAGATTCTTTATTCTGTTACCCTGTAAGGGGTATTGAGAAATTAAAAATATATCGATACAAATTCATACACATTCAATTCTTTATATACAGTATCTCTCACTCACATACACAGACTCACTGGTTGGTTTATGATAGTCAAAAAAAAAAAACCAAGCTCATTTCCTTCTTCCAGCCTTTTTGTGTATAGCTGCATATGTAGTCAAGTAAATCAAAGCATATAAACACATGTAAACAAAGGATAAACACATTCTTGTTCTTTCTCTCTCCTTGACATACATTCTGTAATTTTTACTATTTCTTTATCCTTCAAGAGATACTGTACAATATACACTTGTACATATTAACATTCTACTATTCATCCCAATATACAGTATCTCACTCACACCCACATACATACACGTTACCTCAATTCATCTAGCTCACCATCTGTAGTAATACTTTCACAAATCGAGCTAATCTGCTGAGGATTTTTTTTTTTACGTTAGTAATGACTGGAATTAATAAGCATTTGGATTGTGAATACAGTAAAGTGGTAAGTAAATTTTACGCTGGTCATCAGTTTTTTTTACAATTAAATAGGTGATGGAATTCAACCCTTACATCCTTAGTGTTACGAAATCTACAGAACCTTTCATTTCTAGGGATATTTGTTTGCCTAATTTTATTCATTGAAAGATGTTTATTAAATGACATTAATTTTATTAAAGGGAGATCATGATGGGGGTATTTGTAAGGAGGGTTCCATAGGTTCAGTCTTAATTGCCAGGTGCCCAACTGAGTGGCCGAAAGCTTATAAATGTTAGGTTATTAGCTGCCAAAATAAAAAAAGTAATAACAATATATACTTCTTCTCAGCCTGATTGCAACTTACCTAAGGCAAAAAGAAATGATCATCTGCTTATGAGACGCATCTTGATATACACAATCATACTTAGATGGTCATGAAGCCAAAAATGAACTATAAGTGGTTTGCTATGTTTGCATGGCACATTTATTAATGACAAATGATACAATTCCTTCAAAATTCCAATTATGTCTTGTTTTCTAAGAGTCCCATTACAATTCCTTATGGTTAATCCAGGTATCGTGAGTCACTACTTTTACTACACACTACACTCGCTTGACACACACTCGCTACTTATCTCGACACAGAGTCTCTTGCAACATGGAGGGCCCTTTGATGTTCTTGACATATGGGAATCTGTTGATATCTCCTCGTTGCTGCCCTTCACACCAGCACTGAGACACGTCCTGGTGCCACCACATCTCTTCCTTCACCTCTATGCTGTACTGCTGTAAGCTACTGGGGACGAAGTATTGAGCACTGTAATAGAGTGGGTCTATGCACCTGAGTTAGTTGTTCCAGAGTTGTCTCTACTTCCAAGACTACGTCTCAGCGGAGAATCTGAACAGCCTTGAACAGATCTCCACCACAACCCTCCTCCTCGAGAATCCAGTGCAAGACCCCTCAATTCCTCATTGGTCACAATGTTAAATCTCCATCCTTAAAGATTATCCTATCATGATTTTTCAAGCATACTACACACTCACTTCCAGCCATTCTGCTACCTAGCTACGTAGATGAACAGGTGGTCACTTTCACTTAGTACTGCCCAGAGCACCCCTCTCTGCCTCCCCCCTCCCACCTGTAATGCAGGAGGCAAAGACGAGGCACCCCAAAGTCTGTTTCTTTTTTTTTCACTACCTGTGCCCGGCTTGGTTGAAATACAATCGAACGAGATTTTCCTGCGCTAGGTATACCGCAGTCTTACAATTAACGATGTGAGCGACCAGCAGTTCTCAGGCCCAACTGATTCCAGGGAGATAAACAGCAGTGAGACATTCCTGTCCCTTGTCCATCCTGATGGCCTGCATTGCCAAAAGGCCACCCCTGTGTTCCCCGACGTAGCACCACCTTAACAGCTAACCCATTCCTACAGCTACCTATTACACTTTGTTAAGATCCATCAAACAGCACGCTCGCTCGACTCGTGTAGGAAGCAGGTGCAGCAGCAACACTATAGCCCTATTCCCAGTTATCTCATGACAAACTCCAGCATGCCTAGATTACTTCCTTTTATGCATATTTTGTCTTCACTGGATCTCTATAAATTTCCATCTTTTTTCTCAAGACACTGATGTCCACCAATTTTCTTTGTTTTTGTTCTCAATTGGGCTTTGGTAGATATAATGGTAATTTTTTTTTAAAGTTTAAACCTTAGTTGCTGCTGAACGTTGTCTTGTGTGTGGCATGCATGGTCAGGTTCTAGGAAATAATGATCAAATCTTTGTACATGTACTGACAATTTTACAAAGTGCAAATCAATCACTTTTCCTTTGGCGAAAGATATGGAGAAACACAAAAGAAACAAGGTAGCTCACAGATTTCATTCGTAATTTTACAATACAACAAAGACTACAATATATCAACAACCTTACATTCAAGAAACATCATACATAGAAGAAACCTGTACTAAGTGTGCCATCGCATCATCAGTACTTATATACAGAGGAAAGACCTTTAGTCAGAGTAAAGGATCAATATTGGAGTTGTGGTTTATATATAAACAGCATAATAGAAGCAAAGTAGTGTATAAATTTGATTCACAGTTTTAGAATTTAGAGCGGAGAAATATCAGGGAAATGAGTTTACACAAGTGTCCCAGTATAAAAACTCACAAGGTGTTAAATAACAGTTTCTTGTTTCGTTCTAATCCAGCATGTTACAGGCAGATATTTATAATATTTTTTTATTGTTGAGCTTGTTGGGAGATGAATTGTTGGATAAAGTAATGCTGCTGCTGTTTCTAAATTAATGTATCTTTATACTCATCCTAAACTAATGTGCAGGTGTTCATCATGATCTCAGGAGTTGTGGATCTAATATACTTAATTTGACTCTCCCCAGAAGAAACAGCCGGCAGGTTTATCCTACCAAAAAAAAAAAAAAAAATGGATTTAGAAACTAGAAAGTCTTGTTTTTCTATTCGTTTATTTTCTGTTTATTTCTTAGTGGGTCTTGTGTCATTTTGTCCTGTGATCTGATTTTTAGAGAAGAAAAAAGCACTGGGACTTATTGCAGAGAAGTTGATCAGCTGCTCTTTCTGCTCATTAATTGCAATTTTTTTTTGTTTTTTGGGCAGCTTCGTGAGCACACATGTTCTGAGAGTGGCTTTCTTTTGCTAGTGGTTCCAGAGACTTTGGAGCTGATTTCTCAGGTACTATTCATCACGTGTAACAAAGAAAGTAAAACTGTGTGTGTGTCTGTGAGAGAGAGAGCAAAAGAGATCTTTAATAACTACAAACAAGCCACTGGCTCTTTGCTTAGAAGTTACTGTACAGAACCATGAACATTGTGAACATATGTTGGCATAATGGTTGAACACTGTTTGGACTTGGTGGTGCTACTTCTTGGGGTGGAGTGGGAGGTGGGAGAGATCCACTTTAAAGTAAGGAACCAAATCTAGTATGGGTTGACATGACGAGATGAATGGAGGAGAGATGTGAATGGGGACTACCACTATACATTTTGTATAGGTAAAAATGAGTTTTTTTAACCTTCCAGATTTTACCTGTCTTTCTCATCCTTCCCTTTTTACTTTTTTCTTTCCTGCCTTAATTCAGTCTTTTGTTTCTTTCTCACTAAGTACCCACTCCAAAACACACACACACACACACAAAATCTGACACACTCACTCTTCTGTGTATCTATGTATATAGTTCTGGGGCTGTAGCTCAGAATTGGAAGATATGCTACCTTAAAGGTAGCCATGGACCAGAAGCAATACAAGATCTTCCTAAATAAAAACCAACATGGACGTCAGAGGTCAGCAGATAATGTAAAGGTTCTTGCTTGTATTCAAAATGAAGCTGTGACTTGAGCTGCAGCCATGGACCAGAGACAAATCAACCTTAGAGGCAGTCTTGTACCTCCAGATCATAATTACAGCTGTAGAGATTGTAGTCACAGGGGGACGGGCTGCAGCTATGGACTGGGGTCAGGCAGATACCTCTGGCTGGTGGATACAGCCCTAACTTTTGCTTTTATGGTGATGGTGTTAGAACTATGCCTAATAGAAAATACAAAGACCCTTAGCAAGCACAAGGAAATTGGTGTTATTACACAGATGTTCTCTTTTCATATTTCTAGGTTGTGGGAAGCACAATCCTGCCTGAAGAAGTTCGCTTCCCTGTGAGTTTTAGGAATAAGATAGTTTTAACATGTGTCTTTGATGATGTTTAAAAACCTTTTTCTGTGATTCCCAGCATAGTGACCCAAACCTAATTATATGTTCAAATCATAAAATATACTTTTCTTGGACTTAATTTTTGCAAGAATAAAAATTTACTCAAACCACTGTTTACAAGGCCAGTAATGAGTGGCTTCACAGAGTGAGAATCTGAATTACAATGCAGTGGTGTAGGAACCAGGGGGGGCAAGAGGGGGCAGCCACCCCCCCCCCAAAAAAAAAGATGCTGGAAAGGCAAGAATGTGAACATTATTCATTGTCAGCATGGAGCTTGCCCCCCCAAAGCCGAGCATCTTCCTATGCCACTGCAATGTTCTGTGCTACCATTGTTTGTGCTGTTCTATTTCCTGTGGAAAATCTTGATATCATGTTTGTCCAATCCTAATTTTCCCATGTTATGTCTTTCGTGTTGCATTCTTTTGTGAAGCACATTGGGCTCTCTATCCACTTAGGAAATGTGCTGTACAAGTGCTCTTCAATAATAATAATAATAAAAATAAAAGAACTGGCTGTTTAGAGCTATTCAGTGTTTGAAAAATAAACCCCTTATGATAATGTCTGCAGGGACTGTGGAGCTGTTTTGCACAAGCACTTGAAACCAAGCAGCCCATGTTCCTAGAGCACATACCACAGGTGAGAGGGAGTAAGATCTCTATTCGTTTTCAGTCTGCCTTGGTTCATACTATTTAGTATTGCCCTCAGCCTCCAGAAGATGCTTTATTTGGTTACTTTATTATTTATCTTTGAAAATGAGGAATATGGAATTCTCTTTTGTCAGTATGAACACCTCCTTCTCCATGCCAATCCAAATTAAGGGACAGCAGGTGCAGAGGGCTGCTGGGTTTAGGTACCTTGGTACAGTGATAGACGGAAGGCTCTCTTTTAGTGATCATGCGCACCAAGTGTACAAAAAGGCCCAGCAACGCTGTACCTTCTGAGTAAGCTCCGCAGTTTCAGCGTCAGCTCTGGGGTGCTGGAGACTGTCTACAGGTCTCTAGTTGAGAGCACTCTTACTTTTAACATTGCTGCCTGGTACGGTCACCTCCTCGTGAAAGACAAGGCAAAGCTGGCCAGAATCATCCACCAGGAAAATAAAATTATCGGAACAACACAGCTGCCACTTTCTGACCTGTACCTTCATGCAGTTAGAAAGATATCATCTCAGACCGGACACACCCTCTCCATCCCTGCTTCCAGTTGCTGCCCTCAGGCAGGGGCTACAAAGTGCCATGTGTGCGGAAGACTACGTATCAGAGGTCCTTTGTGCCAGCAGCCATCACCATCATCAATAAAAGGCACAAGGACTGCTAGGTCCACTGGCATCCTGCTTTGTGAACTCTCCAATTTATGTGTGAGAATGTGTAGGTGCGCGTGTGTGTTAATGTCTTTATGAGTATATATATACCTGCTTGTTATGTTTACATGTTTTTTGTGAGCAAAAGGAAACTTTCTGTCTTGGGCTTCCTTGGACAGACAGTAAAGTTGATTTGATTTGATCATATTTATTTCCTCTTATTGTAGCCCCTTACAGTCTCAAAATAATCAAAATGAGGAAGTAAGTCTTGAGATTCTTGTTATGTGTCATGTTTTTGTAACATAAAAATAAAGTGGCTTTGAAATATTGTATTTGTTAAAGGATCGGAGAGCAGAAGTGGAGAAAATTGTGGAAAAACCTGTCCATTCCTTCCTTTGTGTGCCTGTGGCCTGCAAGGACAGTCATGAGCTGATTGCTTTGGCGTGCCTGGTTAACAAAGCTAATGGTCAAAGGTTGGTGGGATTAGAAAATTGCAGCAAAAGAAGAGGGGCATACTGTTAACATGTGTACATATTTTTATTGTGGAACTTCTTTCTAGTTTCCATTCTTTTGTACACTTGAGTTGGGCAATTCACATTATCACACTTTTAGGGTAGCCAGGTGGTTAGAGCATTAGCATTCAAGGTTAAATAACCATGTGATGCAGTGTAGTTCTCATAGTTGCCAGCTGTTGAATAGATACTTGATCCCTTGTAAGTTTTGGGAAAGAAAGGCAGCAAGGGAGGGGAGGTGGGCACCACTGTCACAGAATAAAAAGCTGCCGCTAGAAAATACCTTGTTTCCTAACAACCAAAAGATTTACCTTTACCTTTAAACTGTTGTCCTAGACAAGATTTTGAAGGACTTGGCAATAAAATTAAATGTGCTATTTCTGCTTACTGCTGTATGATCTGTGGCAGATTCGGCGATGATGACATTCAAATAGTGCGGCAGTGCTTTAAGTACACAGCTACTGTGCTTACCAGCACTCTGGCTTTTCAAAATGAGCGGAAACTAAAAAATCAAACGCAAGTATGTCACTAGGGCTTTACATGATTGTATAGCGTTTTTCTTTGAAATTTTTACTTTCATTGTCTTCTCAGTTTTCTGCTTCATTCCTGCTTGTCTTTACCATTTATGAAATCATTCACTCAGTTTGGTTATAAGCTTTCCAGGACATTAGTGATGGTGCAATGCCACTTTGGTTAATGGTTTTTGAAGTCTCTATCTGAATACCTCAAAGAACTCTGTTACATAGCAGGTGAAGGGTTGGGTTAAGTTTATCTGTTATCGACAGAAGAGGCCTGTACTATTTCCAACAGTTAAAAATACCTACTTAAAATGTACACAGATGTGAATTCAACAAATATGAGAAGATGGACACATTAGACACATAGAAGTTTTGCATGTTGGCTGGTAAAATCTTATATCACTCAGCAGCTTTAACAGTACTATATCATTTGTGTCATTAACTCTTCCCTTTCATTTCGCACCCATGAATATGAACATCTTCATAACTCTATAGCTCAACTGCGTCAATACACCCATATTGAATGAGTTGAAAAAGGATTGGTATCATATCTTGTAGCTATTATATTTATAGCTGTATTTATGTAAGGGGAAGTATAGATCCAATTAAAAGTTGTATGCAACAAAAATACAAAATAAAGTGTTCTCTGTTGTTTTTAACCCTTTGAGCCCTAAGCCCTGAGCCCCTGAGCATATGGGAGCCTTCCTGCCTGAGCTTCTGAGCCAAAACTGGTTAATAATGGATGTACAATGCTTACTGCCAAAATTTTAGTTGGAACAAACAATATAAGATTGGTCAGCACTTGGAATCATCAGACTCCACGCCATTTGCCTGATATAGCTTTTTCCAGCCATCTTGAGCACCGTCGACATCACCTAAAGCTGTGGGGTCACACCTCCTTTGATCAGTTGAAAATGCAGGCCGTGGTTCATTATCGACATCACTGTCTGTGAGTGTGACCAAATCATCCGATTCAAAATCTATCTTACTGTCAGAGTAATCATTATCGTAATCTTCTTCTGATAAATTATCCAGCATGTCCTTTACTTTCTGCGTTGTATAAATTAAGTGGGTTTCGTGCACACTTCGTTGCTGATTTTACCCCTGATGGGCCAGGTTGAGGTTCTGTACGATTCATGGTAAAAACTCTATTCAATTTTCATCAAAACGTGGTCAAAAAACACAGTGAAAGGTAGCAGACATGTTGTACTAAATATGCTGATGTCAGATAGTATGGCTTCTCTGATTGGCTGGTGAAAATAGGTTTAAACCAATCGCAAAACCCAATGCAAGTGATACACACCGCTTTACTTGTGGCACGGCAATATGACATTTTTTGCTGCCACCAGTAAACCGGTGTTGCGGGCTCAAAGGGTTAAAACATGTTTTATCGATTTAACCATGTATTTTTAGTTGTTTATCCTTTCTTTGGATGAATACTTCAGTTAAATATCCAGATTTGTGCATCATGATTTTCACAGATTGTTTATTTCATTGACCATAATAGCTATTGCATGACTGTTAAACAAAATGGAGCCATTTACCATGTGTACTTGTGTGGTGTTTATAATTTTTCAGGCTCTGCTGCATGTTGCACGCAAGCTCTTCACACGACTGGGTGAGTTCATAGATGATGATATTCAGATGACAGACTCCCTAACTTCTATCAGTAATATCACCAGGTATTTCCATAGCTTGCAATTTATGTTAAAGCCTTTTAAGAAGGACAAGAACTTCCTTCGCAGCCTCTTTTCAATGAGTGAAAGTCATGGTACCAATAATTCATCTGTCAAGCAATTAGAATTGGAATGTGGAAGCTGGCAAATTTTTCATATCTTCAGCAAGTTCACATGCAGACACAGATTCTGAAAAAAAAATTCCTTGTTGCTCAGAAAATATTGAACATGTTGAAAAGAGCTCAGTAGAAGTCTTGATACCCATCAACTTTGCTGAAGAGAACGCTACTACTTGGTCATGAAATATTCACAGTGCTGAAAAGAACTTTGCAGAAACCTTGAAATCCATCGGCTCTGCTGAGAGCATTTATAAAGAGCTGCAGGCACAGTCTACAGGTACTGTTGATGAGCATTTAAAACTGCACAAAGGGGATATGAGTGTTTGTTTTTTTTTTACCAGAAACAAATTCATTTTCCCACATGAGGAAGTTAAGTAGTACATGGAACACAAAAGAAACATCCAGCAGGGACGGTAGTAGCACAAGCTTCAGTACTGAGTTTCTGGGTCCTGGGTATCATGGAAACACCTTTGCTAGAATGTACAGCCAGAACAGATCCAGAAGAGCCAACAGTGTTGCAGTTAGTAGAAAGCCGATTGATATAAATGCTATAAGATGATGTACTTCGGAACTTACGCTTCAGAAAAATTTCACCATAGCAGCAATTTTATACATGTATGATCCATATGTTAAAAGAAATTTTACAGAGCATGCAAGAATAGGCCCCACTTGTATTGAAATCTTTGGCCCACGAGCTTCACATGAAGAATACAAAGACATCACTGCTGATAAACTATCACTGTTAATTAGAAGTTTATCAAATAGTATCTCCAACCAGAAAGATCCACAAGGCAACACAGTGTCTTGGATGGTTAAAGAAGGAACACCAATGAGAAAAGAGGAAGGAGAGAAGAAGATTCTGTTATCAGAAGCTAATAAAGACATTATTCAGCAAGACAGCACTTTACCATCTCAGGCCTCAACTGAGGCTGAGAGAAAGGTGTGCTCTATGACTATAACTGCTATTTATGTGGCATCTGTTGATGAAAGAAGACAGGCAGCAGAAGAGATTGCATCACAGATGTATTACCTCATGAAATAAAAAAAAAGACAGTTTTATCCAGGAGCATGGCATACAATTTTCAGTTCTGGACAGCATGGGCAGTAGTGGGAGTCTGACCGTGCATGATTTAATAGACCTACAGCCTCCAAGTGCTGAGTATTCAGATGAAATCAGAGGTAATTCTAGGCCGCGGGCTTGCGGGATTCCCGCAAAATTTCGCTGAGGGGCGCATAGTCTGAAAGCGCGACCATGCGCCCGCAAAAATACCGTGGCTGGCGCACTTTTGAACACGCGATGCGGCACTTCAGAAATAATTGTTGTCATTCTTCGCACTGGTTTGAAACCAACCCACTAGAATCGATGCTAATGACTGGACAGTTTTCAAACTGACCACTTGTTATCCATCTGATGCAACCTGCTCCAAATTTCGCGCCAGGAAGTAAATTGTTGATGCGCCCACAGCGAAAACATTTGGGATGGGATAGATCAAAGGGTATTGGAAGCAAGCGAGTTGAAAATGAAGTGAACGTGACTTTCAACTCTGTTTGACTTTTCGTTCATGACCAGAAGATGTCCCAGAAAGTAGAAATCGACAAGGACAGGAAGAAACAGAAACTCGTCAGAGTGTGCCACACACATTGTTGGAACTGAAAATGTAGACAACAAAATAGACAAATTGAGACAGAGACTGCACGTAAAAACCACGCATCCAGAGAACCTGTCAGTGTGAATGGCTGAAGAAATGGCCTTGGCTAATGAACGAGGACGAAGGCATGAGATGTAAAGTTGCCTAAAACAATCAGAATAACGTGTTTACAACATACAGATATGGGTGTGTTAAGTACTGAACGAGGACACTGCAGAGACATTCAGGCTTCTGACCACAGGCAATCTTTGGAGGCTGAAATTCTTCAGAAAGATTTCAGCCAGGTAAACTATTTTCAATTCTAATTTATTTCTGTCCTCGTGACCTTTTCGGAACTTATGCCGGTGGTATTACATAACACTTAAAAACAACGTGTTGCAAACTTGATACAACATCACAGGACATAGAAGCTATCAGGGTTGCTTTTGCGACAATCTGTGCAAGAACATTAATGACAGGTTCCCAAAAGATGCAGGTGATGTTGCCTCTGGATTTTGAGTTCTTTCCATGCGCCCCATCTTTTTTTCTGTCTGCAGAAGACAGAACATGCCTGTCTGCAGAAGACAGAACACCCTATGGAGACAAAGAATTAAATATCTTAACAGATTTCTTTGGAAAACCAGCACAAGTGGGCAGCAGATTCAGTAAAATCTTGCTTGACAAACCAGCATGTTTAGAGGAATTGATTGTGGTCAAAGAAACTGTAACGCAGAATGCTTATCGGAGAGATTCCACAAGCTGTTTAAACTGTTATTTGATTTTTAAAGGGATTCATTTCCCAATTTGCTGGTTCTTGGAAAGCTGAGCCTCCTTATGCTATAACACAATGCAGGCTGTGAGAGAGGGCTTCGGCCATCAAAACCTAATAAAGTCTTCTTGTAGAAGTTGTCTCGAGGAGAAACATTTAAACCCCTGCACTAATGAGACATATGAAAAGTGTCTAAACATTAGCTCATAGCCCAATAAGATGGACACAAAGACTAATTGGTTTGCAAATTTAGGATTCTATGATCACACTAATGATGATGAAAGATAATTTATCGATATAAAAGAAAAAGATATCTATATGATTAATCTTCAGTTTCTTGTGTTTAATAAAATATCTTGTGATTAATAAAATATTTTGTTGTATACCAAATATTTATTGGGAAAAGCAGTGAAAATGTGTTTGTTTCGAGGGACCCCTTGTTTCATTTGAAAGGACCCTTTTTTTCCATTGAGAGGGCCCCAGGGCCCCTCTTTTTGAAATCCTAGAATTACCTCTGTGAAGGCTTCCTATATATGTTTACAGTTGGAGTTTGATTCATGGGCATTTTTAATATGTTTAAACTTTTGTTATTATTTATGTTGAAGACCATATAGAATGCAAAAGCATACTCATTTTTTTAATCTATCACACTAATTAATGATTTTAAAGAAATTTAATAAAAATACCTATTCAGAAACTGCCACAGCCAAAGTACAGGGACTAACAATGACAGAAAATGTCAGTTTTTGAAAATGCAAGTGTAGGGAACATTACTGTGCTTGTTGTTGAATGCAGAAAACCTCGGCTTTAATTATTTCCCAACTAATGCATATATTTATGAGTCACTCAGAAGACGATAATTGTAGTATACTACTAAAATCTCAATCACATAGGATTTTGGGACTTTACACAGATGTGTTAGGCTATAGAAGAATAGGTTTCAAAGTAAAATGCATGGCCTTAGCTTCTTATTGCCCCTACAACACACCAATGTCACGTCAAAACCACTCATCTTCCACTGCTGCTGTCATTATGTTTTCAATGACATGAGATTAGACTGTTGTTACTGTCAGTACTGTCAGTTTCCACATTTAAATTCAAATCTAATATGAACTGCAATGTTAAAGAAGATCTCATTAAACTAGTGTGAAAAATAGTTAATTAGCTATGAAGATGGTGACCATTTTTAGTTCGTCCTCTTAAACGGGTGTACGTGCGCACACACACACACAAAATTTTAGCATTTAATCTTTATGTTGAAAGTTTACAAAATTCATTTATAAGGAGGACAGAGTAGCATACACTAAAACTGCTTCTGAATAATATCTCAGTACATTGTATTTGTGGAAAAAAAAGAAAAAACTAAAAGCAAAAGAAATTGAGGGGTGAAAAGAATGCAGCATATCCATAAATGTCACAAAATTAAACAAAATGAATCTTGCTCTACAGTTATATAATAGCAATATGGAGAATGCTTTACCCATAAATTCAGCTTGTAAATCTGTCGCTCCGTGATTTAATATATGTTAATTCCCATGAAAGTTTGGTAAGCTTTGTGCTAGCATTTAATCAGACACATAACATCTTGTAGCATTTGACCACAGTGAATTGGTACAGAAGTTGATTAGTAGGAGTCTGTTAAGTCATCTGCTTGTTCAGCTGTGTTCAGCTCATTTCTAAAGATTCTTGTTTATTTATTTTGGCTTCACAATGATAAGAACTTAGTCTTTATTTACTAAAACTATTACATGTAGGAACTATTATGTGAACACTGACAGATGAAATCTTATCTCATCACTAGCGAGCTGAAATAGCACCACTTTCTTGTGTTCAAGCAGGGTTCAATTCATGCAATGATTACAGGTGCAAAATGCAGACTTTGCAACTTTCATAAGCAATTACATATATAATGCTGTACTTAGATTTAATTTGCTAATATTTATCAATAGCTACAAAACACACAAAGCATTCGGTGTGGTCTGAAAATTTTTTTTAGTAAAAGAATGTTATCCCCAGGCTACAATTTTAGCTAGTCCATGGTTTGGGTAATTGAGAGTACTCAACTTTCCGATTGAGTGTTCAGCTCTGAACATTTACTTTCGTTTGTTGAATTGAAAATTAGAGATTTTTATGTAGATGCTGATATGGAATGTTGTATTTTCTCATTCCTGCTCATTTAAAAAAGATTGTTTAAGTCAATGTCTTTACAATTTATCTCTAAATATCTTTTAGAAAATATAATAAAGCCAAGTCAGGTGGATATTGATGTCAGTTTCTGCCATTTTCAAGATTTTGATGCTGACTGATGCAGTTTGTTTTGTGATTACATTCAGATGATCTGACAAAGTTGTTGAGGGAGATTATGCAAGAAGCTAGAAACCTCACTGATGCTGAAAGGTGAGTTCATAGTGAAATATATCCTTTTGGGCTTTTTGTTTAGACAATTTTTCAAGCATCGTGTCTGAATTTTCAGAACACTGTGGCTTGTCATCAGCTTTCAGGTCCCAAGAATGCAAGGTTATTTCTCTGCGAAGTCATAGTCTTTAATTTTTGAAAAAAGTTTCACTAATGAAAGATACCAATGTAGAGAAAGCTGTAAAATAGTGTGAGCAAGACTTTTGATTAATGCAACAGTAGGGATGCTCTTAAGCACAAGTTTCAGGACCATTGCCTGTTGGAAATGGCAATTATTGTAATATGTGCGCAGGCGCACACACACACACACACACATATTGATTCATCTGCTTTATAGAAGGACATTACAGCTAAGTGAGTCGTCTTGTGTTGATGTCTCAGCTCTACTGATTCTAAACTATTAATGATATATCATTATTGGTTATTGTTAATTATTTAAAATATATTTATTAATCATGGGAATTATATAGAAGGCATGTGAAATAGAGATTTTTCAGTATAAAGATTGATCTTTTTGATTCTTTTCACATAAATCCTCGCATTTTAGTTACAGCTTTTCTTTATTTTTTCCATTCCTACCTCAAATATGCTTTTTTTTTTTTTTGTTCATAGCATGGTGGTGAGTACAGTTTATCCACCTAGTCTTGTGTGTGCAGATGTTCCGTGTTTCTTCTTGATCAGGACTCTGATGAGCTTGTTGCCACAGTATTTGATGGAATTTCTACCAACAACAAGGAGGTACCTTGCTGTCTCTCTTTTATCTGCCTTCTTTTTATCATTGGCACTTGAAGATCTTGCTTTTAGAGCTTTTCAAAATTTGTGCATGGTTTTATTTTGATACCAAAAGATTACACTGGTATATATAGATATATATCAGGCTAGTTATATGAAGTTTGTAAAAGTAATTGCCTAAACATTACTAAGGTCATTGGTGGGTGGTGTTAGAGGTCACACTTTTCTCAGGGCCTGTTTTCTTGTGAGCATGGTCTCACTCTCCTGTCACTCTCCTATCACATTCCCAACAGGTAGGTCAGCTGGAGACTGCAACTGCACATTTAAACGCTTGTGCTCTAATTAGCAGCTGTTGAGATATTAATGTAACAAGCTATATAAGCTTAAGTTAAAAATAGCAGCATAAAATTAAATACATTTTAAAGGTAAGGGTGGACAAGAAAATTGTTTATAATTGTGTTTCAAAATCTATTAATAATGATTTTCTGGTGCAGTGGCAGAAAATTGAAGATTTTTTTTTTCCTCATTTGTTTCTTGATATCAATCCAGCATGTATATTGAGCAGCAGATCTGCATGCAGTAATCTTTTATTTTATGGTTTGCTCTCATGTTCCTCTGAGCTTCTTAGCTTGCTTCATAGTCTCCACTCAGAGCCATGTCTCTTTCATTCTCATAAAGACCAACAAAAGGTGCAGTTAACCAAGTCGTCTAATAGGGCTAAGACTGAGCACACAGATTTGGTTTACTGTTTTAATAAAGCCCAACATGTGTTTCTATTATTATTGTCTGCTTACTGTCTTGATCTGTCAACCTGTCTCCTGCTCTTCTTTTTCTGTGACCTTATAATGTCTTCTGTCCATAATAAATGCATCTGTGCGCATACATTTGTGCTTGTATGAGTGAAAGATAGAGACACCAAGTGAACGATACATGTGTGTATGTGTTGATGTGTATACTTTGTGCATATCAAGAGTGTTTGTGTGTATACATACATGGGCTTAATCTTGCACACACTGTTTTAGGTAGTGCACAGTTTTTTAAAATCATTTCTTCTTTAATTACATAAAGATCCATGCAATGCCTGCAGATTCAGTTTAGTCAAAGCTTGTGGTATACATGTATTGACAGAGACCTGCTTGTATAAATTTAAAGACCTACCTGAATGGTTTCCGTTTTTTGCAGATATCTGTAGATATAGGTGATATAAAACTAACTGTAAATTTCAGCCTCTAAAACCCATCCGTTAATTAAGTATCTGCGATCAACGAGCACCGCTAACAGTATACTATATATGTCACACTAGTGCACCATTCACAATATTGGCAGCCGTCAACACCAAACACAGAGAGACAATGAGCGACAGTTTGGGTTATTCAGACGTTGAAAGTCTGCATTTCTTGTGCTAAAGTAGCAGTTTTCGAGAACCACAAGAAATGCAGTGTCCAAATAACCCGAAGTGTCGCTCATTCTCTCTCGCTGTTTGGTGTTGACTGCTGCCAATGTTTTGAATGGTGCACTAGCATGACGTAGTACGCTGTTAGCGGTGCTTGTTGATCGCAGGTGCTAATCGTAGTTGATAATTAACAAGCAGGTTTTGGAGGCTAAAATTTACAGGTTTTTGTTTTATTTCGCCTACAACTACCGATATCTGCAAAAAACGCAAACATTCAGGTTGGTCTTTAAGAACACTTGAGTGGAATGTCTGTTGATAGAAACTTCACATGGGTCCTGGTTTTAACAATTATTTTTAAATTTCACAGAACAGTTAGTAACACTTCATTTGCTCCATTGTTGCCTGCAGTCAGAAACAGAAGTAGCCATTAAAGTTTTCAATTGCAAAACTTGTTTCAGTGGATTTTACGGAATGGGGTAAGCAGTGACTGATTGGTGTACTCCACAAGTCCACATTTAGTTTCTCTTCTGTGTGCACATACTTTCTCCTTTGCAAAGCTGTTTTTTTCGTGCCTACACATTAGCAAAATGCTGTGTTGCAGTCTTCCCTGCGCAAAGCTTTCAGTCTATTTTTCCTCTGCAATGTTCAGTATGATCTATTAAAAGTATGTCTTATCTGGCTTTGGTCTTCTAAATCAACAGTTGTATAAAAGATGTTCACCTGAGCTTTACAGTGACTTCATTAATTTACACAAAAATATCTCAAGATGACAGATGTTGTTGAGAGAGGGCTGAGGCTTGCCTTTCTTTCACTGTTCGATTTTGAATTTATTTATATATTGGAGTTGCAGCATGTGGAACCATTCATTCTGATATGAAGGAACTATTATTGTACAGATGGCATTGCCTTCACTGTGGAAGATATCATGTGTGGGAGATTTCTTTTGCAAAAAAAACCCAACTATTTCTCTTAAAATAATAGTCCTTTGGAAGTTTAGAAATCAGATAATTTGTTTGCCAAGTTCCCAGGGTGGTGTTACGCAGCTTCCACCTGTCACTGAAGCCATGGCGGTACAGTCCCCCACCCACTCCTGGGGTCCAAGGCCAGACTTCATAGGCTTGCTAAGTGTGTATCCATGTGTGAAGTGTGATTGTGTTTGAGAGCATGTGTAAGTGTGTGTATGGGTGTGTGTGCGATTGTGTGTGAATGTGTGTATGCGTGTGATGACCGTATGTAAATATGTGAGTGTGTGCATCTACGTGCATGATAGTCCTAAAGGTACGCTGTCTGGTCATGGCCTTCCTAAGTGGGTCAGGCGACTTCGTAACTTGCGATGTAACAATAGGTTCAGTAGCCACTGGCGGGACAGGTCAAGGCTGGCTATTACCTACACAGTCTTGTGAGCCATTTGACCCCTACCCTCTACAAAAATAAAAAAAATAAATCAGTACACTACTAGAGTGCTACACAGCGTACAAACTCAAGAAAATACATTAAGTATTCAATTCTAATTCATGCCATAGCAAGTTCATAGAAACTGTTTTTCAGTAGAATATTCTAGCGTGGAAATATCTGTACATGACCCCAAAGGGTATGGGATGTAATAAACCATTGACTGGGTGTGACTTGTTGGCCATGATTGTACATGTCCTGCATAAACTGCTCAGGACAGAGATTGTGCCTGCAGAGGGCAGGTCACAGCCAGTAGTTCTGCTAGCCACACACACCACCTGGCTGTTGAACTTTCTGCTTCTGGGTGGTACTGCTGTACCAGATAGTCACTGAGATTGTCAGCACACTTCTGTTCACCACCTGATAAAAGCAGACCAGAAAAGCCCTCCTGAAGATGAACTTCTCCAGCGGGCATTAGAAATAGAGTTGTTTTTAGGCCTTCGTGATGAGAGATACCACACAAGGGAGTTGATTTTAGATGGCAGTTCACTTGGTCTATGGCCTTTCTGTTGATCAGAGGTTCCACTGGGCTTCTGTTCCTGAGGAAGCCAACTTCCATTTGTCTAGTCTTAGAGATGTTGAGCTGCAGACTGTTTGCACTGCACCATACTAGCTGGTGATTCACCTCCTGTCGGTATGCAGACTGTTTGCACTGCACCATACTAGCTGGTGATTCACCTCCTGTCGGTACACAGACTCGTCATTATTTGTTATGAGACTTTCAACCTTAGTGTCTGTGAATACAGCAACACAGCATGTTGGGGAAAAATATGCACATGAAAACTGTGCAGAACTGATGTAATAGTATTTTTAAAAAAAACGGGGGAATATTGATTTGGTGCACCTACCCCCAGATCAAATTAGATGAATAAATTATCAGAAAACTGATATAATTGAAGATGAGCTTGATAAGCATTAGCTTATGGAAAATGTTCAGATTTTAGCCAAATGCATTAGAAGATTAATTTGATAATTGTTAACATTCATTTGCTGTAAAGAGGCTGTCATAAAACCTACACCAGTTTTTGAAGGGAGATTATGCTAGCAGGATGAAAGGGCATGCATGTTAAGTGCATGCTGTGTATGGATTATGGTTGATGCATTAAATAAACAAAGCTCCTTTTAAAATGAAATCAGAAAGCTTTTAGTGCATTAGTTTTTCATTAAAAGAGTTTGTAGCTTTTAGCAAGGAGAAATGATGCCGAAACAGTTTTACCATTTCTAAAACCTACATTTTCACAAGATTTCACAGCATGCCTACTATCGTGTCCAGGTGTGAAATAAAGTCTATCTGTATTAGTTTATCATCTCAGTTGTTTAACTTTTCAGCTATAATTGTGCTTTTCACTTCTGTCACTGTCTTTACACCATCTACCACAGTTTGGTGCAGAGTTTTTTTTAAGAGAAAAAATGAAAATGGAAGACAAAGTCACTAAACAATAACCTTTTCTTCTCAGTCTTCTCTTTTTAGTCATATTTTCAGTTTTTTATTCTTCTATAATAAGACCACTTAGTGTAGCACACTCTTTTTTTTCTTTCTTTTAATTTGGGAGGAATATGTAGAATTTTGAAGTTGCTGCTCATTAGCAATCATGGTACCTGTCGCTGGTTACCTTTGCATTTATCAGTGCTATTTGAGTTATTGTTGCTTTATTTCTATTGTAGAAAATTTTGGTTGTTTGATCCACCAGCTGTGGTCGATCAGTTTGTTCTCGTTATAGGCCAAACGCCAAAGGGAGCTCTTTGTTATAGAAAAAAAAATCCTTTTTTCTGAACTGAAGAGAGGAAGATTCTGGCGCATGAGGACCAATAAATAAATGTACCAGTATTCTGCATGGTTATATTAACATTTTATGTCAAACAGCATGTCATAGATATTACAAAAATACATGGAAAACTTGATCTCTGTTAGTGCTGTAGAGATTGTTAGGGTCATTGTAGAAACATCTGTAGTGAAAAAAAAACTGTGTCTTTTGGCTACAAACATGGTCTTTTGTTTAAATCCTGTATCAGTATAGACTTGAAGATGTCGTTAATCCTGGTGCCTAGCATGTGCTCTTGCCTACCCTTACCTTAAATTTTCACATCATTTAATTATAATTAGCCAAACTAATCAAACTGCACCCTAATCTTCCATCTCCCAACACTTTGTTGTTTTAACTTGGAATGTAGTGTTAGTCTTTCATCCGTTTGTAGTGCCTTTTGTAAAAGTTTGAAAGAGTTATGCTTCTAACATACTTTGGCCCATATAATCTACTCCGGTACATTTGTGCAGACACTCCAGAATGACTAACAAGGCTGCCTTGCAGGTTTAATAGTCTTAGTTTTATTTCAGTCTTTTGTTTTTTTATTTTTGTCCAACTGTTTAACTCCACCAGTGATAATAATCCACCAAGGGTCTTCAGACATGGGATTTTATAAAGAACAATGGGACATCCACAAAGAAAAATGTTTTTTTCTGTTACAGGCACAAGCAGAGATAAGGCTACCAAAAACACAAGGAATTGCAGGCCATGTGGCTACCACAGGTAAAAATAAATGCATTAACAAATTTAATATTTGAAGCACATAGATCTGTGTTTGTGAAGATATATATTGGGTTGTTGAAAAAGTCATGATGCATTTTTGCAATAGATGATGCTAGTCCATTTTTAGAAGTGCCAGAGTCATTCACATCTAAGTTATTGTACCTCATTTGGCAGCTGACTGTTCTAGCTTTTCAAAACATAAATTGAGCAATTTGGTTGAGTTTGGGAGATTTTACAAGATAAAGATGGAAGATCAAGCTGTGCGTTTTTGCAATAGTTTACTGTTTTACTTCTGTAAAGGGAAAAACTCGCATCAAGCTTGTGAAAAGTTACGTCACAATGCTCTACAAGAACATTAGTGCCAATGATGGTTCACAAAGTTTTGTGCTGGTGATTTCGGTCTGAAGGACTCTCCTCAGTTATGGATGTTCCCGATGTTGATGACATCATAATAAAAGCATAGCTCAAGTCAAACCCAGGCTACACAACCCTTGAGAATGCAGAAACATTGAACATTCATTATTCAAGCATTTACGTCGACTTGAATAAACTGTGACACGTAAGTTCAGATGAGGCCATAAGTCAGCACCTTCTTCAGGTTTTTGACAATAAAGACAGGTCCTCCTATGAACAAAAAATTATGAAGCTTACTGAAAGATGGCAAAAGGTTATCAAACAAAACACGCATTGATCTTTGTTCTTTATATAAATAAATGCCTTTAGAAAAACAGAAAAATTCGGACAACCCAATATATATAGATATTATGCAGAGCCTTAGCATTTTGGTCATTGTAGAGTAAAGTGTTCAAGACAGCGCATACAGTTTTATCTCCGAACCAACATTTTTGTCATGGCTATGCCCATCTCCGCACCCTCTCAGCCTTTCCTTCCAAAACCATATCAGGGGTGAGGTAATCCATTCAACGGCGGGTCAACAAAGGGAAGTAAGCTACGTAACATGGGTATTGAACCACCCAGGTGCACATCTCTAGCCACAATTCTTCACATATAATTCTGGAATCAAAGAAGTTTGAGTTATCACGAAGTAGGCAAGAAAATCTGTTGACCAAGAGGCAAAATAAATACTCTTCTCATTGGGAGTGCAGTCAACATCCTTCACACACACACACACACACACAGATCAGAAATCTAATCACATATGGGAAAAATATATTGATGAAGCACAAGACCGATAGATGAGAAAATGTGAAAATTTCATGGGCATAGATGAGAAACAAGTTTTAACTGCAGAGAAATGGAGACAATCCCATGAAGTCAAAAATATCCTTGGACATGATGGCTGAGATGAGCAATCGGCTGCAGAGACTGTTGCTGGAAAAGTGGAAACAAGAACAATTGAAAACAGGTGCACATAGGAACAAAAAGCACAATGCAACAGGAGACACCAAAGTTGACACAGATCCAGCCAGTTAGGCAAATGTGTGTGTGTGTGTGTGTGTCTGTCATTAGCATTTCGTAAGATTGAACTTTGTAAATATTTCTTGTTTCAGGTACTCTGCTCAACATCAAAGATGCTTACTCACATCCTCTGTTTTATCGTGGCATTGATGACTCTACAGGCTTTAGAACAAGGTGCAAAAAAAAAAAAAATTCGCTTAATTTTTTTTTTCCCCATCACGATCCCCACGTAATTTAATTTGTTTTGTCTTTTCAATTACATAATTAAATGTTATTATTTTTCTGTTATGCTGCTTTATTAACAGATCATAATTATAGTTCAATCCCACTTGTAATTGATATACAACACACTGGTTTCTTTCTATATGTCAAGGCTGTGTACAATTTCCTTCCATTCACTTTGTCTAATTTCATTTTGTAAAGTTTAGCTTTTTTGTGATAAAATGTTTTTTGTAGTAGCATGTTTTAAATGGTCCCACACACTAACTGTAAAGGTATTTAATAACTTTCAGAAACATTTTGTGCTTTCCAATCAAAGATGAAGAAGGTATGTAAATATCCAGCGTTGTGGCTTTTACAACGTTTTTTTTCATAGACTCAGCACATTATTATAGACTCAGCTATTATTATAATGTGTTAAGAAACTGATATAATACAAATCATTTTAAAAAAGTATCTAGATGTGTTTTTCCATTTTCTCATCATATCTGTTGCTGGTGCAGTTCTATGCATTGTTTACAGGCGTTGTTCTTGGTGTGGCACAGCTGTGCAACAAGAAGACAGGAACATATTTCACCACTTTTGATGAAGACATAGCTTCAGCATTTGCTGTGTATTGCTGCATCAGTATCAGTCATGTACGTAGCTATTTCTTTGAAAGTGGTCAAGTACTTACTTCCTTGATGATGAACATATGGGATAGTTGGAAATATTGAGCTTTTTTGTAGCAAAATCTTTAAGGGATCAGAATTATAAGACTGATAATAGATTTTGCCTTTTTGTGTAATATTGAGTATGTCTTGTATCATTCGGCATTCAACATTGATCTTCAGTTTCTCCTTGTCCATTTTTCTCCCCCTAAAAAAAAACCAAAACCATTTTATAAGTTCCAGCAGTTGGAATGGGTAGTCTAGCAAGTAATGTCCCCCCAAAAGACCATTTTATGTTACACTAGTTGGAATGGGTAGTCTAGCAAGTAATGTCACCCATCAGCTAAAAGTCAGGACTTGTGGCTTCCCCATGGATCCAGATGGATGCTACATTATTTTCCCCTTTATTATTGTCCCTTCAGGGAATCATATTCTATCTTGCATTTTAATGCACCAACACAAGACTTTTGAGGATGTGTCTCACAAATAAAGTTATTGATTCTGTCCCATAACAGAGGTGTGGATCAGTAAGTGCTGAGGCTGCACTCAAGAAGCTGATTGCATAATTAGTCACTAAGTGCTTCTTGCATTGAGTGTTGATTCAGTTCTCTGGCTGATTTCAAACGTTAAAGAAAACTGTTGCAGTCTTGATACCCTTTGTTCTTAGGCATCCTAGCTCCTGTGAGCATTTTATGGACTTATAAATGTGCTGCAATCAATTTTTAAGGATAGATATAAGTTTTCAAATGACTATATACACACAAATTCATCCATGTACCTTTTTTTGAAAAATAAAATTTGAAGATTAGTGTGTTAGTGTAGGTTTAGTATCTGCAGTGAGATGAAGCAGGAGGGATTCATGACTGATGCTACAGGCATTTGGAGTCATTTGTTATTTGAAGTTGAGTCATATTAATTTACAGAATGATGCCTAATAAATCTTTCCAAGTATGTGGAAGACATACTGGCTGATGAGCACAGCCTAAGTTAATCTAAGCCTAAGTTGCCTTAGTTGATAAATATATTTGATTTATCTAGTTTGTTAGTGTTGTATACTTTTAAAGGGTTTTCCCTGCAGTTTATAGGCTAGAAATTATTGAAGCCTTTATTATGTTACATGATGGGTATACACACATCTTTGCAAATTTATGTGTGCACACATTTTGTGTATGAAGGAGAAAGCTCTTGTTCTTGTAATTTTGATAATTTTTTGTTCTATGACTGGAGTTGATGAAGCATTACATGATTCTTCTGTAGTCTACAACAGTTAGTGTTATTGAAACAAGTTTTAATCTTTTCCTAATCATTATAAATGTTCTTCTCTCAGCAGTTTCCTTGGTGTTTTCACAGTTGATATATCCAGAGAGAGTGCCAAACTAAAGTTCTTAGCCAACGTTCTACTCATCTGATCTAAACTGCTATGCTATATCTTTTTTGCTATGAAAATTATTTACAGTCACTGATGTACAAAAAGGTGATCGATATTCAGTACCGAAACAGTCTGGCCAATGAGCTGATGATGTTTCATATGAAGGTAAAGGTCATAAATGGTGTAAAAGCCTTGGCCTTGTCAGCATGACTGCATTAGATCTGATTTTGTTTGCCATAGCACTGGTGCACCTTTTGTATGTCTGTATGGGGAGAATAGCTCTGTGACTTTTTCCCCTCACCGTAGCTTGTGCGCAGTTGCAGTTTTCTTGAAGATTAATTTAGTTTTCCTTTATACTCTTTCTAGCTGATTTCTGCCATCTCCTGAAATGCCATGAAGATGGCAAAATATCGTGTGACTAAAGTATACAACTAGGTACCAGAGGAGGAGGAAGATACTTGCAGAAAGCAAACCCTAGTATGTAGAATATGAATGCTATGAACATCAAACCTGTCATATCAGCGCCTGCAATTTTTGTCCAGCACAAAGTGATGGGAGAAGGCAGAAATCTGTTTGCTCAGAACATAGTACAGTCAAGCTTTGTAGTGTAGCTAGTGTCTTGCTTATTTTGTTTGACTTATTTTTTATTATCTGTGTTTACATCTGCTTTTTCCAGTGTCTCATATACAAGAAGCTACGAGATACTCAACATCGAAATAAATTAGCAAATGAGCTCATGATATTTCACATGCAGGTCAGTAGACAAAAGTTACCTCCCATCCACCCCTAACCCTGTAAACCCAGTTCAACACCCTTTGTGTATGCTGAGCCTTTGCTCTTTAACAACAAAACTTGCTTCAGCTTCTGCAGTTTGTTGAAATTAAAATGTATTGCTGCATTACTGTCTTAAGAGAAAAATAACGTGTATTGCAAAGAGAAACCATTTTCTTTTTATATTGTTGATTTTAGATTTTGCATTGAAACAGAATTAGACAAGTTTCCTTTCTTTTATATGGATGAGCACTGGAAGCGTTGGATACTTTAAAAAGAGCTTGCTGTAAATGTCTGTGATATGGAGGTGTCCTGCATACAGCCTGATTGAAGACAAGGCTGACATTTTGTCTGTGCAGCTCTTTCATCACCCTTGTGCAGTGTTCTTGCAAGTGTGGTAACAGCCAAGAGGGTTGAGTGCATATATGACACATGTCTATACTCTAATCTGGCCCTATCTTATTTGACATTTTTATCACTAACTGAGAATATTGCTATCATGAAAATGATGCAAGGCATCACACAGAAGAGAATCAGCATTGAAGAATTCATACTGGCCCTCAGTAGTTCTGTGTGCCCTGCCTGTAGCATGCAACTTACTGACTATTCTATGAAAATTATTTTCATAATGAACAATAGTCTGGCATATAAAGTGGATATAACAGAAAAGCTGCAAGTCTGATAAACAGCATTTGAAAAGCATCATGTCTCATGATGAAGAGCTGATGAACAAATGGCTGTTTGGGGACAAATAACTGTTGCTCTTATCAAAATTTTGTTTGCATATGCATGTCCTGTCTTTTGATTGTATCCAGTTTACTTTTTTGTTATTCAGTGTTCATAGTTATTCAGCTTTTGCATTCATACAAGTTGTTTTTATTACTGTAGAAAAACATATGTTAGCTGATAAGAAAAAGCTACAAATTTTTCTAAGCACTAAAAACAGGTTTATCAAATCTCAGATGCAGACATTTAGTTTTTCATGTAACTTTATCAACAGTAGCCTAAATTGATAGACATTACGCAGTAAAACTACAAGCTGATAAGGCTTTAAGCCCAGGAAGTAGATTATTTCATTTGCACATTTTTGGTTTTCTTATGGTGAAGTACAACTGGAATTATCCTTAATCTCTTCCTTGGCATGATGTAGACAAATTGCTCAAACTTGTGCATGCTATTTTTTTCTAAGAGTATGTAGAAAATTTAGAACATTTTTTTCTTTGTAGAATCACAATTCCCTATCCATTTCTTTTTATCTCAAAAAGATTTTACATTCTTCATATAAATTAGTATTTATATGTTAATAGCATTCTGGAAGAAATTTTATCAGTTCATCCATATGTACATGTTGTAAATAAGGATGTAAGATGCATTATTCTTTATAATTAAAAGTGATTGTTCTATCAACTGAAACTTTCTGTTATGAAACCATGAAAACTGACTAGTTGAGTAGAAAGTTCTTTCTCTACATGTATGCAGTACTGTGATGCAAATATTTATATTACGAAATTAAGCATTTACGAGCATACACAACAGCTTATTTTCCATACTCGCAGCAAATCCCAACAGAGGAGGTGACAGAGTTGGCTGGGAAAAAGATTCCAAACATCAAAAAGATAAACCCAGTATTTGACCAATTTGTCTACCCTCCTCGGTCCTTAGCTGAGACACAGACTCCTCTAGTGAGCATTCTTTTCTTTGTGCATAGTCACAAAATGACTATTCTTTATCCAGAATAAAACAAAAAAAAAATTAAGACAAATGAACATAAGTGCATTACTGTTAGTTCAGTGCTCAGTACCTCATTTCTGTTATTAGTCAAGCTGACTTTTTGAAAACTGTTGAAAAGCCATTAAGAATTTTGTTTAAGGACATTGCTGTATTGTGTGTGCATTTTGATGCCATCTGCTCTCCTGTGTAACTTTATTCTGCTGTTGCATGTTTCAGGCCTGCATGTCTATGTTTGATGACCTTGGGCTTAGTACAAGATGGAGACTGAAACGGGATACTTTAGCAAGGTAAACCCATCATCTGGGATGAGTAGCCTGCTTTTCTCAAATCACAAAAACCTGCTTATGTGAGAATGTGGTTTAAATTATTCTTTGACTGCAGTTGCTAAAAATCTTGATGGCTGGAGGCCTTATCTAGCAACAAGCAAACTGGTATGCTTATACAGTGGTGGTAATATGGTTTCTTCTTCGTACTGTACCAGATGACATGACTGTGAGAAGTTATCCTGACTAGCTACCTCAATCTCTCACCCCGGGCAGCTTCCCTAGTCCAGGCAAAAGCCATGAGTTTGAGCTGTAGCAACTAGCCTTGCTTTCTCTCGTAATTTAGCCCTAAACGAGATTTTTAAAGCAATAGGTTGGCACTCAAATTCTACGTTAATTCGGTTTTATCTGAGAGACCTTGCACTTCACTCTGATTCTCTGGACGCGGTCAGGAGTGTGTCTGTGGCGCAGCATATTGCCCACAGCATATCTCGACCAGCTGAGTAAGCCAGCTTGGCAGGGCTTGCCGCTCGGCTGCCCAGCTGGAATTGAAGGTATGTAAAAAAAATTTATTCTCATAGTCATGTCATCTGGTACAGTACAAAGAAGAAATACGATTGTTCATGGTAAAATTCCTTTCTTCAAGTACTTACCAGATGACATGACTGCTATAGTTCCCTCCCACTTCTCTATTTAGTATGGCGAGAACTGGAGAGGAAGTGAGCTCACAGGCTAGATTGGGTGGGATGGGGGGTGAGTTGAGTTTGTGTTCTTCCCGGTCATTGGTCATTGGTGACCAGTCGGGAACGGACAGCTAGAATTGAGGTAACTAGTTGGGATAACTCCTCATAGTCATGTCATTTGGTAAGTACTCGAAGAAAGGAATTTTTACCATGAAAAATGGTATTTTTGAGGGAGTTGCCTACTTTGCCAGTAAGGGTCATTTTGGCTGTTCAATTAAGTTACTGTTCTCTTGACAGGTTTTTGCTCATGGTAAAGAAGGGATATCGCAACCCTCCTTACCACAACTGGATGCACGCTTTTGCTGTGGGTCACTTTGGTTACCTGTGCATCAAAAACCTCAAGCTGGATGATTTACTGGAGTAAGTGACATTGAGGAGTTGATAAGGAGGTTGCTGCTTTCAATATCTCATTTCTTTGCACATTTTTACATTTTCTCTATCTCACCAGGGATCACCAGAGATCACACCCAAATTTAGTGCAGATTTGTGGAGAATACTGCTTGAGAGAAAGATAAATAGATGTAGGATATATCTTAAAAATAAAAGCTAGTGAAGATGTAACAGGGTGACCTACCACACGGCACAACACAATACACAACGCGTGTCATAGGTTGTTGAAACCTTTTTATTCTGGCGACCGCTTGCTGGTCAGCTGTACACAGTACACAGTATTCATAGCGTAACGTAACTATCAAGGACTTTATCAGCCGGGCTGCTGGCTTGCGTCCTTCTCACGTGTTACCTTCTTGACTTCTCTCTCTCGTCCCTCCCTGTCAAGCTTCTCCCTTCCCTTTTATATCCCCGGGGAGGGCTAAAGTGGCAGGGGTGCCCGGCCGTGTCGGACGGCAGCGCTGCTGTGTCCACCTGGGGAAGGTGGTGTTGAGGGGTGTCGCCCCGTCCTTCTCTCGTGGCTCCCCTCCACCCTCCCGGACCCAAAACAAACCCGGGGGCCAATCACCGCTAACTGGCCACCTTACTGGCCAATCGGCCTTCAGCTGGCCAAGAGGCCAGCTTCTATCACAAAGATGTGCAGATCTGCACACCAGCCACAATTATTAATTTAATATTTTTCTTTTCTTGTAGTTTAGTAAAACTTCATTGACTCAAACTTTTGTAAAGAATAAAACTGTCCCAGGTTATAATAAATTCCATATGATGACTTCTTACAATTGGGAGCATAGCCTTCTTCCAGAAAGCTACCTCTCTGTTGGCAGATCATGAGCATTCTCAAGAAAGTTGAAGAAAACACCATTTAAAACTGAATATTTTAAGTTTTCTATTAGCAACATGTTTTATATGAGAAAGATACTATATTAGATACTATATTAATATATTATCAAAAGAGCCCCTAATTGATTGTGCAACAAAATGAAACTGCATGCATGGGATTTTCCCAAATATAAAATCATTGAGACTGTCACACTTCATTCTGAACTTGACACCAATGTTATGTTTTAGTGAGGTGTCTTGAGGTTGTGTGTATATATATATACTTTAGAGATGAAGCCATGGTCTATAAACTGTTACATTACAATCTTTCAGTGACATCGAGTTACTGGCTTTTTTTGTGTCATGTTTGTGTCATGACATTGACCACAGAGGGACCACAAACTCTTTCCAAGTGAAATCTGTAAGTGCTTGATCCTTCTTTATTATGTTTTTAACCAATAATGAGGAATATTAGATTATTGCAGCCAGTAGAAAGTTCAGTGTTGGCATTTTTGTAGGTTTTTCACCTTTGTAGTACTTGTGTTTGTTTCTAAGCTATCTGATCTCAGACTTGGGTGAGGAGGTGGGTTGAGGACATTTAATTGTATAACAATATTTAATGATTTACATTTTTTGTTTACCAGCAATCAGTACTTGCTGCACTGTATAGTTCAGAAGGATCTGTAATGGAGGTAGGTTTATTGAGTGTTCACTACGTAGAGATTTGAACTTATTGCAGAGTGGCATGGACCTGCCATAATAAGAATGAGAATTTTTTCTGTTAATTATTTAGGATCAAAATATGTTGGTATGTTTCACATTTTTATGTGGGATTCAAGTGCTGCAAACAAAATGACATTTTTGAACTTATTAATTAACATGATCAATTGTTTTGAGGTAAGGGTGGTGGAAATTGTGCATAATTTCCATGGTTTGTTGCTGTTAATAAAGTATAGTAAATCATTAACTAATAAACTACCATGTGGTAGGATCCTATATGTTGTTTTTAAAAAAAAAAATTTTGTAAAGTGCTGTGAGCCATTAGGGAAGAGCACTCTATTAGTGATCATTATTATTATTCATAATTATTATTAGATGTGTGTTAGAGAAACAGCATAAATCAGTATTTAAAAACATTAATTATATTGCAGAGACATCACCTGGCTCAGAGCATGTGCATTTTGAACACTGAGGGAAGCAACATTTTTGAGAATCTTACAAGCAAGGTATTTTTTAATGTTCTGAAGAAGAATAAAATCACTTTTATATAACTTTCTCATTAGTTTGAGAAATAAGAAGGCTTTACAGAAATCTGCACCAGTGTGAGATTCAGAAAAGAGGAAATGAATAGCTTACTTCCTTGCTAAAAGCAGTAGTCATATTTGTGTTTGCTTTCTTTAAAGATTTACTGCCTTAATGAAAGAAATAGTCATGCTTAGGTTTTATTTATTTAAAGATTTAATGCACTAATGAAAGCAATAGACATATTTGTTGTTATCTTCAAAAGTGTATAGATCTAATAAAAAATATTTGTCTGAGTTAGTGTGGATTCAATCTGACAGTATGTATGCCTGTTGATACAGATCAGTGTATAATTTAATACCAGACACTGCTATTCACTATCTACCATTTTGCGAAGTTGATGGCTAGACTTCTTGGTGCACCGTTTGCTGTTGTCATGTGTCAGTGACTTGGTGAGTTGCTATTGTGTGATTTGATAGGAGTACCAGCAAGTGCTTGACTTAATGAGGGACATCATTCTAGCTACAGATCTGGCCCATCATCTGCGCATATTTGATTCTCTTCAAACCATGGCAACCAGTAAGATGAAAAGATTTTTAAAAATATTTTAAGCATTTAAATTTAAACATAAACTCTCGATCTTACTCCAATGAAAATAAAATATTTTAAGCATTTAAATTTACACATAAACTTCCTTCTTACCCCTTTGAATTTTGTGTGGTTTTTGCAGCATTCAACAAACTGTTCTTTTATTAAGTTCAGTGAGGAAAGAATACAAAGGAAAGGAGTCTTAGAGGCTTGAGACTAGGTCATAGAAAGTACAGAATATTCTAAACTTCTGGTTTAACAAGATGTGATCTATGGGAGTCTTACATTTAAAATTCATCTTAAAAAATGAATTGCACTAATGAAAATGGTTTTACAAACATCAAAAGTGCTTAGTACTAGCAGAGTATCTAGCAATGCCTGAGAGTGATTTATCCTATGAAAACTCTTGCAGATGCAAATTTTTTCTTATCAACTTTAGATGTATCACTTGATCTGAATGAGGAAGCTTTTTTCAGTTTAGTAATTGACATGCATGGCATCAGTGTAGCAAAGTAGTGAAACACTTGTTACAACCAAAAGCAATGCATTTATGATCAAGTAGTACTGCTGACATAAAGTCTTTGAGGTTGGGTCCCCCAGGAGCTTAATAATCTTAATTTTGTTCAGACTATCATGTACTCAGGATTTGTCCACCCATGTCTTGATTGCTTTCCCTCCTCTCTCTTTCTCAGTCTTTCTTGCTATCTCTTTTCCTCATGCTTGGGGCCCTTGAGGACTAGATGAGGGGGGCATAAAAAAATTATGCCAACCCTTTTCATGTGCAGGAGAGTCACTTGCATTTATGCAGTCTTGATAACAAAAGTGAGATCATTTACATGCATATGCCCAAATGCAAAAACATAGCAAACTGTAAAGATGTTCAGATCTTAGTGGGCTGACCATAAGAGAGTGGAGTGACAGACCAGATGAGAGTGGAGAAAACAGGATTGTTGTTTCCATAAATAAAAGGAATATTCCTGCAAAATGTGCTGTGTTATCAACCATAGCCATAAATGAAAGGAATATTTCTGCAAGATTTGGTTGTGATCAGACAAATAGTGTGTTATTATCTACCATAGCCATAAAGAAACACAGAATTGCCACACTCTGCTTTACTTCTGCTTGTGCTTTTGATTGATAGTATGTGGCTGGTCTTTAGATAATGCAGAATCTTATTATGCTGTTTTTATGATCATAGCATGTGCTTTTTTTTGTAAAGCACTGTGGGCCATTTAGGGAACAGCTCTTCATAGGTAGTCTTCATTATCATTAATATTATTTACTAGATATATGCAGGGATATTGTTGACATGTTTTCTTGGAATTTCGGCCATGGCTTTAACAAGCACGTGTGTATTCGTCAACAGAAGGATACAATAAGAATGATCCCAAGTGTCATAACCTGCTGTTGTGTTTGCTGATGACGGCTTCAGACTTGTCTGACCAGACCAAGAGCTGGAACAACACCAAGCACATAGCTGTAACCTTCATACTTCATGTTTCTTAGCCATAAAGTTCATTCTTCACAGAGTCATTATCGTTAGAAACCATTGCCACAGTTCTCTATATCCAGCAGAGAGCCAAAGTAACATAAGAGCTCCAAAAAGTGGAGTCAATAATGAAAATTTTCAATTTTAAATTACATGAAATCATACCATACATCAAATAAGACACAAGAGAACATATTTATTTGCAGTAAGTTGTGTGTGTGTGGATGTTTTATAGGAAGAAGATAAGAGAATATGAACAGGGTAATGCAAATATGAGTATGTTTGTGTTTGCAGGTACTTATTTATCAAGAGTTTTTCTCCCAGGGAGACCTTGAAAAGGCACTGGGTGAAAGCCCTATCGAAATGATGGACAGGGAAAGAGCCTGTGTCCCTGACCTGCAAATATCCTTCTTGGACAATATAGCCATTCCGGTTTATAGGTGTGTGAAATGCAGTACCTTGTAGCATCTGTGTTACACCAAAGACAAGAAAAGGCACATACATGGTTGCTTACCTGTCCTATGTTTGGCTGTATGTGTGTGTAACAGTATTGACACAGGCTCCCACATGCATTGTCGAAATTCAAACTCAGACCCCTAGGGTATGTAATCTTTATTGTGGTGACTGCTTTCTTGTCGTCTGCTACTACTAGTGAGATCTCAAAACAGACTTTAATGACTGGAGAGTGCCCAGTCTGTCAGCCTGACTTTGTTCTCCACTTGGCTGCTGGTTGGGAAGGGCAAGGCTGCTTCTTGGTATGCTCTTGAAGTCTCCAAGTGCTGTCTCAGGCTGTGCTGTAGCTTGTACCCACCAGTGAGGAGAGGGTGATAAGGGCGAGTGCTTGTACCTTGGGTGTCTTGGAAAATAGCACTGAAACACTCACCTAGCAGGACGCTGGGTCCATGCATGCTGAGTTGTCCACACATTAAGTATGCACATTATCATGTCATGTATGAATACATGAATGTCTTCATTTGCACTTTTGTTTGCAGAAGGTTTTGCTTTTGTATTATTTTATTATGATAAATACAACATTTATCTAAATGTTAGTCTCATAGAATGTATCTAAAAGTACATTTTGTCTTGATTTCTTTGGATGTTTTCAGAGTGTTAGCAGAGGTTTTTCCTGAATCTCAGTGCATAGCAGACTGTGTCCAAGAAAACAGACAGCACTGGGTGCGTAAGGCCCAGCTTCTGAAGATACACAACAGCTCAGCCCAGACTATGAGTGTGCAGGAAATAATTGCTTTGGGAGAGGAAGAACAGGATGAGGTGGGCTCCCATCATGAGAATAGCCGATGATGACAGGGGAACAGCTGTCTTGCAGCTATGGAAGCAGGCAGTAGCCTCCCTTGCCTACAGAAGATGTTATACACGACAGGCGCATGTTCTGCTGAGACTTCATTGTTCACAGAAGTCATACATGCACTTGGATCGTCTCCCTTACCCCGCATGGTGATGGACACTCAGCTGATTCAGGGACCAGCCACAAGACAAAGTGGATGTATGAGTGATATTGACAACCTGTTTTTGACTTTCTTACAGGACCAGACAGTTTCTTACATTTCTAGAACAGTGCATTTCCCCAGGAATCGTTTCTGTGTATCTCATGTTTATCTTGGCCGTTTTTCTGCATTTCCCAGCCCCTCTGTGTTTACTACACAATTTCCACACACCTGACAGTGAGGCTTTTAGAATCACTTGACTGCTTATAAGTTGCTTCCAGGAAGCCAAGAAGAAAAGTGATTGTACAAATATATGTTTGACTAATCTTTCATTGTGTTGGTGTTAGTAATTTCAAAGCAGCTGCAACTTATTTTTTGAGAACTGTGTTGCTTTTGTGCTTTTCTCCATAATACTTGCTCACATCCTGCCATCAGTACTTCGAAGCCATTATTATGATGATGGCCACTTTCTAACTGTTGTTAATGTTTACTTTTTGCCTCATGGCTTAAATCTAGTGGGTTATTTTGTTTTCTTTTTGTTTAAATCATTAAACTTGTTGAATGCACAGATAGATTGCTGAAATAACTGATTACTTGTGATAGTCCCACCCTTCTTTAAAGTTTGAAAATGTTCAAGCAAGAACTGCTAACGTGAAAATGTGTGCAATGCAGATTATATTCCCTAGCAGCTTGAAGAGAATGGTTATCAGAGCAGCTGTTTCACCATGGGATCATGTTGATATCTTACAGCTGGAGGCAGGCAGCTTATGGAACGCCCTTAACTCTTTACAGTTCAGAGTTTCTTGCTCATCCACTGACTGCATGGGATTTATTTTTAAACTGTATTCTATTTTAGTGAACTGTAAAAAGTTAATGTCCATTGCTATATCTGATCTCTGAGCTGGCAGAAGATTCAGACTTAGTTTACTACATGCTTGATCTCCTGAACACCTACTCCTGCTGAGCTAGTAGATGAGTGGTTTGTTTAATAGCCTCAGCTGATGTATGTACAGACTGAATGATGGGGGTGAGGAGGGAGGCTTGTGTGGGTGGGGGAGACTGAGTGAGCAAGGTTGGGGATAGGGTGAGTGAGTTGGGAAAAGGGAAGGGACATTGTGTTTGTTTCTATCTCACTGCCGCATACTTCATCTTGTGGATTCGCATTACAGAAAGGTGTACTTTATCTCACATTTATTCCTTTTTATTTTTAGCTTATCAACTTTATGAGATTTTTTTTTAGAAGAATCTGTTGGGACAGTTTTGATAGGACTTTCCTATCATTCATGCCACCATAGTTCTCATTGTAAAGAAAACTCATGAATGAAACTTTTTTTTCGGGGGGAAGGGGGGGTCAGGAAATGGAGTTTACTCAGACTTTTCACAGAAGGGCATTTCCCCAAATGGACAGCTTGCTGAATGGAGACTTTGATGATTTTATCCCATGTGTTTTTCTGCATGACATGTTCTTTAATATCCTATACTCATACATTTGTGTGTTTATATGAAGGATATGCAAGAGAAAAACAATTGCATGTGTGTGCACACACACACACACACTCACCCTCTTGCGCATGCACACACACACACTTGCACACACAGAAAAAGGGAAGTAGGGAAATGCATTGTACCCTTTGCCATTTGTACGTAAATTCCACTAGAAAATCAAACTCCATATTGATACTGCTTAAATGCCCCTTGTAATGAGCAACTTTTTTTAAAAAAAATCTTTTAAAAAAAATTATTTTATTTGTAATTTAATTTTTAATTCCTTGGTCAAGGGGTCGAATGTTTTCACTGACATTAACTAGAAAGGAGTGACTTACTGCCTTTTGCTAGCTGTTATTGGTAATGGTTAGTAAATCCCAGTAAACTTGTCCTTGGTGCTGTACTCAGTCATTGCAGTTACTCTTCCTCTGATTTCAGCCTGCAGAAGAGCAGAAAGTTTTCAAAGAGGCATTCAAGGATGGCTTCATTTTTTTCAGCATCCCATGTATATGATGACCAAAAATATCAAACATAAAGTACCATTCAGTAACACATTTGCAATGAGTTTCAGATGTCATTCTATAACAGCTATTTCTGAGTTTTTAAAAAGGTTTTGGTTACCCTACCCTTTTTCTAACCTTAATATTTCCACATTACTGATGTAGACTGATGCAAAAAGGTAAGAGGAGACAGCTAGATATATAGATTTGAGCCCCATTTTTGATAGTAGTAGAAGTACCTATGGCTTTGTCTAGCATTACCTGTATATACTGTCTTATTAATTTTCTTGGTGCAAAAGTTACTATAGAAATCTACAGTCCTGAATGTTTTCTCATTGCAGCTAGAAAAGATTTTCTCCCTTATTTGTGTCTTGCCTTTTTAATCATGACTTGCGATACATTATTTTAAAGCTTTCAGATAACACCAGCAGTGACAGTATTTTGCATTTACAATCTTCTGGAAACTGTTAAGTTGTGCCTTTTCTATGCAGAACTGAATGATTATTTTCTAGTATGCCTTTATATGTAATTTACACTTGTTTATCACTTTGACATTGAATACTTTCAGTATGTCTCAAAGTTGAGACTAATTTAGGTCTATGTTTTAGTCATTTTTATTTGGTTCAGAAAAACTCTCCAACAAGCGAAGATAGCAGTGTTATTGCAGACCATGTCTGTGTTTAGAAGTGTTGAATGCAAACGTGCACCCGTATTATCTTCTTGTGGTTAAAACAGTCTTCAGCATACTTCGTGTTACAGACTCACCTAGTCTTTTCCTTAGTGGTAGTAAATGTCCCCAGCAGCTAAGAGATTGACTGTGTGCTTTTCAGGCAATTGTGTTTTGTATAAATGGCAGACATTTAAAGAAATAATACACAGTGCTTTCAAATTTATGAAATCCGTTTGTACAGTTTCCTTTTTTGTACTTAGTCATTTTGATTGTTGATTGGTATTTTTAATTTCTTCTTCTTTTATTCCTTTTATTATTTCCTTCCCCTTTATTTATAAAGTCCACCGGCACACATACCAGCCTATACATACGCCAAGGTAGATGGTTATTTCACTGCCAGTGTTGCCACTGCTATACTTTCTCCCTTTAGTATTAAAATGGCTTTTGGTTAAAGATGGCTTTCTAGCCGTTGTCCCTTATCATGCTAAAGGAATTAACGTGTTGTTAATTATGCACGTGATTCTATCACCTTGTGCCATCCATTCAGATGAATGGCAAATTCTTTTCAGTCCAGAGCCACACATACGGTTACACAATTTAGGAAGCTTTCTTTAGCTGAATGTCTACTGATGAATGTTCTACTTCCTTTTATTTTTGTGACCAAGTTTCTGAGTTTAATATTTTACAATTTTTCAAGTAATTTTTGTTTCAACCTGCATTGTAAATATATGTTCCCAGAAACTACCCAAAGCTCAACTGATTCCATATGGTATTATAACTATTTGTACTTTTATTTTAGACATTTTCATTTTTTTAAGACATTACTTTTGTTGACAGCCTATGACACATAAGTATCAGCTAGTCACAGCTGACTAGAGACTTTTCTAAGTTTCAGATGTTACAAAAAAATATGTTATGTTGCTGTATAACTGTGATAACTTTCTTCTCATTTAAATGTGATGAAACTTGATCTACAAATTCAGAGTATTTTGACATAGGCTCAGAAAATCATCATGTGGTTTTATTTTCACAATGACATTACAATTTTTTCTCTGGTCCAGTTTGTACACTTAAGTCCTGTCATACAGAACGTGCATATCAGGAAGTGGCCAGCTATAACAGTAGCATATTTCATTTACAATATCTACTGACAAGCCTATTCAATCACTCTGTTAAGTGGCTATGATGATTTGACTTATGATGGGTGTGTGTTTAATGTTTTAATTGTCAGTCAGGTGTTGGGATAATTTACATGTTGATTCTTTTTGGTAACATCTTGACATTAGGTTTAAGCAATCATCGATAAATATCTGGCATGGTAATCATATTTCAGGTGCTGTTGGCTTTTTGTCAATAATTGTGTCTCAGTCTGGGTTTTTGGCATATTCTCATTTTTCTCAAACAACATTACCTCAGTGTGTGTCAGTACTGATTATCTCTGCCCAACTAAATTGTAAATAGTATTATTGGCAGGTCATCATGCTTCACACTATTGGCAGGAAATGATTTGATTCCCAAACAAATTGCTAAAAATAACAATAATGAACCGTGAAGAGTAAGAATAATTTTTAAGTTACATATTTACAAGACTGCTTCTTATTTTTTGTATTGGTTATCATTGATTAAGAAATAATTTAAGAGGTGATGCTGTGGGTTTGTTCTTTTCTCTCTTTGTTACACTCTAACTTGCTTATCACTTGTCTGTGATATTTGTTTTAAGTTTAAAAAGAATTTGGCCAACAGAATTGTATTATACTTGCAAATGGTGTACTGATGAAACAAACACATGATGAGTTCAGATGTGTAAGCACTTTTGTGTTAATGGTTCTCAGAAAGAGAGAACAGTAACAAGTTAAATGAATGTGCAAGTACTCTGGTTTTTTTAAAAATTACCTTTCAGTTATAAGTTGAAATCTCTCAGGTTTATGTTGGAACATTGTGTCCAGACTTGAGTGTATTCTTAGCAAAACAAATATAAACTTACAGCTAGATCCTTTAATTATTTTTGTAACAAAAATGTGTTTTAATTGGAGAACAACTGAAGAAAGCTGTCCCAAATCATGCACATTTAAGAGGGTACTATATTCAAACTATTCATGTGAAAGAAAAACATTTAAAGACCTGGCCTCATATGCAGGAAGCCACAACTGGACTACCATCATGATAGCCCATGAAAATTCTGATGTAAGGGGCCCTGTTGCAGCACCGTATCATACGATAGCTGGCTATTAGCGGCCCCTGCATCCAAATTTTCACGCCCTATCATGATGGTAGTACAGTAGTGGCTTCCTGCATATGAGGCCTGGGCTTAAAATTATGTTGTGAAGTTTAAATGAAATTTGTAATTTATTAATTTCTTAGTTTTAAATTCACTTTACAACTTAAAACCTTATATTACTTTTTCATAACTTTCATTTTTACTATCGTATTTGCACTGATTTTACATAGAAAATATCATTTTTTGCAAGTATTTGTGTGCATTCATTTATGCTTTGCATGTCTGTGAATGCATCAGTGTATGGAGCTTCACATGCACCAATCTATTGTGAATGCACTGTTCATGACAGTTTTTGCTCTTCAGGTGTTAAACACCATTTTGCCAGGTGCATACAGGATAAATACATATAGATGTTGCATCGAGGCAAATAAAGAGCATGTCACAGAGTAATTTTTAATTTATACTTGCGTATTTAGTAAGCTCATAAACATTTTTAGATGTCACTTAACAAACCGGACCACTGCCTTGAAAGATGACCTTTAATATTTTATAAGCATTTGCTTTATTCATGAACTTAACACCTACCCAGTCTTGCGTGAAAACAAATTTGTAGCCAACACTTAATTGGCATAATAGAAGATTTGGTTGTTTGTAATTTGTTTTTGAAAATCTATGTGTTGGGGGTTTCTGATGAAGCAGAGTTCATTCTCATGAAAAGTTTGGACAAGATTTCTTATGAAAATGCATATTTTGATTATCTTAAAAATGTTGGCTTACATTGTCAGAGGCCAGTGTTTATTTGGTCATGTATTTTATCAGCTCTTGTACATGTTGGTGTAGATAGAAATCATAATTATGTTATAATTGACTTTTCACTTAAATAATTGACACTTAAGAAGCTTATTGTTTAGATAAAACTTGCGAATTCTTTTGTGCAATAGTAATGCAGCTACATATAAATGTACATACAGTAAAAGCAAGTTAAATGATGCATTTTATCACTCTTTGTTGGCCATGCTGTACAGACTAAAGTCAGTCTTTCTACTGTGTGTGTGTGTGTGTGTGTGTGTGTGTGTGTGTGTGTGTGTGTGTGTGTGTGCATACATGCATGTATGTATGTGTAAGCTTGTGCCTGTATTGACAAGTTTAGGCACAAGTGTAGGAATGTGAAAACCCACAGCAGTCCATAGATAGTAAAGTGTACTTCAAACTTTTAGCTCTGCTTGTAATTGTCTTTGAGTTAAAATCATTTTGCTGGAGAGTTAAAATTCATTAGGCATTTTATTAAATATGGTGATTATAATGATATTATTTACATCGTTCTAATTTTGAATCTATTACTAATGTGTTGATATTAACAGGTGCAATTTGTGATCTATGAGTACACTAGAATGCAAACTTGTGCAACTAAATTCTACATGCATATTCTCTCCGCAGTCATAAGCCTGTGAGCATGCACACACATGCCTGTAATGTTTTAACACCATTTTAACTACACATACCAGACTGCCTATTCATTTCATTGCTTTTATTCACAGATGATGCATGTGCATCCTTAAGCTCCAAGCACAGATACTGAGGTACTTTCTGGGAGTCCATTCATTTTAACCCAAGAAGAAAGCACAAAGCACCATTGAAGGCATGTAAATAGAAATAAGAATTCCAAAAATAAGTGCTCCACTACAATTCCCCTACCCCACCTTCAGTTTTCTGAATGAGACTGCAGTCATATTTCCTTGTGTGGAGTATCTATTTTTGTAATTTAGCTCTCATCTAGTTTTTCTGTTCCTCTAAATTGTCCCTGGTATTCCTTTAATCCCTCTTTCATTGTTATTATAGTAACAGAGAAAGCTATGCTGTGTAGACTTCTGCTTGTCCTAGCAAGAAGAACATAATCACCATATTCTATCATGTTCACAGTTGTTAGAATCATCGCACAAATATCAACGAATCCACTTTTTTCCCCTTTTGACTTCCAAACTTGCTTATGCTATAAATGCAACATTCTGTTATGGTGAGTTTTGCTATCATTTTTTTTTAATGTATGTAGAATGAAGAACTTGTTTTCTAACAGACAATCCACATCTTTTCTGACTGGTGTGCACACCACATACAAAAAATAATGTTTGTTTTTATTCAGTGCTCTGTTTATTAAAATTTCTCAAATTTATATGGAATTTTGTGCTTTTGTTAAATAGTTGAGGTCTTCATCACAAAAAAGCTTTTTTTTAAGGATTTGAAATCTGTGTTAGGCAGAACAAGGATATAAAATTGCTCTCCCATTTTGTCCCATGTGTGCACACACTTGTGTGAACATTTATCCCTTTTTTTGCCTCTTTCTTAGTGTCCTTTTATCACTCTACTGCCTCATATTCTAAAACAGTGTACATTTTGTGTACAGTGTGTTTTGTTGATAAACACATCAACCTCACACATCTGTTGCTGCTTTCAGGAAACATTTCAACTGAAAATCATGTTTTTCCAAACTGAGAGAGATGCAGTTTTCTAAAAGAGCACCTTTGCTTGTAAATTTTTGCATTGTCAGGTGTTTCGAATTCCAAAACTTGTTTTGATTTAATGAGTCAGCTAATAAATTTGCAAGTTTTCTCTCCCTGATATGATGCATGGACTATTCCTAGTGTTGTGGGCAGTCTAGCAGCACAACAGTTAGCGCCTGTCACCAATACAGTGAAGGTTGGCTGTCCTGGGTTCAGCTCTCGTCTCGGGCACACTGTTCTTTCTCTGCATGTGACATCTATTTACACGGTTGGCTACCTTGCCGTGATATAGCCTGAGTTGCTGGCTCGCCGTAAAACACCAATCCACCCCCCTCCCCACCTATTATTGTGGGGATGAACTACAAAAAACTTCCATTGATTCTATTCACTTATTTCACTTATCATTCTTAATAGTCCATGTCATAAAAAGCAGATCATAGTATTAATATTTTCTACTGCTTTAGCAAAGTATACTTCATCTGACCTTCATAGCAGATAAAACCTTTTTTTCTACTATGTACTGCCTACCATGCTTTTAGGAGACTATTTGTTGTTGCTTAACATCATGTCAGCAGCAGTGACAATCAAGCAAACTGTACAAACTGACATAGAGGTATATGTAGAAGGGACAAAAGGTAGAACAGCCTAATGACAGGAAAATTAGTTTTTCAGTTTAAGCTTAAAACTTTAAATACAAATGTATAGCTTCTAGAAGTGAGTCAGTAACTGCTAATTAAATGTTTTGAAATGAGGGAATTAGCTGAATTAAACTGGTGTCAGGCTGTCTGAAGTGCAGAGCTGTAAGCAAAAGGTGCCTGGCACGAAGTTCAAACGGGAGAGGGTTCACCTAAGATAATGCATGACACTGGTGTGTCCTATTTGGTTGGCATAAAACTTCCTTCTTCTGTTTAACAGTAAGGCAATCAGAAAGGAGATGGCATGAAACTTATTCTGGTCCAGTGTGTCCAAATAATAACTGTTGCTGGGACCGAATATAGGCTGTGATGGTAGACTTATATACTGAGTCTCTTGGAGAGAATCTGAAGCCATTGAAAGTAGGAGGTGGAGAAAGTCACTCTAGAAGAGCCACCCACTGTGCATCAGACTCCAGATTCCATGTGTCGAGTTTCTGCCTCTTCCACTTTGGTTAGTCTTTAGAAGACGCAACACAAAAATTGCAATAGTTTGCCCAGTGTGCACTTGAGCATTCAGCTTCAGCGCGGCCAGCACTGCCAAAGCAGTGAGTTGGGACTTGAAGGAGCTAGTCCCATGACCATAATGCTGACTGTTAAAGCAATGGAGAAGTATTTAACAGTGAAGCCGTTACACTAAATACTGGATCAGGATAGAATCAAATACTTTGCGGAGGCAGAAAGTAAGACAAAGTGGTGTTCTGTTTAGTGTAATCCTCCCATTCTTTTTCAGGTTGATGCTCTGCACTGTTGTAACACCCTAGGGTACCAACTCTGAGTGGATGTCAATCTGTCATCTCAGGAAGATCAGGGTATGGAATAATGCTCATCCTTACTGTTCAATAGAATGCACTCTGTCTTTTGTGTTCACCTAGTTTAATTTGTTTTTAGCCATATTTGAACAGTCTTTATTCTTTCTGCTCCCCATCAACCACTGAGTCCAAGAGGTGCTACGAAAGGTATTTCCAGCAGAGCCACACCAGGGTTACAGAAGAAATGTACTCTGAGCTGTACAAATTTAGACCAGATTGACGCAAGCGCAGCCTTCTAGCAAAGTACACAAAGTGAGGGCAGTGCACAACCAGCTGATTGATGGGTGTGAAAGATGTGTAATGATGTGACATGCTGCAACTCATCAGGGAGCTCAAATTCTAAGATCCCATCTTCCAACATGGATCGCCCTGCAAGGAAAAAGCAGGGAGCCTAAAGGAGGCCTCAAGGTGTTTTGAGGAAAGGAAGATACAAGAAAGGCTGGAAGTGACAGAAGATAGGAAAGATAAAAACAGATGGATAGGAGGTAGAAAGCAGGTTGGAAAATAGTATAAAACGAATAGTATAAAACGAATCCCAGACACTTAATCCCCAGACACTTATCCTCAAAATGAAATTTCAACTAAAAAAAATTATGAAGTGAATGAAAAATTTAATTCAAATTCAAATAATTATTTTCATGTAAACATCAAAATAAGGTTGACAATTAAAATAATAGTTAACTTCAACATCTATAACACTAGTTAAAGTTCATGTGAGCTATTAAAGTCAATGTTCTTCAACAATATGATATGAAAAGTGTTGTTAATCAATATGACAGGTAAGGTGATCAGAGGTACCCTAATTGGGGCGATTGTTACGTCTCATTAGAGTTACCACACGACACATTTCTTTTACGGTTATATTTCAAGTTCACAAAATAGCAGTTTTGAGTGTTGTGTCGTGATTTGGGGGCTTTTTTTGAGGATTAAGTGTCTGGGGGTTAAGTGGCTAGGGATTAAATGTCTAGGGGATTAAGTGTCCGGTCACCGTATAAAACAGGCTAGTAAGACAGAAAAAACAAAGGGATGGGGCCAGCTCAGTCACCTAGACAGAGAGGTTGGGTGCTCACTTGAAAGAGAAGCCCAGCTTTTGGGGAGGGCATGTTTTTAGGGGAGATAATGTGATATTTATCACTGAGCAGCTGCATGTTTTCTTTTATTCACACTTTCTCTCTTCCTTGCAGAGGTAGCAAAAGAAATAACTCTTCAAAATATGTTTTTTTATTATCACACTGCAACTGTCAAGAAGGCTCTCCACAAAGCATTTTAAAAGGCTCCTCTTAATATTTCGGCAGCCCAACTCTTCGCTCATTTTGAGAAACCATCTGTTTAGTACCATTCCACTCCTTTCATTTTAGGATAGGCAAGCTGCTCAAATGACATTAGTGCCAAGAAAATATTTCCCATCATTTTGCTACCACATACTGCTTGGTCTTGCTTAAGAAAAACATGAAATTTCCAAACAAGCATTTTCTACAGTTGCCCTTTGGAATAAGGTATAAAAGAGGCTTTCCAAGAAAAATATAAACATCTGAAAAAATGGCTTTCAAAAAATAAGTACATTCAAACTTGTGATTTTAACACTTTGGTAAACAAATGTCAACACCCTCACGAGGTACTCTGAATGACCGAGGCATTTTTTGCAAAGCTAACACTGCTAATTAGCAGCGACATTGTCTTACCATCAATATGCTCTCTCCATAAACTCTTCAGTGCGAGTGTAACACCAAATTTTCATACAATATATATGAACGTCTACCAGATTGTTAGGACTATTCAAGGCATCACTAAACAATACATCTACACTTTGGCAGGTCATTGTGTCATGGAGGAATTGCAAGATCCGAGTGCAAGTTGTTATTTTCCAATTTGCCCAACATATAATGGCCCACTGTAAACTATCTTCTGATAGAGAGTTGTGACAGGAATGTTAAGAATTTTTGCAGATTTTTTCCACAAGTTATGGAAGAACAGCTTACATACTACTAATCTTGGTACATTTCAAAACTACCCATGTCATTATATACACATCCCCAAAGCAAAACTATAAATTATACTATTGACGTCCCAGTTATGAGCTTCAATTAGGTCATTTCCAAGAAAAGCCATAGGACGTACACCCAGCATACTACAACATTTTGCATCAATAAAACTGACATACCAAGTACAAAAGTATAAACAACACTATTTTTTTTTAAGCAGGATTACACAAATGTATAGAAGCTGTTGTTTCTTTTGGAATGTTACTGAAGACTTACAAAATGCAAACAAAATGCATGTATTTTTACTGTCATACAGTTTCCCTCATCTTCTAGACAAAACAGCGAATTCCCTAAACTGGGATAGCCACAGCCATGAAGACACCAGATGGGTTCACACTAACTCTGAATGTGGAGTTTGGTTTTAAGATTCCAATAGGTGTTCCATCAAATGCCTCTGTAACATTGTAGCTAACTGAGAAAGAAATGGCAAAGTTTGACAGGCTGAGGTCAACAAGTGCTGGTCCACCTCCAGAGCTGAAGTTGACAACAGCAAATGCAAAGCTGCCCTGTGGCACAATGGGACGGGACCAAAATTCAATGTTGCCAGCCTGGACAAAGGAAAGAAATAACATTTAAAAAACATTAAAGTTAAAATAAATCTATATAATCACTATCTTCCCAAAATGCAAAGCCATTTTGACAGTTTCTGCTACAAAAAATGAAGCTCCAAACAACAATGAAACAACTATGGTCAGTTAACTCTCTTTGGCCATTGTAACTCTTTTGCCTCTTCATACTGAAACTTAAATAGGGTTTTATTTAATTTTAAGAAAATACATTTTACAATTGTACACAAACACACTACTAATCGCAACTATTCATAGTAAACTTCATATTACAGTTTAATAATTTCATAGCAATGTTTGGAGCTCTATGAAAACCATAAGAGATATCATAAAGAAAGCAAACTAATTCCAATTCTTTACTTTAACAATTTGCTGGCCCTGAATTCCCAGTGGATCCTGGTTGATTGCAATAATGCGTTTATTTAAAAGAAGTGCCCGTGATTCTGGACGGATGTTGCGGAGGTCATTGGACATGTACAGCGGAGCAGCCATGATTGCCCACAAGGCCATCTGAACACGTTGCTGGTCATAACTCAGTCCATAATCACCAATGACCAGCTATCAAAAAAAAACAGTTTGCATCACAAGAAGTGACAAACAGCTGCTAAACAAGCATTAGTACAAGTGGTCTCAAGACCTAAAAAGTTGCTTTTTACTTGTTTGCCTGCACTTTTTTTTATTGGGACTAACAGGGGTATGAATGAACAGAATGGGTTAACTCTTAACAGATTCTTGTGCAGTCAAAGAGTATGTAGGGTGACTATTCATGACAACAGCTGTAAAGAGTGTCAAAACTGCAAATTTACAGATTACAGATTTATACCTCTGAATGCACGAGATTAGAAATTTCAAAACATTGAAGGATAAATGTTTTAAACCTGACTAAATAAACACCACCTCCCCATAGCATTAGCATTATTGCAAACTTCTTTCAGAGTCACAATAATGTGATATCTTGTAATTACTGTAATAAAATAATGGAATAATGTTTTAATTTGCATGAGACCAATCAATGGTAAATGTATCAAAATTTACTGAATTACCATGTCTGGGTCATTAAAATGGCCTGGTCCTGCTGCAGCTGTCAGATTCCCATTATCCTTGGCAAACCACTCAATGATGTTTGTCACACTTTCCCATGAATCGTCTATGTCTAAATAGTTCCGCCACAGGTTGCAATACTTGGCAATCAGTTGGTAGTCTGGCTGCACGGTCAAAGTTTTAACCATTTTTTATCCAAACTGCTTTGCTAAACTTGGAACAGTACCAACACTCTCATTCACACATTTGAGAACTTGATTTGAACTGTCTAAGATTCCGCTCAAGGTTTTTACAAAAAAAGTGACTTGTTTACAAAGTTTTCTGGTACATTGTCTCTATAGTATATTTAAATACACACAGTTTGCTTGTTTCCCACAATATAGGCTGGCCAGCTGCAGGAGTAGAGTATGGGACGACCAGTCTTGTTAAGAAAGAAGCTCATGGTTGGATAACCTAAAATGATCATGTTTCCTTTAGTAATGTTAAAAAAATAGGGCTACTGAATATTCAACAGAAAAGAATTCAGATGCATGGTGTATACCATAATCATCTTAGCTCAACTACTTTTCAAGGCTTCTTCATTAATCTCTTAAAAACTCTTCCACTGTCGCATAAAAATAAATATCATCGCTGCATTCTCCTCACTTTTCCCAGTATGCAAAGGTGTGGGTAACGGGACAGTGTGGACAAAAAAGTGCATTTGAAATGAAGCAAGCATCTATGCCCATGTCCACATTTTCAGTTTATTAGATACAGGAGAATGTTCTTTAATACTTAAAAATAGGTGATACAATGAATGGATAAAAGAACATAAGATTTATGTTTGACATAAAAAAAGAGTTTAAAAAAATTCCTGATATTTGTTCAGCCCATTATGGTTAGTCTAAACATGCCAGCCCATGATAAGACAGGCTGTGATTATGTCCCCTTACCTACCAGCCTCAGACCATTTTTGTGAACTTTTTTTTATGGCAGTGGAAGATACAATCTATGTAAGATTTTTAAACAAATTCTACAAAATTTGTGTTAAACCTTCAAGTGGTGAGAATACTATACCGATAGCAAAGTCATCAAGGGAGGAGTAACAACCATCCAGTTTCAAGGAGTCAATGCCCCACTCAGCAAAAGTCTGGGCATCCATCTCCATGTAGAATTTGCTGCCTGGGTACCCAGCACATGTGTCATAACCCATGTCACTATAGATACCCAACTTAAGGCCTCTCTCATGCATCTGAAAAACACATTTCTTCCTGCTTAAGATTCTGATAAAACTGAATTCAATGAAAGGTACAGAAAAGTGGAGAATGACCTCCTTTATCAAACTTTTCTGGGGGCAATGGCAAAAGTCACTGATTAACTCTTGGATGAATTCCTCCACTAGCCCCAAATCCAAACTGCTTCCTAACAAGTTGTGGTATGGAATATGATTGATCACATTGTCTTTGTAACTTTTGAGTCAATAAGACCGGACTCATGACCTGAATATATCTTTGATAAACAATTATTTTGGACAGACAATAATTGAAGGGCACAAACTAAAAGCATACATTAGTCAAAACCCACAAAGATGCAAATGGCGCTGCTTCAGCAAACAATATGTAAAATTTATGTCTTCGTTAAGGCTTGGTCATAAAAGATAAGGCTCTTACAAAATCAGCCAAAGCTTTCATGCCACTGGGGAAGCGGACTTTGTCTGGCACCAGGCGACCCTGTTCGTCACGCTGTTTCTCTGGCCAGCAGTCATCAATGTTGACATAAACATAGCCTGCATCACGATAACCGTCATCTACCATCCTTTCCGCCATGTCCATGTACAGGTTCTCGCTGGGAAAAAAAAATTCGAACAGCTGTATATTTTGATGTGCTTTAAGTAGCATGCATGACTTATATAAAGGGCAAGACCTTAATCGTGCACTTTGTAATCTTTATATTTTTAAAATTAAGATTCTGGTAATAAATATTGAATATGGGTATTTTACTGAAAAATACTCACCGCTATAGCATCAAAAGCAAGTGACCAAAGGTCATGTCAGCTTGCTTCAAGAGCCAATGCCAGTTTACTAAAGAACTACACATGGCGAGCTCTTACACATAATGTAAATTTCTCAAGTATACAGAGAAAGGGGCCAGGTTGATTTTACCATTTGTCAACTCGACCACGACCAAGGCCAATAGTTAATTCAATCACAGGCCTAAGTCGATTCAACCACATCATCATCTATGCGAAAAGATGGTCCCAAAATAAATGAATTTTTATGTATTCTCCTTTGTTTTTATTGGTTGACCTGTTCATGAAAATATGTTTTGTAAAACAATATCTATAAGTTTAGCTTCCATTTTTCCATTTGCATTTAGCCCAATATGCCCAGGAGTTTTTTAAAGGTTTGCACAACACACTTGGTCAGAAAACAGCCAGAGGTGTATCTTCACACATCACAGTGAAATAGGATCTAATCAAATTAAGCAAGTCTCCACAAACTCCATATGGAGCTAATATGACCATCTGATACGCTGTGGAGTTTGACAAACCATTAGAAGTTGCAGTAGACAGGCCCCTTTTCGTGGCCATGAACCCAATGGCCGTGCCATTCCAACTGCTCTGCTACTGCATATTAAACTAAGCAAATAATGAATTTCTTCATGCTCATACATAGGTATCCCTGAGCCACATTACTTCCAGCAGCATCCATTTTTCATTTGATAACAATGGAGGCTGATCTTATCACGTGACTAATTTGTATTGAAAAATGTAGTTTTATTTTGTTTACTTACAACGAGCACCGAATGTCATTACACTGAATAGCAACTTCTGTATTTGGTGGTCAAATCGAGTGAGACCAGTGGTTGAAATGACTCTGGACTGTTTGCACACAAATCAGCTGGGGGTCATGGTCGAAATGACTTGGTCAAATTGGTAAATGGTCGATACATGTTAGCCGAAAAGTAGATTTTTATACTTAAATATCTTTGCAAATAAATTGATCTTCACTTGGCAGAAGCAAAAGAGTACGTATGATAAAGTCTATGGTGCACTTTTCACCTTAATGGAATTTGTTTTTAAAAGATAAGTTCACTCTTCACAAAGTTGTGAAAGAAATGCAGCTTCAAGCTCCAGATGCAACTAAGATTTCCTCTGTCCATTCTATTTTTAAGTATACTTATGGTTAAGGATATACATGTATAAATATTAAAAAATACGATTCAGTGGCTGTTGTTGATGCCTACAGGTGTATACAGAGCCATTTAAAGCAAAAAATAACCTTTTAATGATATCATGACTAAATTACCTAACACACTCTGTTGGAGCATTCTCACAATCAAGTTGACAACGATATCTTTGCCATGAAAGCCATCCCATGGGAGGGGTGAGTCCCAGGCCATTGTCCAAAGCATGCCCAGAAGATATCACTCCCACCAGACACAGCAATACTAATAGTCCCATGTCTATGGAGAAAGAAATAAAAACATTACAATTAATAGACCACTTGCTAATAAATATCGTATAAATACCAAATTTATTCACTATCTCCTTCAACCAGTTTTAATTTTCATGTACAATAGTTAAAAATTGTATATTATTATAGTCTTCATTAAGCTGATCTCAAACATATCTGGCGGGATTGAGGGTGTATTCGTTGCATGCCGATGTCCACAGGACTGGTCAATGACCCGTAGGCATTGCTGAAATGCCAGTGCGAAGATATGGGAAATAATAGAAAGCAGACATGCATATCTTATCTTCATGATTTACATCACTGATCCTTTTTTTCAAGTTTGGGTTTACCTATCTACAACTAATGCAGCTCGTGTGCTCAGCTTCCTTTAACTATATCAACATTATTAATAACAATGCATTAACGGCCTTCGTACAACCAATTGTTAAATAAACTCATGACAATGACAATTCTTTATTAACGAGAGGTAAATAAGCGAAAAGGTGCTTTTTTTCATTTAGCCCTCGCCCCGTACGGGGAAAGAATAAACACATAATTAAAAGAATGCAAAAACAACATGAGATATATAGGTAGGAAGGAAGGAACTGAAAGCGAGCTCTTTGTTTTTAAATAAGTGCTAGAAAAGAAAGTGTTTTAAAATTACTTGCTCGAGTTCAGCTCACCCGATATGCAAGACGAGCCGCAGCTTACCTGTAGTTTCTAAGTTTAGGGCAGCAGATCTCGTGGCCTTGTCATGTGACACATAGGGGACAGTCGTTGTTTACGACTTTTGATTTTCAAAGCAGAAATTCTGCTTGAATTTTTGGATGCTCATGAAACTTACGTAGAAATAAGTTTATTTTACATTTATTTTATTGTTATAAATTTTATACTGTGTGTTTAAGACTAGAGCTTATGAAACTCTATTGTAGAATTGGTGCTCCCTCTGGCATTCTCCGGCGATTAGCGAGTGGCTGGAATGATCACGTGACAGACAAGTATGATCTTGCTTGTGTTGCCCCGCCCCCTCTTCTGTTCTTCTACGGAGGTATATCGATCAAGGTCCGTCCACTGGTCCTCATATAATACACATGTACATGGTAACTCTGGTAATCTGGTGACTATCAATAAATTTTATATTTCAAACATAAGCATACATAATAATAAGCAAAATTTTCAAGCAATATTTTATTAATTTCATTGAAAAGAGAAGTTGTGTAGCTGCGGCATCAGGCAATTTGTGCATGTTTGTTTGATGGGTGTGAGTGTGCATTACAACTGTAAAGCACATTCAGCATTAGAAGGAAAAGTGTTGTTATTAAATAACCAGTAAGCAATTATATATGACAACGGTGCAAATTTATTTACATTAAAGACCATCACCAGCCCTAATCATCAAGGTAAAGGCATGTACAGAATCTGTGTTGGGTTCATGAATTCATGGTGGCCTAATTACACTGTGGTCTAAAGAACTGTTACTCAGAAAATCTCTAGTTGTGTTGACCAGTCTCAGTTTCAATAGTTTGTTGACAGTTTATTTATATATATAGCATCTTTCCCCATAAAAAAAATCAGGCTCAAAGTACTTCACACACACACAAACACAGATATCACTGACGACAAAGACCTGCTAGCTTGCTGTCGGCAAACACATTTAATACAAACCACAAAAATAAAGATTAAACAAACGCTTTTTTAATTTATTAAACAAAAAATCATGAAATCATGTTTATGCATGATTATAAAATTTGTTTTGGATAAAACAAGATAATGTGTTTCATAATATTAGTGTGACTTAAAATGCATTTGTGAATATTGGACATTTATAGCCAGTACTGTTATTATGCAAAAAGTACATCATATATTAAATGATATTAAAAGATTATATACTAACTTCATGATAAAATTTTCAAAGCAAGAGACATTTGACTGCCTAAACTGGAACTGCTACAGCCATGAAGACACCAGATGGGTTCACACTAATTCTGAATTTGCTTTCAGGCTTAAAAACTCCAAAAGGTATTCCATCAAATGCTTCTGTAACATTGTAACCAGTAGAGAAAGAGATGGAAAAATTGGACAGGCTTATGTTTGTAAGTGCTGGTCCACCTCCAGAGCTGTAGTTGATGACAGCAAATGCAAAACTACCCTGTGGCATGATGGGACGGGACCAAAACTCTAAGTTGCCAGTCTGAAACAAACCAAAGAAGTGGGGTGGAGGGGAAAAGAAGGTAGATGTTAGAAATACTGACATAAAAAATTCCCACAATAATAATATTTCAAATTCAACAGGAAGAAAGATTTAATACTGAAAGTATAAAAATCAGAGCATAAGCTGTACTTGTCATCATTAAAATAATTATATTGTTTCTCTATTTATCCTTAATAAACAGTTTTCAGTTTAGTCATAAATTTTTCATCATGTATTTTTCATCTGCAAGCCTGTTAGCAGCCTGGTGATGGAAAGTTTGTTTATTTCTGTCAGACTGGGAGGGGCTTGAAACATAAGCCCTTTGAACTTAATAAAATAAGGACGTGATGTAACAGGATGATGAACCTGCAGTTACATAAGAGAATTGTATGATAATTTTTAGATCTTTAATTTGAAATAAATTAATAACAATTTTCAAAATGCTGGTTAGTCAATGTCTATTAGGCTTATCACCCTTTAATTTTCTGTCTTCTTCTTGTTCTCTGAGTCAAAGTACATGCAGAGAGAGAGAGAGAGTCTCTGTGTATATATATATATATAGGTGTGTGTGAACACAAACACATCTGTGTGCCTGAATGTATACATTTTTTTTTAATTTGTAAACTCTAACAAAAATGTGCATTCAAGAACTTCGGCCATCTATTCATGAAAATAAATCATTTGAAAGCAATTTTAGGAAGCTTGTCTAGTACAGCATCTGGGTAACTTTAGCAAGACATAATTTTATGTATGAACAGAGAATGCCTCATACATAATGTTAGCAAAGGTGAACTGCAAAGTCAAGCAATGACTATGAAAAATTAAGAATTTGTATACTTTAAAAAGTCGCTGGCCCTGAATTCCTAGCGGGTCTTGGTTGATTGCAATGATGCGTTTATTTAAGAGAAGTCCCCGTGATTCTGGACGGATGTTGCGGAGGTCATTGGACATGTACAGTGGGGCAGCCATGATTGCCCAAGTGGCCATCTGGACACGTTGCTGGTCGTAACTCAATCCGTAGTCACCAATGATGAGCTATTGAAAAGTGGTGACAGATTGTTTTTTTTTTAACTAGCAAATATAACCTAAAAAGGAAACTGACAATTGCATATTTTCACACATTTTTCAAGATCTGAAATGCACGCTAAAACAAAAAGCCAATAATTCTTAAAATCTAAAGGAATTCTTGTAATATTCTTTATTATATTTTTTAAATGTTAGAAAAGAATGAGACCATCCTATGCTGCTATTTCATGATTTTTATTGTTCTAAATCTTTATGAAAATAACACAAGCTCATCTGATAAAGAAATGACAACAGAAAACAAAATGAGGATAATAATAATAATGATGTCTAAGAAAACAGGAAATCAGTCTGCATTACAACAGGTGAAATGATGGAAACAATAGAGAAACTATATTTTACCATATCTGGGTCATTAAAATTGCCAGGACCAGCCACAGCAGTAAAATTCCCTTCATCCTTAGCAAACCACTCAATGATGGTAGTCACTTTACTCCATGAATCATCTATATCAAGATAGTTGCGCCACAGATTGCAATAGTCTGCAATGATTCTGTATGGAGGCTGCACATTTAATAAATATCACTAGTTCTTTTGTCACATTAACATGCTAAAACTGTTTATAATCTACCAAGTTCTATTATTTCATTCTAATAAAATAATAAAAGCATGATTGTTCGAAAGCCAGTGCAGAGTATATGCTTTACATGTATACTTTCATGAACAGTAGCTGCAGTTTTGTTAACATATCTGTTAGACCTATAAAGGCACTTACAAGCAGCATCATCAGATATTAACCGAATAGAAAAATGACATACAATTTGCCCATTTCCGACAATGTAGGCAGGCCAGCTGCAGGAATAAAGTATGGGGCGGCCAGTCTTGTTTAGAAAGAAACCCATGGCTGGATAAGCTGAAATGAGATTACTTTCAAGGAATAAAAACGTTGATGCCAACCAAGATGGAAAATAATGGCATTTGTGTTTGTGTTCTTTTTACTCTGTTTACAGCCTCCATCATAAATAGGGGCTGCATCATAAACATTGTTCTCTTCATCTCTTGCAACATCAAGATGATTCAAGGTCTTCTGACACCTTCCTTTATGCTTTCCAATAATTCAAGTTTTAAAAAAAAAATTTACATTTGCATATATCCAAAATGCGAATATTTTAAACTATAGTGAATGTCACTTGGGAAAATGACTGTTTAAACTATTCAGTTCATATCCTCTAGCAGCTTTTGCATGTGCAGAAGCATTTTTTTTAAAGTGCACACATCATAGAAACAAATTGTGTTAAATGGACACAAAGCAAAACAACCAAGCCAGGAAACTCTATTTTCTACTAACACTTCTTTCCCAAACATTTTAAAGCAAAAGTGAAGACAACATATTTGTCTGTTAACACTGGGTTTTCCAGTTGGTAGAGGCAGAATGTAAACATAAATATTCTACTGAAACATTCTTCAGAAAATATTATGTAGAAAGCAATGGAATGCTGTACCAGCAGCAAAGTCATCAAGGGAGGAGTAACAGCCATCAAGCTTTAAGGAGTCGATCCCCCACTCAGCAAAGGTCTGGGAATCTGTCTCCAAGAAAAACTTGCTGCCAGGGTACCCAGCACATGTCTCATAGCCAATGTCAGCATAGATACCCAGCTTCAGTCCTCTGGCATGCATCTGGAAAAAAAATATTCGTCAAAGAAAACCTCTACTGTTTTCAATTTTATAAAACTGAGCCTTTTATCTGAGCCTGCTTCATGACCACACCTTCTGGCTTCGAGACTGATTGTTGATTTTGACCTGCCACATCAACTGGTCTTATGAATAGTGGATTTTTTGACTTGTAGACAGCAGAGGGTTTATGTTAATAGTAATTATTCTGATACCGTTGTTACAAGCACTGGCTCCCCACAGGGCTGTTGTCTATCACCCTTGTTATTTATCATGTACACTGACAGCTGCAGAAACAAAGAGGAAAATAGCTACCTCATCAAGTTCTCTGATGATACTGCACTGTTGACTCTTGTACAGGAACATACGAAAGATCATGGTAATGCCTTAACAAATTTTGTACAGTGGTGCGATGAGAATTATTTAGAGTTGAATGTAAACAAAACTAAAGAAATAGTTATAGACTTTAGGAAGATCAAAGAGGATTTTGTTATTCCCAGTGTGATACATAGTAAACCTGTTGAAGCTGTTAATTCCTTCAGGTATCTGGGAACTATTTTTGATAGCCAGCTCAAATGGAATTTAAACACCGAACACATTGTTAAACGTGGCCAACAAAGAATGTACCTTTTGCATAAGTTAAATAGTTTTTCAGTTAGCCAAGTAATCTTAGGCCATTTTTACCAGTCATTCATTGAGAGTCTTCTTTCTTTCTCATTTGTATGCTGGTTTTGCAATCTCTCTGTCCATGATAGGAATAGTCTGAACAGTGTTGTGAACACCTGTTCTAAGATAATTGGTATCAAACAGAGGGATTTAGCTTCTTTTTGTGACCAGCAAATAGTACGGAAAGCTTGATAAACATGTTACAGCTGTCTGTCAGTCTGCCTACTATGAGTTCCGTAAGATCAGTGCCATCCATCACTTTCTCTCTACATGCGCTACCAACACTCTTGTCTGTGCGTTTGTTCTTTCTCGGCTTGACTACTGCAACTCCTTGCTGGCAGGCTGCCCTGACTACCTCATTCAGAGACTCCAGAAAGTACAGAACTCCGCTGTGTGTCTGGTGCTTAGAGCAAGGAAAAGGGACCATGCCACTCCTCTCCTTCGTTTTCTACACTGGTTACCCGTCTGTTCTCGCATTCAATACAAACTGTCTGTGCTGAGTTTTAATTTCTTTGCTGGCTCCTGTCCTGACTATTTCTCTGAACTTCTCTTCCCTTACTCTCCGGCCAGACAACTCCGCTCTTCCTCTGACAACCGTATCCTAACTGTTCCTGTCACCAGAACAACAACCTATGGTCACAGGACTTTTGGCTACTGTGCTGCAAAACAATGGAACTCTCTTCCTTTCCATATCCGCCATCTTCCTACAATTGAATCTTTCAAATCTGCACTGAAAACGCACCTCTTCTTTGAGTATTACTCCTAACACAGTCCACACAATGCAAGTCCTTCTTACCCTCCCCCCTTCCCTCTTGCTACTTTACCCATCTTTCTCGGCAGAATCGCTATATTTCTCTGTTCCTGTTACTTGATGCCTTTTGTTTTCTGTTTCGTCATCAGTACTGTCGTTTTCTTTCGTCCCCTGTGTTCTGTATCTACCTAGTCCACGTCCCTTCCCCATTTTAAGCGCTAAGAGCATGCTCTCTATGAGTGTGAATATGCGCTATACAAATCTTCATTATTATTATTATTATTATTAAAGCTTCATGTATTTTATCATTACCTGAACATGTACTAACAAAAGAATGTGTATTATTAAGCTCAGGTAAACACTATGCCATGCCTATATGTAAAAGTAACAGACACCTGAAATCATTTGTGCCATCTACAGTCCAGTTGCTCAATCTTAGATGAACTGTTAAATATGTGTGTGTGTGTGTGTGTGTGTGTGTGTGTGTGTGTGTGTGTGTGATGTTGTAGGTGATTTCCTTGTTGCAATTTTGTTATCTATATATATATATATGTGTGTGTGTATATGATATATGTTACTTTCCCACTTCTTCTTTCTCTTTTTTTCATTTCTCAATTTTTTTTTCATTGTTGAACAAGAGCACATTCCATATTCAAATTGCCCACTGGGACAAATAAAGCTGGTCATTGTCATTGTCATGACAATAGGCGAATGTCCTGCAGTAGGCAGTAGGCAGTAATCATTTTGGTAATACATCCAATACGCTCTAGCAGACAGGTGAGAAACTGGTGAACACTGAAGGTCAAAGCCATGCCTGTATGTGTAGCAATCAGAATTGCAGGACATGCCCAGGGGTCTGTAGGCCTGTCTCACATGGACAGTTGACAGTGAGTAAAAGTCCCAGGCAGTATATGCATGAACACAGCCAGCAGTGTCTGGTGCAAAGGTGGTTTCTTCTTTTGGAAGCCTTCTGTGATTTACTGCACAACCCTTAGTGCTGCGCATTTGGAGCTGATGTCAGACACTAGCTTGACTCTGCTTTCACCCTGTTGTTCAGGTCTGCAGACCCTCTTGCAGCTGAGACCGTGGCACCATCTCTGGCTGGTGAAACACAGGGACGACACCATAGTGAGATGTCCGTCTGACAATAAGACAGTCAAAAGGGTGTCAGCTTGTTTACTTGTGGTTCCACACTATGTCCAGAGACATTGCTGTACCTTTGTTGTGATGGCTGACTGCTGTGGGCAGTGGCTCACTCTCAGTCAATGATGCAACTGCCCTTGTGTTCATCTTGTGGCACATCAAACATTGACTTTACCAGGGAAGACCCATATAATAAAGGGTCAGGATCATCCCTGTGGTGCGTGGAGCTAGCAGTGAGAGATGAGCGTCGGCTGTATGCCAATGTGCCCAGTCATCCATTACACAGGAAGCAGTTTCTGGGACACCAAAAGTTCCTTCTATAGCTATCCAACTCAAAATGCACACTAAACCTCTTCTAATTAACTCTAATGTCAAGAAGTTAGAGGACTTACAAAATTGGCCAAAGCTTTCATACCACTAGGAAAGCGAACTGGGTCAGGTACCAAGCGGCCTTCATCATCACGTTGTTTCGCTGACCAGCAGTCATCAATGTTGACATAAATATAACCAGCCTCACGGTAGCCATCTTCTACCATCCTTTGTGCCATGTCCATGTACAGATTTTCACTATAAAAAACAGGCATGCATTTTCTCTCTTTTTTTTTTTTGACAAAACTTCTATGATCCATGAAGAGGCCAAACTTATACAAATTTTACTTTATGGCACCTTAAGTTATTGTTTACACATCACTCCTGTGACTATATAGACATTTAAGAAAATATATATTCTTTTTCCTTTTCGATCAATTTTTTGTAGATATTTTAAGATGCAGTTTACACATCAATCTCATTTAACAATATATATGTTTAAGAAAATAGATACTGATTATAAAAAACACTCAACCAGATGCAGTTATGGAGCCAGTCTTTCTTTATGGGCTTAGAACAATGTGTTTTTTTTCCACAGTCTGAAGTTGTAAGCAGCATCACAGTGCCACTACCCCTGCTCTTTCTCTCTCTCTCTGTCCTTTCTCTGCATGTGGCTTGGTGTAGAATACTGATTCCCCCCACCCCCACGCCTTTCTGTGTTGCCTTCCAAAACTGAAAGAGATCTGCCATCTTGTCTTTGCTGTGCGCCCTATCCCTGGGACATAATCTTTTATGTGGGGTATAATCTCCCACCAATAGGCACTGGGCAATATCGGTTTGTACTCTTGTCTAGCTACTGAATTTTGTTATACAGAGTAAATGATGACTAGGGTAGGGGCTACTCTCCATGCCTCCCTACAATGCAGTAAGTTCCAGCTTACAAATGACACCCATGAATAAACAACAAATCCATTTCAGAAAACACACATTTATACATACTCTTTGCAGATACCAAAGACATTACTTTTCACCTATCTAAACATATTTTATAACCTATGAATATACTAGAGTTGGTCTTATACATGCTAAAATTAAGCAGTATATATCAGTTCCACCACACCATAGACAGTAGATCCAAAATCACTGTAAGAAATTTACAAAATGAGTGTTTCACACAAGTGAACTAACCCTTGCTGCGTTAAATAGTTTCACAGAATGAGCAATCAAAACCTGTCCATGGTTAATGTTCAGTTCAGCAAGAAAAGTGTTCACAATCATTACCTAATGCATTCGGTCGGTGCAGACTGGCAATCAGCAGAGCATCGAAATCTTTGAATCGACAGCCATCCCATGGGAGGAGTACGAGCAAGTCCATTGTTCAAAGCACACACAAAAGTTAAAGCTGCTGCTACATACACTAAAATGACTGGCAGCCCCATGATCTTTCCTCACTCGTGAGTAGATGTCTGTTGATAGTTACCAGACAATATCCACACGTTTATAGCTAAAAGGTATTACACACATTCTATTTTAATGCCAAATTTTAGTCTTCTTGGTGTGTGTGTGTGTGTGTGTGCATTGTATATGTGTGTACAGATGTCTGAGTGTGGTACATGAATGCTGCATGAATGACAAGAAGAAAAACTGAAAGTATCAGAATCTGAGTACATAGCATACTAAAATTAAATAGGACAATTAAATATTACAAACCATTCAACACGCATTTAATTATCTAATCTGCCTTGCGTGATCGAGGTAGAGATTTAATGCACAATCTGACCAAATATCAACGGACCCTACACAGATATCTAGGTCTCTCTGCCCTATATTCAGTACCTGCTGCTGAGCGTAGACTTGTAAACGTTTACTTTTTCACCTCCATTAATGTGAGAGCTCTCGCATCGTGACTAGTTTGAGCACAGATTTACACAACTCTTTCATTTATCTTGACATTGTCCCATTATTCGCACACACACACACACACACACACACCGAGTCCAACGCATTACAGCACAACTTTTTCTGTGGGGAAATGGTGGTGGTGGGGTGTAATAGCAGCTGTGTTCGTCTTATCCTTTTTCATATCGTGAAAGTCTTTATTCATCATCAGTATTTTTTGTTCATCCTTCTGTCGTTCATATGTTGTTTCTTTGTCCTTCTGTTTTGTCCCTCGTATGTTGCCCATGTCTCGTTTTTGTTCTTAAGTGCTAAAAGTATACTCTTTAGGAGTGTGCGTACGCTATAAACATGTTGCATTTATTATTATTATTATTAGACGAGAGAGGCAGGTAAGCACATCAACGAATAAAAAAGTAACGTGTGAACTAGTAGGGTGCGCATACTTCCTAATGACTGAATAAAACTCGATCTGTGCTGGAGACTATATATTTCCCCACATCTTCCATTCTCGGGATATACGCCTAGATGCACAGACAGAAGTCAAAATCGTGACGCCACGTTTGTACAAAGGAGCTAAGTCGCCTGTTTAACAGATGCTCTCACTTTCCCCACTGGCTGAGATCTTGACAATGTGAACGTATCCTTGTACAATGGTGTTGACATCTTGACCGCATGTTGATTGTTCGCGTTGTCAAGCTCAGTGACGTTATCTAGAAGTAGGCGCTCTCACATCTTAAAAAAATTCAGTAGCAAAAATGTTCGAGCTTACACTGTAACTTACAGTGTAAGTGGTTGTTCTGCTCGTCGCAGTGGCGCTTTTATATTTTCACTGACTTTTATACCCACGATGTAATATTGGTATCTAGGTGATTGATCACGGGTCTTTCATCTGAAATCATGATATGAAATGTCTTGACCGCATACTTTTGAGTTAGCACCAAAGCTTATCTCTCTTTGTATCGTCTTTCGAGTTTTTCAGGCATTTGCTATCGGGAAAGCAGGTAATACTAAATTTTCTCCTTCCTTTCTTAAATTTACTGTTGCGACTATGTATAACAACGATGATCTTTTCTACCCATCTCTTGTAAAGGCAACTGAGTGGCTAAAGGACTAAATCCCCGCTGTGTACTGTGCATGCGCTAAATAATTGACAAAATACCCTCATTTTCATTAAATGTAGTGATATTATATATAGTATGCCTAAAAATTGCCTTTACTCGAACTTTACTGTTCTGACTGCGCGTTGTATAAACGTGTATCTATAACGACAGAAGCTATAAATTTAAGATAGAGGTCAGAATCTTAGCATAGTGCTTGTACATGGGAACCGGTTCATGCACTCCCACACCCAACAGTAGGCCGTGTAAACGCCTGAATGGCCATCAACAAACTGAAAAAGCTAGAATGGTGACAAAACGGGGTCATTCCAATAACCTCTGAAAATAAACTGAAATGTTTGCCATCCTCTACAACTTTCACTTCGCGGCCCATCATTGTCTCTCGAACTGACATCGCAGCAATGATCAATTTCATCTCGCCCTTAGCTTCAGTCACCCGTTCTATCAGTTTTGGTCACACACACACACACACACACACACACGCGCGCACGCACGCACGCACGCAAATAACGCAGGTCTGCATTGATGTTTTCCCGGCTAGTTTACTGCATCTATCTGCTTATCAATGTCACCACCTGTACTGGACAAGATTCAATGGGCTCTGAATAATGCTGTATGGAAAAAGGTGGCCATATGACATTCTTCACGTGCGAGGTACACTAGTTGTCAGTTTAAATTCGCATTGATTACAAAATCGCTATTCTGTGCTGTCACTGTTTCACAGCCTCGCCCAGTATACCTGTCTGAGCTATTGGTGCTCGACCAACTGAGTGGGTCTCTTCAATCTAATTATGCCGACCTCATCGTTGTACCACGCATCAGACAGGAGAAACTCGACAAACGTTCCTTTCACACTGGCCCACCTTTGGAATTCTTTGCCCCCTTTCTTTGAAACTGTGTTTTTCTTAGATGCTCTCAAGTCCAGCTTTGGCCTTTCATAATCCAGCAACTCTTCCATTCACTCTTCAACTTTCCGTCTGCGTCCATACGCTTCGTTCATGTTTTCCATAGTGTTGTACATAAAATATGCTCTTCCTTGTGTTTCTTTGTTGTCCGGTAAAGTTGCCTCAATACCTAAAATGCGCTCCACAAAATCTATTATTTTTCTTCTTCACCCAGCATTGTACCCGACCTTGATTGTACCCCGCACTTTCCATCGATATTCTTGGGAACTATTGGCCGGTCTTCCTTTTAAACATCATTCCATTTAATCGATCTCTGTACTCTCTGCATTGTGATGGCGTGTGTAGTGTTAGCTTGACAGCTCATGATGGCACATATCAATATTACACCAGTCGTCTGCACGTCGGGTATTTTTCTTTTCTACGACCGTCATGTGGACATATGCAAGCAGCGTTAGAGCGACCAGCAACCAGTGTTAGTAAAAGAATTATTGTTGCCAAGGTTCTTTTTTTTCAAACGCCGCGCTCCTCCACAAACTAGAAAAATTTAGAGGACAAATTTGCCACCGCTGTCCATTCACGAGGAAACTTAGTCTCCGTGTTTAAGAAGCTGTGTCCAAACCAGTTGGATATTATTATTATTATTATTATTGCTCTGAATCCCAGGTCTCCGCTCTTCACAGTACAAGGTTATGCATATAGAATACAATGTATGGTATATATGGACTGTTGGAGTGGCGTCCCCTCGCCTAACAGGCTTGAGGGAGGCGGCTCTCCCCGCAATTTTTGTATTTTTCTTAGTTTGTTGTGTTTTTAGTGCCCATTGTGTAAGTCGGTACTTTCTTCGCTGCGTCGCTTTCTGCCTGACGCCATAACGCTTTTTCTGAAGATCTTTTAGATCACACAACGACACGAAGGCTTTTCACTGAACTCACGGCCGTTGAGAGCCAGCACGGGTCCCGGAGCAGACGACTTGCTAAAACAAGTAGCTGGTAAAGTTCATAGATTCAAGAGTGACAAGAGGCTAAAGACAGACAAAGGGTATGTCAGACAAACCAGTAACCACGCATTGTGCTTATTCCGAATCTCAGTTGTCTGATTCTCCACCAGCAAGTAACCTGACGACATCACCTCCCCACCACTGGCAGATAACAAGGTGAAGGTCACTATCAACATCAATGAGTCATCGTCATCAGAAGTGGCCATCGTGCAGTTTGACAGTGTGGCCTGTGTCTATCAGCCATATACAGGAATAGCCAAAGGTCTCACAGATACAACCACACTGCATGTAGCTCCGCACTCGACAACAGGACTGTAGGTGGCTGTTAAGCGGATTGATCTAGAAAACTTAGATCACGAGTTCTCTTATGTATAGAAAGAAGTATTAACCAAGCAGTTACAATATGAGACTTCTCCCACATTACTGTAGCTTCGTCCATCGCCATGAACTGTGGACAGTCATGCTTGTCATGGGCTGTGGTTCTTGCCGTGACCTGCTGGTCATATACAGGGGTGTGTAGACTACCCATGCTTTTATATCAGCTAGCGGACAGGTGTGTCTCACTGGCTTCCACAACTCCACAGTCTATGACTATCCTAGCATACTGCTGATTGCCTCCAGTAGTTCAGTCCGGAAATTCTTGAACAGAATTCTGGATATTTCTCAGTGATTGTAAAACTAATCTGATGATCTTACTACAAGAATTCTGCTATTTTTCAGTGATTTTAAAACTAACCCCACACACTGTACAGCGCATTGAGTCGACTCTGGAGTTGAAAATTGCGCTATATAAATCTGCTTTAATAATTAATAATAATAATAATAATAATAATAATAATAATAATATAGTGTCACAATAGGTCCTAGTCGGTGCAGCAGGCCAATGGTAGGCTAGCAGTTTCGCCAGATTTCGCCCTGATTGCGAGATCTTGTACCTATACTTTTGTGATGTGGTGTTATCTCCATATTGTTTAGCCATGATACAACCTCAGCTGCTGGCTCGGCATAAAATACTAATTCCCACTTCTCCCCATATCTGTTTGTTGATATATATATATATATATAAACATACCTCTCTGCGCTGACCAGTAATGATAAAGAAACATTAGTTAACAGACGGTGGAGGGTGAAATACGTGTAGGCACACTGAACAACATGAAGTACAAGAGTAGAACGTAATTGCAGTGGATGAAGGGACATAGGAATATTGTCCGATTTTAAGCTGCACAGAGTTTCTGGCGTCTGCCACTTACTCACACCCTGAGAGATGTCCCGCTTAACCTTCTGCCAACTCAATCTTCGACTGTTGAAATTCCTTTAATATAAATCGTCTCTCTTAGCAATACCAGTCCACTTCTTTATTAAACTTTACATGCATCAAACACGTCGATTCCACGAAAAAACATGCAACAGACACAGACGACACTCGTATTTACTGCTATTTTTTCTTTGTTGTTAGGCCATTGACCCATACAATAAAAAATTTGACTCTGAGTCTACTATTTTTTCAGACCATGCTTTCTTTCTCGCTCGCAGCAGACGACACTCTTTTCAAATGCACAACGTCCGGAATTCTATTTAAGGTGGGTCGCTTCCAGTTTGTGGTATATGCGATCAGCACGAAGGATTCTAAATGGAGATTAGACAATAAGCAGATGAGATATGGAGGCGGAGAGAAGCCACAGATGAAGGCTGTATCACAGCTAGCTTATCCTCAACTCACCCTCAAATAGTGGAGTGTGCGGAGAATGATTTATGTTTCATTGATTTGAGAACAAGGCAAGTGGCTGAGGTATGAAATCTCTGTGGTTTGTCAACATGTGTCGAGGACAATGAGTAGAGCATTTTCATAATAAAGTCTAGAAAGAACTAGTGAACAAACCAGTACCGTTGTTGCCTGAACATCAAGGTACGGTCTGATGTTACTGATAATACTGATCTGACAAATAGCTGCATAAACTAAATGACAAATAGGAGTTACGTGATGGTGCAGGGACGTGTCATTCGAGATGACGGGAAGATGTGAAGGGTCCCCACTTTGAAGGATGAAACAGAAGATGAAAATGAAAGGACAGGGACGAAAAAGAAGAGCTTCTGTCTTGTCGTCTTCAATTTCAGTTTGCAATTGGTCAGCCAAGGTTTCACATCTGTGATACAGCATTCCAGCCTTTCAATCGTGTTTTCAACAACAGATTTGCGGTATGAGGCTTGTATCATCAGCAAATGACTAGTTCAAAACGGCAGGACTGTTGAAAAGAGAACAGTCGTTTGGTGTACATGATGGTTCATGAGGACTCGTGCGAGAACAGATCCCCGTGGACCTCAGAACGAAAGATTAGACGGATCAAATGAACCGGGGTTGATAACGATTGACCGAGTTTGACCAGTCAGTCAGTGGCTAAGCCAGTGGAGAACGGTTCCAGAGATACCGTAATAGCGTCTGAGTATCATGAGAAGTATAATGTGATCAACAACGTCAAATGCTGCACTGACATTAAGCAGTCATGACACCTCTCCATGATCAAGACCCAACAAGATGTCATTGGTGACTTTTAGCAGTGCGGTCTCGGTGCTGTGTGATGGACGGCAGGCTGACTGCTGAGAGGGGAGCAAAAGATGATCCGTTTAAAACAGTACGCAAAGACCTGATCGAGGACGATATTTTTCGAAACTTTTCAAAAAAAAGGAGAGATTTCACGTCTGACCAAACTTACTGAGGTTGTTCAAGATCCTCGAAGAGTGGTTTTGCTCGTGCTGACGAATGCTGGTGGAGGTGCTGTTGGTAATGAGGTTGGTGATAGAAGGCAAGAGGAGTGAGAACAGGGTCTAGAGAACAAGTATGGTCTGGAACAGAAAATGGGTTCCTTGACGTCGTTTGTCACTGGGTGGAAGGATTTCTCTCGAAGGGAGTGTCCATTCAGAGCGTCAGTAGAGCCATCTTTATTATCGAGATCTCACCGAATAATAATAATAATAATAATAATAATAATAATAATGAACTTATAACGCGCAGCATCACGACCACGATAGGTCGCACTCTCTACGCAGACCAATAATGATAAACGAAAGACAACAGACAGTGGACGGTGACATACGTATAGACACACTGAACATAATAATGAGGTATAAGAGTAGAACGTAAAGCAATGGATGAAAGTATGAAGGTACGGTAAACAGTGAGAGATGAAGTCATTACATGATGGTTAGCATGACAGACTGTATTGCAAGGGAGTTAAGAATTAGTAATTCAGGGATAGTATTTTGTGAACAACTGCTCGGGCAGCTCTTCCACAAAAGCATGCTGAATATACACACCACAGTAATGAAGAACATTTTATTAATAACTATAACAAGAACCACGATTAAAAGAATGGATCACTATGGGACTATGGGACTTTTTTTTAACTCGGTTAATTTCCCCTTTCTCTCACGTATCACAAATATCACTCGCACTTGGGCGCAGCAGTTCAGCAACAATAAAATAATTTATGACAACTAAATGTAACAGCCCTTTAACCGCTTACTGAATAAATAATCAGTGTGTCGTGTGGATGTGCTATAACAATAAAGTTGCTGGATTGATTTATTGTCTTCATGGCCTGTCTCAATCTCAGTGCCAGGCTAGTGGATCCATTCGCTGTAATCACTTTGTGAACTTGCAAGTTTGAGACTGTTGATTAGTATTTTTCTGGTCATACTATATTTGAAACTTTCTGCTCTTAACCATTTGCATAGCAGACATAGAAGCTATTTATGGTTGGGTCTAACGATGTATTTTTCTTCCTCAGTGCCCTGTTTTTAATGTTTTTTAGTTACTTTCCTGAACTTGAAGCCTCCCCTGTGAAGGTCAAGTGTGTTACAAATGAAATGTTATTAGACAAGACAAGACAAGATTATGTCGTGTGTGAGAGTGTATAGCAACACAAGAATAATATTAATGTAATATGTTGGAATTGATTCGTGAACTGGTGCTGCTGCTGATGATAATGACAAATAATATAAGTATGAATTTAGAGGAAAATGATAACATCACTGTAACTCAGTCCTTACTGCAACATTGGAAGGTGCTCAACAATACTGATAGCATATTTATCTCGGCAGAATACCCTCGTTAATATTTTAAAGAGAAGAATTGTGCTTCAGCAACCAATAAAAATGCTGTCACACCATCACCAAACAATCCTTTTCTCATTCCAATCTTGCTGTCACACCACAACGAACATCCTTTTCTTGCTAAATTTTAGATTACAAAATTCTTATAACATCTGACTTTCTTTCTCCCTTTGGTAATAACTATTATTAATCTCGTGTCATTGAAAGAGATTGTTGTGCCACTGTGCCAGTTTCACTTTCAACCTCTAATACGAGATTCAAAATAAACAGCGAGAACTAGTGCATCAAAAACTCCCGTGTCACGACTTTAAATTGTACCCGTACACGACTTTCATGTAATACGTCAGCAGTCACTCAGATTGCCACTCAGGCCGAGTATATAGCGATTTGATGTCACAATCAGAAAACTACGACCCTGATATGTGTATGTGTGTGTGTGTGTGTGTTGTGTGTGTTGTGTGTGTGTGTGTGGTCAGACTGACAGCTTAATGACCGTATATTATTGGAATATTTATGCTCTGGCAGACATAAAAATTGTCATAGGCAGACACAAAGCAACTTAGTGGCGGTCTTTAGCAAGGCACAAACATGTTGTCACACAGCGTCACGAATAATAAAACACACTGAATCCCCTTCGACACTCGGGGGAGAGGTGAAAATAAGAGTTGAAGAAACTCTGGTTGGTCTGAATACAGACTTTAGCACGAAACACTGGTTTTGACAGTGTATATTCAGTTTAGCCAAACATGGCGGCTATTCTTCTCGTCTCTTTCCTGCTATCCTCCCAGATTTAACTCAGTATATCTTAATTTATCCCCGAGACATTCTCTCAGTATCACTCATCAGACCTTTTTTCTGGCGCCACTGTTTGGAATTCTCTGCCCCTGTCTTTTCACAAAATGTGTGGCAAATCGTTCGAAGCTTTCGAGAACGGCTTCAAAACCCACTTATGTTGGAAACACTTCATAATACAGAGAACTCTTCCGCTCTGTCCTCGATTCTTCATCTGCATCCATACACTTTTATTTATGTCTGCCTCGGTTTCCTCCGTTTGCTGTTGCTGGTGGTTCTTTGTTGTATGGCTGACTGTCGTTCGTTTGCAGTCTTTCATATTTAGCGCACTGATCTCCCCTCTACACGAGGAAATGCGCCGTAATATTATAATAATAAAATTCAGCCACCCAAGTTATCCGATTAACCAGTTAGCCAATAAATTAACCCGGGTAACCACGCTGCTCATTTAACCAGTATATGTAATATCATAACCAGTATCTATATCACAACATAATCAGTAAATGTAACAACAAATCTAGAAAGAATAAAACCAGCCCAGAATAGCCTAGCTACACTCGTATAGGAATCCAGTGAGGGAGATAATGGTCCTCCGGGTGTGCAATGTCAATCAAGGTGGCATTCCTTAGTTTGGGGTCAAACGCCACGTAGTACACGACGTCGCCACCCGCAAGAAAACCGCCCCACCACCCGAAGGTACCCACCGTCATGATGACGTGATCGCTGGCGGCCAGCATGGCCATGTGCACTTCGGGTGAAGCGGACGGCGCCAGCACCACGTCGGTGTGGTTCAAATTTTCCTGGCACCACTCTCGGGAGTCACTGACGACGACAAAGACGACATTTTTGTGTCGGCCACGCATGTAGGTCATGGCCTGCAGGACGTACTCTAAGGGCGCCACCGGGTAGCCCTTTTGCACGTGCACCATGGCCAGCCTGTCCCCTCGTCTGACGTGCAGTCCGACCTTGATCTTCCCTTGCTGGTCTCTCGTGCACTCCTCCAGCAAGCGCGCGGCGGTGTCCTTGACACTGTCCATGAAAGTAAACTCCTTGCGCACCACGTCCTTGATGAAGTAGAAGTACTTCCAAGACTGAAAGTACTGCAGCAGCAGCACATTAGTCTCTGGCAGCTTCTTAAATTTCGGATCGTACGTCGCGTAGTGGTTCTCGTACACAATTGGATAGTCCTTACACACGATGGTGTGCACGTAGCTCAGGCCGCCGAACGTGCGCGACAGCCTCGACTCCAAGGGAAAGTAGGGCTGCCTACTGTTGCGGCGCGCGATGCCGACGAGAGAAGCGTACTGGAACATGAGGTTCCCCAGCTGCCCAGACGCCGGTATGCAGAGGTTGTAGCTAGCAGACGGTTTGCTGACATTCAGAAAGCCGGTGGCCAGCGTGGTGATCTCGCTCAGCAAGATGTTGTCTCCGGTTGTAGTCGTCGTTTCGGTGACTCGTGCTAGCGACTCGCGATGGTGGACGTGGGACACCAGCGAGAACATCTGCAGGATGTAGAACCCCAGGAAGAGCAAAAACAAAAAGCGAGTCGTGCAGAGGAAGTTCCGTGGTATTCTCTTATACCACGCCAACTTTGCCATGTTGCTGGTACTGGAGGAACAGTGTCCAAGCAGCTATTTGGGAATATTCTGTGCTCAGGCAGCTGCTGTATCAGGTTACCTCCTCCTGTTAGGAAGCTGATAAAGTTATCTTCTTAACTGAGACGCTTGCTGCCTCTCGATATATATTAGAGATCTGCAGTAATCAGACAGCTGTTGTATTCACTATTCGTGGCAGCGGTATTCATGCGCTTGCTGACTAGCGGCGTGAAAGCCACGTGTCACATCACTTGTAGAGGGCGGACGGCGGACGATGGATGACGTTTCTTCTAAAATAGTCGTCTAGCTGTGCACCCGTCATTCATGGCCATAGATGTTTTAGTCGATGTCACTAGCCACGAAACGCAGTGTCAGGGCATTCACAAGATACCAACCAATAAATATCTGCAGAAAATGTGAAAAAAACACTAAAACCAAAACAAGATAATTAATGACAGTGCAAGGACATCACGACTACTTTGTAAAGTCTAGGTACAGCAATTTGTTTTAATTTCATGATATTCTGTGTGACTCAAAGCTCTGTGATTTATCAAATGCTTCTAAGGGAAAAGGAAAAACGATTAAGAAGCTCTACAAACGATTTTTTTAAAGAGGAAAATTGGTAAAATCATAACTCGACCATAATCATGTTTATCAAATTATCAAATTATTAGCCTTTAAGGGACTGTTGATGGTTTTACTACTGATACTTTAGTGCTTAAGTATTATTGCTTTAAAAAATTATTGTAGATAAGACTAGGACAGACCTACATTTTCCCAAGAAATGTGTTACAATTTTAAACTCTGAAGGAGAAAGAGAAAAACTGACAAAAATACAGTGAATGACTGGAAGTTACTTAACTTAAAAAAAAGGCTACTGACTTACACTGACAACCATCCGTGCCCCTGTCCACCAGCGTCATCCACCCATAGCTGATAAACGTACTCTTCTCTCAGCACCTGTTAGAAACATCAGGATTACCAAAAATTAAACAATCTTTGTTATCTGCAGCCTGTGAAAATACATCCCTACCACATATTTAAGAATGGCGAACGCACTGGCCAGACCAGTTTCTACTGTCTGCTCGTATTTCACCTGAAACGCAGCTGTTACGGGCAGGACTTCAAGCCTACTTTGTTTTCACGTCAAACTGATTAAATGCGCGGGTGCGCCTTACTTTTATAGGTCTGGTGGGTGAGCTTTCTTTTTTAATCACTGGGTAAAGCGCAGTGCAAGGTACCATTTCTCTCAGATCCAGGTGAATACTCTACTTCAGGTCTTGGTATGCACGCCTTCAAAGGTCACCATGCACAGAAAGAGTCAAATCGTGACGTCGCGTTTGCACACAGATACACCTAATCAACATATAGTACCAGCTCTCCCATTGGCCGAGGCTTGACAGTGTAAAGGTATCCATGTACAACCCTGACGTTCGTGTCATTGATCTCTATCTGTGCATGCAGTGCTTTGTGGCAGTATGTGTTGAGAGTGGTTCGGGTTATCACCCAAATTTTTGTTTTTAAATTAATTTTTTTAATTTAATTTTTTTTTTATTTTAGGAAATAATATTTTTTTCACTAGGTATTACCTCATAATTAGGAAAAAAATCCTCCCCACCAGACCTTTAAAAGAAAAGTGCAGTACTTCGCCTACCATCCACCTGCTACATCTGTGACAACAAATTGCACGACAAAGCAACATAACAAGTACACAGAGCCATATACTAAGTAAACAAAGAAAGAGAGAAGTGGGAGGGGTGAGAGCGAGCTAGTCACGTGGCACCCTCTCCCCCACTCCTGAGCATGAGCTTTCAAATTTTAGCGCATACTTTTGCATGCTGTAGAGTGTAGAAATATGTGCACATACGTCCCAATATGGACACATACAGTTCAGATTTGAACACGTTCACATATATACATACACATTCAAATTTGGACCGCTAGATGCCCTATTTCAACACTCTAAAACACATTCAGTCATGTAAAAGGGCGTTCCATTCCGGTAACAGAAGTGTAGGATTGAAACACCTTCGGCTTAGAGTGCGTAGAGAATCAATATTACCTGCAGGCGAATATGCAACATGCGCACGCACGCACGCACACAGAAAAACAAGTTAGCACATATAACAGTATGAAATTAAAGTAATTCCCGAAAGAGTTCGTACCTGAACAGTTACTCGACTGAACATGCAGGCCACTTCATTAGACATTCAACCATTTGATTCAACACAAAGTCAGCTGATTCAATGTCCATGCAAACTGATAGCCAGCTTCACGTCGAGATCAACGGTTGCGTTGAAGCTGCAGCAGCGCTCAACACAAAGCTTAATTCGGATCAAAAGGACTGGCCCACCAAAACATATTCTCGCCATGGCTGGAATAGATCTTGTCAGTAGAAAATTCGAAACTTTTGCAAACTACGGTGAAATCCATTGCTCTGGTACGATGTCCTGGCAGAAGCACCTTCGGCATGCAGACATGAAGGTGTGCGCAGCTCAAACAATCTGACGCAAGCAAAATATTTGTCACTCCACTGTGCAGTCCCAAGGCCGAGGGCAATTTTAATCAATAAATGCAGCAGAGAGTTAATTGTTTCCGACAAAAACATCTGCGACAGACATGGAGGTGCACTGCCTGCTTGCTGAAAAACCGGGTGGCCAGCGACCTCTTAATTGCCTCCATCACATACCTCCTCCAAGCCAGTCGTGCAAAAAAAAAAAAAAATTTTTTTTCAAAGTGTTTCTCTGATCACAATGGAACAGTCCAGTCATTATTATCGGCAAGAAAATATTAGGAGAAGAAATCCCGCTACTAAATTCGCCATCTGCTTAGAACCCCCCCCCCCCATACTCAAAAAAAAACCAAACAAACCAACAAAAAACAAATAGTGACAACAAAAACAAATAGTAGCCACACTAAAACGAAATTACTGCATTATAAAATTACTTCACTCCATAGAACTAGACTTAAAGGGGGGCACCTTTCGACCAATCTGCAAGCAACAGAGGGGAGAGGTGAGAAAATTCAGTTACATGACTACATGCCTAAGGCCTAATTTAAACCAGTCTTCTCTGTGATTCACACCATTACAAAAATAATTTCATCTTCAAAGATGACACATGTAATAATTTTTCAAAGTAATATTCGGATAATCAGTTACTTACTTGACTTATTCAGGTAGAATCACGATACAAAGAATTTTTCAACGAAGTCCAAATTTTAAAAAAAATCGTTTTCTAGAACGTTCCTTGTGACGTTATATCATGAACGACGATCTATAACGTTCATGGTTATATGTCACGGACCTGGTAGCTGACAGCCTTCCGGTACACACAAGGAAGAGGAGTCGGGCGGCGGACATTTTTCTTTCTGACGCAAATGGCGTTGTTCCATTCAGTGACGTCAAGCAGCTACTGCGTAAAAGAATGGAAACGTGTCGCGTGTTGCGAATGACGACTTTCTCTGTTGAAAAAAAAACAACCTGTCGCTAGTGTATGTTTACACTGGAAAGAAAAAGTTCGGATCTTCGTTGCCGTTGATGAGGGAAAGAGAAAGATGTAGCTGACGAGTTTGGCAAAACGCGATTCACGGCTGTGGACGATTCTCAAAAACCGTGAAAAAAATGACCCTTTAACCAGTTTCGTGGAATCCATCTTGTGACATGCGTACTAAATAGGTTACAGTGTGCATGCACACCAAATCGGCCGTAATTCACACCCGCACTTCTTTTGTTACACATCTGAAAAGAAAAATGACCTAAGCAAAAAAGCACGCTAAAAATATTCTGTAATACGCACCCTCCGTGTACGCACCCTCCGACTTAAATAGTTTTTTTTTTAAATTATATATAAAGAACCAGTCAGAAACCACTACACATTTCTTAAGTCATTACAGCGAAACTGGTTGAAAGTCTACTGAAGCACGTATACAGGTAAGCAGTATGGAATTAAAGCTGAGAAAGACGAAGACTGCTTTGCAATGAAATCTTGAAAAAGTTCTTTTAAGACACGAGGTCACACTGAACATTCTGTAAGTGATCCAAGAAAAAAACTCTGGAACTTCAGGTGTCCTTCAGACACTGTGACTTTCAAGACTTCATAGGCTGGCTGGTTCATTCTGTTACAAGGACGACATTTTGACAAAAGCAACCATTTCACTGTTTTACAGTAAGAAGCGATGTGAAGAATCGGTACTTTTCTGGTCTCGACGCTCGACGATGGTCTGCTGACAAATACTTCCAAGGATCTGGTCCAGCTAAAAATTACCGACTTTTTCAAGAACCAGTAGATTCTGGTTTCCCTTATTTAGTAATTAATAAGCATGTGTTACTTCCATAAGCTAAATGGCATTTTCATGGATTTACGTGCTGGGATTTGCCGGCTGGAGTAATTTTATATTTGAAAGTTTTGATTTCTTTTTCTTGTATAAAATTGAGTGAGAATTACTACCAATCCTTTTGAATTCCTCTGTTTTATGTTTCTACGAAATTTGGGGTCTTTTACGCTAATATTTAATGATTTTTTTTAATTGGTGTTTTACGCCAAAAAAAGCAACTAAGGCTATATCACGGCAAGGCACCCAGCCCTGTAAACAGATGCCACATGCAGAGAAAGAACAGCGTGCCCGAGACGAAAACTGAACCCAGGACATCCAACCTTCACTGTATTGGTGACAGTCGCTAACCGTTTCGCCACCGGACCGCTCATAATTAATGAAAAAAATATTAAAATATGTCATAAAAAATAAGATCATACAGAAATCAATGAATTTTCAGAATCCCAATGTATCATTGTCTGATATAATAATCTTCTCTGGTCAGAATTACTTCGTTAAATCAAGGCTCTACCTATATGATAGTCCTTATTCAGTCAACAGTCACAAATGAACGGGCCACACTACCTCGGAGTGCTTGATAACAGTAGGAATAAACGGTCCCGTTGCACTTTCGTCCTAAATAAAGTCTTCCCGATTAAACGCCGCATGCAGCGAATTGACTGTACTGCTAAGACTGCTTCAGTGCAGCTTCTTTGAGAAAAATAAAGGAGGTCGCATCTATTGTAACTATCGTAAACATTTCACTTTTTAGACATCAAACGATACTGTTTCGCTGTTACACGACTTTTAGAAATGAGTATTGTTCCAACACCACCACCAACCCAAAACGCCGCCTCTGAGTATATGTACATTTTTGTAATAATTATCTAGAGAGGAATGAATCATGATTATGTGTGGTTTATGTGATGAAACCCTGTGCTTAACTTCACTGGTTTACGTTTAAAACATTATTTGTTAACAATGAGAAACTTTGTGGTCATAATCTTTACGCGGAAAGAGAGGTCTTGTGGAGGACGTGTAAATTAGGCACCATTGTGTAAACTGTCCACTAAGTCGTAACGCACAAGTTACAGGCTCTTTCCCTATGTAGGACTGTTTAGGACCCACCTACGAGACTCCAGGTGTCGTGTACCCATGAACCTTAAAAAGCGGGTCAATGTAACCACCCTGCTCGATCTGACTAGACAACTTTGTGTTAGTCACCTGATCGGTCATCACGAGGTTCTGTATCGAGCCTCGTCAGGCGATATCACTTTCGCTGACCCCAGAGTGCATCGTCAACATCCCGCACGTGAGCAGCGGAGTCGGATTTTCCTGTGACGTCACGACCTTCACCCTGCTGTTCGTAGAGGGATCACTCGTCTGCGATCTGGGGGTATCTCAGTGTGTTACACTGACGCCTCTTGATTTTGCTTCGCTCCCCTGTCCTCTTCTGAACGGCAAGTTCGAGCCCGTGTCGTAATTACCCATGCCGTACCGTAAGTTAACTTACGCAAAATCTACATACCAAGGACACTCAGGACGAGTCCTGACTTCTTGCTGCGATTATTTGGGTAATGACAATTATCAGGTGGAACGAAAGAGACACAGTCCAGAAACCCCACCGCCTTTCTTTACAAATCTACAGTGATCGTCGATTAAGAGAGTGAAAGAAGAGTGTAGCCGTGTAGGTGAGCGACTCGGGGTTCAGATCTCGTCTCGGGACACACTCTGTATGTGCCACCTGCTCGCAGGGCTGAGTACCGGGGGTTTTCTCCGGGTACTCCGGTTTCCTCCCCATCCCTTCCCCCCATAGTGCGAAATCGCCGCAAGGTGGAAGCACTTTCCCACTAAATAAACCAACCAAGAAGAATGATTAAGAGTTATGTCTATGTTATTGAATTCATTGGACTGGCTCAACATTGTTTAGGTTTGAACAAATATTTCTTACATAAGAGTGTATTTATGTTGTCTTCTCTAAAAGCCTTCGTCCAGGAAATTAATATAACACGACCTGGACAGCACAGAAAGGCAATCGTTTTGTTGTTGAAATAATTTGCATGTCGCTAATATAAAAAATGAATTTTACGAAATTTCTACTTTTTACACCTTTTTGAAGCACATTTATTATCACAGGAGGTAGAGGATCAATATGAATATTTTTTTTACGTGAACAGTTTTCAGAGATTTTGTTCAAGACAGTCATTGCTGAAAGAATGTCCCTACCACTCAAACCGTTCAAGGAAACTTTCTCACTTAACACACACTTTCTGAAGACATGGAAAACAAAAAGAAAGAAGGGAAGGAAAGACCCGAAAAAGACGAGAGTGAAAACAAAAGGCGAGAGATGAAGGCAGAAGTTCTTATCTTTGATGGCAACAGCTGTCGTTTAGAAGTTGTTTAAAGTACGTGTCACGGACCACCCGCTGACATGCGCATTCGTTTCAAACAACACGAGACCGCTTCAGTTCAGGACGTCCCTTCCCGGTCGGACACAATTATTATACACACAAATGTCAAGATTATCAAAATTACAAATGTCTTTGCCACTAGGCAATCTCCAAATCAATTCCAAAGAAACAATCTACTATTGTTAGCGGAATAACAGGCACAACGATATGCTTATCAATAATACTAAAGACTTTCAAATTGCAAAAAAATACTAGACTGCTCACAGGCTAGTCGTCGACAGTCTCAAACTATATACATATAAGTCCACATAAGGTACTCTTCACACACACACAGGCAAGTCTCTAAAAGTTTCCAGACTGCACGCAAGCAAGTCCTCATCAGTCTCTAAACTGCATACATACAAGTCCTCAACATCACAGTCCGCACACAGACAAGTCTACTGTAATTACTGAAGCTTCTCAATCAACAGTTTTACCTCTACCCCCGGTAGAAGGTGGAGAAAAGTCAACGAGGTGACCCTCTAACTGGACAAAAATGTCAAAGAAAGTCTTACTATCTGTACGCCGTGTCTCTTGGAAGTTCGGCGTCCCCGATAGCTCACGTTTACCCTGGGCTCAGAGGTCCCCCGTACGTAACGGTGCGTGCGCGATGGACATGGCTATCTTCGGCTCGCTGCCCGGGGTTAACGAATACCGCGACGGCCCTCCCCTCAGTCGGTGGGTTAACGTCGTTGACACTGGTGTTGGTGGAGCACAGTAGCTCGACACTCTGGAACGCTTATGTGACTCGTACCGCCTTTCTCGCCAGCTCCGGTTGTCCTGACTGGTTCTGACAACCTTCCGTCAGCTTGGCGCTTGTTCTCCGCTCACAGCAGCAGAATGGAGTAGAGTCTTCAGCTCTCTTCTCAAAAACCAGTCCGGCGACAGCAATAGTAGCCTGATCTCTTCAGTAGTAGCCTGGCTTTAGCAAAGGTGCGACAACTGCAGCAGCAGCAGCTCTGCCCACCTCTGCCCACCTGGGCAAAAGGTGAGCTCACCCGGACCGCACGAAAAATACGAGATTTATGTGAACTTCTAACTTCCCCTGATCTCTATGCGGCAGCGACTAGAATCAAAACACCCTGTTTACCTGGACAGAGGGTGAGCTCCGCACGGGAAATACGAAAACTTCATTTTCACGAGATTCCTGTGTGTCAGTGACAAGTAAAAAAAAACAACAAAAAAACACCACCCTGTGTGTTAAACTACGACTTTTACTGTATTACTGTCCTACCTCCCCCCTTTTACGCTACAGTACGGCTTCCTTAATCACATCTGTCGATCTTATTACTTACGATATCGATCTGATATCTTTCCACTATATAGTTTAAAGAAAGGATTTTTTTAAGGTTTTATGTGAGTTTTTATCGCTTACTATTAGGAATGTGTGTATTTGAACATTACGTATTCTTGGCTGAACGACTCGATATATTTTCGTCAGGAGGAAACCTGTTTGTCTGACCTATTGCCGCTTGGTTGTGACAGATAAAATTAACAACAGATTTTATGCAATTGTAATTTACATGAGTCATCAGTAATTATATACACAATGTCTTAACACCATTCATCGCTTAAACAAGAGTCCAGACCACTTCTGCGCCCTTCTTAGTGCTTGCACTCTAGGCCACTGCCTAGTTCACCTGATGGGGTCTGGTCACCTGCATCTGTGATTTAGTGACCACTGTGTGACCCTCGGTTTTCCATTACGCCGCCTCCGGTTTAGTGGTTTGTAAACGCATCAACACAGAATTCCTCAGTGCTTGTGACTGCTTCATTTTTCTCGCCCATTTACTTTCGAAAAAAAAAACAATTATTCGCTTTACAAAATAGTTACATTTATTCTTTATGCGTTTCCTAGGCATTCTTTTCTCTTACATGAAGGCGCACTGGAAGTGATTGTTGCTCCTATCTTAAATTTTCGTTTTCTTCTTCTTCTATCGTCCGCTGTTTGCTAAGTGTTTGTTCTGGATGTAAAACAAAGAAGTGCGCATGCAAAGTAAGACCGAGTTGAAGCGGATGTGACATGAGACTGATTCCATCTGATTCAGTACACGTGAGAAAGATGACCTCAAAACTGAACAAACGTTTGAATGTCAAGGCAAATATAGATGACTGTTACTGAGCAAAACAAGTAAACATGTGTATTGCAACTATCTTCCTTGGTTATTTCTTGCCGACTATTGTGGACTAAAATTGCCAACTCTGAAATTGCTGTCTTAGTGGTCGACATACCCGTCAGGTGACTTTTATCACGAGCTCCGCAAACCGCTAACCTCGGATAGAGGCAGGTATTTATGAAACTTGAAAGTACCATCGACCGACCACAAAATCAAAGTAATGGAAGTCTCTTCCTTGATGATAGCCTAGCGGTTGGAGTGAGGGCGGCCGAGTTAGAAGTCGCTCTAACATGACTGGGTAAAGGTCAGTGCTTGATACTGTTTCCCCCAAATCTGAACGAATACACTCTTTCTGTCCTCGAGATACACGCCCACATACATTACCCTTCACAGAAAGAGATCAAAATGGTGGTCAGTGTTGTACACAGATGCCCCTTATTGACATGTGATCTCAGCTCACTTATTGGCTGAAGCAGTCACAACGGAAACGTTCCAGTACAATCCTGACGTCAGTGCTGTTCACTTTTTCTGTGTATAGTAACGTTTGTAGGTGTGTTTCTCGAGAACTAAACCGGGTTATTCACCCAGATGAGGGGCAGTAGTATTTTGAACCGAGCTTTACACAATCATTAGAAAAAAAAATTGAAGGTTTTCGAGACTTTTAAAGCAGCAGCAACATCGGCAACAGCAACAGCTATAATGTCGCTGTGAAAATCTATTCTGATACGTATCTATTCACCTGCCACAACCTTAGAAGTATCGAGTTAAAAGTTCCATTAGGGTTAGTCAAGTGCTATATGTAGCATCAAGACCAATGCGATGTTTGCTTGGAATACGTTGTTATTTTCAATCATCAGTCGCTTCGGATGTTTCCGCCAACTGTATGTCTATCGATCTGCCGAGCAAGACTGGTCGAGCTCTGTAGACCGGTTTCTGATCGAAATGATCTATGCATGTACCAAATCGCTGACCAAAGAAAGAAGCTTTCTAAAGGATGAATAGACATCTAAAGAATGAGGTTTCTATGAGTTCAACAACCCTTTTCCAAGAAGACATTTTTTTTTCTGAATGCCATCTAAGGTTCGCCGGTCGGGGGAGATCTGGTTTCAGATGACGCACACAACGACAGCGCATGGCACACGCACGTCTGACACGTTAGACATTATTGCCTCTGCAATACCTGTAATGTTGACAAATGCAAGGATTTGGTAAATAATAAACATAGTAAACAAATACTAATTAAACAACAAAATGAATATCATTTAACAACAACAACTTATGAGGGCTGCTTATGCAAAACCAGTTGAACCATCTGGCACACCTTGTGTTCAGTACACAGGTTGTGTGTCACGAGAGCGTCTAACAATAAACACCATCGTGATCTGTCTGATCAGCTTGTTGGTGGAATAATCTCCCACTGTTTACCCCCATATGTAAGAGCACGATATAAGTTTAATCCACTCCAGCTCTTCACGGGTGATACCCCCAGCAGTAAAAACCCGATACTGTCCCAGCTTAGTAGATGAGTCATTTTTATTGCACATCGCTTATCTTTGAAAAATATCATCTTGCTCATGGACCCACCCTCTACCTAAAAGCCCGAGACTGTCCAAGCTTTCCAGACCAAGATGTGTCATTTTTATTGCGAATCGCTTATCTTTGAATAAAATAATCTGCACAATTGGAAAATTCGTGTGCACTGAAATATCCTAGACAGGATATATATATATACAACAGCTATAGTATTCTACCCTTTGTACATGTCGCAGTTTGAGCTTAGATGTGGGCCGACTTAAAAAATGTGGCTTGCGAGTGTCCTTTGTTTTCTTGTTCAGTTTTTTGTTGCTGTCATGCTGGGTGAGAGTCAATCTGCAGCTAAATATGCAAACTGCATTGCTGCGACTGTATTTTAAAAAGAAACTTTCAGTGTTGCTAAAAGCAGCTCCCCCTTTTTTTGTTTTGTTTGTTTTTGTTTTGTTTTGTTTTCGCCCCCTGACAGAGGGCCGGCTGTTTTGTTTCATTGCTGGCTCGGCGTAAAATACCAATTCACCTCCCCCCCCCCACCCAAATTCTCTCACTCACTGTAGGTCTGTATGTATGTGCACGCGCTCGCTCGCCTATACAGTATATACAATCAGCGTCTATATTCCTATATAAAAGACTAGAAAAAATACGTATATACATATGCAACAAGTATTGAAAACACAAAAAACAAACTTTACAATCTCCTTCTTTTACTCGCTCACACAGCTTCTCATCCTCAGCAAGAGGCGACTTCACGTTAGTCACAGATACAGACAGGCCAACGTACATACTCGTCACGAAATGTCTGTGGAAATCAAGATCTATCACTCTTACACACATACTTTGAGGAGCTGTCCTCGATCCCCAACACCCAACTTCCCACGATCTGACATACCTTTGAAATAAATAAACCAACCATCTGGAAAGTGTCTGCCTCGCATCTCGACAAATTCTTTCTCCTGTGTCCTGCCGCACGAAGCGCTACGCCCCCGCCCCTCCTATAGGACACAAATGGTGTCAAATGGTGTCACATCTGTACTACCGGCTCGACACTCCTTCAGCCACGAGAGTGAACAATAACAAGGGAAAAAAAAATTCAGCGAGGAGGAGCTATTTCCTCTCAAAACAAGTGTCACCGCCGAAGGTCTGCAATGGAAGTATAAGATAAAACTCGATCTCGTTGATACATAAAGAAAAGAATGTGGTGTAGCCACGTCGACAATGACGATGACAATTCTTTATTAACGAGAGGTAAGATAAGCAAGACATACATTTTTGTTGAAGGAGAGAGAAAGAAAAGGAAACGAAGCGATACACGGAGGTACAATTGTAAACAGGAAAACATGATCTTCATGATCATGATCTTACGGGAACAATAGGGTCCGAGTCACCCTGTCACAGCCGCTGTCACTTCTACTGCTATAGGACTGGGAGGGTGGAATGAAGTGGGAAGGACGAGTGGGGAAAGAGACGGGAGGTTAAACGTCACATAAAAAATTCCCATCAAATCGATGCGATGTAGTTTATCGCTGCAGTAGACGGTGCATCGTTCTGGTCCCGCGTCTCACCCATGTGCTCTAGCACTTGTCTCCTGTCGAGCGCGTCAGCTGTCAGGTTGTGTCCGAGGACAGCCACGAAGGACACGTGCCACTAAGCTGCGCATGCACTGCAACGCTTCGCTGGTTTTCTTCGCATTCGATCTGCGGGATGGGATCGGGGTTCTGTGGCGTCTGACCTCGACTTCTGACTTGACGTAGGCCATAGCGACACACAAGAACCATTTGTCACAACACGGAACCATGTATTGACTCTATCACATATAGTTTATGTGTATGTGTGTGTGTGTGTGTGTGTGTGTGTGTGTGTGTGTGTGTGTCTTTATAAGTGTGAGAACAGCCAGCTGTGCGCTGTAAATATTTATCGTTTTACTAGATGTACATTCTTTCTCTCTCTCTCTCTCTCCTTAAGGAGTAGATTAGATCACTCAGCTACTTAGATAATGTGCCTCGCACTCCCTGATTCTCTCTGCGACGCACTGTCTTCTCTCTCTCTCTCTCTCACACACACAAACACACACACAAAGACAGACAGAGATAAGACTGAAAGATGAACATATTCTCATATCGCTACCACATGTCCACATTGCTGTCAAACCACAGACGTCTATTTAAAGTTCTATTTACATTACTGGCGTATCACCTGTTTAAACTTTAGACGCTGTACATAAGAGACAGCAGGTGATGTACGAGACGTCTTGCTAAGTCAATAATACGGAAAATAATCTACCACCAAGCAGTATTTTTTCGCATATGCACTTTATCGTTTAGACTGAGATAAAAGTCATGAAACTGGTGTGTATCAGACATCTGAAAGCTATATAAGGAGGGAGACAAACTTTTATTTAGAGATTACCGGAAGCTGATTTAACAGAGTTTGCAAAGAGAGAGAGAGAGATCTAGATTCCCGCACGAAAATTTATGAAGTTTTGCCCAAAGAGACGGACTTCATAGACAACAGTGACAGAAGGAGCCATCTGAGTGAACAGTTCTTCATTGCAAAAGTCAGTACATACCCAAATTAGGCTTACTTACTGTGATGTGATGAGTAAAGTTTAATCTCGCAGCTCATTTCTGCATATATACTAGACGTTGGCTTAGACATCAGCTGAAGGCCGATTGGTTGGCAGCGCTGATTGCGCACAAGTGTTATTGTCCAGAGGGGAGGGAAGGAGCCGCGGGGCGAAAGTGGGTGCCACACCAGCCTCTCGATGGGTGGACCTCATCGCTGTCTTCCGGCACGAAAAAGTACCGATGGCATACTAGCCCTCCCGGATGGTGTAAAAGGGGAGGGAGAAGTGCGGGGGAGTTCTTCAGGTACTCTGATTTCCTCCCCCTTCCTGTCCCCTCACAGTGCGAAATCACCTCGCCTCGCCTGTTACACACAGATGTCATTAGTTTAACAGGGTTACAAGATCATTGTACACTATAAAGTCTTTCTGAACAATCGATGTATAAACAATTGATGGCACCCACAAGCTTAGCGGAGTGCAGACATGCAAGGGCAAGCTACTGCATACTGGGAAGTCAGAACCTTTACCATAGAGTTTCTATAGAATGTTGAACCAGGAGGAAAGGGCATTTCCCCATAATTATGATTAAAACCCACAAAATTTCAGACTCTGTGGGCTGACAAATGATTCTGGATCTCTGTCACTTTCAGGTGGCACCCGCCTGTCTGCTAAGCTTCAAGACAGAGATCCCCAGCATCGGCAACATCAGAACTTGGTCTGGCTCACCACATGCTGCTGGCTCACTACTATATTTTACACATTTCATTGGATTCTCTACATACTGTATTATATTCTTCATCTATCACACCCATTATATATAGTACGCCCAAACATGTACAGCCGTCTATGAAGGTGGAATTTGAAAATATGGCTTACGGTATGATCGTTGCTCAGTTCTTCCGCCTTGAGCTGACACATTCTGTTTCGAAACCGACTTTCGACGTCTCATCCCGCGCCACGAGGTTTCTATCCGCCCACTGGGTCTGTCGCCAGCTACTAGGACTGCAAGGAAGTCACCAGGGTTTTGAAGAGTACTGTCTTTCGTCACAGCTGGGTGCGCCTGGGTCAGCAGCTGAACTATGGAAGTCCTGACACAAAGATCTGTCTGCTAAGTATTTCTGTCCCGTCCGCTCCACCCGCCTTTGTGTCGGCCGCTGCCTAGAAGCAGCTCAGGAAACTTTAACGGGTGCACATATACCCCGCACATACACGCGGGACAGCGTCACCAACTCAGATGCACACGGTCGATACGGCGTCCCTGGTTTTCACCTTGTGGCGCACGACTGCGCATGTCCGGAACTATAGCGCATGCAGAGTCTGGCGGCGTGAAGATGAACATCCCCTTCCCCATCACAAACTCACAACTCGCCTCTCCAGTAGCTCGCAGGCAACTGTTAAAACTCTTCCGCTTATCTCTTCTAACTGGTGCAATGGGTTTATTTTTCCTCATAAAATAATCTGGATCCGTTATCTTTGTCACAACAACCTCGTGTTGTATGGTCTATGATGTGTTTTTTTTTTCTCAACACCTGACTTGAGCGACAAAAATGAGTTTAGAAGTTTCCAGTTGGTCGACGTTCCATCCATGATTAAGGGGTCAGTCTGGATGGAGCCTGCTGAAAGTGACCAATGAAGCCATCAGTCAAAACCTGAAGCATGGTTGGCGAGGGTGTCAGCACTTTTATCGCTCGTCTCGTCACGAGACACGTGAAAAAAAAAAATACCACCAAACTCGTCACTGTTCAAATGATATTTTAAGTTCACGTTGACGGCAAGGTGGAAGATGAAAATCACACTTCAAGACCACAAGCTTCGCACAAGCCCTCTGTCGCTGACTGAAAGTGTGCGCGCGTGCACTCAGGGAAATAACATGGACTGCTCAAGTTACTTGTCGACAGGAAGAGCCTACGCCCGATGGCAGGATGAGGGGTCAAATGTATGAAGTAGGACGACAACCAAAGTTTGGAACGAGAAAAAGAATGTCATGTCACTGACGAAAACCCATAATATATATATACATATAGTAGAGCGAAATCACGTTTCAAGAATTGGAAGTTCAAAAACAGGAAAAATTCGATATCGATGGCGCATCCGAACGGTTTCTCCCCGCTCCCCACGACATGGAACTTACCACACACATAAATATATATAGTTCCGGATTGTGACGCGCAATATACCAACATACATTAGGCCCCAGAGAACAACATAATACACATATCAGGGTCACCGCGCCTGCCTTAACCTAAGACCTACATTACAGTGAAGGTCCGTGGTCTTAACAGTTGTCAGGGTTGTCAGGGGTGGCAACACTACCGCCACATACACACTGAGTGCGCAAGCAGTGGGTGTAAAATTATGATTGCGGACGTGTTAACCACTAGGTGATCCTGTGTCTGTCGAGTGTATGAGTGTGTGCGATATTCGGAGTGCGCTCTGCGAGTGGGATGGTTAATGGAGAAGGCTTTCATGACTGCGGACTCGGATAGCCCAGTGGTTAAAGCGCTGGCGTCCGCAGTGAGCGGCCCCTGGTTTGATTCCCGTGTACCGCAGTTCATTTTTCCCAGTCGACCGAGCTGGCGGGAAAGGGTACCTCACCTTAAAGAGAGTTGGGGAAGGGAAGGCAGCGAAGGAGAGGGGACTGGTACCCCCCCCCCCTCACGTAAAGGTGGGCCCGAAAAAAGTGAGGTCTCTCACACCTCACTTCTTAATGACATGAAAAAGGTCATGCGGCGACCTTTACCTTTTTTTCAGTGACGTGCCTAAGAACTCCCTCAATGGACCTTATTATTCACGCAGGTACCATCTTGAAACCAGAACGAGGCTTAGTGAGCCGGTGTAGTGGCTACCGAAAGATATCGGCACTTAGCTATGGTTGGTTTCTTGGTTGCTTTGACGGATGCTTCCACCTGGAGGTGATTTCGCATTGTGAGGGGAGAGGGCGGGAAAAGAAACCAGAATACCTGGAGAAAACACCCCAAGGTGTCCTATAGACACTCACCTGTATATCGACAGGTTCGTGATAATGGAGCTGGAATTCATGTCCTCAAATTTACGATTCATGAAGACCTAAAACTTTTTTTTTATCACTAAACTGATCTTTAATGCTGATGTAAAATGCTGTGATAAATGTCACGTAAAATTTCGCAGCAGATGACAGGTGCCTTTAGTTTCGGCGAAGTGTGATTCTTTGTCGATATCAACGTTGCCTTTTGTCGCGTGTCCCAGCCTGCCTTGTTATAGTCTATCGTTTAAAGTGGTGGTGGGTGTGGGTAGTGTCTTGTACCCCAACCGTGCTAGCTCAGGTATGTTAATAGGTAGAGTGTACGGCTCGGGGCTGGAACGATGAATGGGTCAAAATATGGGTTAAGTGCAGGGGACGGGGTAGTGCATGGACTTGAAAGGGGTGGCTCGTGTGAATATATTTTTATTCTACTTTAACGGTTGAAGAACAAGGAGGTTTATGCCATCATCGTCTTCATCATGATCCCTCCCGTGGGGGCCGACCCGGTAGTACTAGTCGTCGGGGGAGGGATGGAGGAGTACGTGCCAACGGGCCGACTTTGAGCACCTTTGAGTAGGTACCCATCGTGCACCTTGAACACTCTTTGATGATTGTTAATTAACCAGGTTTTCTTTTCGGGCTCCTCCTTTGAATGACTGTCTTCGGTAAAGTATCATGTCGATCGATGTGACCAAACCAAGTATATTTCTTCCGTTTGACGCTCGTGAGCAGAAGTTCCTGGGGACCCACCAGGATGGCGACCGCGCTGCGTACAAAAAATTCGTTTTGTGTTCTTATTAGGTCTAGGAGATTCGGAGCAGTCTCCTGAACCTTTTCGCGCCTGAATCCTTCTTTCACTCTCAGTGAGCAATTTCCACGTTTCGCAACCATACAGCCTGATGGGAACGATTAGGGATTTGTATAGCTTGAATTTGGTGAGAAGTCTTATACTTCTGCTGTCCTAGATTTTATTATTTCTGGTCGTTACTGCTGTGACTGCTATGATTCGAAGAATGTGCGCTGCACAGCTGCTGTCCTTCCAGTTGTGTCGCGCCCAGGTACTTAAAACTCTGCACCTGTTCAAATTGTAGTCTGTTCACGGGGTTCTCTGCTTTTCCTTTTCTGGTGTTGTTCCTCGTGACTTTACTCCTGTGTGTGTGTGTGCTGTTTCCCCCCCCCCCCCAGTATGCGGCAGCGAGGGAGAGGAGATGGGCACCGCCCTCACGTAAAGCTGTCCCACGAGAAAAGTGAGGTCTCTAACACCTCACCTCCCCACCCCAACGACCTGAAAAGGTTAGGGGATGAACCCTTACCTTTTTATATAATTCTAGAATGCTTTCTATAATTACATAATGAACTGTGTAACTGTAGAAGGTATTTTTATAATTATAGAATGAATGGTATAGCTAAAGTTAGAAAATGTCCAAATTTCCCCTTTTGGCGAGATCCATTCCCCAGGCGTAGCTCTAGTCACGAGTGTAAGAAAGTTTTTCGAAGACTCACAAAGCTTTAAGGTCGTCGCTAAGGACTCAACGTCCCAACAGATTTCAACGAACAACTATCGTCATCACTATAGAATCAACGTCCCTTGAACGGGCGGCTGCGGTGTCCCGATGGGAAGTGAACAGCTGGCCGGCGATAAGTATTTACGCCTTTTAGAAGCTCCAAATTTTTTATTTTTTAAGAATTATTGACACGCAGTCCTTCATATTCACTCGTTCAGCACGTGCGACCAGACTTGTGCGCAACGTGCTGACGTGGCCACAACTTTCTCACCCAAAACAGTCACCTGATTGATATCACTAAACAGAAAAAAGTATCATGCCACTACCTGTATAATGACTGTCAGCAATGACTGAACAACAGCATCAGACGATGTTATTGAAGACACTGCATGCTCCTCTTTTGCCTCACCGAACCGCTTGGTCTGGTATACGCAAGACGATGATTCCTCTCTTGACATGTTTCTTGCTCTTGATTTTCATTTCAAGCCAGTCTTTAATCTGATAAGCTCGACATTAAACTGCGCGATGTGACACTATCAAGCTAATATTTTATTAAATTATTTTATTTATTTTATTAAAATTAAATACTTATATCCGGTCTCACGTTTGGGATTTAGACGGCTTCTTTTCTCCGAACGAAGTAGTTAGGACAGAATTAACGTCAGTAATCTGCGCCATGCTGATAGCAAGGGCTGTACATAAACACGGAAGAGCTTTTAGCCAAAAATCATCCGCAGCCTAATTAGGGAAAGTTCTGTAGCGCACATGTAAGCCGCACTCTTTCCCTCGTCCATAACTTGGCCCAGCACGTGAAACATCCTGGAAACTACGTCAGTTCAATGTCTACGATGTTTGGCATCAACAAAACTATTTCGATTTTATTTGGCGTCCATCATCATCATCATCATCATCATCATCATCAATCATCATCATCAATCATCAATCATCAATCATCATCATCCGTCATCAATCGTCATCAATCGTCATCGTCGTCGTCGTCGTCGTCGTCATCGTCATCATCGTCGTCGTCGTCGTCATCGTCGCCATCGTCGTCATCATCATCATCGTCATCATCATCATCATCATCATCATCATCTCTTTAAGCTCTAACTAGTTATATGCATATGGACGTCTTGGCTTTCTTGCCACCAACTCTCGGATTTCTGCTGTTCTTTGGGATTGTGCTAAATAAAGGCACAGGTTTGGGGAGTTTTTTTTTTCTTTTCTTCCTCTACATACGTCCCTGTACTGTACCATGCAGTGCAATGATCAGGAAACGCCATAAGCCTGATTTTGAAGTAGTTTTGCCAGTTTTGACAGAGTCATGAGCTGCTTCTATCTTGACCTGTCGACAGCACTTAAAACAAGATAAAGCAAGCAATATCCGCTAAGAGTTTCAACCCCTATTTGCCCTTAGAAAACCGAGCTGATGTAGACAAGGGTCGTTGTTCCTGAAATGTGAATCCACGAATAAAATCATAGCCCCCGTTATGCATACCATAATCGGCATAATGCATGTGAGCCCCGTCGAAAGTAGTGTTGAAAACAAAACAGTGTATTTACCTCTGGATGTAATTTGAGTGGTAATGAATTGGTCTCCCATTGTACTGAATGCACCACAAACGGGCGGCCATTGGTCCACCAACGTTCGGCCCACTTCGGACCATCCAAGAGCCTCCTCACAAAGGAATCAGACAGGTGAAACACTTCGAGATCGAGGAACGCGGAGAGCAAACACGCTGTGTACGAGGAAGTTAGAAGTCCGTACTGCACAGAGTTCCGACCCAAAGAGATTTCATTAAGTATGAATTTGCTCCCAGATAAACGAGTGATCGGTGTTCTGTGCAAATACATAACGAGTGAACAGGAAATAATTTTTTTTAGATACTAACCAAAGTTGTAAATTGGCAGCACATGCTCTCACGAAAGAAATCAGACGTGTTGGTAGGTAAAACACTATAGTGCTGCTCGACATGTTTACAGATGCCTTGCATGTCTTGCTGAGGACCATGTGCTGTGTCATATAATTTACAGGCTAATCCAAATTCACCATGACACAAAGTTGCCGACTGGTTAACAGGTTAGCGCTGTCTCTGGTCTGTGACACACATAAGCGCTTTGTGGTTTTTAAAATTACAATTAAATTAAAACTGTTAAATGCTTCAGGGAGGGTGCAGAGTGGGATTCTAGCTTCCGAGGTCAATGAGGACTGACAGCGTCTCCCTCTCTCTCTCTCAAAATCAATCTCTGGCAAATACTGAAATGTCTACTTTCTTAACCAGAAATCTTACATTTTCGATTTTCATTTGCCCTAAGTTGAACTCTGCAGTTTTCTTACTTAGTTTATATGGCTATGTGTACATAATCAATGGCCTGTGGACAGGTGTTCAGTACAATTCTCTCAGTTACTGTTGATGTTCTAATGTAAGATAATGATGTTTGTTGCTGTAACTGTAATTTCGAAAGTTAATTGCATTTTTATTTTCCACATACCAGTTTTTTTAAGATGTTAATGATAATGGCTGCTGTTGTTCACGTTCCCTTTGAAATGGGCTCAGGCCTACTCAATAAAAATTCGAATCGGAGCGGCTTCACGCTCACACACACGCTGCTTTGAAAAAAAAAAATGCAATAGTTGAAATTTTTAAGAAAGAAAGAAACAATCAAACAAACGAAAGAAAAAAAAAAAGAAAACTCAGCTCACTCGTGAATCTTGCTTCCGGATCGCCAAGCAGATCTTAAGAAAGCGCCATACAAATACCGAAATACTGAAGAATGTTTGAACAGGAAAGCTGTAAACGAGTTGTGGCTTTATCTTGCAGCAGTTCAGGAATAAATTCCTCGTTTCACGGTGCGCTTGCGTGATAACAGAGAGAGACCAGCCTACCCATGGCCAGTTCTCTACTTCAATATTGTTCCTTGTAGGACGGCGAGCATATACTAAGACTTAAAGGGTTTATATTTAACGAATATGTTTACAAATACTGTGGGTGGTTTTGTATTGTAGATAAATCGTACATGTCAGTACCCGGACGAAGTGGGCGCAATCGTATCGGGTGTACAGGGTGCACTAGTTTATATCGGTCATTTGATAAGGACTTTAAAAAAAAACAATAAAACCACGATATACCCTTGGGGTGGGGTAAGGTGTTAGTCATGGGTTAAGGAAGTCTCTCTATCTCTCTCACGCACACACTGTGCAGAATAGCAGGGTATACTCTCGTTTGTTTTCCAAACCGGTTGCCGAGTCTTTACTATAAGCGGACAGCCGAGGGATCAGAGCAACCGTGTCCGAGGCTGGAGGAACTGTGGCTCCCGTCCCCCACTCTCCTCACCAGCTGACTCACCTGTGAAACAGGTGTATTGATTAGGTTGGGGGAAAACAACAGCGAGAGTGTGGAGACGGATACCTACCTCACAAAAGATCACCCCGCGCGTTATCTCCATCTGCCAAACATCTCTATTCTTGTGTTCAGGCCCAGTACATCAACATGAAATAACACGGAAGCTTTCCCAGTTTGCAGCTATACCATCTAGTTTCTGAACAGTGTGAATTTATGTTATCCAATTTAAATGAAGTTTAATGATGCTGGTTCGATCAAGGGTCCTTCGTGCTCGAAAGGCGGTCCGGTGGCGCAACGATTAGCTTGTTACCAGTACAGTGAAGGTTGGCTGTCCTGGGTTCATCTCTCGTTTCGGGCACGCTGTTCTTTCTCTGCGTGTGGTATCTGTTTACAGGGCTGGCTGCCTTGCTGGCTCGGCGTAAAACACCAATTTCCCCCCACCCCCAACACACACATAGTGTTCGAAAGTAACCATAGGTTTCGGTAAGGTACAGATCATTTGACCCTGGTCATGTGACGCCACGGAGCACGAGACACTGATCTGTAGACCTTGGTAAGCATGCGCTCTGTCACCGAGTTTGTGTAAATCCTTTCTCCAACTGGAACTGTGGTGCAGATAGGAGCATTAGCTGTATGGAGTCGTTTTTCAAATAAATTTTGCCCGCTGGAAGCAACTTCTGATGGTTACGTCTCTTTCAATCCATACGGCATTCTATAGAACTTCTATAGCACTTTATCAACTTATATTTTGCTGTGCATTGTGTCTGCATGTTCCTGTGTATGCATGAAGGTGCACTTGATGCCTGTCCTAAAAGGTGTGCTCGCGTGCCTGAATGTAAAGTGCTTTGAGTCCGGCTGATGCTGGAGAAAGGTGCTATATAAATGTGATTATTAAGTGAGTATCAGACAATCATTCTCACGTGTTCTATCTCACACAGTACTGTAATAGCCAAAAGAAGCACAAAGGTAAAAAGCAAAAGTATTTCTTCCTCCTCCTTTTTCATGAAGCAATACTCAAGGGAAAAGAGGGACAGGGTGGTGCCACTTGCTTTCAAGATTTTTTGGCCAGGAAGGATGCTGTTGAAAGATCTGTCAGTCACATCTTAGAAACCATGCGAGATATGGCGCAATATTTTTAGCCCATTAAAAGTATCGTCTGCGATCACTTAAATCAGAGAGTTCAAACCTGATGAAGGGCCAAAATCAATCAGGCAAAACAGCTGACTGCAAATATGAGGGGAAATTGTTACAAAGGGGACTGATGTGGTTGGGGTAAATTTGAATCCACTTGGCGCAGTGTGTGCAAGCAATTTTTAATGATTCTGTGGAAACAGAGCATCGTTGACGTGGTGGCTGGCCTTATGCAAAGAATCAGGTCTGATGTGAAGTGCATCAAGAATTTGGACGATTCCGCATCCAAGGCGTGCAGATTTGCATTAAAAAAATAAAAGCTTTATATGACAAAGTTGTAAGGGTTAGCAAAATCACACCACCCTAGTATTTTGTACTGTAGCGATTCTCTTATAATGCCAAGGACTGCATTTAGTTTACATGTCCATCATGAATCTGTGAAAACGGGAGTGACACCCATTTGTATTTAAAATGCACTGTTGAGCAATGTCTGGGCTTCATTTGCTAACAAATGGTGTTAGCACAAGTGGATAAATGTTTCAAATCCCTCTTCATCACAAAGTGTATGTAAGTAAAGGTAACAGTTTCTGTTAACAAACAAGAGCAAAACACTGGAACATGTACTGACACTTTTGCCATATACTGAAACAATTGCAATAAAAATGCATTGTGGCTGCTGAACATTATGTTTCATTCATGTCTATGAAAGGAGATTTTAATGATGCTGCCCTGTCTGACACACAGATCCCTTAAGAGACCTTTACTTTCTTTCAGAGCAACTGCAAAGGATAAAAAAAAAACAAAGTTCTCATCCAAACAAACTGAATATTTGTGTCATTTGGTGACAGAAAAAGAATCACTGGGAAAATAATTAAGCAACAGTAATGCCAAATAATTTTAAATACTTGTATCTCAATAATCATGTATAAATTCTAAAAAAATTAGTCTTTTAACCTGAGGAGCATAGCAAACAACCAAATGCTAATACAAATATTTCAATGAATTACAAATTAATATTACCCTGGTCAACAGCATTTCCAACCATAATAATGGAAAATGACTAGATCAAACCTAACCAACACAAATGTCTACTAATACCACATATCATTGGTAGATAAAACGAAACATTAGAAGCGACACAATTTTTGATATGTTGTACTGAGAAAAACATATTATCAAGCTGGATTTTTTAAAGGAAACAATTGCAACCTCTGATTCTGTCCTTAATATGACCGTGAAAAGCACTTTCTTGCACATCTGATAGGACAGATTCAAAGAACAAAGACAAACTATGGTGAAGGAGACGGAAAGAGGCATTGTATCAGAAAGAGCAAACGCAAAAAAGGAAGAAGGAAAAAAAGAAAACAAGTAATAAAAATCACAGAAAAAGTTTGAGGTTTACACAACAAATATTTTTGTGCAAAACTTTCAACTGCCATTCTCTCTACTCATCTGAGTTCAATATCTTTAAGAGCAGACAAACGATATTAAAGCCTGAGATATACGTAATTAAAGTTCAACTCACAGCATCTCTTTAGGGTGTAATGTGCAAAATATGTAAACTGTCTTGTGCTAAGACTTGTCTTCACAGAGCCCTGTTTTCAAGTCTGTTCACACTTTATGTACCATCCCACAGACTTTCATAAGTTATGGAGTCCATCACATGCTTGAAAAATAATACAGTGGATTTTTTTTCTTTGGAAGTAGAAGTATCATAACAACTGACTGCATGACAGCTTTTAAAACACTGAACAACACCAGTCTGCAATGTTTTAAGATGCTGTGCGGCACTTCTTATAACACACAACCGTTACTTGCCCTATATGGTTACAGGTAAAAAAAAAAAAATCACAGTCATTTGGAAGCCTCAGTGTAATCACATTTTGAAGGTGTCTTCACACCTGCAGCCTTTCATCTCTCTCACTGACTTCAAGGGGAGGCAGTCAAGCTCGCCAGCCTTTCAGGACATCATGGGACAACACTTTCTTATGTTCTTCCATGAATTCTCGTACAAGTCGCTTGGCTTCTTCCTTGCCTGTGGGCAAAGTAAAATCCTGCATTTGTTACTGACTGGACAAACCCTGCACCTTAGACAAATCATGCAAAGGAGCTACAAGGCGTTTAGATCATTTTAGATGACACAACATATTCAAGTATCATACCTGAAAATAAGCATTGTCTACATTTTTTCTTCACCAATGCCTCATATTATTAGTGCAATTCTTTCTCAAAGGTTATTCCCTAAGTTTTAACAGCAACATTCCACATTTGATTAGTTTCTGTGTAAAATGTGCAGTTAATCAGAAAGTTGCCACTTTGTTTAAAAACTTGAGAAATGGTGTAAGACAGAATCGGCACAGCTTCATTACAATACAATACAATACATCTTTATTGTCTATGTCTGGTCACAACAGAGATAGAAATTTTCCTTTGTTGCTGGGAGCTCCCACAATTAACTGGAGAAAAGGATACATAATAAACTGAAAAAAAAAAAAAAAAAAAACCGATCACACCTTCATTGACAGTAGCTAAAGCAAAAAAGTTTATAGAAAAGGAGCTGCTATTTAGTATCTGTTCTCTCTTAATAAAAGAACTAAAAGACCTTGGAAAAAAACTGTTTTGACTAACAACACTTTTTCACTATTTTTTGGCATTTACAGAATAACTACTATAAAACACACTTCTACACACAAACAAGCAAGCAAGGAGAAAGAGACCTAGCTATATTAATAGCACAAATGAATCCAGCAGAGACAAAAGCCTGTGAATGGTATGTTTCATCTCTCCATGTCACTCCTTCCCTCCATTTCTCACTCACTCTCTACCTCTCTCACAAACTTATTCACAAAAAAAAACAACCAAAGGAGCAGTTAAAGTGGACACTTGGTACATAAGCTTCACATAGTGTCAGTGTACTACAACTCTCCATTGTCAATAACTTGTTTTTTCTTTCTTTTGTTGTGTTTTGTTTTGAAGAGGTAAGTCAGAACAGGAAAGAAGCAGAATTATTTACAGAATTATTTGGTGAAGTATGAAAAAGATAATAGAGAGTTTGAGATCCACGACGCGTAGGGAGACGCGTGCGGCAACAAGAACGGCGAGCCTCTAAGCCTACCCATTGTGAGAAAGTGATTGGTTGGATTTTATGGATGTGATGATGTAGGGCGCAAATTCCCGTGACGCTACAGGTTGCCGCTCCCGCACACGTCGTGCGAGCGCTGAATCTCAAACTCTCTATTATCAGGTCGAACCATTGCTTGTAAGGGACCAAAATATCACTTTTATAAAGTGTGATAGATAAAAAAATTGACTGTTGTTATGTGGTATTTTTTATTTTTTCTGTTTTTTTTTTGTTCTGCTTGTACATTTTTTGCTTCAGGGAAGGTTTAAAGCTCTGACAGTACAATCAGCAACAGGGACAGTGCAACATGTAAGCATAAAAATATTACCAGCTAATACAGCAAAACCTTTCTATTAAGACTAGCTAAAATCAGGTCTTAACTGAGAGAGGTCTTGTGAGGGAGACTGACCAGTTGGCTTTCATTTCATAGACCACAACTTCAAACAAATGTATAGATGTAGGTAAGAAAAATGTTTTGAGCATCAAGGAATGAGTAATTAAATGATGTCAAGGAAAAAACCCCCACACAATTTAGAGTAATATTTCTTTACTGATCAACAGAAGAAAAATATATGCGGGAACAAGAAGGTAGTCCACAAGATTTATGTGTGTGTTTGAACCATTATTCATGTTATCTGAAAGTAAAAATCTTGTGTTTTTTAGTGGTCTTGGTAATCTGATCAATTACCTTTAACGAAGACTCTAGCCTATTTGCTGATTAACCTTATATCACTACAGTAGCACATAAAATACTTACTCCTTTTTATCTAGCCATACATTATGAATTTACTTAACTACCAAAACATAATCCTTTTCCTCATTCATCATCTACAGTTTCTTTTTCCTTATATGCAAATATCCTCTTTACCCTCAAACCATATGGGCATACTAATAATCACACAACATGACATTCAAAATATTAATCACCAGATTTACACACCTCAGTGAGGAGTCTTCAATTTACTAACTGTTAACTAATAACCATAGGAAGCATATTCTTATAGTTTTTTGTGACAGCTGGACTTCTGTTACCATGTACTCTCTTTTCATAAGATTTTTGTTTATTGATTCTGCAATTGTTGCAATTTGTTAAAGATATATACCTGAACTAACTTTAGGTAAGAGCAATCACAGATCTACAAATTTTTAGAGCAACTGATGAATACATGTACCTTGGTGGACAATGAGACGCTCATAAAATGCACTATATGCATTTTTGTTAATTTGATTTCTGACATCACAATAGAGCACAAACAGCTGGTCACAAGAATCTTATTTTTATAAAACATGTGACCTGCAAAAGGTTGTAATGAAGCACAGTTGACTGTCATCCACTTGTTAAAATTTAAAAAAATAAACACACACACACACACATCAATGAACAAGCAGTCTATTTCAGAAGGTACTTAATTCATTTTAAATGATTTTTGCAGAAAATTATGACATAGGGTAAACGGTCAGCCAGAAGCATTCTATTTTAAAATGCTCTTCTGCAGAAAAGTTGTAATAGACCACAAACTGTAGGCTAAGTTGGGCAGGGGAGGTAGTCGTAATAGAGATGACATTTAAATAACGAAATATATCCATGAAAATTCTTTGGGTTGTTACTAAGAGGGGCTAAGGACTAGGAATAGAAGGTTTTGCTGTACTAGCAGTATTTTAAATCCAATAAATTTTACTGCAGTTTAACCATCCTAAGACACAAACACTTCAAACATTGTGTTTACAACATGTCTGACATGACAAATATTACTGCATTGCTGCAAAGCTGTCTACTGTTGACTGTGACTAGGATACTTAGCAAGGTTGACTGTTGAGAGGGTTTAACCAGCACAAGCCCAGAAAGCCACACAACTACATCATGCACTGCACAGTACAAATGCAAAATCAAGAAGATACTACATACAATTACCGGATGTAGGCAGTCCTTTGGTCATCTCCATCACATTGTGTGATATTGACCGCGCAACACTTTTGAACAGTTCCTGCAATCCATTCGCACACATTTTAAGCAATTTAACTTGACATTAGTAGATCATTCTTGTATCAACAGCTAAAAAGAAATGCTTGCAATAAAGTTATTCTCTGGTTCATGAAAGAACCAGTTGTACTTCTGGTGAAAAATATGCACAGAAATCTGCATAGTCTTTCAACACAAGTATTGATCGATCTGAACTTTATCATTTACTTATCATTGCTAGTTTGGCTTTGATAAGAATAAAAACAAAGATTCTCTAATCTCAAAAGCCATTTTACCAGCCAGCTGCTCAGTTGCTTTATGACACAACCCAGACGGCTTTCCGAAAAGACCTAAATTGAATCTACATTACACAGTTTATCACTGATGGAAATATGATTTTATTAAAAAATAAAATAAAAAATGCATTAGCAGAACTGTTGGCAATTACCTTGTTTGCAAAACGCCCAGCCTTGTAATGAGGTGTTAAATACTTGACTACAAGATCTGCCACTCCTTTTTTGTCCTGATCAGCACTTTCTGTTCCCAGCTTTTCTTTTTTGACAGTATCATCCTTCACCTCTGTCTGGTTACTGGAAGTGGATGAAATGCTGGCTTTATCAGATGCTGATGACTCAGCTTTAGACCTCTTTGTTGAAGCTGACTGTTTAGCAACTTCCTCCCACCCAGGCTGAAAAAAGACAGACTACTCAAGAACATATATTCAGAGAAAGATAAATCATCACATTGTTTTCATAGGTTAATGAGACTGAGAGACAAGGTGCTGAACAGTAAAGTTTGTGACAGTTACATTCCTGATATCACTGTTACATAATTCTGCTTTTTTAAACACCAACTTGCTCATATGTTTGCATCCAAAACTTTTTTTAAAAAACCAACAAAACAACAAATGGCAACATCATGCACCAAAATGCACAGGAAAGCTCGGGGGAATGAGAAGAAAATGGGGGCAGGGGGTAAGTGAGAATGTGATGGCTTGTTTATTAAAAAACAAAAAAGAAAAAAGTTTTATCTGTAAGGGTGTGAAGGAGAAGGTTATGCTCAAGCAATGAACGTTTTATAAATACTGAAACTAGGATGCCTTATTAACATGGTGGGACTCTAAATGCTACAGTCAGTCAGTCGTCCCTTGACTGGTACCTATCATTGGAGGGAGCACATGGACAGATGCAGTAGCTGATAGGGCCTGCCACTCTTGCCTATTTTGGGCGATAGTGAGCGGGCCAATAAAGACCAGCTTAGGTCACTTGACTGTTGCAAGTAGAGGTTCCTGGTATCTTACGAGTGTGGCAATCTTGTTTCAAACAAAGTTGTCGGTTCTATTTTCTCTGTATGAGATCTGGAGCAGCCTCCTCAGGCACTTGTTCTCAAATGCCTAGATTCTAGACCAGGATCAGTAATAGAAGGGATTTGTACAGATTGCACTTTGTAGTGAACCTGATCTTATGGCTATGCCAAATCTTATCTAGCTTAGCCTTGGCCACCGTTGCTGTCACAATCTTAATGTGAACAGCTGATGTGGAGCTTCCATATTTGGAGAGGGAGGCTCCCAAGTACTTGAAGTTGCTTACCTCTTCAAGGTGTACCCTGTTCATATAAATCTCTGCTTTGCCGTTGCTGTTGATCATAACTTTGCTCTTTTCGGTGCTGGTTTCCATTCCACACGCATTTGAACTGTCATCAGTCTGTTGGTAAGGTTCTTCTAATAGATCTATGTCATCAGCAAAGCATAGGTTGTAGATCGACCTTCCACCAATTGAAAAGGAAATGTGATGATTGTAGAGGGTTTCCCACATGATATTCAAGATATTAAACAACACTGGTGATAGGGGGCATTCGTGACATATGCCTGCTGTGGTGTGAAGCTAAGCTCCTATATGGTTATCCAGCAGTACTACACTTGTTGGGCTATTCAATCAAATCAATCAATCCTCTTCGTGCTATTTGCACATAAGGCCTCAACCTGAGCCCGCCACTGATGTTGATTGGCTGAAACCCGCTCCAGGCGACCCCATGTCCAGCCCTTTCCTTTCATCTCCCTTTTCACTGTTCTTCTTTCAGTCTGCCGGAGTCCACTCTCTGCTGACGTGCCTGTTTTCCTCGTGATCGACGTAGCTTCAGAGAAACTGGGGCTATCACAAGAGTGTGGTCACTGGCAATGTCTGCTCCTCTGTAGGCTCTGACATCTTGAAGTGAACTCCTCCATCTTCGGTTGATGATGACATGGTCTATCTGGTTCTTTGTGGTGATGTCCACGTTGCCTTGTGGATGTCTTTGTGTTGGAAGAGCGTGCCTCCAATCAGTAGATTGTTTTCTTCAAAAAAAAGTCTGCCAGTCTCACTCTGTTGTCATTGATGGTTCCAATTCCATGCTTGCTCATGATATGCTCCCTGCAGGTATTGTCACTTCCCACCTTGGCATTGATCGCTGGTGATGAGCAACATATCATGGGCTCGGACGCTCTCCATGGCGGCTGGAGCTGATAGTAAAAAGCATCCTTGTCTTCTGCCTCTGTTGGGCTAAAATATCACTATAAAGCCTTCTTCATGCTAGACTCTGTCAAATGCTTTTTTAAAGTCAATGAAGTTGTGATAGAGGTCCCAATGATGCTGAAGATGGTTCTCTGTAACGATGCCACAGCTGAACATCTGCTCAACCATGCTTTTACGTGGTCTGAAGCCAACCTGTTCTTCCTCTAGCAGATCCTCTGCAGTGGTGCTGATGCGGTTCTGTATGACCTACAGCATGACTTGGCTTGGGTGTCTGATAAAACATATCGTTTTGTAGTTCTGGCACTGTTTGCTGGGGAGGGGTATGACTAGTCACTGCGTCCATTCTTTGAGCCATTCTTAAGCACTTTGTCACAAAACAGTGAGGGCCTTTGTAGTTTTTTACCCCACCCTGCTCCAGCAGCTTAGCTGGAAGGTGTCAACGTCATGCGATTTTCCTCCCTATAGATTGCGTGCAGCTCTTTTGACCTCTTCCCATATGACGGGTAGGTCTGAAGGTTCGCTGCTTCTAGTCTGGGTGTTTTATAGCATGCTGGTGTCGGACTTCAGCTGGAAGTTATACAGGTATTTGCAGTATTGCTATAGCAGTCAATGCTACAGCACTGCATTTATGAAATCATAATATAGGGACTGAGCATGCATGTGACATGTACACACAACTAGTACATTAAAATTATAGCGTCTGACAAAAATATTGAGCTGTAAGTATTCTTGAAAATAAATGAAGAATGAATGCTGAACAGCTGCAAGCACAAACCACACCAATATCCAAGGTATCAATGACTGAACACCTCTAAGAAAATTAATCCATTGAAAATAAGTGCAGTTTTGGTCTAATATAAATGCTCAGGAGTGAAGCCCAGGATGTATGAGACCTCTCTGGTTTCGTCACACTTCGGCATGATATTCAAAAACTTCTTTAAACATGACCAAAAGAACTAAAAGCACAACTATTAAATAACTGTAGAACATGTCTATTCTACCTGAGGACATCTCTTTCGAGGATCCCTGGTTGGCTTGTGTTTGTGATTTGAAGTTTCTGTATCTATATTCCTAAAATTAAAAAAAAAAACAAGAAAGAGGAACACATGTTGAGTCATATAACATTTTCCAGTTTTTTTATTTAATTTCTTATGTTTAAGTCATTCCACACACCCAAAGCTCTCTCTAACAGGTTGGTATTAATCCACCCTTCTCAACTCCCATCAGTTCTCATTTGAAAGTTTGGAGTCCCTTGTCACTGACTTTCATGATTCAAGAGAATTATGCAGTTAAAAAATAACAGCAGGTTATATTACAAGGCTGTAAACTTACACACTGAAGGAGGGGCAGAGAAACAGCCTCACCTGGAGCTGTGTGAAGAGTGACGAACATGTTCTTTTTTCCTCTCTCGCTTATGTTCTTGCTTTTCCACACCACGTTCTGAAATCCTAGAAACTGTTTTATTTTCAGACTCTTGTTCTTCTGATTTGTAGTCCTCTCTTTCCCAGAAATACACGATCTTTGGTACACCTGGCTTTGTTGATGGTACTGTTTGGGAACTGTTCTCATTTGCAGGTGTTGTTTGAGAACTGTCCTTATTAGCACCTTGTTGTAGAGCTTTCACACTGTCTGCATTTTCCTGCATGTTTTCAGACATGGACATCCCTGCCTGATCTTGCTCCGTGACAAAGCCAGAATCATTTACATGAAGAAAAGAACTACTTGTTCTAGTTGTTTCATCACCTGAGTCATATCCAAACACTCTTCTCTGTGACAGAGAAGATTCTGAGGATGACTCATCTTCATCTGCCAAACTGGACACAGCATCTTTAGTGCCTTCTCCATACTCATGTCTGTGCAAACCAGAAACATCATGCAGTGACTCCCTTGAGTGTGGGCAGAAACAAGGGTGTGGCATCTTTTCTGATGACAACCTCTTGACATCCCTCACTAGTTTTGTGATAGAAACTTTGTACATGGTTGCTTGCTTGGCAGAAAGAAAAATCTCATGCTCCAGGTCCAAGGCACAGCAACGAGATTCACAATCTGCTGTTCTAACTTGCTCCAAGTCATGCTGAAATGCTTCTACAAAGTTTTCATACAAAGCCTTCTCAAGCATTTCAAAGCAGTGTTCGCGTGTCTGAAATGATGGAATAATAAAAAGAAATAAAAATAAAAACTGAAAAACATAAATACATTTCAACTTACAAAGATTCTTCTTAGTTTTTATTTTATAAACAGTACATCATCAATAAAGAGGTATGAAAAAGAATTATACAAATCACTAGGGATTTAAAGACCTTCTGGAAAGAGAAAAATGATGCAAATTAAAGTGGTGTGGGCATATCTCAATATCAACAGCATTTAAGTACTAAAGTGGGTAAAGGTACAGAAGAAAAAAAAGCACATAAGAAAAGAAATGAGCAGACCATATCCAAGAGTGGACAGGTTTATCATTCAACACCTCCTAGAGTGGTAGAAAACCAAGAAAAGTGGCAAGAGATGGTGATAGGACCACTATAGTGGTTCCAAAGCCAATCAAGGCTAAGGAAGTGATGATGATACAAACAGATGTGAATACACTATCGCACTTTGATGAATTTTAAATATCTGTACATTTATTTTAAGACAATGATTTTAAGCTCAATCAATCAATCCTTCACACATAAGGCCTCAACCAGAGACCGCCACTGATGTCAATCAGCTGAAACCTGCTCCAGGCGACCCCATGTCCAGTCCTTTCATTTCATCTCCCTTTCCACTGTTCTTCTCAAGGTTTCCTTCGAGCGGCCTCGTTTTCTTTGGCCGACTGGAGTCCATTGTAGGGCGATTCTGGAGAGGTCTGCTGTATGCTGGTGGAGCATATGTCCAATCCATCGCCAACGCCTTCGTTGAACCTGCGTGGTGATGGACTCGGTTTCAGTTCTTCGGTGGAGTTCTTCATTGGTGATGGTGTTTGGCCAGAAGATGTTAAGTATGCGCCTGAGGCATCTGTTCTGGAAGACATCAAGCCTGTTACCGATGTTTTTGGTCATCTTCCATGATTCTGATCCATAAAGGAGGGTGCTGATCACATTTGATTTGAAGATTCTCAGCTTGGTCTTCTGGCCGATGTTTTTTGCCTTCCATGTGCTCCTGAGTGAGGCCGCATCCCTGGTGTTTGACATCTTGGACCCAAGATAGGTAAAACTGTCAACTTCCTCAATCTCTTCTCCATTTAGTTTGATGTTTTCTTGAACTCTAGCGTTCACTCTCATACTTTTTGTTTTCTTTGCGCTGACCTTCAAGCCAAGGTTTCCAGCTGTTTCTAAGAAGGCATTTGTTTTCTCCTGCATGTCTTGGCGGTGTGACAACAGGGCAATGTCATCAGCAAAGTCCAAGTCTTCCAGCATTGTTGTTGCTGTCATAGTCATGGTCCATGTCACATTATGGCTCAGCCTGAGCTTTAGTTCTGAAGGGAGTTGGGGGTTACTGCGTCATTATAATATGACGCAATTTTGGTATTTTGGGCTTTATTTGACGTAATTGGCGCGTGAGCGAAGGGAGAGGGGCTGTTAGAGAAGAGCGAAAAGATAGAGGAAGAAAAAAGCAGAGGAGCTAAAAGACTGTGGAGTAAATGGGGTGACTTTCTTCAGTTGATGATCCATTGTTCGAGCGGAGTGTTTATTATGCAAGGGAGACCGTTGCGTGAGTGGGGAACGTTCGTCCGCTAGAAGACTGTGGTGTAAATAGAGTGACTTTCGTCCGTAGTCTTTTTCTGTAGGGGGGTGGGTCTGGGCAGTGGTAGGTGTCCTCTTTTGTCCCCAGCCCATTGTTTTCCTTGTTTCTTTTACATTTTTTTTTTTCTTTTATGAAATGTGTATTTGTATTGTCCTCATGTGTGCGTGTCATTTGTTTTGCACTGGAGAGCGATTGGATTCGTCGCTATACGCGACAGTCCATTTGATCCCTCTCCTCTCTCTGTTGGTGGAATTCTTCATGATCCAGTCCATGGCCAGGATGAAGAGGAACGGCAACAGAATGCAGCCCTGCTTCACCCCAGTACTGATGGTGAAGGGGGCTGTGAGCTCTGTGTCACAGGCCACCTGAGATTTGAAATCGCTGTACAGCATTGCAACGACCTGGACAAGTTTCGCAGGGACTCCGTAATGCCTCAGGATCTTCCATAAGGACTCGCGGTGGATGCTGTCAAAAGCCTTCTCCAGGTCGATGAAGTTGATGTACAGCGGTGTGTTCGTTGCAGAGTGAAAATGAGTTCAGAGCAGGATTGCCCAGGGCGAAATCCTGCTTGCTGAGGCCGGAGGTCTTTCTCAACGGTTGCCGTCAGTCTTGACAAAACAATCTTGCTGAAGACCTTGCTGGTGAGGGAAAGAAGTGTTATACCCCTTCAGTTATTGCAGTCTCCAAGATCTCCTTTCTTGGGTAACTTGAAGATGAGTGCTGTCTTCCACGCATCGGGGATCTGTCCTGATTCCCAAACTTGCCTGAAGATTTCAGTCAACATGGGAGCTGTCACATTCACATCTGCTTTCAACATCTCTATTATTCCATCTGCCCCTGGTAAGCTTTGCCGCTTTTATTGATTTTATACAGTCTTCAGGTCATTTTTTCCTGCTGCTTCTTCTGCTTCATCTGCCAGTTTCTCTATGTAGTCCTTTTTGTCGGTTTTGATCATCCTCTTTACCTCTTTGTTTATTTCTGTATATCATTGTCTGTGTTGTTCCTTCAGATGTTCAGATCTGGTGTTGTTGATTTTCTGCTTGGTTGACTTTCTCTTGTCTATCCTTTTTAATGTCTCTTCTCTGATCCACTGTTCTTTCTTCTTTCGTTGGAAGCCCAGTATTTTCTCTCCTGTTTCCTGTAAGACTCAACTGAAGTCCTCTAAGGTCATCTCCTGTTGGTCCCCTAGTGCCTGGAACCTGTTCTTTACTTCCACTACAAAGGCCCATTTGGTGGCTGGGTCTTTCAGTCTGCCGGAGTCTACTCTCTGCTGACGTGCCTGTTTTCCTCGAGATCGACATAGCTTCAGAGAAACTGCGGCTATCACAAGAGTGTGGTCACTGGCAACGTCTGCTCCTCTGTAGGCTCTGACATCTTGAAGTGAACTCCTCCATCTTTGGTTGATGATGACATAGTCTATCTGGTTCTTTGTAATCCTGTCTGGTGATGTCCACCTTGCCTTGTGGATGTCTGTGTTGGAAGAGTGTGCCTCCAATCAGTAGATTTGTGTTCTTCACAAAAGTCTGCCAGTCTCTCTCCGTTGTCATTGATGGTTCCAATTACATGCTTGCCCATGATATGCTCCCTGCAGGTATTGTCACTTCCCACCTTGGCATTGAGATCGCCAGTGATGAGCAACATATCATGGAGCTTGGACGCTCTCCGTGGCTGCCTGGAGGTGATAGTAAAAAGCATCCTTGTCTTCTGCCTCGGACTCTTCTGTTGGTGCATAGCAAACTAACAGTGTCAGCTTGGTGTACTTTGAATGGAATCTTGCTCTCAGAAGCCTGGGTCCATAAGGCTTCTATTCCGTCAGTGTCTTTTTAGTTTTCCTATTGAGGAGTAGTGCTACTCCTTCAGAGTGTTGATCGTCTGATCTTCCTGAGAACAAGATAGTATGTCCTGATGCTAGTCTCCTTTTTCCTGTGCCAGTCCATCTGACCTCGCTGACTTCCAGGATGTCCAAGTTGTAATTGTCAAACTCCTTGACTAGTTGGGGCAACCTGCCAGTCTGATACAAGGTCTGGACGTTCCAGCACCCCACCCTCAACTTCTGCTTTGGCTTAAGTAAATCCACCATCGGGACGCCAGCTCCCCCTTGGGTTTGACTGTCGTCCGTCATAAGTCCAGTTCCCTGGTATGTTTCATTACCTTCGCCATCCGTAACGAGTGCTCTAGTGTTGGTTTCTGTAACGTGCATTTTTTATATGGTGGAGTTGTTAGCCCTACCACAACCTAATTTACCTCTAGGTGAGGTGTCCACCTTAGTCGCCTCTTACGACATGCCTGGCTGGACAGCAGAGACCCTATTCTTACAATGCTCGCTAGGCAAGCATACCCTGGGGTCCCACGGGGAATAGCTTTCAAGCTGATCAGGGAAAAAATATTTTCTACCATGAAAACAAGTATGGTTCTCAAAATGCCTAAACAAAGCGTTAGATGATTACTGAAGTCTATTAACCTTCACTGCTAATCTAGGCACTCTCTCGCTTGCAGCATCTCGGAGAGGACACCATGGTGATGGAGGTTCAAAAACTTCCTCTTTCTTCTCAGGAGTATCATCTGTCTTTGCCTGAGAAGTGAATGAATAATGTAGTTCACAACAAATAGAGTAAAATGATTCTTTAAAGACATGATTTCTTCGGGTTTTTTTCATGTTTTAATTTATAGCATGCTTCTAAATAACTGTGCCATACTTTTAATATTTTAAGTTCCTGCAAATTCCATTCATGACGAGGATGATACTTTACTGAAGAATTACGTTCCCCTGATATTTTAATAAATTTGTATAAGCATGCATAAAATATAATTAATTTCATCTCTCTTCCTGAACATGTGGGTGTCATTAGTAAACTGCAACACTGTCATCTTCTTTATGCTTTAGGATTATCTGGTTATGATTCCCATTCCAAATCAGACAGTACGTGAACACCATGTTATGCGTTTTTTTATTTATGAATTTAAATTTAAAAAGTAGCCAGTATCAGTTTTATTTTAGATCTTTAAATGAAAGGTACACAACAAACTATTTTATGCACCTATTAATATGAGGCTAAGTGAATAACAGCCCAGTAGAAATATAATATTCCACTTTAATTCCATTTAAGTAACCTAATACTAGTAACAGGAAAAGTACTCATATAACTTTTGCATTCCTATAGTCTTATGGACATTGACTCAATCCATGCTCATTCGCTTTTTTATGTTGTTGCAGTCCTGTATTTTTACGTAAAATTTTTTTTTTTAAAAGGCAGATGGGGGTCTTGCAGTTTAGTAATTGTTTTTTCAGTTTCACAGTTTCAAAACTACCCAGAAATGTTCAGTTACAATTCTTTCTTTAATAATGTACTTGTTTTTTAGCCAGCTATGATATATTACAGAAAATATTGTACATCATCTGTTGAAACAACTGAGAACAAAAAAGGAATAACCACCAATATTCAAGTACAGTCTTCATTTTAATTTTAATATTTTAAGCTTTATATGTTTTCTCAAATTTCAGTGTCCCTAGATTTTATGAAGAACACCTTTATTTTCTATCATTCTTTGGCAAGTAAAGAGACTACAGTAATATGACTTTTTTCACCAAACTTTACAAAACAAGGGAGGCCATGCAGTTAAAAAAAAAATCTCGTTATCAAAAGAAATTTTACTATCTTCACTAACCCCTTTGCGGAGCTTAAACTGGTTATTGATAAGTTTTTGCCGATCATCTTTCTCCTTTTTCTCCACACGTTGCTGTCTTTGGTAATCTCCTTCACCTTCTTCATCATCATCTGCATCTTTGTACTCATCCCATTCTCTAGGAAAGTGAAAACTTTATAAACTAAGAGCATGAAATTAAAATATACTCCAATGACACAACTAAAAATAATCCAGTTTTATATAAAAATATTTCCCCAAAACATGATTTGACACACTTTACTAAAACTAATCATCCTTTAAAAATGTTGAGACTCTGCTATCAAAGAAAAACTACTATCTAAATGCACTCACATCTACTAAGCACATATATAAATGAATCTGCTTTGACTTCTTCCTTATGCCAGATTTTAAATGAACTTGGGGTCTGTATGTGCAGACTTTGACCTGCACATAAAACCTGCAAAAATCTTTCCATAAAAGGACAATTTTTCAAGTCTTTTAAAGAAATTATTGATATCAGTGAGCTACATCAAGATTCAAACTCACCGCTTAACACCTCTTCTTCCTCCTCCATACATATCTGTGTCGTCATCAAACATCATTCCACTGCCTTTAACCCCCTTCCGTGTTGTTCCACATTTATCAGCTTGAAGATTGCGCATCTCTAATTCAACCTTCTTAGGATCACGACAGACATCACATGCTCTGTTGCACAATGGTTTCTCGTCCCCAAAAAATGAGGCAATGCTCCAGTGACGACATCTATAGGCAAAAATAAATGGTCCACATTCTTTGGATAACTTCATAAGTGCTAAATCTCAGCAACCCAGAATATTTAAGGAAATTTGCTAGGGTTGCAGTGTGTTAAAAAGCATTAATAAATATTCAGTATTTTGGATGAAACTTCTGCTTTGAGAAATATCTTGCACTACTAATAAACTGGAATTTAACTATTTGTCTTATGTTTCTGGGAAGATTATTTGCATGATAACATGATGAACTTAAATAAGTAGTTCTCACCTCTGATAGGAAACATATTCATGGAAGGCAAGAAAAAAATAGAGTAAAAAAGTAAATTAGTGAACAACAGATCTATACAACACAACTGAAAACAGTTTATTCTAAAGCAGAACACTAATACACAGTAAGAAATTGGAGAACTGTTTGGCACTTTCACCAACATTTAAAGAAGATGGGAGACAGGTGTATAATAAAGATCATAATGTGCTAATGAAAATATTTAATAGATGAATACAGCTTAAAAAAAGCTTACTTTAGACTTTCGCAAAACATAACCAAAGCACCAAAACTCTCTTGGGCAGCTTGTGCCTGGATTTTTGCTGCTTCTGCATTTTTCTGCCATAAGAAATACTTTTCAATCAACATGTAGCATGTTCTGAGATTGTAGGTATGGTAACTTAACAAATTTATAGCAAGTCTGAGAATGAATACCCTGGGATAAGCTATCACTATAAAGCTCAGTACACTGACTGTAGGTTATCTTGCAAAGACTAGAACAGTTCAGAACGCACAAGTGTCACATATAATTTCGTGTAACTAAAAATAGTAAACATTCCACCTGGTATATAAAGGCCCTTTTAAGTAATTTATTATTTCCTTCCAATAAAAATGAACTGATTATCTCACTTTTGGTCTTTTTGCCTCTGCATTTAGTAGAAAAGACACAGCACTTCTTTCTTGCCGAGAATAATAAAGGCGGCAGTATGACGGAAGGCCGTCGCGTCCAGCTCTTCCTGACTCCTGATAGTAGCCAGCCATAGATTTTGCTAATGTCCAATGAGCCACAAACCTTTAAAAGAACAGCAGATTTTAACATTTCCCAACATTTCTGCATTTGTTATAGAAAACATTTTGATGAGTATTTGCGTTTGTTAGAACTCATTTTTCACTTGCAAAGTCTTAGCTGTTGATCTGTTAATGCTCAAATCTTATTTTCTTGCTTCATGGGTTTTAGACTTTTCTCTTGTCTTTGATGATTGCATCCTTGAATTTACTTTCTCTTACACAAAGATGACTGATTATGATCAATAAGATCTAAAGCGATAAGCCATTTGAGCAATCCAGATAATAATAACCAATGTATAAAACCTGGGCTTTTTTCCATCGTACAAATCAGGTCAAAGCACTGTTCAATAGTATCAAAGCTGGGAGGCCTGGAAAATTGTATGCTAAAATATGTTCCGAGTTTTGCTACGGAAATTGTCCTTTAATTTTAGTACAAGGCTCTGAATTATCTACTCAGTACAGAAAGTGTGTGTTGTCTACAGGATTCTCCCATGCAGGATACATTGATTGAAATCTTGACAGCCATGACAGTCAACCTTAATATTAAGGATATGCCAACAAGATGTCTAGCTGGCTCCCTGCTTTTGTTATTTAACTTCCACTTCTAACCTCACATTTGACTTGTCTACACCCATGCCAAAGCTGATGGTTGCTGCAATGACAGGAACTCTGCCTTCCATCCAGTCCTCTTGTACTTCTGTCCTTTCACTGGCCTTGAGAGCTGCATGGTAAGGTTTGCAAGGAATGCCTTTGTGGGTGAGCCGTGCAGCAATCTCATGACAGCCATCTCTTGTTCGGCAATAGACAATGCCACAGCCATGGTTAGCCTTCAGAGCACCCCCAAAAAAATACTGTTAATCTGAAAATCATGCTTAGTTAAAGACTCTCTAGACCAAGAATAAGAATTTTTAAAGTACTTTTTAATGTTTTAATGTTCCTATTTCTTTTTATCCTCAAGAATAAACACAGACATTCAATTTCACATCATACTCCTCAAAAGTGCGACTATTTAAATTAGCCCTCCCTCCACTTATTTGTTCCACTATGTAAATGAGCGAAAAATTCTTAACAACCAATTACCCAACAGTCATCTTCAGTTTCTGGAATTCCTGACAGTGATTTAATGGCAAATCTGGCAAGATCGTCATAAGGGTCACTGAGAACTTCCTTTAGACAAACTTCATAATAAAGATTAGAACGGAAGCTTGATGTTTTAAATGTTTGCACTGGCTCCTTCATGTGCAGTTGTTTGTAAATGTCTTTGACAACCTGAGCTGTGGCAGTAGCTGTCAGTGCAATGCAGGGAACACCAGGCATTTTTGGTCTCAACCAGCCAAGCTTCAAATAATCCGGACGAAAATCGTGACCCCACTGTGACACACAATGTGCCTCATCTACCACAAAATAGGCTAGAAGTTTACGCCCAGACAAAACCTCCAACAAATCTTTGAAGAAGTCTGTGGCAGCTTGTTCAGGAGTGATGTACAGGAGTTTTATTTTGGGTGAGGTTGACTTGAGGTCTCCAACAACTCTTCGGCGCTCTTCAGCAGACATTTTAGAGTTAATGGTTTCTGCTTTTATGCCAATATCTGATAAGTGTTCGAGTTGGTCATGCATAAGAGCTATCAGAGGGGAAACTACTAGTGTGATGCCACTATGGACAACAGCTGGTAGCTGGTAACAAAGGGACTTGCCAGCCCCCGTTGGCATTGAAACAAACACGTCATCCCTTCCTGAAACAAAAATAAGAGATTTCTTTCTTATCTAAAGAATTCATTTCTTTATCAAATGCTAGCTGTTGAATAAACAGTTTAAATGAAACGCCTTGTAACAATTGAAACAGAAGATAGCGTCATTTACACATGAGATTTTCTTTGTAAAGATTAATTATGAAAATTAGTAATTATTTCATAATTTAAACACAAAGTGGACTATGTGCGTATGTCTTCCCCCCCCCCACCTCACCCATAAACAGATAAAAAATGAAAAATTGAAGTGTGGCACGCTGGTCTGTCAAATAATACCTCAGTACTATATGCTGCTAATGTCCGATCTATCTAAAGAGTCTTCTAAGCATTTCATTTCTATTGATTTAAATGGTTTATATGGGACGAAAAGTTTCGAAAATGTGTGTGACACGTATATCTCTTTGCGCGCACATCCCATATCGGCAAATGCATGCTGGTATTTGCTTTGGCATCTTCTCTAAGGGTTAACTACAATACCATTTGCACACCTCCTAGATCTATTTCTTTCTCTTCCCTTGCATTATTCAAGTTTGATAGCTTGATCGTCTTATTCTATTAATGCAATCAGAAAAAAAAATCAAACTGAAACTGCAACATACTCTTTACAACCGCTTCCACAGCTTGCCTCTGCAGAGAAGACTTGAAGTCTCTGTGTCCAAAGATGCTGTTCAAAGAGCGAACCGTTTTCTCCATCAAGTCCGACGAAAAGTCATCCATAGTAAAACTTGCAGAAAATTTATCAACACATGAATGTCTGACTTCGCTCGTGAGTTCGCGCAGTTTTCGACGATAGAGAGTTGTGGTACGAGTAGCTTCCCTTGCCGCTGGGGCAGACGATCGCTGAGCTGCTCGTTTCAGTGCAGACGACAGGAGATGACTGGTTAAAATTACCTTGTTTGAAGATATATCAACCAAATATTTACAAAACATATGTAAATATCTTATTTCTCCGAATCTTTTGAATGGTGCGATGATGAACCAGGCATGGAAAAGAAAAAGTAAGTTAAGGCCAACTCTGCAACACAGCTTTTATTAAAACTTTTAATGTGATACAAATTCGTGAATGGAACTGAATTATTTTTTTAAATTATTTTAGGGTCAACTGGCCAGATGTTTACCGCAATGATCTTCTCATTTCTTCTTATCTTTCGACTTAAAAAGAATTTATTCACAGTTTAATCGAATATTTATTGCCATAGTAATCAGCTGGTGTAATTCCATAAGCGTTTATACCTTTCTTCGGGGGAAGCGGATGGCCGAGTGGTTAGAGCGCTGGCTTCCGAACCGAGAGCGCGCTGGATCAATTCCCGATAAGCGCAGCAAACTTTCCCCAGTCGACCCAGCTGATGGGAATGGGTACCTGACTCCATAGAGGGTTGGGGAAGGTAAGGCAGCGAGGGAGAGGAGATTGGCACCACCCTCATGTAAAAGCTGGCCCATAGAAAAGTGGGGTCTCTAACACCTCACTCCCCTACGACCTGAAAAGGTTATGGGATGACCTTTACCTTTTTTACCTTTCTTGCTATGCATAAATATACGAAAGAGATGAGACCAAAGGAAAAAGCACGTTATGTTCCCATGCCTAACAACTGAACTAACTGTTAGCAGCTTAGATCGACGTACCATGTTTGCAGACTATTGTATTTCAATGGTTCTAAAATTGTGGTTACGAAGTGAGAGTAAGTCGTTCCCCTGAGCAACATGGGGAACTCAATGGCTAGCGGTGTCTATAGACCTCTGGATGTTGCTTTACCCCTGGGGTCGCAGTTATGAAGTGGTGACAAAGATGCCATAGGGTAAAAGTAATATAAAGCAATATCCGCGGGGTCTGGACATCACTTCATAACTACGGAGACAATTAACTTGCTCTTGTCCCCCATGCTTTCCGGGGGTTTCATAACTACAGTCCCTGGTAATTTTTGCCTAATGCTGTGGCTAAGATTACAAATTAACATATTGAACAATCAACAGATTCTTGGGTGATTTTCGTAGCTTCCAAACCATGGTGAAATATAACCCACAAAAATTAGTCATAACCGGCATGCTTCGTATGTCACATTAGAGAACTGATGTATTGCTAGACATTCTATGGTTTGACGACCTCAACACAATGTCTTTTACCGCAACACGCACTCCTCTGTATCTCGATAGGCTTGGCAATCGATGGCCTGCGTGGCCAGCGGCATAGATTGTCGCTGCACAAGGAAGGCTTATGGCCCACTGCGGCCTGGCAACCGATTCAGGGGAAAATCCTATGGGAATGTAGCAAAAGAGTAAACCATCATTAGAGCCCAGCTAGCAAGATTAAGGAAGCGAGGACTTCTAGTGATCGACTTGCTTCCAGGACCCACGAAGCGTATGAAGTATGTGGGATAGAAAAGAGAACGAAAAGATCGAGCAGGATGAAGAACAAAAGGCTCCGGGAGGCAGAGTGTCAGTAGCATTTTATTTCATCCGGGTCACTTTATCCAATCTAGCTGCGACATTTTTCAAGAGTTTTAAAATGTGATTGTCATGAATGTTCAACGCTTCCGAACATTATATAGAGGACTGAGTGAGCGCGTGTGCATTATCTTCGTATCTAGGAAGTGTATGCAGGTATTTCACAGGTTCGCATTAAGCAGGCGGTCGTTATACTGCTTGTGCATATAATACGTTCCGTCATAGTGAACGGGTAAAGTGCAACATCTGCGATGGTAGAGTGCGATGCAGATACAGACGGATGAATATAATAATTTTAAAAAAGCAAAGATAATATACAAAGCAGCAACTCTCGAGACGAACTACAGAGACGTGTGATCAAAAAGAAGTCGCATCAACTTATAAAGGGTATGGGCTGATGAGCCAGGTGATCTCGGACGGCGATTAGCTTGACGCCGATCCTGAAGTCGGACCATGCCAAATCAATTTCGGCGAACCACCTAGCGGTACCTGCCAGACAGCTGAACCACATCCGCCATGGCTGACCGAGCATGGTTGAGATAAATAGCACTGTTGGCGTCTGTTTTGCCGCAAGGCGAGAAGACATCCCGTGTCAAGGCTTTTGTCCCTCCGCGGGTGCTAGACAGATTTCTCACCCTCACCCCATCCCCCATCCCCGCAACTCCACACCAGCATGTCCTGTTGCCACTTGTTGCCTTTCATCTTTTCACTTCACAAGCCTCAATCGTCGGCTTTTAGGCACGTACCACTGTAAACTTTATTTCAGCTTCCACTTCACACCTACAGTTACAGATGTTAAACGAATTTAAAATTAATAGCTTATTTCCAGGTTTCAGGTTTCCAGAAAAGTAAGAGACTTAAAATAACATAAAAAAGCTGTATAAAAAAGGGCATGATGTACGAGGCAACTATGTTTATGGAAGGACACGATAAACAGGTAACAGCAAGCAAAGGGAGTGAAAAAAGAAATTACACCGAAAAGATCATCTTTTACAGCTACTCATACCAATATCACAAAAAAACTTTCCTCCTATACTAAATTAAAAAATAAACATTGACTACGCATAAATGCGCATGGGTCTTTCCACAAGCTTTTACAAGATGCATTTTTCTCTCCTGGAACTAAAAAGTAATCTGTTACACAAGTTTCTCTCTCCCTCTGTCTCTCTCCCTCTGTGCGCATGTGTGTGTGTGTGTGTGTGTGTGTGTGCGCGCGCACGCGCGCGTGCGTGTGGCGAGTGTGTGTGTGTGTGAGGGAGGGAGAGAAAGTGATAGAATTACATCTCAGCTTCTCTAACTACTAGGACTGACCGGGTGCAGACTGACATCCTCACAGTCAGACTTTAATTCTGAACGTAAGCCTATCTCGTCACCGTTCCTCTTTAAAAAAAATCTCTGGTATGTATTTCGGTACGCACCTGTGTGAAATAAACCACCTTCTAGCATATCCGGGTCAGCGCTGCATCATGAATAATTTTAGAAAGCTATGCAGCCAGCACCTCACGCTCTTAATATAAATGACCAGTTTGAGGAAGATAAGCTTTCGCAGAGGGGCTCTGGCATTCTAATGTAAGCTTCTGCGTTACAGCGTAATACACTGTGGTCCTATTGTTGCTCTGTTAGTCAGTTTGTATATTGATTTTTTTTCTCTTTTTTTTCACTCTCAGGATATTAGAATAATGCTGCTTGAAACCAACTCATCGTTTTACGCTACCAGCCATTTGATACGTTTGTGGATCACGTCTTCTATTTCGCATAGTGTTTTCTTGCTTAGTTTTTTAAACGTGACACAATTTTGTTTCTAATGAGGACAAAAACATGTAAGAAAAGAATCGCCGTAAGCCTTGGTTCGATTCATCGTCGTTCATTTATTCGTCCCTTGACTGGTACCGGTTTGGGGGAAGCACATGGAAAGACGCGGCAGCTGACAAGACCCACCACTGCACCTGTCTTGGGCGATAGGTTATGGACAGGACAACCAGTCCACTCCTTCACTTACGTAAGTTAGCCACTTCGTTCTCTGATCACCACGGCGTTGATCACCCTCAACGGAAATTGTAGAAATCGTAGTTTGTACTTTGATGTTATGGCCGCGCCAGACCCTGTCCAGCCTATAGCTATTGCCGCTGTTACTGTCGTGATCTTGATGCGGGGAAAAAATGCGGAACAGTACAGGTGATAGGGGACACCATTGGTGAACACCTCCTGTCACGCGAAAGAAAGCTTCCATTTGGTTATCCAGCAGTACTGCTCTCGTTGAGCTCTTATACAGCGCTTCCATGACGTGGACGAGACCATCTTCGATAGTGAATTGTCATAGCCCCCGCGCCTGAGTCTGTCAAAAGCCTTTTTGAAGTCTATGATAGTTGTAATAGAGATCTGCTCAGCTGTGTTCCTACCTGGTCTGAAGCCAGCCTGGTTCTTCTGATAACAGTTCCTCAACGGTGGTGTTCCGTTTCTACGGTCCTCCACTTTCGTTTGGATGTTTGGCGTTTGGCACCCTACGTTGGCTATGCATTTCAGATTGACCCCTGTATCTTTATGTAAAGACCTGAATGTAATATGTATTTGATTGTGCTTTTGATCGCATATACCATATAGAAATTTAGGGCATTTTACGTGTCTATCTGATCGAATGGATAAACACTACTGGCAGATACAGTAACAACTACTTTACATTTTTGTTATTTAGCTTTTTCTATTGTTTGTTTTTACGCAGAATCCTAGTGCATCTTAAACAGTAGTTTGCGCCACGCTTGTTTATACTCAAAGTAAGTGCTCAATGCGTGAATTTGATTCCAGAAACCTGTCGTTGGCCAAGTCTGGACATCACAGACTGCATGAATCCTTTCATCTTCAGAACACCACCACCGAGTTACAGTAGTTACAATTTTCATTATTTCAAGAAAACAGTACAAGGAAGGTAAGATAATGATAGGAAGCCAACACTACTGTGGGCTTTGCTTATAGTGTTTCCGTGTGTACTGTTTTACTTGTTAAGAGATTATCTGATATGTCGTCAAATCTAATATCACTTTTATAGAAAAAATATAGAGACATTTGGTGAGATAACAGACAGAATCATATTTCGAGCTATCAACGTCCCTCAAGTGGTGGCACGTAGACTCCTACCCCGACCCCGAACAAATCCAGAGTTTTGATCTGTTTTGCTTTTCTTTTGACTAGAAACACCAGCACAATGTAACTAAGGTTTTACAAATCATTCGTGGAGCTCTTCGTTTGACATCATGATTGAGTTTGTTTTACTTGGAGAGCCCGAATAATTTTTTTAATGGTCATTACACGTTAATTCAACATAGTCATCCGCCGAACACTTTTTAGACAACGTCTGTGGTGAGACCTTGATGAAGAGCAAGAGAAAGAGAAGGAGGATTATGATGACAAAGCTGAGTGTTCAGGTGGTGGCGAGGTGCAAATCTCGTTCTCGTCTTCAAGGCGAACGCGCGTGCAGACAGCACTGCAGATCGTATCATCGGCGAACAAGCAGTCGGCATGGCGCTCAGCACGCCGTTTGGGGCGGTCCGGTGGCGCAACGGTTAGCACCTGTCAGCAATACAGGGAGGGTTGGCTATCCCGAGTTATGATCTCGTCTGGGGCACGCTATTGCTTCTGTTTACAGGGCTGACTGCTTTGCTGGCTCGGCGTAAAACACCACCCACCGTCCCCACATCAGCACGGCGTCATTGATGAGAGGAAAGGAGGGGCCACGTGAGGGAAGCAGGGCACACTAAGCCGATGTCCCTAGAGCAACACTGTAAATACTTGAACGTCACATCCTCGACCTATAACGTCAGGGTTTAATGCACGGAATTACATGTAGTTCCGTGGTTTTATGCTAATCAACCGTACAACCTATCGGTTTTGCAACTTCAAAGTAATCTTCGTTGTGTGACGTGTTCTTCCGTGCTTTGGGATTTCCTTAGACTCCTGTCACCGATCTTGTTCTTTCTTCTCTGTCTTCTCTCTCTTTGTGGAAAGGAAATGTGTTGCAGGCGTGTGCTTGTTTGAATGAGTGCAAGCATCGCTTTGACAAACTAAATTTTTATCGCCCTTAAAATCGTTGCTGCTGATTATTTATGGCAATAGAAAACCTAAAGAGATTGTCTGTTTTTAAAATCCCAAAGAAATTAAACGTAGTGTAGATAAGTGTGATCAGCCGTGTTTACTTTGATTTTAAAATGCTTGAGTTTACAGAACCAGATGCTTTGTATACCTCTACAAAGTCAAAAAGTGTGCAAAGATTTCACATTATTATTGTAAAGCATTTACAGCTAGACAGCTCAGGTGTCTTTTTGTAACCAGCCACAGCTTGTGGTAAGAATTTACCTTAAAGCACCGACTGGATCGCAATAAAAACCTCATGCGAGGTGATAGTTTCTCCGATTTTTCCCCCGACTATATACATTTACCCCGCGGCAAGTTCCTCGTTTTGAGCAACAAGCATTTCATTCATGTCTCTCCATTGATAAACGTGTGTGCATAGTGCCTGCCACAGCTTGATTCCCTTTCATTCAGGCTGAAGTGAGAACACTCATCTATCCAGTGAGCACGCAACGACCGTCAAGACCACAAAATAAAAATATACACTGATTACGCAAAGCTCTGTAGGAATGAATGAATCCCATAATGTTTCGCCCACACTGGAGTAGACAGGCGGACGATCTGTAAGGTGATATAGGTATGTCATAATACTGTGAGCACGCCATGTAGGCGTTCAAATAGTGTCGCGTGCTTTCTTCGCAGCTGACAATGGTCAGATAATAGCTAATGCATGCCAGATTCCGTGCCTAGGACCTCTGTTTTGATGGGAGTGTGAACTTTGTGATGTACTTGTGTGTGTGTGTGTGTGTGTGTGTGTGAGAGAGAACGAGATGATTGACTGAAAAGATAAAAGTGTATGCGTGCGTATTTGTCTTAAAATTTAATTATTCGCCTTTTCAAGTCTTTGTGTCTGTCACACTGTCAAGATACCGCCCTGTGTTGTCATTTCTCCCCCCCCCGCACCCTTTCGTTACCGGGCAGCATACCTGTCCTCAACCTTAGCCTTCCTGCCGCTCCTTTGATCTCGCCTGGCCATATTCTCCTTGTAGCCACTCCCTCAGTTACGTGCCATCCGCGAGCCCTAGCTCAGCCTTGATTATGTAACTGCGACCAGGATACTGAGTACTGACAGGTAGGGCCGTGTGACACAGCTATGAAGGGATTTCTGTGTCGTACCCTTCTGATGCACCCGAGTCGCTCTCTCTCTCTCTGGTGTCTTTCTTTCTCGGTCATAAAGTTCCTTAATCGTAGCGTAAGGCCACCCCAGACTGAAGTGTAATCCGATTCCACACGTTACTGTTCACCATCTGGCCAAGTCTGTGCCCTTCCCTCTTTCCCACCAAAGAGGTTCAGCTGACGATCGGTGGCAGCGGTTTAGCTGAACCTCTTTGCCCCCTCTTCATCGCTGGCGTGCGGCAGTCATGCAATTACAGATCGGAGTGTCTATATCACGCCAGGTACACAGTGACCTAATACAGTAATGCTGACTCAACTCTGAACGTGTCTTAAAAAAAAAACTTTACTCCTCCTCACCTTTTTACCTTGGACGTACATCTCCATATTCCCTAATAAGAAATTCGTACTTTTTAGCAATATTTCGGGTATGGTGAGGGTTTGGATTTATTTCTAGAGTGGTGAAAAAAAGAGTGACGGTAATACCACTGAGTAAGACAAATGTAATGTCAAGCGAGAGTACACAATACGTGGTGGTAGGTCACTTCGCTCACCTAATCCATACCGATCAGTGGCTCAGGTGCTGCTAGCGTGCCTCCTTTGAAAAACATGCCTGCTTGATTTGAGTTATTTGTTTATTTGACCTGGACATTCAACATTAACGTAACAACGTTTAATCATCACTAAGGTTGGCGTTAACGAACATTCACTAGACCTGCAAACTAATCAACCACCCACAAAGTCGCTTCGATTCAAAATTAACGTCACTCGGAGAGTTGTTTCCTCTTGAGTGTCAGTAGATTCGTGGCAGACTGGCGACCTCTCGAAGCTTCTAGATGTCATGGGGACGCATTCCATCGTGCAGATGTTAAAGAAAATAGTATATAAACATGTATACACACAAATCGCTGTGTTAGCCAGAAGTAACCGCAATGTAAAAGTAAGCTCTACCTTTTTTTTTTTTTATGTCAGACGACTTTTGGCTAATGTAGAAGGGTCTATGAAACTTGCATTTAAGTCCCGAATGTTCTATAATAAGGTCGCGGTCCAACTGTACTTTAAAATGTTGGAAATAAATGTCAGTATTGAACCGAATAAACATATATTTTCGTCCAGAGCTGCAAAATTATTGTTATCCACTGGTGCACGCAGTTGGTAGGAAGGAGAGAAAGAGGAAGGGTGTGTAGTGGGTAGAGGACCGAGGCGTTCTTTTTTCACAGGGTTCCTGAATGTTATGCAACAAATACTCAAAAATAACATTTGCAAGGGATCATTGAGAAAACTCGACGATATCACTGAATAACATTTTCGAGAAAAGACAGATTATTCGGCGCGTAATGTAATGCAGGGCATTTTGCTGAAATGAAAAGCAGGTGGAAACCGGGAGCACAATCAAGGTTTGACTTTTTTTCTTCGAAATTTAAACCCACCCGCTCGGGGGAAGTATTGTACCTACAATAGTGTTGCAGTCCACCTCCACGGCGGATATAATTTAATGCTCTCGCAAAACTTGTTAAATCTCTGGAGCCAGTTGCACAACACATTTCTAATTTTAAACAGTTTTAGGCCTTAACTCTATGTAATGAGTTAGGGGTAGGTCTTGTATTGTTTCGTGTGTGAATGGTGTCTTGTGTTTGACGTCTTGTGTGCGTCATTTGTTTGTCGTCGTTTTGGGAAGAAATGACGTGAAGAAGAAAGGGGACGGTTTGACAGACAGACAGACGGAAGAGAGTGAGTCCTTCATTTTTCAAAACAACGAGAAATCTCTTCACCTTCATTCCATCAACGGGGGCTCGTCGAGCGGGGTGCATGTTTGTAATATACGTCGTGCGCGTGCAAGGTAAGTGTATGTGCGTACGTCTTATTACATATTGGGGGCTGGACGGTTTGACAGACAGACAGACGGAAGAGAGTGAGTCCTTCATTTTTCAAAACAACGAGAAATCTCTTCACCTTCATTCCATCAACGGGGGCTCGTCGAGCGGGGTGCATGTTTGTAATATACGTCGTGCGCGTGCAAGGTAAGTGTATGTGCGTACGTCTTATTACATATTGGGTAGCTCGTCCGGGATCTGAACAGATAGTGTGTTTGTAGCTGGCCTAGCTATTCGTTGGGAGGTTGGTCAAGTAACGCGAAGGGGAAGTACCGTTCTGGTCAACGGCGATAGTGTTAGCGCAGCTACTTTACCATGTCAGGATTAGAAGCAGAGTTCGCTGTGTCCGAGAGGGACAAGCGAAAAGAGCTTAGAGAGATTGCATTAGATGAGGGGTTGGTAGGAAAAGAGATTAATGAGTTTGTTGAAAAAGAATTAATCCTCTGGAGACAGGGTAAAAAGGAAAGGGAGGAAAAAGAAAGACAGGAGCGGATTGAGAGAGAGAAAGAAGAGAGGGAGAGAGAGGAACGGAAAGAGAAAGAAGAGAGGGAGAGACAGGAACTGAGAGAAGAAAGGGAGAAAGAGCACGTTTTTCAACTGAAAATGGCAGAAATAAGAAGCAGGGCTAACCATAGAGACGGCGCTAGTGAGAATGATCATCGTGATTTTAAAAACAGGAGCGTTAGTGTCGTAGGAAGTTGGAAGGCGCCATCAGCTTGTAACTTAATGACTAGAAGAGATGGTGGGATAAAGGATAGCAACGACGAACTGCTCAGTGAGGATGAGGACGTAGGCTATAGAAGCTCTAAGGGGAGGAAGGAGACACGTAAGGTCGCACCCCCTGTAATTTGTTACAGCTGTAACAGCGCAGGGCATATCGCTAGGTTCTGCCCTCAAAGATCAGACCGGCAGAAAACACCTGTAGATGTGAAATGCTACAGTTGCGGGGAGGTAGGTCACTTCTCGCGTCGTTGTCCCCATGGCAACGAGTGGCGTGGGATGGTAACCGTCGGCAAAGCTTGGCGCGGTGGAAACGGTGGTCAGAGGTCGGTTGAGGTTACCGACATAGATCACAGCGAAAGGAAGGCTAGCGATGTAGATGCTAGCGAGATAGGCATTAATGATGACTTAGCTAGCGAAGTGGGTGCAAGCGATGATGAGACTTGCGAACTACATGTTAACGATATCACGGCTAGCTGGCTAGATGCTAGCGAGATCGAGGCTAGCGAGTGGGATACTCATGACGAGGAGGCTAGTGAGCTCGGTGCTAGCGAAGTGGATGCTAGTGAGCTAGGTGCTAGCGAGATGGATGTTGGTGATGAGGCTAGTGAGTTAGATGCTAACGGTGATGAGGTTAGCAAACTACATACTAGTGAGAGTGGGGCTAGCGCAGACGGTGCTGGTGAGGTGGAGACTAGCGATGTTGACACTAGCGAAGGGGCGGAGGCCATCGACGGACTGATGACTCGCGCCAGAGGAAGGTCGGGGAATGAAGACAATCTTGATCTGGGTAACCGAAGAGGGGTGATTTCGTCACACCAACGGGTGGTGAGATTGAAAGGGTCCCCGCGGCTGTTGTCTCATAACAGACAGCGAGAAAGAGTCCGAGTAAGGGTTAAAATGCACCATGGGTCGAAGGTGAGTGTAGCCTTGCTAATGGGTGCATCATATTGGCGGTTTAAACAGAGACCTGAAGTCAAGGCAACATTCCGACGGACCCAGCCTCAGCGCAAGAAGAGGGCAAGAGGGCGCGGTCAGCAAAAGGACACGCGTCCTCGCGTTTGGGAACCGGGTGGAAGTCGTGTGACATCAGCGGGAAAGGTCGAGTGCGCATCGGCAGTAACGGTCAAGATGTTTCTCACCCCAGGTAGTCCTCTCCCCGGGCTACGTAACCGCATGCAAGTGCGGTCTGACTCACGAAGGGTGAACGGGACGGCTGCATGTGCACCGTGTATGCACCAGCGGCTGGACTGTCAACGGGCTGCTCATGGTGTCGCGCAACAGGCGGAAGGTAAATTTTGTTGCCAGACGTCGCGGCATTGCAGAAGTAGGTTAGCGGCAGAAGACGATAGGTCTGAAGCAGTCGAGAGTTCGGAAAAAGCTGAATGTATAGGGGAAAGGGCGGCAGAAGACGGGGTAGGATACACCGATCGTCTGTCGCGTCACTGTGGAGAAGGTGTCGGTCAGCTGATACCTGTGTCAATGAACTTTGGTCAGGTACATAACAACCAAAACATTACGGACCAAGGACCGGGCACGGTCGACTGGTCGCAAATGGACAGCGGAGGCATAGTAATTAACCGGCTAGAGAGAGCCGCGGATGAATGTCCCGGTCTGATTTTGGAGTAAGTAGGGTAATGAACGTGTAAATATAATGTAAGCTGACTGCCGTTTGAAAATTGAAGTTACTATGATTTTTTAGAAATTAATACTCCATTGTTTCATGAGTAAATAGTAGTGTTATAGATTAGCCAGGAGGGATTTTTGTTAGGTGCAGTTCAGTTGCTAAGTTATTTTGAGTTGGGGGTTTACCGAAACAATATAGCGACCTAGTTGGTGGAAATCTGGGAGATTTCAGTTTTAGCAAGGGGGAGTGTAATGAGTTAGGGGTAGGTCTTGTATTGTTTCGTGTGTGAATGGTGTCTTGTGTTTGACGTCTTGTGTGCGTCATTTGTTTGTCGTCGTTTTGGGAAGAAATGACGTGAAGAAGAAAGGGGACGGTTTGACAGACAGACAGACGGAAGAGAGTGAGTCCTTCATTTTTCAAAACAACGAGAAATCTCTTCACCTTCATTCCATCAACGGGGGCTCGTCGAGCGGGGTGCATGTTTGTAATATACGTCGTGCGCGTGCAAGGTAAGTGTATGTGCGTACGTCTTATTACACTCTATTTAGATAGTTAGTTTAAAGTGCACACCAGAAATTTAGAATTTTAAAACTAAAATTGCTTTAAGTAAGATAAAGTTGTTTAAGTCTGACTTTCCGTCCTGTCAGTACAATTTTTTGTATGTTTCTCTGCAATGCATAAAAATGGCTAAGAATAGATTTTGCTTCTTTAGAACAGTTTTAAGGTTTAGAAACGTGTTGTGCAACTGGTCCCAGGGCTTTGAAAAGGAACAATGCGAGTGGGTGGCAATTGGCACCTAAACGTTTTTCGTGAGAATGCCTCGCAAGTTTGGATTCTGTGAAATGAAATAAGCCTTTTCGAGGATGACGGTAGATCCAAAAAGACAGTACGGCGAAAAACAGCAGACAGACAAATAAATTGTTTGATATGTATAGGAATGCATTACACAGGAACGATGAACGGACTTAGTTACATACGCAATAAACTTTTCTGTACTGTTTGTGTGGCGTATGAACCCTTTTTCACCTCTCTACAGTACGGCACCAACCTTTCTGTGTGATTTCCTTATGTAATGACTAGTTCTGTACAATGTCTCTCACTGTAAAGAGAATATCTGTACACTATGTATTGAAATTTCTGTATCAAGAGATTTCTGTATCAAAAGATTTATACTATCAGCTTATGTTTCGCAAGTAAACGAAGGACGTGGACAAAACTCGCATGGGTGACATTTCCTCACTGATTACTATTTACTTCCCTTGTTCATGTAATACGTCCCTGCCTGGTGGCAGTACCACAGCTTCTATCAGTCTGCTGTTGACTATATAGTAAATGATTGTTAGAGTGTGTAGGACACCACATCGCAGGGTCATGACGCATGTGCATTCACATGCTGCAGAGATGCTTCAACACTCCAGGGCGATGGAGGTTTAAAACAAAAACCTTCGAAAACGACAAATGTGAACTCCTACTGGGACCTCATTAGGTCATTATCTAACATTACGTTCTGAAACCTTAACCTGGCGGCTTAATGGCTGCTGGCCGCCGACAAACAACCCGCCTCTGTACGTGTACGTGGTCACGTACTCTGATGATTTATCGCCTGTATTTTATCCTTTATTCAACTTCTTTCACTACATATTCACTGATTTTGCCATGTCTATCACAACGACATTTTCATTAAGCAAAATCTTAAAATACAAAAGACAGACAGATCATAAATGGTCTTGTAGAGTGAGAAAGGAGACTAAACGTAAATATCATTACAAAGTTACAAACATTACGAAGAACATATAGAGATAATTACAAAGTTAGTCTCTGATTCCTTTTACCACCGTGAATAGTATATCGGTTTAGAAAGGGAGCGCATATGTATCTGACAATATTTCATGGTACATTTGTTAGTTTTTTCTCGTTATTTGGGTCAAAGAGATGGCTTGACATTTGTTTTGTCATGGTGTTATTTAAAACCAGTTATACGCTGAGACAGTTGCACGGCCGGTTCAGTTGGGTGTCAGATATATTGTAATAAGAGTAAATGTGAATGTGCTATTATCGCGTTTATCTACTGTTCATATCCTAACGTTTTGAAATCTCGTGTACTTTATTTTCGTGTCACAGACTTGGTCATCAGCCAAGAAAATCTGATTAAGTATGTGAGTATATTCAGCAGCAAAAGCGCGTAGGTTGACAATAGACCCTGGCTGTGGTCATGGGACAGCTCCGTCGTCTGCTGGGCTGTGCCCGTAGCTTTTCGCAGATCAGCGAACTAGCCAGCAAGCAAACTACAGCCTGCACTTGCATGTGGACGTCAGCTCCTTCAGCCAACGCCATTCCATAACCAGACTACCCACGCGTGTGTGCTCGCGTATACATGACAAACCGGCGAACGGCATAGTTGTGCCACTGGTATGACTGCGTTCGTATTCGTGGCACTTGTGCACCAAGTGCTTGGCATGTCGGTGTAAATAACTGTCGCCGGGCTCGCGTCCACCCGTTTCTGTGACACAAAGTGCATAATTGATGACCTCCGTGCTGACAGAGATAAACGCCCCCCTCAGTTTCACAACCGCAGCTATCCAGTAGCCCTTCAAATGCCAGCTGGAGCTGTGCCGGTTGATACTGTCAGAAGACTTTCTGAGCCAAGTGGATCCGCACAAAGTTGCAAGATCAATGTGTAGGGGTCATCAGCCTGTCGTAGTCATACTGGTGTATATCGTGTATATGTGTGTGTGTGTATATATATATATGCTTTATAAATTGGCTTACTGTTTTCACAAATGCTAAATACGAGCCTATAGACATTGCAATGTATACGTTAGATGTTTTAAGCAATAATTTTACTTAACAGGTAACGTGGCGCTAAGGGAACCATTCCAATGTTTCTAGAAAGATGATTAAGAACACATATTTTTCCACAATAATTTTTTAAAGAAAGAATTATATATCCATCGTAGGTGTGACGCTCAGAATTCTACATTTTATTTTTGATTCTAGTTCTAGAAAAACACACAGTGACATTCACTGCGAAACTGCGTCGATCTGTCAACAATTCTCAATTTTTTTTCTAGCGTACAGTACCATCACAAATGTTCGATTGCGCCGTAGGAATGTTCATGTGTGACACACACACACACACACACACACACACACACACACACACACACACACACACACACACACACACACACACACACACACACACACACAGAATGTATGAAGATATTGGTAAGAAATAGAAATACAAAATTACAAATATTTGTTTTTTTTCTCTATTCACGGAATACTTTTATATCTTTTTATTTCTTCTTCGTAATGTACTGCATAATAGTGTCTGATCCATACATAAACGGTTCGATACCCATCTGTCGCCCCCTTGACCGTTACAGAGTAGTAGCAACGATTGTCGACTGAGAGATCAGCACAGCTTTCACACACACACACACACACACACACACACACACACATATAGAGCTGGACCCGAGAAAACTGGGGTCTTCCAATGACCGAAAGGTTAGGGGAGTGGGTGTGAGCGCGCGTGCGTGCGTGCGTGCGTGTGCAATTATTGTCAGCAGCATACAGTTCCTTTCCTCTTGCCCTTCCTTTTTTCTTCAAAGTTATAATGGTGGTAAAAGCTGTTCCTTCTTCCACCAACATCAGCCTTTTTCTCGTCGCCGAATCGTGTGAGAATGTTATGTTTGGCAGTTGGAGAACGTCTGTTTGCCGGAAACACGAGGTAGCGACCGACAGATGAGAAACAGGTCCACGCCATATTTGACGGCGATGGTTGGAGGGTTGGCCCAGGGAGCGTGAGTGTTTGTGTTTTCTTCCTGCCCTCACGGAGATGGGCGAGCATGGTTGCCCCGAGCAGTGTGACGGATGGGTTGTCTGGGACTCATTTCAGGTAGACATAAGTGCTTAGGCGGAAGTCCGCGGGTCGTGGCGTGTGTAAGCCGTGACTGTGATTATCTACATGTCTGTATCAGGTTCTGCACTCTTGTCCGATTTGTCATGGACAGAATTTATCAGAACGGGATACGTAGCAGGGGCATGACTGTGCGAGGAAGAATAATAAATCCCTTATCCGCCCCAACCCCCCGCCACAAACGAGGCACTAACGTTCGTAGATTTATTTGTCTTTTTGTTTCTTGCCGAAATCTTCATTAATTCATATTTATAAAGAAGTCTCAGTAAGCTTCTCTCTCTCTCTATTTCTGTTCCCCCCTCCCCCATTCCCCGCCATCCGTCGTTTAGCCGGACTTTCCGCCTTTTGTTGTTAATTTTGTTGCCAATAATTTTGTTTAGTATTTACGCCACCACAAGAAAGCCACAACCGCAGGATTTTTTTTTTTCGGAGAAGCATTTTATCCTTCGACGTGAACAGAGCGAGGCCGTCATGTCATGGCGCTAACGTCAAGGCTACAGACTGTGGGAGAACCTCGAGCGTATGTTAATGAGGCGTATCTATGTTCCATCACGACCTCATGGGTTTGACATGTTTATGTGAACAGGCGAGAATAATGATGTTTTGATGTCTCTAACTCGTGAACCAGGGTGGGGAATGGGTAAAAGGGAGGGATAATAGCTAAGACTATGGAAGTTAGTAACGTTATAATAAATATAATCCAGTCGTTTCACAAAAAAAAGTTCATGAGTAGTGGTGGTGGTGGGAGGCTATAGTCGGGGTAGAAATCGTCAAATGTGTGAAATAGGATTTTGACATTTTCTTACAGAAAATTGACTTTTAAAATCGTGATCTGATGCTATATTACCTATCCGAAGAGCATACAGTTTCGTATTGTCGAACAACTTGAAATTCTGGAATTTTTATGTTTTCAGGAACTATAATGATTTACTATATGCTCTGTAATTATTAATATGCAATGCCTGCTGTTTCGGTCCTTTTAGAAATTTAGTAAGCAAAAGAACATCCTCAAGATAACTTTTACTGTATGACATTTAAATTACATTTTTTCACAATGTTCGTTTTGCAGCTGCAACTGTATTGGAAAGCAGGACAAAGTCACTTCTAACATATATTGCACAAACACAAAGTCACTTCTGACCTATATTGCACAGATTTGGCAGATATATTTATAGTTTATACCCAGAGGCAATAAGATATACAGTAAATGTATATTCTGCATTATTATTATTATTATTATTATTTGTTTGTTTGTTGTGGGTCAGTCACTAAACAAGGCCTTTTCCTCGTCTTTGACACAATGCATATAAACAAGAAAAAAACAGAAGTAGTGCACTTTTGATCTTATTGCACATCACAATCATGTTTATTACGCCGTAAATATAATTAGTACAGTGCAGTAGATGGAGAGGTTAAACAGGGAGTAAGTTCGATCTTTCGCATGAAGTCAACAGCAGACACATTTGCTGGTGTTGCATGATTTAGCAGGTCCTGTGAAATATTATTGAAGGGGGTTGTGACGAAGCCGCCATAACCTTTTGTCAATGTGGCCATCCTATGAGTCGATATTACAGTGCGCCAGTATTGACACAGTCTCTCAATTAGCGCGGGAGTTATTGCACTTGGAAACAAAAGCTGTTAGGACCCGTCGCCAGTCACTTTACTTGAGTTAAGTGGGAGGCGGGGGGCGCCCGGTAGTGTAAGTGGTAAAACACTCGCTTGTCACCTTTGTAGTGAGAGCTAAAGGGTCTTGGTGCAGATCTCGGGGTATTCTCGGTATATGACACCTGTTGGCATGACCAGGAGTTGGGGTTTTTCTACTGAAAATCCATCACCGCTTTCTTCTAATAGTGCAACATCGCTCTAAGATACATCTGCACTTGCCTTCCCAAAACCCCACCCATCTAACATTTACTATGTTGTTATTGTGGTTGATCATCAACTGATACAAAAATAAATAACTCTGGATCGTAAGCGAGCTCCCTCTCCGACCCTTTTTCTCGCTGTGCCATTAGTGCAATGGGGATTTTGTATTTGGTTGGGGGTGGGAGGTGGTGCATTGGTGTTTTACGCCGAGCCAGCAAACAAGGCAATATTATATCACGGCAAGGCAGCCAGACCTGTAAGCAGATGCCACATGCAGACAAAGACTAGCTTGCCCGAGACGAGAGCTGAACCCAGGACAGCCAGCCTTCCCTGTATTAGTGACAGGCGTAACCGTTGCGCCACCGGACCGCCCGTGGGAGATGGGGAAGTACTGAATTTTGGGTACCTTAGACCAGTGGTGGCGGGTTGATTGGGGATTTGCACGGTACAGCACACTGTCTTGCTAGCTAAAGCGTTGATCACATAAAAAAATTAAAATGCAAACGTGTGTAGCTTATGTCGTTCATCGGCGTTGTGGATTCTTTGAGTTTGCAACGTTACTGGAGTCCACGTTGTGGTGGGAAGCTGAGGGACCAAGAGATTGGGGGATGGTGCCACTCCATACACATATTGACAGTAAATGTACCAACAGACGGCTTTGATTAGTTGACTGCAGAGCACTTCGTTGCGCCTAGCGGGTTCTCTATGCCAGTGTCAGGTCATGCGTTATCCAGCTGATGTCTCACCCACCTAGGGGCGAATAACAGCCGCAGGAGTGTAGTGACACGCGTGAATTGACTTGGCAGGTATTCTCATTACACTCGAACAGCTGTCCAGTCTTTTTTACTTTCCTGGTGTTTATCTATTTATTTACTTTATTTTTTTTTCTTATTTTTTATATTTATTTTGTTTTTGCTGCGCAATGAGCATTCTTCCGAATGGATACCTGCGCATTACAAATGGACATCATCATCATCATCATCATCGCTCTCTCAAGTGCTTGGGTTACCGCAGCGTAGAAACGCTCCATTTTACTTCCGTCAGTGTGAATCTTAACAACGTTGTCGCAACCGACGCTTCTTGACAGTACGGACCAGCATGCAATATTCCTGTACACACAGCACGTATAGCGTTTTTTTTAAAAAAAAAGACTTTTGTGGAAACAGATATGACCGTAAATATGGCTGTAAGTCTGTAACCATTGAAGAGACAGACTACATATATAAATCGTGGCTATTCGGAGTTGAGCCTCGCGCGCGCACGCACACACGTACGGTGCAAAGTACAGGAAAGAAAAACATTCCGCACTACTGTGTACATATGGGAATTATTTCCAGCTGCGGCATCATCACTTTCAAAACTATTAGATGTGCTTGTGGTTTATCACACCGTCTCGATAACCACGTATCACGCGATAACCTTAAAAGCGATAACGCAAAGGTGGCATTAACGCTATCAGTTGCCACGTTTGGTCGTGTCCATCAACTGCTCGCGTTTGCCTTTGAACGCAGGCCAGGCCAAAGAATTTAGTATAATGTAGGGAATCAGGACAGCAATTCCTGACATAACGCATCCAACCCACTAAGCCCTCAAACCAGCATCTGCGACCTGGCAAGATTATCTCTCGATAATCTCCAGACACACGTTACAGAGTCGCCTGTTTTGTAACCTATTTGCCGTTACATGAATCGCGCGTGTGCCTGGGAGTCTCGTGCGGTGACCTAGGAAACTCGACCAATCGTTTTTCTTGTTGGCCGCATAGGCACCGCCTCCCCTAGCGGGATCTCCTCTGCCTTTGTCGTCTGCGCCAGATGTAAAAATAGTTCGAGCATGGGAACATGCGAAGGCAGCAGCGCGGTGTAGGTCAGTGCCGAGTGTGTTTGGGTGGTTGTCGGGAGTATCGTCTGGTTTTTCATAGAGAAGGGACATGGACAGGGGACACTTCGGCCATAGCAGGTAAGCATCGCAAACGATTATTTCATCAGCTGATGCTTTTTGCAAAACTTTTCAGGCGAGCATGCGTACTACGCTCTCAACATTTTATGCTAATAACGGGGTTGCTGGCGAGAAGCGACCACCCTGCACTCCCCACTGATCTGCTTTCATTTAGAGAGGAGAGGCGTGAGGGTGCTGGGCGAGGGAGGAACAGGACTGGGTGACATGGTGGAGATGCAGAGGCTGCGCTGCCTTGAACTCATCTGGGCATTCAGTTAACACTCCATTAAAAGAACGCGCTGCCCTCAGTCTGGAATTTTTTTTTTGCAAGGTTGCAGCTGTGCCCTAAATAGCTTCCCATTTATTTGTTTTGTTTTTTGTTCTTAGAGCCCACAGTCATAACTGATGAGAAAGTAAGCGGCAGAACTGTATTAGAAATACAGGTCGGAAAACACACCATACATAAAGATACCAAATAAACCACATATACAGTAACACCACCCCAAGACACACTGACACACACATATGCACAGTGACACACAAGACATGCCTAGAGTAACCATGATGGATTATAGGTGTCAGAACTAAGTGAAAGGGCAACTCCTGGTGTCCTGTGGTGTGAGTGGGAGTTGGTACACATCATACTATTTAGTTATTGGTAGTTCTGTTTTTATACTTTTGCACGACAGTCTTAATTACAGATTTACATGAGCTTTCTGCACATCTCTTTATTGTAGATTACATACCACATACATACAAGTACTGTTCACTGGACAGGAATGCAAATCTTGCCTTGAGATTTTTTTTCATGTTTTTGCAAAACAGGGTTATTATCAAAGCATTAAAAATGATCCTTGCATATGCAACTCTTTCTTCATGTTAGTAATAAAATCAGAATACACATCATCATAATAATACATTGTGAAAAAACTAAATGTGTACCAAGTTATTCAAATATCATACAAATATCATAACAGTAAAGAGGATGAAACATATTTATGAGTTTATCTGTTGGATTACTAATTGGATGCTTTTGTTTCATTTAACAATAAATGTTTTGCTGATTTTTAGAGTCATGATTTTTGATAATTTATTAGTCATTTGCACTGGAGCTACACACTTTTATGTGATATTTTCATTAGCTCCTAAAATGCTGATATCTGAATACCCTTTTGGAAACATGTCACACATTTCAGCAAGAAGATTGATTGTGGCCCTAGCCATCTATCTATTATCCATGGTATGGTTAGCATGCAGTAATATATACAGGTGGGTGTTCGGGGAGAGGGCTTACTACAGAGTTATATGACACAGTTGCTAAACTGTACTAAATGCCCCTTGTATGACTTTCAGTTTGTAGTGTAGCTGCAAGTGACTACCATCTGATAATGGAAAGGGAGGTAACTAATAGTATGCAGGGCATAAATAGGGCTGAAGGGTTAGTGTATCACCCCAGCGTTGTGACAAGCTTATGGTAGAATGTGCTTAAAATTATAAAGACATCACAGAGCTAAAGTTTTTGTAAGTGCCTAAAATTACAGGATCACAACCCAGCATTGTGTGTACAGAAAGGAATCAAACAGAATTTTATCACTAAATGAAATCCATCCTACACATTTCTGTGAGCACCCTGAAGGCACTGAGACAGTTTACATTGGAGCCCCTAAGTTATGTGATGTCCTTGATAGTTTGTAAAAAAAATCATACAGATGCATAAATATAAACACATGCTTTCTCTCTCTCTCTTCCCTCCCCCGACTCCTTTCTAAGTTATGCAGCATAAACGTGACAGAATGTAAAAGAGTCTTTACTTAAATATGGCTAACATTTTAAGTATTGAGGTCTAGCATAACAAGTCACATATGCTTCTGAAAGATACTAAGAAAAAGAAGGTATCAAGGAAAAATTGGGAAAGTCCTCGTCTCTTCTTATATAAGAAAATACTGGCTTTGCTAATGAGCCTCCTATGCCCACAACATTTTTGCTTTATCACTACTGGCTTTTTATTCTGTCATCACAATGCCTTATTCTTTTTCTGAATGTTGTTAATATCATTCCTTACTCTAATCATTGGTTTTTCTTCACTTGTGTCCTTGTGTCTGGTGATTTTCCGCATGTCCATTTCTCTACTCTCTCCTTCATTTCTTTCAATACTTGTTATATGTCCTATATTTTTGTGTAGTGTTTATGTCTCATGTGAATGCATACAGGCGAAGAAGGAAAGTTCTCTAGTTAAAACTAGATAATACTAGCTAAAAGATTTGAAGGTCTTCCTTCATTCAAATTGACCATCAGTGCATAAACTTTTTCATTTTTTCACAAATATGTCAGCGGAAAATGTTGAATGGGTAGCACAAAAATCATAGGAACTTCATTTGCACAATAACTAATTGCTGTCCCATTAACTTGTGACACTTCTTCATTTTTAGTGCACTTTTATTTTCCCCGTATAAAACGCAACCTGTCTCTATTATCACAGCAACAGTGTCCAAGGTGCATTGTCTCTTAGTCCACGACCTTGAAGGCGGTATGGCCCCCAAGACCGGCCGCTACTGCATCAACATGTAAGGTGAGCGTATAAGCTCGTTTAATAATGCTGGCGTGACAAAAGACTCGTGTACCATACAAAGCACAACCATCAACATCAGACAAAGCGGGGATCCAGCATGTTCTGGTAAAAACCGAAAAATGCCTGACGCAGCAACAAGGGCGGCAGCAGCAGCAGTAGCACGCCAGCTCGGAAGCATCGCTGTCAGTATCGGCAGCAGCGACAGGGCCGCACGGCTCGGCAGCAGTGCCGGGTCTGGCTAGCGCGGGGCTATTGATCACTATCGATTTTCCTCGTTGCCTTCGCTGTGCTCTCCTGTGCTGTCTTGCTCCCTCATCGTCTCTGTATTATGTATTGGTCTCCTCGCGCCCACCGCTCCCTCCCTCGCCTACAACGTAGGCACTTTTCTCACCCCACCACTTGCTGATCTTGTGGCTGCTGCCGGCTGCCAGAGCTGAATGGAATGCCTGATCATATGACTTCCGCTTTGCTTTCAGGCTCAAAGCTGCGGTCGGGTGCGCGTGTGCGCTGCATGGACTTTCGAGATGATGGACAAAAAGGTAGTCGGCATCAGCAACCAGCGGCCGGCGTCAGCTTAACGGCACAAGGCTTTGAGAGTTGGCCGAGGTACGTTCGGAACGCGAGGCCGATAATCAGCTGTGGACGAGCTTTGTGACCTGATTCAGCTGATGCCATTGTGACGTGTTCAGACCGAAGCTCGATCTACATCATGTGCGCGTGTGTATCGTGCATGTCATTGTCGTCTTCGCTGTGAAGAGACGAAGCCTTGAGAGCAACAGTTTCGATGTAAGTCAAAGGTCGAGAATCGGACTGTATAATTAAACAGTTACTTTTTGGGGACCATCATTTTCTCCATCTTGTCATCTGCAAGAATGGATGCTGGAGTGTTCTCACTTCAATGCCGCCATTTTACTAAACTCAAAGCTGCTTCCTTAAGCACGCATTAATAAATGTCTTAAAGCCCTGGAGAGAGCGAGAGAGTATAGAATGGGCTGGCAGGACACGTCCTGCCGAGAAGACTGGTCTTCACAGTGACGACGTGATCTGAAGCTCCAGGTTGCAAGAACTGGGGACTCGGAGGTGACCACCATTCATGCTGAATTCATTCACAGCTGGATTAGACAGCTATTTAGAAAAAAAAACAAACAACGTGATAGCAGTTCAGGGGAGGTGGGAGATGCACACTGACAGAATTCTCGTGACTGCTGGCGAGGCGACTTAAGCACGCTACAGCCGCGGAACAACGTGAGCTTTCTCAGCTACGGGGTAAGAATAAGGAATTTTCAATGTTGTTCACGTTCCCTGATTATGCATTTGAACTGATAACTTTAAAATCTCTGGCTGTAATAAGATTATGAAGTGATTCACAGCAGGTTTTTCATAATGCATCATCAGACCATCAAAATCAATAGTTCGTGCGCTAGAGGTCGGGATTTTTTTTTTACCGCTAGTCGCTGGATCCACACGGTAATATTTCTAGCGATGTTGTCTAACATATGGGTTAGACACAGTGACTGGGATTGCATCTGAGTGACTGAAAAGCTTGGTTAAGAAATATGCGCCACTTAAAATGGCAATGAAGTGCCGGCAGAAAATGAAGTCTTCGTTTCTATTTGTTAGAACACTGACCCTCATAATGGATGGAGAAAATACAGGGACAAATCTGCTATTGAACAGTAGCTTTATCCCATCCACATCAAGCCTATCTTTTGTCATATCTTTTTATTATTGGTCGTTGAACAATTGTAAAAACGAAATGAGTTAGTATGCTTGATAAGAATGTAAAATTAGATAGTTAGCTCCAAATAAAATGGACATATTTGCCCAAGAGTATTATTGTTAAATTGCAAATTTAATCAGTAGCGATGAGAATGTATTGAAATTGTAACTAATGATTGCGAAATTTCGCTTTGGCGGTGTCAAGGTTACAACATATGCATTTATTTATCAACAGGTAGAAGACAAAAGAAGGATACTTGCGTTGCTTCGACTTGGAGACAAAAAATAAGTAATGAGACATTATTCTATAAACTAAAAAGACTGTGCTTCACATGACTGAACACTGTTGTGATTGACCCACACGGCTTAGAGGCAGCGTTTTGTGGCCTGTTACCAGTCAATACTCTGTCCGTTACACCCAGGCACGTGCTGCCAGCCAACGCTACAAGCGCGCTTGCTTTTTCTACCGGCAGGTATCGCAGTGGCCTATCGGCATTTCAGAGCAGAACCGAAGTCTTGATTAATGGAATGTGTGCGAAGATCTAATTTCCATAGTTACTAGAATTAGAAGTGGAGGTGTGGGATCACTTGCCCTAAATGCCACTATTACGTCAGTCCTAATTATAGTATCAGGATGAGTCGTGGGAACAAAGCCGGTCGAGCTCGCTGTGTGCACACAAACGCTTGCTTCCGTTGGTGAGGCAGCCAAGGTACCGGGGCTGTTCCCTTGACTAGTTAGCGCATCGTCCAGTCAAAAATGGCTGACAGTCTTCTGAAGAGGAAGCGGTTCTTCTGCCGCGAGTGGGCTTTCAGCAAGGTGCAGCATTGCCTGGAGACGCGACCCGCCTCCAAGACGTGCGGCGCCTTGATCATGGGCGGACCGGGTTGCGGCAAGACCGCACTGTGCTGCGAGCTCGCCTGGCCGACGGTTGCACAGAGTAAACAAGCGAGCTTGCACTCCCGTCTGCTGGCCTACCACTTCTGCCAGGCACACGACGTCGACACGCTGTCCCTGGTCACCTTCATCCGCGGCATCGTGGAGCAGACAGCGAGGTCCGATCTCATCCCAGGCTACAAAGAGAAGGTGCAGGAAGCGGCAATCCAGCGGCTGCTGGAACCAGCGGAATGCGAAAGGAACCCAGACGAAGCATTCAAGCAGGCCTTCCTGCAACCTCTGCAGGCACTGACTCCTCCCGGCCACACCCTGATGGTGCTAGTTGACTCCATCGACGAGTCGTACCTGCAGTCCATCAACGAGCGCGCCACGTGCAGCCGAACCATAGCTGAACTGCTGGCCGCACACCACGCGCTTTTCCCGAACTGGCTGCTGCTGGTGTGCTCTTCCCGCAAGCAGAGCAAGTCGGTCACACGCATGTTCACAGGCTTCCGCAAGATCAGCCTCGACGACCTGCGCAAGTCGCACATCGTACGCGACGTGCAGCAGTACATCCTTTGCCGCCTGGACCAAGAGGAAGGGCTGCGGCAGCATCTCAGTCGCGACACGGCCGAGATGCTGAATCAGCTACACATCAAGAGCAACGGCTGCTTCCTGTACCTGGAGAAGGCAAGCATACATGTGCACAGGGTTGTCTGGGCTGGCTGAGTTACGCGTGTGAGAGCATCTGTATGTCATTATTATTATTATATTTTTTTTTAGATTCATTCTTCCTGCGAACAAAGCAAAGTTATCAAAATAATGTCTAGTCTTTAACTGAGTGTCAGCTTATCGATCTATGTGCAACACAGATCAGTTAAAAAAGCTTTTTACTTATGCAGTTATAGGACGAGCTAATAGAATGGTAGCCGTTAAAAAATCTCCCGGGGAGTAGGACGAACTTTAGTGTGATTACTGGCCGGCATGTCCTCGCGATATTTCCCACGTGCCTTTAAAGTTTGGGCCATAGAATTGACGTAGCTGTTCCACTGGGATTTTGCAGCTGCTGGCGTCCTTAATGGAACCTTGGGGATACTTAAGGAAATTTGTATTACCCTTTCTAAAAATAAAGATTATAAACTACCAAAATAAACACAAAAAGAATAAATAATTGAGAGCGAAGACCAGTAGTTATCTCAAAGGCAGAAATGACTGGTCTGGTCCAGTCTGACGGAAAACGTAAAAATAAGAATACCTTTTCAACTATAACTGTGAAACTTCCTTTGCTCATTGTAAAGCCATTTCAATTAAATTGCCCTTAAGCGTTTCCGCCAGAATGATTACGGTCGTAAATAAAAAAAAAATCAAGACTATTCTGTGATCAAAATCTGTTTCTTTCACTAAGTCGTACAGATTTTTTAAAGGGCTCTCTCGCTCTCTTTGTGGTGTGTGTGTGTGTGTGTGTGTGCGTGCGTGCGTGCGTGCGTGTGTGCGCTAAAAAGAACGATAAAAAGAAATATTTGGATATGGCGAGTTCCTCCAATATCCACTTTTGTTGTTAATGGTACAGGTGCTTGATGGGGTAGCAGAGAATTTCATTATGCTCAGAGAGATTCGAGAAATCCCGGGCACACTGAACGGTCTGTATCTCTGGTTGTGTCAGCGGCTGTTCGTGCGCAAACAGTTTACCAAAATTCAGCCCATCTTGAATCTACTGCTGGCCGCTAGCAGGCCGCTGACTGCCGACACAATCTACAAGTGCTTGCTAACGCGGTCTCCCGCCTTGCATATAGACGAGTTCGAACGCAAAATTAAGCTCATGTCAAAGATTCTCATCGAAGGGAAGAACGGCGAGAAGATTCTGTTCCACCATAGCTTCGCGGAGTGGTTGCTGGACGTGAAGCACTGCACGCAAAAGTACCTGTGCGCCACCGAAGACGGTCATGGAATGCTGGCCATGCACGCCACGAGCACTGCTCGCGGACTGAACGCAGTTGGGGTCCAGGAAATGGCACTGCACCTCACACGGGCGAACCTGCAGCCGCCGCTGGAGCAGCATCACCTGGTGCAGTGGCTTGTCCTCTCAGGCGCCAATGTAGAAGACAGCCTCTTCCGCTCACTGCCCAAGGATTCGAAAGTGCTGAAGCTCCTGATCGACGCCGGCGCACGCATGCCTACGCTGGACATCAGCACCGAGAGCCTGGCGGCGGAAGAGGAGCGCGCGGAGGAGGCTAAGAACAAAGAGGAAGCGGAAGTGCCCGTGGACCAGGTGGACACGAATGGCCGAACCCTCCTGCATACCTCCGCGCACCAGGGAAAGCTGAGCGCGGTGATGACGTTGTTGGGGAGGGGCGCTGATGTGGAGGCCGTGGACAAGACTGGACAGACAGCCTTGGACCTGGCCGCCAGACAGGGTCACGCGCCTGTCGTGTCCGCGCTTCTGAAGGCTGGAGCCGCCGTTGACCACGCTGACAACGATGGGTGGACAGCTTTGCGGTCAGCCGCGTGGGGTGGTCACACGGAAGTGGTGAGTGTGCTGCTAGCGGCCGGCGCGCGTGTGGATCACGCGGACAGCGACCAGCGCACAGCGTTGCGGGCTGCAGCCTGGGGCGGGCACGAGGACATAGTGCTGCAGCTGCTGCGTCACGGAGCCGACGTCAACAAGGCGGACAACGAAGGTCGCACGGCGCTGATCGCTGCTGCCTATATGGGACACGTGGAGATCGTGGAGCACCTTCTGAACTACCAGGCAGACATTAACCACCAGGACTGCGACGGCCGCACGGCGTTGTCCGTCGCTGCACTGTGCATCCCGGCTAGCGAGGGCCACGAGAAAGTGGTCAGCCTCTTGCTGGACCGTGGCGCCGCCGTGGACCACCAGGATCGCGACGGCATGACGCCGCTGCTGGTGGCAGCGTACGAAGGCCACACGGACGTATGCGAGTTGCTGCTAGAGTGGGAAGCTGACGTGGACCACGCCGACCACAGCAACCGCACCCCTCTGTGGGCGGCCGCCTCTTCCGGACATTCTAAGCTGGTTGGGCAGCTGCTGTTCTGGGGTGCCGCCGTCGACCACATCGACAGCGAAGGACGCACGGTACTCAGCGTCGCCGCAGCCCAGGGGTCAGTAGACGTGGTCAGGCAGCTACTAGAGAGAGGCTTGGACGAGATGCACCGCGACAACTCTGGCTGGACACCGCTACACATGGCAGCTTACGAGGGACATAGAGAGGTATATTGTTTTTTTTCTTCTCCCACGTTACTTTATCTCAGACTACTATTCTAGTTTTTTTACGCAGAAAAAAAACAGCCGCGCTCATGCGTAGATTTAACCACGTTCATTGCACGTTTGTCTCGCCGGCAATCGGAAGATGCTATCATTTTTCTAAGACATGCTTTCAGATTTTATGTCGTGATCTGCCTGACCTTAAGATTTTATCGCATAACTAGCATTGATTAATAAATAATGACATCGTTAAAAGCATTAATAACAAATCCTTTGTAACCGCTTTCTTGGGATGTATCGGGTAGATTTAGAATATTGAGAACGTGCGGCAAAGGATGCTGATCTTGCTTTTCAGGTGTGATTCGCTTGAATGTTCAGTGTGATAAGACGATACAACAGGATGTTGTTGAAGCTGGCATTTTTTTAATATTAAGATTTAAGTTAACAGATGTAGATAACCTCATATCGCAGCTAACCAACAGATTTTTAAACTCGAATGATAAAAGAAGGAATTTTGTCGTGAAACCACGGAGAGGGATAGAACACAACTATAAAGCACAACCAGAGCTGAAAACGTTAGGCATATCTGTGTCAAGTAAAGGTGTTTTATCGCGTGCAGCGGTAAATAAATAGGTGTGACATATAGCGTGGATTAAAGCGCGGAATTTGCCTTGCCAGTGAGGGTCGGTGGTTAAGTCAGAGGTTCCACCTTTGCGTGGCGTCGCGCACCAACAGCCGACTAAGCTACCGACAGAAGTATGCCTCCGTCTGAGACCTTTGAACCTGCCCAGGTGGGGAGCTTAATAGCTCATAACTTGGCTTATCGTCGCAGCTTAACGACTTAACCGCCGCTACTTCACACCACTTGATCCCCACTGTTTGCTGCGACCTTCCTTTGGAGGGACACGTTCGCAGATACTTAGGTCTCGCTTCCTTTGCTTGCCTGCCTGCCTTTCCGCCTATTTGTGCGTTTGCCTGTACATCTGTATGATTTTGCCCATCATCCTTTTGCATCATCATTTTGCCATTCCTTCCCCTTTCGGTCTCCCACTCTTTGTTTGCGCACTCAAGCATTCTCCCTCGTCACCCACCTGACGCATGCACGCTCGCGCGCGCGCACTCAAACACACTCTCTCACACACACTTCTACATTCGTTTACTGTGGCAGAAAAAACTTCTCTTTGTAGTAGCTTGGCTGATGTTACAGTAAATACAGTTTCAGGCAGCCTGTGACATTTACCGTCTTATTCGACTGGAGGATCTAGTTACGAGACATTTTTTTCCTAGGCTCCAATTTATGGATGTGTGAGTGTGTGTGTGTGCATATGTGCGCGCACGCGTGTGGTATTTTTGGGGATGATTGCTTGGCCAGTCTGTAGTCGTTCGACAGGAATCTGGCACTGGCCATCTGAACCTGATTACTGTCAGCGGCCTTTTCAAATCACGTGATCATAGTTTGCGCTCGTTTTGCTGGCCTAATCTACAGACCAGTTAGTGTCGTTCATCTCAGGGCTATGTGGTGCTAGGGTCGCCGACTCCACGTTGACGCCTGTTAGGTAGTAACTATCTGGTTACAGATGTCTTTCGTGATTAGCTGGCTTTGTCACTGACATCTTCAGCGTTTACTAACAAAACAGGGGGCAAATGTGACAGCCATTTTTACCTCACAAAGATGCGCATGCCTGAGATACTAGGAAATGGAATCAAGCTGACGGAACTGGGCTTCACTACTACCTTCCGTCAACTATTATTCTTGTGTCTCCTTTATGGAGATTTTTTGTACAAGACTCCTAGGGTCGTAGTTATGAAGCGAGAGTATGTCTACATGTTTCTTCACCCCAGGTCATCTTTGTCACCGGTTTGTAACTACGGCTTCAGTGGTAAAACAACACATGCGAGGTCTGGAGTTCACTTGATGACTTCGGAAACAAGACGTTTCCTATGTTACCTTACCCTCGTTTAAAAACTACGGCCCCTGATTGGTACCTCCACCTACACCTCCTCCTCACATATATTGTGAAGCAAAAGGCGTTGCTTCTGTGGTAAGTTGACTGGATGGGTCCTCAAGTAGATCCGAAACCTTTGGCGTATTCTTTTCATTCTTCGCGTACCTACCAGCAGCTGATGCGGCAGAAACGAACCTCTGTGGTACATCTGCAAGTTGTTGTGTGCGTTCCGGCCAGATGCTACTACAGCTCGCCCCCGCTTGAAGATGCGCAATCTCGCGAGCTGGTGTGAACACTAGCAAGTGCACCATCGGATTCTGCGCAGGGACTTCCTCTCTAGGTTGAGCACAAATGCGGCCCGGAGGTATTTCATGTAGCTTGGCTTTCTGAGCCGTTTTAGGGTTCCCTACCGCCTGCCCCCCACTCTTCCGCCCTTTCGTGCTCACTGTGTGAAGAGGTTAATTGAGCTGTTAATTTTTTTTCTGGCTGCGTTCTCGGTGAAACATATCGCCTGATAATCACGAAGAGATATTTCATTGTTGAACGTTTGTGGTAATATTGCTGCTTTTAAAGAACAAAATCCGGAAACAGGTGCTAATGTGTTTTAGAATACAAATATGGTCCATAAACAGCATGAAGCTTGAGTATCAAGGACATACACATCCGCATCCATGTCACGTTGATTTGCGAGTCCATACATGTATGGATGCGTTTGGCCTTGCTAGCTTTGAGCGGTTATGGAATGCAGATAACCGGGTTCAGTAAATCTATCGTTCGATAATTGTAATATATTTGCCACGTTTGAGTGTCTTCGCTGGTATGTTACACAAGCATTTTGAATTATTATGTGACAGAGCGTCATCTCAGAATGAATTAAACCTTTGCTTGGATGATGGGTGGGGTGGAGAGAGAGAGAGAGCAGGATATACGCTCCTAGTGGTGATTTGCAAAGTTTGTTTAGAAGAATAATGGATACTAGAAGTGTTCCACAGAAGTCATTTGAACGTTATTTTATGAAACGCTTGCCCGTACAAAGCAAGCGAAGTTTTAAAGAGGAAACTACCCGCCGAGCACACGTGTGAATTCAATTAGGAAGTTCACATCCCCGGATTGTTCTAGCAGTCGTGTTTGGTGGTCGCTTTCTTTCCGTCACAGTAACCACCTCTGACATGGAAAGAGCTTAAATTAGCAGTTGAGCCGAAAGGCTGGGTTTTACGTACGTAAGAGTAATAGTCTGTAACGAGGCTGTACGAGCTTTGCATCTATTTTCCCATGCATTAACTCGATGTGAGGGCCCGTTCGTCCTGTAAAGTGCAACCCATCCCAGATGTCCAAGACACAATTAACAGGTTCTCATTTGAGTTTACTCGCTGAATTTTTTCTTGAAGCGAAAAAAGGGGTTTAAAGTCTTGAAATCGGGAGACGTTGCAAGTCTCTTGTTTATTCGATGTCACAACGAAAGGGTTTCGGCAGAACACACGTTTTCTGTTGACATCGTCCCCCGATCCATCGTTGTTAATAAAGGGACTTTTCTAATTGGACGTTGAATAATAGGGAAATCTTATCCGGAAAAAAGGGTATGCTGTGTAGGAGAATTACCTGTTGTGATATGAGGAACGGAAGGTTATCATTAGACAATCTTCAGATCCCTCGAGATCGAGCTATAAGAAAAGCCGCTGTCGACGTATTTAAAAGGCAGCCATGCGTGTGCATGCGATTGTGTGTGCGTTCGTGCCTGCGCGTGAGAATGTGTTTATGATGTAAGACAAATAAATGTCTGACATAGGCCATCAGGTTTTATAAAACTGGGCTTTTTTTAAAGTAATCTCTTTGCATGTTTCACTATGCTGTGCTGATGCATTTTATTGCCACGTTCCAGCCTTAAGGTACACTTCAAGCTTACGAATATAAATAGCATGGAGCTTAAGTAGCTTGTCATCCAACATTTTATTTTTATCCGTGTCTGGAATCCTGTATTCACCGGTCTTAGAGGTCCGTCCTTTGTTGTTTGCCCCTGAGGAGGAGACGAGACAGCCAGACATGGTGCAGTGGAAGGGGAAGATCCCACGTGCGCTTTAGACTGCACGCAGCTGCGGAGTCTTACAAAAACAACCTCTCCGACAAGACGGAATTCTAGTCTAGGTTTGTGCCGATCTCACAAATAGGGAAAAATCATGGTGACCTAGTTCCTTAGACCGTCACACGCCATTCCTGACTATTCCGAGCATTTTTATGATGATTGAGGTCTCCCGTCCTACACCGCTTAGATATTTTATGAATCGCAATATCATCCGGTTTATGAGATAGCACTAAGCACTACATGTCCTTCTTATCCTGCATGAAAGCGAACTAGGGTTTTCATTATTTATTTTGGCGTGTGGGTTTTGTGTGTGTGTGTGGAAGAGGGGGGTACGGCAACTATTTCATGTAACGTATTCGTTTACAATTCTCTCAACCTGATCAAAGAGAACGATGCTTTATAACTATTTCGATGGAGGCAGTATATATATATATATATATATATATTTAGGGAAATAGAAGCAGCCAGTATTTTAATCAGATTTTAATCACATGACAAATGCAACGTCTGTTAGGAACATTATGACCATTCACTGCGAATTTTACATGCGAATGTGTTCTCTCTCTCTCTCTCTCTCATAGCAATTACTTCAAGACGGTTCAACTAAAAGATAGCAATGCGAACTTCGTGGAACCAAACTAAAATACTTTGTGGAAACAGAACTTAACCAGCAAAAACATCTGAAGTATGGCTCAAAGCAAATGCTCAAAAAAGTTTCAAAAACAAAATATCTCGTGATGTAGATTGGATTGTATGTAGAAGGCTTAACTAGAAATATCTGTAACTACCATCAGTCTGTTTGCTTACCAACGTCACTGATTGTAGCAGGTAGTGGATTTTGTTTTAACTTCAAAGCTTATTAAGCTACATCTACATGGCTATTATTAATCTCGAAAGCTTTGTAGCTAAAGTAGTTAGCTGTAATTTATGGTCATATACTCCTGCTGATGTCGGATTCTGCCATTCATCCACCCCACCCACCCCCCCCCACACACACACACAAATGCAAAGTGGTATTCGCGCGCGCGCCGGTGTCTGTATGCATATGCCGTCTGTGTTGACGATTTCTGTAGAAGAGGGGAAGATGGCTGAAAGCTATAGGCGCGGTTCCTTTAGCTCTGCAGGAGCTGATTAGCAAGAATAGCTCATGAGACTGTTCGGGTGCCAGGTTGTCCGGGCTGTGTTTGCGCACAGGGTTTGGAGCAGACATGCAAAAACCCATCGATATTTTTCATGCGCTTTCTTTCTTTGTCGTCGTCGAGGAGGGATGTAATGAATTCAAACAACCAGTCACTTGCTTTCTGTTGCTTTCTGTTGCTTTTGCTTCCTCACCAATCATGTCTTGTAACTTGGGGCTTTGATATCCGTAAATATGTTTTTTCTTGTGCATTCAGCTGCCCACCCCCTTTCTTCGATCATTTGATCATTCCAGAATCTCGAGTTGATATTGTTGTATATCAAATGAAATAACAAAACCTTACTTCTCCGTCTCCTTTCTTCGCGTATTTTTGTCTTTTTATTTTGTTGTTTATGATTATTTTTGTCTATCTGCTTTTTTCTGCCTGTCTTCTATTCTTTCGCACAAAGAACACACACACACACACACACACACACACACACACACACACACACATTTATAGAAAGATCAAGACAAGAAGTATGCAGTGGTTTATCGTCTGGCAGAGACTTTTTTCTTTTCTTTTTATCTCATGCATTAACAGGCACGCAAAGTAGCAAAATAATTTACTTGTTAATCAGGCTGCATTTCGTATAATCTTTATAGTAACTGAATTATCTGAGCACTGCATACATCGCACTGCTGTTTCATAGGAAGACGATAATAAGGGTCGCAGCATGCATAATGCCGTATCACGCATGGGCTGTCGCAGATATTGACCAAATGAAGATTTTTTTTTGCACATTGTATTTTCCCCTCCTAAATACGTGAGAAGTCGCTTCATGTTGTGACATCTACGGTCTAGTGATGTCGACACCATTTAAAAAAAAATTATTTACAAGAGGTTCCAGCTACATGAAATATAGAAACAATAGGTCAGTTTCAACCTACCGTTGAGGGTTAAACTTTAAGAATGTTCTAGGGTTTAGGCAAATAAATTTATTAAAGAAGATGAATATAGTATAGAAATTTTGTTTACTTGCTAGGAAAGATACATGGAAAACAACACGCAAAAGCCTTATGTGCTTGTTTATGATTTAAAGAAAATCTTATACCTTTACAGACCGTTGTTGTTTTAGGCGATCTGAGGATGTATCACGAGCTAGTCCAGCCCTATAACCAGATGTCATTTATAGAGAGAAATTATGTGTACCGAAGGCGAGATCTGAACCTGCAAACTCATGATCTCCGCATTTTTAACGACTAATAAGCGTGTGTCAAGTGTAGCAAAATTTATTATCTCTTTTATCACACGAGGTTCGTATCGTTTTGTAAATAAAAAAGGATAAAATGAGTGTATAATATGCGCATATTTTCATGTATGCCATGATGCAAAGGCTCCTTAGCAGGCTACATTGGTTGTTCGCTGTCTGTCGGGTGTACTCGCTACAGTTGAGCGTCTAACATTATTAACATTGCTTCATGTCGAGGATTGAAGATGTCAATCCGCAGAAAAACATGCCGAAGTTATCATCGCTGTTTTGTGCTTGTTGTTCTTATTGGCTTCTGACTGGAATTTACAGGTCACTCGTTTGCCTTATTTTATGGTGAAAAAGGTCGATCAAATCGCAGTAAAATGAAGCTTATTCACATCACTTTCTTATGTTCTTTCTTTCCCTCCCCGTCATCTTCACCCTCTATATGGGTCTTGTCATGCATGCGTGGAAACATCTGCAACCAAATTAGAGTTGTCAGCAGACTTTCCTGCGAAGTGCATTCTTTTGTTTATGCACTTGGGATGGAAGAGCTGTAGTACAGGAGCAACGCATCGTTTAGCACGGGTATGTTTTCACCGCCCGAGTACCACGCCTTCTCGCTTATGCCGTTATTAGTTCCACTAGACGACGTGGTGGCCCCAACACCGTCTCGCTTAATGGCCCTACAGTAAACGCCAGATCACTATTAGCAGATTCAATGCACTGAGAACCAATGTCAAGGTGAGTGCGTCACCCCGCCTCCATGCTCAAAACACACACACACAAAAGGTGCCCTGCAAAGTTGATCGCTCATAGCACAGACAACTTCAAGTGGCCCGCTATTCGCACGCATTAATGATGTAACATTACCTACATATATCTACGTGCACACTTTCTCTCTCAGCTGTTATATATTTACTTGACAAATATATTTTGTAAGACTGTCTTTTGCAGTAATCATTGTCCACAGTTGTTCATTCATTATCTATATCTGGAATTAGAGCTTGTTTCCAAGCGTTTGATTTGATACAAGAGCTCTGGGGTTTCTTTTTTTTCCATCTTTTAGGCTTTCACTCAGAAAAAGAGAGAGAGAGAGTGTGTGTGTGTGTGCGCGCGCATGCACCTGCGTGCTTGCGAACGTGAGTGAGAGAGAAAAGGAAGAGAAAGTTGGGGGAAGGTCTTTAAAGTGACAAGCAGTTGTTACATCAAATCGCGAAGCGTGACCGGTGGAGACTTCCCGAGATTAGCATCACCGACATGATTAAATTCTGATTACATGTGCAGCTGATCTAAAATTAGAAAGCTGGCAGGTGCCTCTTATTTCCAGTACTGCTTGACCACGCTGAAATGGCCTCTTTCCTGGTTAATGCTCCGGGCATCTGGGATTGTGAATCTGCAAACTTGTGACCTTGTTCCAACACCTTTCTCTGTGCTTGTAGAGGTGTTTGCCATAGGCTTAAATACCAAACCGAATTACCATACTACAACTACTATGTTATCATTAACTCACAAAATATACGCATTATCCGAGAAATAATTAAAGCTGAGGTCATTAGCATTTAGCTACAGAACAACAACACTCCCCACACTTGCAATTTCGACAGCTCACATTTTTCACATGTGTCAGATGCATTTGTTGAGCCATAATGTAAGGTAAACTGATTATGATTGGCTGCATACCAAACTTTGGTGGGTTTTTGAATGGGCTAGCTGCGGCTTTTTGAATTCCTCAAAAACTGTTTCTTTTTGTTATTTAGCGCTGCAGAGTCTTTAAAGTGCGATATGCTTTTTACAATCGATTTATGTATATAAATATATATCGTATTTGTACGTTTGTTCGTTCATGTACGCGCTTGGATGTATGCTTCTGTTAATGTTTAAAAAATGAACTAAGAAAAAACCAAATCATTTAAAATCAGATTGCAAACAGACTCATCAAAAGTATGTGTAAACCATTTCTATGGCAAAGCGCAACATTAATAGTAGGGACATTAATAGTCAGTTGTGACTCAGTCCTTGGGCGTAGTAGCATACAGAGATGATAATGAACTGATTTTTGTTCACCTTGATCGGACATTGCCCGAGCAATCCCCGGAGCTCCGTCAACGTTTGATGCACATAATATACGGGGTAAGATTAACAGAGGTTTACAAAACAGTATTATAAAATGCGTGTGGAGAGAGAAGAGGGGGTTCGCGTTACACGGGTTCAGTGTGTTGTGCTTTGTGCTCCTAGTTTCTTTCCTGCATTTATTTTCAGCCGCGAAAAATCTTGTATACGGCGGGTGGTGCTAAACATATTGGTATTTCTGGCTTCATTTGGCATGTTTAAGAAAGACTCTGATACTTCACAGAGCACAGTCCTTTTAAAAGACGTATCTTTTCACTGCCTCAGTCACGTAGTCCATGATTTACCATAAAATGCGGTAACACTCGAAGACCGAAGGAACCTTCAGGACTGTACAGGCGTTGAGAAAGCTGCACAGTGGGTCGAGGTCATAGTAATCGAAAAAATTGCAGTATCCATCTAGGCGCCTTTACTGTACAGATACTCATTGGATTCCGTACATACTAGTACAGAAAAGTGAATACTGCGAAGATCCAGACAAGGACTCGGTAGTCTGGTAAAAATCAAAGCAAGAAAGATAAATCGTAACGTGAGTCACTGTATAACACGAAATGTTGTAGTATTTTAATGTAGATACAGATAGAAATAGATATGTCGGCTCAAAACATAATGCAGAAATTGTGTACATCTTTCTGACAACAGCTACAGACGACAGGTGGTGGATGACAGGGATTTGAGCCTGTCAGTGGACATCAAAAATTGAAAGTAGCTCAAATGTTGAAGGGGAGGGGGTGGTCACATCAGGAAAATAATTGTGATAGCCCCTCACTAAAAGTTATCAGAATGTATTTAGGCATTGAGGACGTTGTCAGTGACTTTAAACTGTGTTGTTGTTCTTTTGTTTTTGTTTTGTTTTTTCTTTTGTTTGTTTGTTTGTTTGTTTGTTTGTTTGTTTTGGGGGGAGGGAGGGTTCGTTCAGATGACAGTGGTAACTTCGGAAGAGTTGAAGTCAGCAGAACATGATTAGCTGCCAGAAAAGGCGCGAAATTTTGTTGTTGGTTGCACTTCGATTACTCTGGCACGGTGTTCATAAACGAAGCGCGTATTTCACCCAACACTCTTCGTGTGATCAATTCAAATGATAAACGATTTCGAAGACTCGATTACATACCGAAGTCTCTCCTTTCGTTCCCGAAACGGTGGATAGGGGTAGCTCAGGTCTTCTGGGATTCACAAATTAAAAAAAATCAAAATTGGAGGTGAAGGACCTATAAGACGACCAAACGCAAATCAGCACTTTTTAAAATTGAAATATGCCACTGCACCAGGAACATCAGTTTCCACGAAATCGAAAAGAAGCACGCAAAACACATTTATGGCCTCTGTAGCTAGAAATGAATTTTCTGGAAACCCAGAGCTTCTAACATCTTTTGGGTCAATTTATTAATTTTCGTTAAAGCTGTAAGCTGCAAATGAACTATTTTAATTACGCTGGTCGTCAAAAAGGATTGAAAATGCTGCGATTCGGTTCTAGATACCAGAAGAGAGAGAGAGAGAGAGTAATCGTTTGTTGCAGCAGATGGAGCCTAGATGGCGCCTTTAGAGCGACGGGTACGACATGGTGATTAGGTACCAGCGTTTGTGACAGCGCCAGTAAGTGTGCCAGTGATTGCTGTCGTGTCCGTGCGCTGAAATGCTCGGCTGTGCTCGAGTCTGGAAACCCATTAGACAGCTTGAACAGAGCCCACTAGCTGGGAAACTATACAGCAGCTTACTGCAGGAAAGGGGGCACTGACTGTGAACTCTGTTCACTCGTAAAATAGCTACTCTTTGCTTAAATAATGGAAAAAATTCGTCGTTTTAAATTGTACGCTTTCCTGTCAAATATTTTGTTGTTGTTACTGTTGTTTTCTTGCTAGATTATAGAAGATCCCTTCGCTTGTACATCATTTACGATCTCATTTGAGTAAGCGTTTTTAGGCGTTGAGTAAGTTTTCTGCACAGACCCCCTCCCTATTATCCATATTCCCCCCAACACTTACCTTTCTTTGTCTAACTATAAACAGGCGGGAGGTTCTTATTCCGAGATGATGGCGATTACTGCCTCGAACTTGTGAAAATCTCCGCTGCTGCTACTGTTTCTACATTTAATAAAATGCTAACCACCGTTTTTCGCTCTTTGCATGTGATCACACAAAAACGAGAAAAATACTAACAGGCAATGATTTCTGTATGCTCGAAACTTCACACACAAGACAGATTTTCGAAGGGGGTGGAAGGTACGATAGAAAGCAACAGCACAGGGTTCTCCCCCACCCCACCCCCACCCCCACCCGGTCTCTCTCTCTCTCTTCCCCCAACTCCCTCCCGGTAGCAGAAGCCAAGCCAGTGCCAAAACACCAGCGCCAGGAACACCCATCTGTAAAGGCTGGATATAAAAAGTTTTCCACCGTGATTGCCTACAAGGAGGCAAGCAGTGAAGGAATTCCGTGCCTGTACAAGCAGACCACGATACTGGTAAATAAAGACGTGCAGAAAGACTGGTTTGCAGAAATTCTGTGTTGAGTGGCGATACACGAGCTTCTGGGAATGTGTCGCACCTGACATCATGATTCATTTGAGGTGTTCTATTATAAGACTGTCTAGCTATCACTAAGTTTATTTATGTACACTTACATAAGTGTTTTAATTTAGAGAAAGCAAAATTAAGTGCAGCTTATATATTAGTGAATCGCACGTAGTTAATAGGAAGTAACCGAGGTATGCGGACATTTTGGTATCAGATAATAAAGTGCGGTGAACAGAAACCCAGTATCATAGTTGAATACATTAAAATGACTAAAATGCAAAGCATGTGAGGATGACTTTGTGCCTTTTAATTGGTAAGTACAAGAATATATCTTCTGCTTTCTTTGTCTCTTCGAACATGATATAAATTCCGTGTTCGCCATGGCTGAATTAGGATATAATGATGTTCAATTTTCTTTTATAAAGGGGATTTAGATGTTTGGTTGTGAAATGTAATAATGGAAAGGCAAAAATCTGGGTTCATGTCCATGGTTTTGGAGCAATCTAAATGTACTGTTAATTAAAATGTTAGGAGAAGATACCTATTGCAATTTGTTTACCAAGTTGTGGGTACTGGCAAAATATTTTCTGTGGCCTAGATCTCATTCACTTTGCAAAATTGTTTTATACGAGGCTGACAGTCTAACGAGAAAGCATTTCCTGTTCCCTTGCGTTCTGTAACAGTTTTATGTGTGAAAATACTTGGGGCGTTAAAATTGACGCACATCTGTATCAAGAATAAGCTTTAGAGTCACATCGTTTTATGAGTTTCTGGGTCTCTGTATTTTTTTTTTTAAATCTGGTGGCTGAAAAAAAACCCTGAAACATAGCGTTCCAGAAGTGTTCAGCAGTGCAACCGATTACCTCAGTACCGCAGTACCTCTCTGTACCGCTGCACCGGTTACCGCGTGCATGGCACGGATGCTGCACCGGCACCACCACAATACAGGCACAGACAACAGTGAGGCTGTCAAAACATCTCCCCTTTCTCTCCCTCCTCGAGTGGGCTGTTGTATGCGAGTGCTGGATCGGTCTGACGGGTCGCGACCGAGCGCTCTTCCTCGGTACACCACACGTACAGCCCGCACAGCTGCCGCCCCCTACCGGTGGTCTGGCAGAAAGCTTGCGCGGCCACCGCGATGTTCTTGCTCGTGAGTGTCTTGCGGTTTTTGTTCTCTCTCTCTCTCTCTTGCACGTTCCCTGGCTTCTTGGCCGTGCATGCATTCTTCTGCCACGTTTTTCCCCTCACTCTCCTCTCAGACGTGCGATTTTTGTTGACTGGCGGGTAAAATACGGATGTCGAGCAGAAAAAGTAGAATGTTAGTGTTAAATGTCTACTTACTTTGCATCTTTACTGATTGACATTAGTAAATATAGGTGAGGGGAGAGAGAGGAAGAGGTACGCACGTACATTCGTTATATTTCCCCATATAAAACAGTCCTTTTAAAAATAGTTTTTCCCGTGAAATGATGTGTTGTCATGACCTAGGAACTGTCCTTTTATATAAGCGTTTCGTTTTGTAGCTGTTATGACTTTCCGGACAGGAAATTATAAATCACCCCATGGCACCTAGTACAGTGCCGGCTGACTGTGCGAAGATGGTGGTGGAAGGGGAGCTGATAAACCAAGCACATCTTAAAGCACCAGTCGAGATAGGGTGGAGTTTGTTTAAATCCTCCTGTCAGAACTACATGTGAGGGTACAGGCTTTCCTGTCATTCATATAGCCCATGACGAGACTTGTTTATCGAATCTTCTTCGTCCCCTTGATAATACAATCGATCTAGACTGCTAATGCTGTGGTAAATCGTATTGAGGACACCCATCAATCGATTAACGTACTTTAGCACCAGATAGTACTAATTTAATAACGATTAAGTTTTGAATTACGATTGCTTTTCTCCAAAAGCAGGAATGAAAAGCATGAATATTTTATTTCTTGTTAGCTTCTTATCGTCCGTTCTCGAAGAAAGGTGGGATAAACTTGTTGACCTGCTGCTGACACTGTCAGCCCACCCACCCTTCTGGATATCCATTTTCTCAGTAGGTTAACTAAAGATCTATATCGTTCACTTTAGCAGAAGACCACCGGCGCTCTGATTGCTGGCTTTGCTGAGGTCACTTATCACTGTCCTGATATTGACAACATCACGACTGGAAACTGCGGGTCACAGTCCACATCTCTGACTACCGAAAAGGATTCTGCAGGATGTCGTTGCCACTCAGAACGGTCGGGGTGGGCTTTACTAGCAATGTTTTTTAATAACTCTTATCACACGAGGCGAGATGTAGCCAGTGTTGTTCGGGGATGCTGTTCGAGGGAAAGCTTTCCCCGTGCAGAAAGCGTGACTGAACGCAAAAATCACATGGACAGAAAAGAGGTGTAATGGCAGAAGATGCAGCGCAGTCTGCGCAGACACGATAATTGCAAGTACAAAGGAGACAACCAATTTTATTGGATTTGACTCAGATGATGTTGAAATTGTTTTATTTACGCTTGATTTGACATGGGCTTGGTGTAATTTTTCTGATGACATAAATGGCTTTTTTTTGAAGTATCCGTTTCTAATTTAATAAAGGTTAAATGCAAACTGGGGCATTTGGTTAAGGAGCAACGTTGTCTTTTTCGTGCTTATTTCGCCACCAACTGGATGGATTCCTGGTTGCTGAGCAGAGACGACATACGGCAAATGCTCCTTGTAAGTGTTGTTCACATCGATGATTGGTTGAGTGTTTAACGCCATGTCAGCACCAAAACTGAAAGGTTAGTAGAGTCATCTGTACCAAAAACAAACAAACAAACAAACAACCTCAAAACAAAACAGGAAGGCGAAGGAATTTTGCAAACAGCATATCTTCTGCAGCAAATGGACGATAGAAAACGCCGAAATACTAAAATGTTAATCGTCTTTGATTTATCAGAGTATCTTAGTCAAGTCATGCCTGCTTGTGTGAAGGTTATAGGAAACTAATGGTTTGGGAGCAAAAGTTCCAGACACTGGAACTTTGGTCACCATGCTAAGTCCAAACTTGTTTGCCAGTACAATGGAAGTTTGGCCCACGTCGGAGATTTGATGCTTTGGATGTTATGTGTCACTTGGCTGGCATTATCTTCTGGCTACATACAAGATCGTTGTCAAGTCCAGAGTCGTACCCAAAATAACGATCCAGAGTTCGGTAGCCGTCAAGCGAAGCATGTCTTCCGGAAGTGGAGCGTGCCAGCACGTGGTGTTAGTCATATGGCCTGGCTTGCCACTCAGGTGATCAAATCACCGTGACTCGGGGGTGTGGGCAGGTGTCGCGAGCGGAATCAACGGCAGTGGCTGGTCGATGGGAAGTGGTTGTGGCAGCAACTTTGGGGTCATCAAGGCCTGGAGGTTTGTGATATCGTTCAGTGAGTGTGGCTGTGACTGCATAGATCGCCAGTTATTACTGTAATGATTTGTTGATGATACATGTTGGCTTGTCCAAACAACAGAACAAACGGGATGTGAAGCAAGGATTTTTTTCCACACACAAAAAAAATCTTTCCGTTTCAGGGTACTGTATTATTTTTTTAAGAGCACGTAATATTTAGTTCTTTTTTTTTACACGTTTGATCGAGTCCAGTGAACAATTAAGTGCTCTTTAGCACGCGCTGTTATTAGTTTATTTGAAGACACCGCTCGATTTGTCTAATGCACCATCGTTTGATGAGCATTTCTCTCATCAAATCACATGAGCGCTTGTGAAGAGTGCCAATTTCGATTCCTGGTATCGGAGATGCGCAGCTGAACTGGTAAAAACAGCAGACCAAATGCGGTGTTATTTATTTATCTCACTAGTCTTTAAAATTATAACAAAATTTGCAGGTCCTGACCGAACAACGAAAAAGTGAAAGAACGGCTATCAGATATTGCTAACTTTAATATGCACGTGGAATGTCAAGCGATTGTTAGGCAGTTGATATTGTACAATTAGATGTTGTAATGAATGAGTCTCGCTAACGGCTTTCGCGCACTTTCTCTCGCCTGCAGGATCAGAATCGGTGAGCGGTGAGTCACGGCGGTGACAAAAACGTGCAGCAGGACGTGGGGAAACAAACGGCTGATGAGTAATACGTTTGTGTGTGACACCGCGGCGCCGCGCTGCCTGAGCCTGGTGGGGCTTGCATTGTGTAGCACGTGCTGCAAAGGGCTCGTGGTAGGGGAGGAAGGCCCATCAGGACAGGAGTGCAGCTTGTTAAATGTTGCTTGATGGAAGCTCCGGCAGACTGATGTGACTGCTCGCACTTCGGTCTGAAAAAGATGCGTAATGAGTAGAGGTTAACATTAAACAGAGCTGGATATAAACTTACAAGACCTGCAATTATGGTGGGCACTGCTTCCAAAGAAGTGTTCGTACCAAAGTTTTTTTTTCAGCGGAAGGAAACACTAGCAGAGAAAGTTACTGGGTCACTTCATTATTTTGTGGCGTGTGTAGTCAAGAAAGGTCGGATTCAGTTGCTTTTGTGACGTCGGCAGGCGGAACCGTTTTCTCCTCTCCCACGCACCATCTTTCTCCATCAACACGTCCAGGAAATTAGCCGTTAAGTGGGTTTTGCATGTTACAACTTCGAAGATCGCCCTATCCAGTTATCAGTTTTATCACTTAAAAATCTCGTTTCCTGCAGGTAATGAGGAGATCATGTTTGCTCATTTTCAACTATCAGTTAATCAATCAGTCCGTCAGCCATTAAGCGCCCTCATGTAGCGAGATGATAAATTAGAAATGCTCAATACTCTTGGGATTCTATGTAGAGTTGACCGGCTTTGCTAGAACAATTTTTAAGTATTATTTTAAGTTTGAATTATATTCCCACAAATTATTCGTCACACGGCTGAGTAAACGTTCCAGGCAGCAGTAAGAAGAGCCGGCTGTTCTTCGGTTGGCAGCAAGCTTGTACTCGGGTCGAAGCAGGATTATTTTGGGACTCATGACTGGGTCAGTTACTCTTACCAGCGACCCTGGACTACTGTTGTTCATCTTTTCATAATCATACCATGATCCCATGCAATATTCACCTGTCACTCAGCCCATGCATTTATCACATGCGTTTATCACATCCATTCATTTCTTTGATCTCAATAAAAACACTCGTTTTTTCGTTCATACTCTTATAGATTAATTGTAAATAACCACATACTTACGTGGATCTGTTGAGTACCGGTCAGACATCATCTGCCCTTTGTGGAGACGAGATCTCTCAAATGTGAACGGTATTCAGACACCAGTTACTAGTAAAAAGCTGTCGCTGTGGCTGCTACTTATTTGCTTCTTCATCAAATCTCAAAGTGCTTCCCGAAGAAAATCCAATTTTCTAAGTCCAGGTTTGAGTAATCCAGCCAAATTCAGTCACAGGGAGCGAAAAATTTAAGTGACTTGATAGCAACACGATTATAAAAGACGATAAAAGAGAAACACTGCGACTCCGCTTGCGCAACACGTGCCTGGCAGGGTTTGACAAGCTCAAGGAAACCTAAAGACTCTGGTTCAGGCTTCGTCTTTGTGAGGCTGCCTTTGATGTCTGCGCGTAAATAGATTTTTCTGTTTGCACGCCTTTATAGAGTGGTCGGCTGCTTGCACGTGCAGGACAGAATTAAACGAAAGAAGATCATAATTCGGGTTGAAAGTTGACGCTAGTTGTCGTGCTGAAGGAAGGGTTGACTGGTAGATTAGTTGATAGAGTGCGACGAGTTCGACAGACTGGTTGATAATCTGACCGGCAGGACTGGTTGATTGTTGATTCAGATGTGTTGATGTTGTAACGGACTGACCGGCTAGCCGGGAGCAGATATCCCCACATGCTATCTGGGAAATAAAGCTCTTAGATGTGCTATGAATTAACATGCTGATGTTATTGCAATGATGAAATATTTGTGTGATTACTTACGCAAAACGAGGAAGAGTAAAATTAAACAGAAGAGAGGTGGGGGAAAGTGTTCACTGCATTAAAGAGATGCATAAAAATAGAACATGGCACATCCCAGTATCAGAGTATGACTGTTCTCAGCCTTCATCAAAACTGGGCTGTTCTTTCAGACAAGTACCATGATCATTAAGACAAGTGGTTAGATACACTCTTAATACTTGTTCAGTCCTATTTCCGTGTTTGAAACATTTTTTGTGTCATGAAAGGGAATAGATTTCAGCGATGCAAACTGGTTATTGTCAGTGCTTGATTAACTGGCAGCCAATTAAAACAAAGTGTATATACAAAGTTGCAGTGCACAAGTGATACAGTGTCTGAACACAAGCACCCGCAAATATTGCTGACTCAAGAACTAGCAAAAAGCAAGAAGCCCATGAACACAGCAGGGCTGTACTTCAGAGCACTGATAACGTTATTACCGAAGATTCTCGTAGAAACACTGGCAGCATTCCTGTGTCTAGTGCCGATGAATAGGCTTTTTTTTATTATTTGCTCGCACAGCAGGAATGCCAACGGTGCCTGTACTGTTGGCAGGAAAACAAAAAAAATGATATTTGGGTTGCAGAATGTAGAAGCTTGTTCCGTCAACGTTAAGGTTATTCAAGAGACAAGATGTAAGCGGCCGATCCATCCCATTACTTCTCATTTTCAGATTAACGATAATGCTTGTCCCTCGTCAGCTTAGCTTGCCTTGGGAAATCAGACGAGTGCTTCACGAATCCTGGCAGTGTGATTGGATTAGTAGTGTATCCGTTGATGAAAGTACCATAAACTATATTTTGTGGTCTCAGACATAAAATAACAGTGTCTTGATAATCACAACCCGTTTCCAATCATCGCCTTTAAAACATTGCAGCTGATGGTCTCGTCGGCGTGGAGCGCTAAACTGTTTCGCTCTTTCGGAAAATGATTTACATTCGCGTCGAGTGCTTCCGGTGTATGCCACGTCATCCAAAGTGTAAACATTCCAGTTACTTGCACAGATCGATCAGCAGGTTTGAATCCTGTCCAAGCATTTCGCCTCAAGCGTATCAGGTATCGCGCGGAGCGATATCTGATTACATGCTGAATGAACGTGCAGCCACTTCGCGGCGGATGCCTTGGCAGCATTTGTTTGCACAGCGACCGCCAATGTTCCACTTCATGGATCCGTAGCGCGGTGGTAAGGTGATCTGAACCATTTTGTCCAACGGCTGCTGTCCTTTTCTTCATTCTTCATTATCCAGCTTGCTTGCTGATAACATCAAAGACTTAGGTCTATTTTTCACATTAATACGTCAGTTGTAAGCTTGTGCAATCTAATTCTATAAGCAGATAAATGCACTAGGGGGTAGCAACTGGAATTTTTTCCCAGAAGTTGGTGCGAAGATGAAACACGTCACCTAATACAGGGTTAGTCAACACTTAAATGGCAGAAAACATATATTTGTTAACAAAACATACATCATATGTGCAAGATGATTTACAGGACGGCCTCAGCCTGTTCGCCGTCGTGTTCAGCACACACAAAAAAAAAAAAAAAAACCCAGCGGGCAACAGTATCATTTTAAGTCCGAATATATTTCCCAGGGATTAATACCACAGTCCGTATTAGTGTTAACCTAATGAAAATCGATTAACCGAACGTATTGTGAACCTATTGTATTCCCGTGTTGTGAAAATGCTGGGGTTGGTGACGGTGACCTACTTTACAGATTTTTGCATAGTCGAGCGTCCTCTGAGAAGGCTGGCTTCTCTGGAACTCCGGCAGCAGTCTTTTCGTTAATTTAATCTGTCTGTGGGCCAGGGCACTTCAGTCGATACTTCACTCGACTTGGCGACTGATTTATCTCTGGGGATTTTTTCCCCTTATTCGGCATAGACGGGTTCGTTTACCCTCCTGCATTGACTGATACTAGTGGTGGTGCTGGCAGTCGAGGCGAGATGAGTTCGAACAAAGGTTTGATACCCAGATTCTCTGCCGTCTTAGCCTGGTGCTGTGCCTTATGTCTGTCGGCTTATACCTGAGGGCAAAGACATTAGAAACTAGTCTGAGAGTCTACTGATGGTGTATTGTTTGTGCACGACGTGTGCCTTTCGTGCTGCAGTGCAGAACATTAGCGCGTGCAGCGCGGTCGTTTGGTACAGACGTCGAGACACGAGGGAGGTCGGTTTTTCTTTGCAGTGCTAAGGTTTGAATTTCTTGTATACCATCTCTCCCGCGATTGAAGAATCTTGACAGATTAAGCTGAGGACAATGTGTGGAGTAAAATCTGACACGCACACACACGAGTCACAGGTGTTGCTGTGTTATAGCAGCATGGGGTAATCGTTCTTCAGTTTTCTCCCGTTACTCAATTCTCCAGCGCCGCCATATCCATTTTTTTTTTTTTTGCACGTCCAGTAAAAATTCTTCCTCGAGGTAAAATAAACCATAATTGTTTGTTGTTCTTAGCAACTGTGTTGGGGAGTCATTCCCAGGAATAGCAAGTCTGTACTGATTATTAAACCAAGGGGAGAAATTGACAATGTCTTGACCTGTTTGCGTGGTTGTGCCGCCTTACATGGCATAGACTTACTGGACTATGATGGCATGCGAGATCACCTTCATGCTGTAAACATTCGAAGCAGGAATATACGAGTAGCTTCCTATTATAGATTTGCTGCCTCCATTTCAGTCTCCGCAATCTGTGGAAATAGTTTTACCCAGGGCATTGGCAATAGCACCAAATGAACTTTTACCCCTCCCCCTCAAGATAAAAATCATCAAAGAAGTTGACAATCCTTCGTGATACACAGTATACGCTATCTCTTAGCTTCGTTGAAAGGATTGCAGCCGGTCCACTTATCCACTTGTCCAGTTCTAAGATGTAGCTTCCGGTGCCGTGTCTGAGGCAGTGTCGTCAAAATGTGAAACAAAATCTTCCCAGGTCCAGAAGGGGAAAAAATCAAACATGCGGCGCTATCACAAGGCATGTGAATGGCCCTCCAAAGAACAGCGACGGTATGCACGTGTGGAATATAACATCTCTCTTCCAGCTGGGTACACAGAACCAAGCACTCTTACTTAACAAATTCTCCACTCTACTTTGCGGCCTTTTCAGTTTACTCAAAGATTATAAAAAAAATATTGTTAAGTCAGAAAAATTTAAATAGAGGCTAGGTGAGTACAGTGTTATGGACATCTGGGGAAGAAAGAGCGAACGAAATTGTTAGGAAAAAGAAAAGTGAGAGAATTGGAAGAAAGTCGTCCTTATCTCATTAACAGCAAGAGCAGATGAAGGTTGTGTGTGCCTGTGATCATGGTCCCTGTCTTTGGGCTTGTGAAAAAAAAAATCAATTTCCCAGCGTTTCTTTGGGTTGAGGTTCTCGAAATGAACGTTTGTGTAGTTTTTTTAACGAACGCTTTTATTAATAACGAAGTTCGCCGACTTAATCCTGGAATCGTTCCTGCTCATAACAAAACACGCTCCTGTCAGGTGAATGCATTGCTACCGTTAACACGATCTCACCCTACTGATCCATGCTGACTTTTGAGACTTACCCTCCTTTCTCTCTCTCCCCCCCCCCATCTCATGACTTAGTTCGAGGTCACACTGACCGCCCAGCCGCCTGACAGGTGTGAAAAATGTCCCTGCTGAGAAGCCCTACTGTCACCTTTGAGGTGCGGATGTCGACGGGCCTGTTAAGGAGTGTTCGTGGTCCTGTTTTGTACCCCGAGTTCGACATTTTATAAACACGTGACCTTCTCAATTTATTATTCTTTGGTTGCTAAAGTTAAAGTGGGGATTATCAAGCATCTTGTTTATGGGGATAGTGAATTAGTCGGGACAAGCGCGCGCAGACTTTTCGGTTACGCGCACCTCTCTGCGTCCTTGGAACATTACTGGTTTATAGTCCCGCATATTTTTGTGATTGATTTGACATAAAAGATAAATGTTCTTAGAGCAGTTTCTATGCCCAATATGCACAGCAGGAAAAAATATTCATCAGCGTCTGTCTTTGAGAAGAAAAAGCGAACGATTTAACAAGAGAGCTTTGTTCCAAGTAGGCACAAAGCGCTGTTCTCGCCTGCCTTGCTCCGTCCAACTTCGAGAGCAGGTGCTAATGAGGAAGCCCGCATTTTTTGTCTGGCTCAAGGTCTCGCTGGTAAGTGTGTGCGGCTAGCGGTGAACGGATCTGCTCGGCAGAAAGAACGGCGTCTGAGAATGCGCACCTACCGCCTGAGGCCTCACGCGGTGCACGTGCGAACGACGACCCGCCACAGATAAGACGGCCCTCCACGGCTGTTTGCATTCCAGCTCGCGCCGGACATGCAATTTACGCTGCCTTGACGTCACCGCGGTGTGTGCCAAGCTAATTACGACTGCAGCGAAACATGTTCTGGCTTTAGAAGTCAACTGTTAGAAGTCTAGTCGCCTCGGTTTTCAAGCCACTTCTCTTGCGTACAATTCGGAAGAAAGTTGAGCTAACCCCGAAAGTTCATGTATAGCTTCTTTTTGCGACTACACTGCAGCTAAACAGGATGAGCTGTCATCCAAGTTGTAATTCTCTGCATGCGTGTGTCTGTGCGAGCGAGCAAGCGCGAGGGTGTAAGCTTTTACCTTCAGTAGATCGTTTTATCGAGTATATGGCCACATCGTAAACTGCCTTTTTATTTTAGTGGGGGAGGGCAAAGGGAAAGATAAACCATTATTTTTTCAGACATCATTCCACTTCATCTTGTATTCATTCTGGGATTTTTGTTATACGGGTACATTTTAAACTATTTTATCTGAATATCTTTCGGGATCTGCGAATCACCCATCGTGTCATTACCAAACAGAAAACGCTTTCCACCACAATAACAGTATATTTTAATTCTGCGTATTTTTCACCACAGTGTCGTGCATTTTACATAGTAAACCATTAAAAAAATGTCGGACAAGGCCAATACCACTGTCTTCTCGTGCATGCTGATCTCAAGTCCACTCCTATCAGTGACCAGTCGAGCGTGGTAAAAACCCACAGGCAGCATCCTAATTGATGGGGTCGGCCGCACAACCACCCGGGCCCTAGGCCTCGCTCAGTGGCGCTTAGAAACGTTTGCTATCTCGATGCCGCTGGGCATCTGTCTAAGGAGTTCATCGATTCCGCAGCGAATTAATTGGATGTCTTCGACTTTCGAGAAGGTAGAAGAGTTGAATTCTCTCACTCATCTTGCCTCAACATCTCTTCTACCCTTTCCTCACTCGCCCTCCTTCCTGTCTTCCTCTCGAGGGAAGGCAGACGAAAAGAGAAACACTAGATATTAACCATCTTTCAACCTGAACTGAGCGTGGCTGTGGTAGCAAGCAACGGTCTCTGACTGATAAACACCAACGAAGGTGCTGCGCATGCACCTTTTTAATAAATTATCGTGAAGAGTTGGGGGAAAAATTGGGGGGGGGGATGACATTTTCATTCGTCCTTGCTTGTTCTTGGCTATGTTAGTCAATAACGAATCAAGGGGTTTTAATCCCCCTGCCTAGATTATCAGTCTACTACAGGGCATCGTGGATGGTTTGCTTTATCGCCATTCATTCACGTTTGTTAAACCCCTCAACTCCATTTCACGCACTGTAGCACGTTTAGACTCTACGATCGCTGTATATGCTGTTAGTTTCAATAGTGGTCTGTTTACCCTCTACCCTTACCCACGCACGACTTTTTTTTTCTTGTTCCGAGATCTAAGGTTATATTGTAAAACCTTGGACCACCATTTTTTTGTATATAGTTTCAAACCCAGGTGCTGGTTGCACAACATGTTTCTAAGCCTTAAAACTGTTTTAAAGAAGCAAAACATCTTCTCTGCCATTTTGATGCATTGCACGAGAACATACACAAATTGTACTGACAGGATTGAAAGTCAGACTTAAACAACTTCATGTTACTTAAAGCAGTTTTAGTTTTAAAAGTTCTAAAATTGTGGTGTGCACTTTAAACTGATTATCTAAATGGAGTTAAGTCCTAAACGTGTTTAAAATTAGAAATGTGTTGTGCAACTGGCCCCAGAGCTGTAATTCAGCAATCTATCCCCTGTCGTTTCTCCTCTTTCTGTTATGTGTGCGTGCGTGAGATGAACTACGCGCCAGTCTGTATCATTTCGACAGACAGAACGAGTGTCACGTGGTTAGTCTCTTGACGAACAGTTTACGTTATCATTTTCATGCACAATGTGACAGCAGCACGTGTTTTGCCAGCACTGACAGGTTGTCAGTGTTATTTAGGTCCGTTGAAATGTTTCACTCGCTGAATGAGGAAGGTGCTTAGTCCCCAAATCACTGCTCTTTTCCTCTAGTACCGATTCGGAACTTAAAACTGGTCTGTTTGTCGTCGTTAGTGTGCAATATTTGTTTGTTTTATTGAAGGAGGAGGAGGACGACGAGAAGGTAACATTAAAACAAATAGCTACTGTGATGACTGTTTCGAGGTCGCTGACTTCGCTCTATTTGTTACTAAAATTTATAATAGAAGTAGAGTGCGATCAACCAGACTGAGAGCAGCAGACGCTGGTAAAATTCTTAGATGTTTCGTTATTCGCACAGCAGTACAGGACCACATGTCACCTCTAGACTTCGGCTATCTTTGATGGTTTAATCTCTCTTTCTGTGCTTTTGAAGATGGCAGCAACCTTCGAACATCTGCCAAGGTTCTGCCAGCAGCATCGTGTTCGAACTGGGCGTGCTGAACCTTTACGACAGCTTTCCACTTCGGCTGCTTCAGCATTTCCTGTGCTTAGGTTGACTCCCGTTATCCTGCTGGCTTCAGCCCGATTGTGAGACCACAGACACCCTCGGGCTGGGTCTGTCAGAACAACGAGAAGCCTTAGAAAAATTGTTCAAATGGAGAGCAGTCTTCTAATATCTTATTACAATCTAAATAAAAAGGATGAAAGATTCTTTTCTCTGTCAAAATAGAAAAGATTTTTGAAAGACATACAAATGCAGAAATTGTGTGTGCTGCAGCTAAAGAGCTCACAGATGAACTTCGTAAGAGCGCCATTAAATCTCTGCCGTCGTGGCTTGTGCTATTTGTTTTTCTTTTTAGAGTTTTCTTCAGGATTATACATTGCCACTTGCACAGAGAGCAAAATCACGTGTGCACATCAATTAACATTACCATATAGCAACCAGTCTTTCTTCTTCTTCATTGTTAACGTGGCTAAAAGAAGGCACCTCAAGCACGTGAACGGAAAACGTTTTCGTTTCTATCCTGTGCAGACTCCAGTGTAGTGGTGTGCATGAAGGAGCTTCTGTTTCCATAAAAGTTATGTTGTTCTGACAAAGAGCTCAGAGCGAGGTTAAATGCACCTCTCTAGGGTTCCAGCTGCCCTTTAAGTGGCTGTTAAGTCGTGTTGAAAACACGATTCGGCAGGTGCATGCTGTCCCTTGGGTTTCCTCAGAAACAAGGTCATAACACCATCGCACATCATTTGCAGTTTTGTGGCATCCATGAGAAAGAGTCATTGTCTTTCGCCCCGCACCTACCCCTCGCCTTCACTGCATACGTTTGCTGTTTCTCACTTGATGTTATACAAGTCCAACTGATAACTTTTATTCCCCGATTTACAGGTAACAAAATGATCGCTTGAACCAATACAATTTACTTTGTTTTTAGTTTTATTTTAATCAAACACCAGCACATACAAGCAAGGAAAACATCCCCATTTCCTGCCAAACGCACACGTGTTGATGACTAGCAGTAGTTCTGCTTATCCGAGAAAATATTATCGCTGAATAGATAAGGGACAAAGATGACAAAGATACACTGGAAGATGCTTTGTTGCCATTGTCGATAACGGTACACGGGGAGCTCCAGACGAGCCAAAATCAACAGTTTGAAGCTGTTGGCACGGATCGCGTGAGGATCGCTTTATCATGCAGCTTGGTGACGAGCAAAGGAAGTCATAAAGATGTGCTTCGAAAAACCATCACAAATGTGAAAGAGACTGGCATTTAAAACTTGTTTTCTCAGGGTCAGATTAGCATGTCTTTTGAAGCTATGAATCACCTCGGGAAACGCCAGGCGCACATAAATACAAACGTGAAATAGAATCATTTTATGCTTTGTCCTTTGGTAAAAGTCAGATGGCACTGCGGACGAGTGAGTTTTATAAGGCTTGGTTTCGATAAGTTATGTTTTCTCCATCAGTTTTTTGCGGTAAGATTGAAACGGTATGCGCGAAGGCACAAACACAAGACGCGAGCTGGACTTAAAAAAGAAGATATTCACAGTACCCTGTCACTCAGAGCAATGAAGCGAAAAGGAGACACTCTTATAAATATATATTTTTAAAACATCTGTTATCTTTAAAATCATTAAAGTGCATCTTTTTTTCATAGAAACTGCCTCGTTTTGGTTCTTTTATCTAGCTTGAAAAAGCACATTCACGCTGAATACTGAGGTTTTTGCTGATTTGCCAAGCATGGTTTTGGCTGTCCAAAACCCTCAACTTCCCTCCTATTTGTAGTTCATTCATAATATGCCTACTTGTCATATTAGATAAACTAGTGCTGATTAGTAATTCTGTTAACTGCATCCTGGATGCTGCTGTTATCTAACGAAACGATGTGAAACGGAGGAGAACGTGTGCAGTCGTGGAGAAAGCCAAACCGACATTCATTTCCTTACTTTAAATTGTCAGGAATGATCTGTATCTTTCTTTCTTTCAATCACATGTAACATTCCATTGCGTCTCTGAGTACCAAGACTTTTGTTTTGCTCTGTCGGCAGATCTGCCAGCTGCTGGTGGACCAGGGCGCCAAGCTCAACGAGGTGGACAACGACGGGCGGCACCCGCTGATACACGCGGCACAGGAGGGGCACCTGTCCGTCGTACAGTACCTCATAGACCGCGGATCCCGTCTCGATCACAGGAGCCACGACGGCAAGACTGCTTTTAGGTGAGATGGGTGAAGGTTTTTTCGGGTGACATGGATGAGAGTGCTCTCAGACGACCGCTTTTGTGTGTGTGTAAAAGAGAAAGGGTCATGAAATAACAGGATTAGTGTCGTGCCGCAATGTATAAGTTCGGGTCCATGCGTCCCCCGTTATATAAGCACGCAGCCGAACAGACAAATAAACTCTAGGTAGCGGAAGAGAGCGTGGAATAGGAAATGCTTGACTGTCAAGAATCGAAACGCCCGCCATGGTGAGGTCGGGCAGCGCGTGCTACGGCCCCGAGGGAGGGGGCCTAGCGCATCACACATCTTTCAGCGGAGACCATTTGGGAGGTCCGCGGTTTCGCCGCACTTTCGAACGAACGAATGGTGTGGAACTACAGTAGTTGCGGGTGTTAAACAAGGCCAGTGAGGTATGCAAGGACTCTAGAGTAGAGGGTGGTCAGCATTCGTCTGTTATTTACGAGCTACGTAAGTATCGAAGGTGGTTTGGTTGGATGTACGTACACAGTACAAATCGGATGCCGAAAAAAAAAATGCAGAGGTTTTTTTTATTACCATCGCGCTAGACCCCGAACCAACGCGTAGCCATTTTGCATCTAGAGGAACAGGTCACAAGGAGGGACTTAGGTGGTTTAAGTGTCTGCCTCGAGCGTAAACTTGCCATCATCAGAGATCTTGGTATAGTGACTCCTCCAGCACAACTTTGTAGGGGTTCGTGGCGGTCCGCTTTAAAGGGCAACACGAGCGCTCAGCAAAAATCGCTGGAAATAAAACTTCGTCCCCAGACCATACTCAAGAATTTTCTCAAAATATTTCATAAGCGATTTTATCCCGTCACTTATACAGTACAAGCAATCCTTGGACTTTCGGTAAAACGAAGAGATCTTCCTACAGCAGTGCCAACTATACAAAAGCACAGCTGTTAAAACCAACTATGATTGCTGGTAAAATGCTTAAACAAAGATCAAGCACCAGATATGCAACATCGATGCTTTCTCTACCGTTCTTTTCTACACGTAGCGTCATGAGGCATCACAAACACATCATCAGTCATATCCTTATCCGCACAATGCTTAAAACAACTGACAGTGTCAGGGCACCATTGAATTGATAAACGTATGAGGAGCTTAAACGGGAACACGTGCGAGTAAGAAAACAGTAAACTTTTCACGCAGCTAAATGAAGAAGAAATATAAGTTTTACATCGATAAATATGTATCAGTTTTTATAATGGTATATTTTTATGGTAAAAAAATCATTATAAACAGTCATAATTATAAAATAAAAATGCAATGCTGGAAATTAACTGTCAGATAAAAAAATTACAGTAATTTGCCTTAGACAAACGCACATTTGAAATGTGTTTATATTTTATTAACAATAATACACATGGGAAACTTACCTCAAATGCGCCCACTTAGTAACAGAGAATCAATAATACAACGTAGACTGCAATGTCCGTGATCGTTGCCCATTAAATTTTGAAGAGAAGATTTACTTTCTATTTTGTCAAATTATTTTGGTTTGGATCTTTTTTTTAAAAAAAAACCAGTCGAAGCTTCTAAATGAAGTTCAGATTTACAGGGCAGTATTCTAAAATCAGCTGTTTCATTTTCTGGGCAAAAAATCGCTACTTGAACACAGCACGAGTAGTGTTTCTTCATTTGACTCGAAGACATGCCTAGATTTGCTGATCTGAGCCACACTGGCTGTTTGAAATACTACTTGCACGCAACTGAGCTCACCAGTAAAGGAGAGTATTTCTCTTCTGCTTTCCTAGTGGCAGGTTAGAATGCCGATGTTTTAAGGTTTATATCTTGAAAATTATGCATAATTATGTACTCATATTTTGGGACTTACGTTGCACCCATGTAGCCCTTTAAAACAGTAACTGTTACTGAAAGAAGGCTCGACTGATGATACGAAGTTGCTGCGGTGATGACACCAGATGGTGTTCTATTTCTGGACTGTTGAGTTTGTGACCTAGTAGTGACAAGCTGTGACGTTTTGACTCGACTCAATCCTGAGGGCACACGTCTCGGATCTCGTTGCGAACGAAAGGCTTTCGACGAGGGGTGAGAGTGATCGACGGGCGAATTTGCATGCCTTAACTATTCCATCGAAGACGCACCAGAGAGCTATGCGGGTCGCAGGAGACTGTTGAATGTTGCAGCGAAATGGCGAATAAACGGATGGGCCATGCAGAGTGTATTGGTGTAATTAAGTATTGTTTTGACTCCCGCGTTATTGGGATCAGTAAGAATATTAACGGGACAATTTAGACAATTAGCTAAACTTTTCGTTAATATGCATCTTTGTTTGTAAATAATAAACTCACGACTGTTATTAATAACATCTGAGACACTAATTTGCCTTGTGAACTGTTTACTGGGGACGTACTTTGTGGGATGAAACTAAAGTTATAGTCTTCATCATTTATTTTATCGTGATTTTACACTTCTTATTTTGATTAACATTTGTAATCAGTTCTATCAGTTCTAGACAATTTAACGAATAGCTATTAATTTAGCTAAGACAAATATGTAACCACACTGATGTCTTTGCCACAGGGTCGCCTGTTCGGAAAGTCACCGGGAAGTCGCCGAGTATTTGATCGCGCAGGGTTCGGATCTTAACTACCGAGATGCGGACGGTCGCTCCACCCTGTACGTGCTGGCCCTGGAGAACCACCAGGACACTGCCACCTTCCTGCTTAGCCGCGGCGCTCACGTGGAGGCTGCTGACTTGGAAGGACGGACCCCCTTGCACGTAGCGGCCTGGCAAGGTCATTTCGATATGGTTCAGCTGCTGCTTAATCACCAAGCCAACGTCAACGCTGTGGACAACGATCGCCGCACCGCCTTGCAGTCCGCCGCCTGGCAGGGTCACGACCGCGTAGTTAACCTCTTGTTGGATAGAGGAGCCGAGGTCGACCACATGTGCAACCAGGGCGCCACGGCGCTATGCATCGCGGCCCAGGAGGGTCACGAGGAAGTAGTTCGAGTCCTCCTGCGACACCAGGCTAACCCGAACCACGCCGATCAGTTTGGCAGGACTCCTGTGCGTGTGGCCCTCAAGTCTGGCCACCTGTCTGTGGTGAGAATACTTGAGGACTTCGGAGCCACGCCAGTGTCCTACACAAAGAGTAGGAGCTCCTCGTCCAACTCATCCACGGACATGCGCCCACCCAACCCCACTCCTAACAGCTCCTCTGCTACCTCGCCTGGCACCACCGGTGCAGTTGGTGGCGGATCAGCCGCAGGTAACGGAGGGGCAAGTGTTAACTCTACACAAGCTGCTGGTACTACCTTAGTCGTGCACAGTTCCCCCTCCGACTCGCCCGAGTCCACTTTCGACCGCCGGAAGTCGTACCAGTCCAACAATTCTTCCAAGTCCTCCAGTAACATGACCACGTCCACCAATCAGAGCACGCAGAGCCAGCCGCAGCAAGCCAAGGGAGGAGAGGGCGAGTGCTTGACCTTCACCCAGCAGCTGCAGCAGTGCTCCATGGGCAAGAACCGATCCAGACCCATCAGTCGAGTACTGTCCCCTGTCAGTGAGCCGCAGAGTCCTGTTCAGTCGCCACCCGTGTCGCCTGTAGTGGAGATAATCAAGATACCCGGTATAGGCATCGGCAATGTGACAGGCAGCGGGGTATCTGGTTCCAAAGCAGGGGAGGGTTGTGGTAGTGGGATTGGGGGAGTGACAGTCACTAGCAGCGGGAGGGTGTGCGTGGATTTGGGGGGCGGGAAGGAGGTGATCGGCGGGCGGCCAATCTCGTCACCCAACCTGGAGCGCAATCTCAATATGTTGGCCCCATCCCCCGTCAAGTGTGTCTCCTCCAAGCCCGAAAAAATCTCGGCCACCATCAACATCATAACCAACCCCAACGCCGACATGCTACCCACGCCGGAGGAGCCGGTGTGGCAGATGCACCCCGTCCCAAACCTCAAGACATCTCGCCCGCCTCCACCCCCACCCACGAACTATACCGCGATCAGCCCAACCACCGCCCCCGCCCTGCCTCCACGAATACCGCTGACCGACTCTCCAACCAAGATCATCATGGGCAGCGCCGGCCATTCTTCAGTTCCTATAGAAAGCCGCTCGCCGGAACTGCGGCGCAAACGGAATGGCATTGTCACCAACCCAAAGGTCACCAAGAGCCCAGGGGTTAACAATGGGCACTACAACAAGCTGTCTGCCGCCGACAAGAAGAATGGGGCGGCCAAAGGCGGCGTCGGGAACGGAGGCAGCAAAGGCTTTTCCAACATTCAGCCTAACGCTCCTGGCAACGGCCGCGACAGTAGTGGAAAGGCCGTCAGGCCTACAGGGTTACCGGGACCTTTAAAGAAGGAGGCGCCAATGTAAGGAGACGAGATTGTGGCTGCTGATCCTCTTTCGGAGTGCTTGGTTTTTAATTTTGTCACGTGGTGCGGGGCCAGTGTTTGTGTGAGAGAGAAAGAGAGACTTGGACGAATTAGCTCCAGCATTTCACGCATTGTTTTTTTAATTTTTATTATTGTTTTCCTAACCGTCTACAACGCCCTAGCGTAAAGAAGTGATTTTTTTTTGTTCGGCTGTTATTGTCCTCAGGTGATTAGTATCATTACCATGTTTGCAGATATCATAAGTACATAAACTCTTTTTTTTTTCCTTTGGGGATGCAGGTTCTACTGATAGCAGGTGGGCTGCAAGACTCGCGCAGGTGTCTCTGATCTGACCCGCGAATAGAACCAAGCATGGCATGAAGAGACTGAGAACAAAACAAAAATAGTTTAGCAAACGCTTTTACTCACAATATTCCAGACCGTTAACTAAACTACCAGCTTATGTTTTGTGAAGTGGCACCTCACGGTCCCAGTCCGCTGCTTTTTTTTTCACACATGTTTTGCGCAAAACAAAGACAAGTCTTTTATTTGTCACACTTGTTTTAAGGAATACAAAGACAAGTCTTTTGTCACACTTGTTTTGAGCAAAACAAGAAACACGCTTCATTGCGGGCGGTAAGTAAATTTGGCCATTACCTCCTTTTTGTTCAGGAGTTGTTTTGGGTTTTGTCTTGTGTTTTTTTTAAGGTCGAGAGGCAAAGGTTGAGGAACACACAGGACATGTAAAACAAATGACATGTCCTTCTGCTCTCCCCTCTCCCGACAGAAAGAAAAGATCGTAGCTGTAGTTTTTCATAAGAGTTAACCATTGTATTTGTGGACCAAATATAGTCATTACACTGTGCTGAAATCGTGTTTGAGAGACAGCCTTATAGACGCGACACTCGTTATTTGCAGACAAAATCTGTGCAGAAGCATCATCTAGGTGCGCTTCCCTTGAACTTAGGGAACGACCCCCAGAGTGAAGAACATACAAAATATCCTTTGACAGTTGTCGAAACAAGCCACTCTTTTTTATTTGACCGGAACATACAAGATAGTGTGTGTGTGTGTGTGTGTGCGCGCGCGCGCGACGATGGTCAGGTAGATCAGTTTTTAACGCTCGGCAAACGGAACGTAACTTTTGTGTGATTCTCATCGGAACTCATGAAACATCAATATCCAGAAAAATCGTGGTTTTCAAGCAAAACAGAACACAGTTTACTTTGTGAAAGAACCTGTATATTTTAAACGCCAAGAGTCTATTGCACTTCTTTTTTTGTCCGATTTTTATGGCGCATGTTACCTTTCCAGGATCTGAGTAACGGAAACCAGAGAAAACGTGGTCACAATGGTCACAAGTTCTTGGACTGAGAACTATAGAAATATATTTACGATGAAACTCCTTCTAAAGCCCTTATAACGGAACTTTGCAGTGTACTTCCCCGGCTTGCTCTGAAGTGACTAGCCACAAGGCATAACGCTGACGTTCATGCAGGTTAATTTGCTGCATCTTATTTAAGTTTTAATTTTTTTTTTCATTTTTAAGAGGCTTCGAGGTAGATTTGCATTAGATGCTACACCACGCATTGACAGACACAGCTGTGTGCCATTAAAGAAGTTTTATTTCTTTGTTGCTGAAGGTATGTGACAGCGACTGACGAAGAAATGAAACATGGTTGCTTTTCGCCACATTTTTAGATATCGACGAGTTGATGTTTTTCACAAAAAGAAAGCATAATTGTTAGTTGATTCTTAAAAATGTGCAAATTTTTTTAAATTACACATATTAGCTTTGTTTTGAAGCGATCATGCGTGTGAAACAGAATTTTAGTGCGTGTTCACTTATGTAAGTAAAGCATTGTATAATTTCCTGTGAACTTTGTGAGTGCAGGAAAACCAGATACAAGACAGTGGTATGTTTCTGCTCCACCAGTTGATTTTGCTACCATGTTATCACGAGCTAGAATATACTGTACTTGCATAAGACGGTTTTGCTTTGGGTCAATTTGCTTTGTGGTCATCTTTACAGATTAGTTGGTTCTTTAACGACCTTGTCCGCTGTAACTTAAAGTTATTTAGTGGACTTTGGAAAAGCAGTACCCCTGGCTGATGCTGTCATTGTCTACATGGACTTTTCTTCATCGAACTAAAGACTAAAGACAGCTCTTGAGAACTGTTGATGGTCTGAGTCACTGTTTAGTAATTACATGATAATGAATGATGTAGAGTCATCAAGTCCTGCAGAGTCAGCATATGATAGAATGAATTTGTAGCAGTTGCGGTGGCAACGATACTCTGTACTTCGCAAAGTTTCTTGTTACATCACTTAGAATTTCGTAGAAATATAACTTTTGGCATGACTATGTTGCCGCCATTGACATCAAGCACACAGGTGTTACATGCTACAGCGTATTGTTAATATCTGTTAATGTTTCATTTGTTTTAAATTGTGTCGTGCGGATACTTATGTGTGATCAGATGCAGTAGAGGTACCTTTGTGGTTGATCTATGACACGTTTGCGCGTGTGTTTGTGTGCATGCGTGCGTATGTGTGTGCACCTGTGCAGTGAACGTTAACCAACTGGCGTGAATATTGGGAATATGCAGCGTTATATACTAAACCCTTTAAACTGTTGACCAACGTGTAGCTATTAAACAGCTTTTCCTCTAAAATTTGAGATGTTACGAAAGCATATGTGCCATGAACTCCTTCATCCTTGCCTACACAGACTGCAGTACAAGGGTATTGGTTAAAGCTACCTAGAGTTTGTCACAATGATGTAAAATTTCAACAAAAGCTTATTCAAAAGTTATTTAAAAAGAACCGAAAGGGTCGCATACTATGTAATCAGAATGTCAAAGACTATCGCTGGCGCATTTTTACGAGCAACAAATTGGTTAAGAAAACCATTTCTTTGCAAGTGTGTTCCTGAAGCAGTAAAACAGAAAATTGCGTATTTTAACACTGTTATCATGTACATTTTATTAGCTTTCCCGTGATCTACACAAAGTCTGGTTTGGAAGTGAGAGAGGATAAACTTCACGAATTTTAAAAAAATATATAAACTGTTGGGCCTTTTTATATTAAGAATGTACTTAACATACTTACGACCTGATTATTTAAGTGTCATACTGTGCTTAAGTATCTAATAAGACCTTTAAACCAGTTGCTGCTAAACAGTCTACACGAATCTGAAAGTCGCCACGTCCATAGCGATAGACCAGAGGTGAAGATAACTTAGAAACCAAGCGACATCTTCCAGATTTCTCGGAAGCAGCTACCCAAGAGCACCCGTCCTGTGTCCCGTAAAGCACCCTTGGGGGCATCCGTGTACCTTCGGTCCATAGTTATTTCCCGAGCACTTTGAAGAACACCGCCGTGAAGTTGACTTGTGTCCGCTGTCAGGTGCACACCTCCTTCAACTTTTTTTTGTTTTTTGTCGGTCGTAAATTAACGTCAGCATTCCACTAAGAGAAAAGGGTACGAGCCAAGGGGTGGGCGCTGAAAGGCGAAGGTTACACAAAGAAGAAAGATCTTCCTTTAGGCCCAAACCGTGAAGTAACTGGGTTTGCAAGTGCACGTTTTCCTGCTGGGCCTGTTTCCTTTGTAGGATTTTTTTGTTTTTTGTTGTTGTTTTGCCAGAGACCAAAACCTGCAACATTATGTAAGGCAATGGTGTCTAATAGTTCCACCAATCACCCACGAGGGTCTTTTTTTTTAATTCAGGTAAAATCCTACAGAGAACTTGACTTTAGTCTCATTTCTACAGTACCCTTCAAAAACTTTTTTGAGGGTGTTGGGGATGAGGCAGAGTGGGAAAAGATGTAAAATTTCGACGATCAGTTTACACGTGATACATACTGGGTGACGGCATTAATATTTGGCCACTAGGACTGACAGGATCCTGCTGTTGAAATGGATCGAATAAAGAGGCTGCGTCTGTTCAGGATAATATAGACATTGATTTGAATGTAGTTACCTGGCCGTTATTTTGTAGGTAATCATTGCAAATTTTATTCGATTGTTTTTATTTTAAGACATCGAAATAACACCCATTTCAGAACAGTATTGTCTTTTGACTTTGTTTGGAGCGACTCAAAAGTGTCCTGTTATCTCCCCTGCCACCAGCAGCAAGCAGCCCATTTCTTGCCCCCACCTACCCCCTGTTCGGAGACCGTTCTCAAATTACGAATGGGCTTGTCACGCACAGGTCAGGCTGACCCAAACCATCTGTTTCTGCAGACGCCAGAAGACGGGTTCATTGCTGTCAGAATTTTCTGGATTCTTTCATTTAAAAACAAAAAAGGCTCAGGTCACGTCGGTGCATGCTCTGTGCTTTGTTCTGGCATAGAGGTGTTGGTGATTGTCCGAGCTGGAATGACTAACACGGTGATCCAATAACAATACAGTATTTGCTGTTTCATATACTTTCAGCACTGAAAAATCACGTCATTCAAAATGTGATTTTGTTTTGTGCAGCCGGTAGTACGCCTCTGATCCAGAATGCAAGTCTTGGATTGAATCAAACTTGACAAATACGGTCGAACCGTAGCTTCTTTACCCCCTGGTGTGTTAACAGTCACTACAATTATTTATCTCGGCTTTCTATTTCCTAGACATAGCTACCCTATGAAAGCATCATCAGTTGCTCTACATTTCAAGACTTGGCGTTCTATGGTGAAATAATCATTTTCACCGCTGCCCCTGGTGTGATAATGTCACGAGCATCATCGCCCCTGCTGAAAAAGATCAGAACAAAGCCCCCACTACTTCCGTCTTGTGCGGACTGTGAGATGCGTTCATGTTAGCTAAGCCGCTTGTACGCTGTCGTGCTCAATCAGGGGAGAAAAAGAAGAATATATGCGTTGAGATCCGCATGTTACTCTTTCGTGTAAGACGCATAATCACACCAAATGTCGACAGCGTGGGTGTCGAGGTATCCATGGTAACTTGAGATCGTTACCCGCTGGGTGAAGACGCAGGCCAGGAATTTGCGACAAGGCATCTGGGACTCTTCCGTAATTCCCATTCTGCACATCTGTCATAGAAACAGCGGGCTAGAGGCTGTGATGCATCATCGCTAACAGTTTTGATTAGATCATCTTTTCCATAGCAACGAAGGCCTCTTGTGTGACTAGGCAGCGTCGAGCGTTGTCGAGGTGGGCTGTCTGATCAGCATCACGCAGTGTGTGGCGTATTTCCGTACGCATTTATTTATGGATCGAACATCGTTGATCGATACTTAGTATGGTAGTTTGCAAGCAAGAGAAGACGGCCGGCTAAACTGAGCTGGAATCAGGTGCGTTTAGCGCTTAATTTAATGAATGCATTTTCAGGTGACTATAACAAATAAGAATTTATGACTGGCCTCGCTTTGCTGGATACATTACTTTAAAAGTAACTAATACCCTTGACCTATACCAGACAGCTAAAAAGTCTACTCACTTTGGCTTTTGAGAAAGTGGGAAAGAGGAGGGGGAGTAGTGTTTCATGCCAAGCCAACAACAGTATCACGGCAAAGCAGCCGTCTTGTAAACAGAGAAAAATAAAATGTCCGGTAGCACGCAGGAAAAAAATAATGCCCGGAACGAGATCTGAACCCGTGTCACCAGCGTATTGGCGAGTGCGTGACCGTTGCGCCACCGGACCACGCTTGCGGGTTGAAAAATATTGACGGACTTAGAAATTCTCGAGTGCATACTTGTCAGCTTCTTCCTCAGACATGCAAGGAATCAGAGCTTTATAAAACAACCGATCAGCAAGCAAGATGAATAATACGCAGTGGCAGTCACTCTGCCCATTGGGTTATATTTATATATGTCTTTCGGCAATGTTAGCCGCGATTGTTGTTGTGTCCAGCCGAGGGCAGAATTAAGTTTTAGCGGTAAACCCGAACCGTTTTTAGTAAATAAGCTGTGCAGATCATACAAAAATGGTGTACTTAAAAACAATGTATGCAATGTTCAGGAAAGAATTTACCAAACTTTCAGCTTTGTACGGTGTTCTATGGCATTCTACTGGCACAGCTTGAACGCAGCTATATGATGCAAGGGAGAGAACTGCTGGTAATGGTGGAGTGGGCTGGGGGCCGAACAGATTCTGGGCAGCGAAATCATGGGGCAAGTTTTGTAAGTTAGGGTCACTGGTAGTCCTTCATAAGGAAGAATATAAACAGCTTTTCAAATGCAACTATTACATATGGTGGTCAGTTTGTTTTGCTCAATAGAGACATGCAAAAAAGACATACAAGTTCTAGTGATAAGATACAGGCTGTGAATTAAGTACATTAGGACAATAAGCAATACAGTCACTGAGCAGGATTACATGTTGCATCCATCACAAGCCAAGTACAAAAACTCTGTTTATTTAGATTATCACAAACTTTTCTGTGTCTGGTGTTTTCATTAAGATGCCTTTAGTGTTGTCTTCAAACTGAATGGAAATGTTAACCATTTAATCAACTGATAGCCTGAGAAACATTTTGTAGTTGATGATCCCTCACAACTAGCCTCATTCCAGACTTTCCACCTTTAACATATCTAGCTAAAATTTATGTTGGGCTAGATCAGATGGTATACAGGAAGGATGGTATGTTGGAATGGCATTTTCTCCCATTCATATAAACCTCAGTACTTTCCACCTTTAAAAAAAATGAAACATGATCTCTGGCTGTGTGCAGTCTATTTGCAAGCAACATGATGTTCATCGCATTAAGGCTGCTGTATAGCTTTGAGAAGATGGTTTTTCAATAAAATCCTTCTACTCCAATGCTGCAGCAACAGCAGTATATAAACCATGAGCAGATATATGAACAGATAGGTCCAGATGCAACATGCACCCTAGCTCTCATGCCCTCAAACATGTGCAGGGGAGAGAGAAGAGAAACCAAAAAACAACTCGAGGCTTGGGGTTCAAAGTATAAGCAGATACTAAGTTTGGCTGCCAGTGGTTTGATTCTTCATGGAGATGTTTGCAAATCTTTGATGTCTGTGGCTTTGTTAAATTCTATCCTTAATTGTGAGTGTGGTTGGTGATATAATAGATGATTGTTATATTACTACCAGTCTTTGTAGTCCCTACTGTACAGTCTTGCAAAGGGAAAGCTTATCAAGAGTGGTGAGCTGTGATCACCCTTTCTTCGAAATGTCATTTGAAGACCTCATTTTAAATGCTAATGCATGTAGGATTTGTTTTCACTTGTTCCTTAAAAATATTAATTCTGTTTGTGACTGGAGATAGCTCCAGTTAATTCTAAATGATTCCCCTTTTCCAATCCCTTTTGAGACATAGCATAATAAACTGTGAATTTCATATGTCCAAGTTGAGGTTAGCACATTGCTTGTTAAGTTTGTTTCCATGTATTGATAGAATAATGAAGGGACAAATTGCTACCTCTTGTTATATGGTCTGTTGCAGAATTTTCTTAGTCAAAATTCTGCACTTGTAATGTTTACTACTCTAGAGAAGAAAAAGCTTAGTTATTTGTGAACTTTTAAATGTTTTAGTATGCGTTTTCTTTTATAGAATTTCTTATACCCTTTCACTTTTTCTATTTGCGTTAAAAAAGCCATTTCTTCTCTAATTGTGATTTGAATCAGCCTGGTGGCTTCATAATTTGTTTGGCTGTGCAAAATGAATATTGTTTTATATCAAAGTTTCATGTCTGAAATCTAAGTTTTCTGGGGATAAATTTTAAAAGAATGAATTAATGGGAGCCCTACAGAGATTTTGCACTTTAATGTTTGTGATCGCTTAGTTTATTAACTGTTGCAGGCCAACTCTGAATTCAGGTTACATGATGTCATTATTGTCAAGTGTGTGCAAGTTATTAGTAATGGAAATGACACAACCACTACGAGGACGATTTGTTGCATTGTTTATCGTTCACCAGCTAAAATCATAGTTCATTTGCTCCTAACCTTGGTCCTTTTCTGCCACACTCTGTCACTCTTTATTTTGCCATTGTGTATATACTTTGTACTTACACAGAACAAGTATCTCTTATTCTGATCTCGAGGCAGAGTAACTTTCTTTTATGTGCAGTGTACAGATTGGAGTCCAATGAAGGCTCATTAGTTCTTTTATGCGAGTTGTCACAGTTGCTTTTTCTTTTCTTTTCAAAGGTTGGGTGGGTCACACCAATGGTGTGAATATGCGCCCCATGTTGCTTTGTTTGGAAAATGTATGGAAATAAAGCATTACAAAATGTTCTTTTTTATCTAGAGTTTCTTTTATAGGTATTTTGTGCTTTTCAACTGTATAACTGACTAAATTATCCTGTATACCCTAGTTGAAGGATGTTGCTTCTTCAACAAGACAGCCAAGTCCCCATCATTGTAAGATACAGAACGTGCAGTTTAAGCTAGAAAACCTTGGATCTGCTGCTGTTGAAGTGTAGAGGATTAAAGTGTTTCAGATTTTCTGGTCCAAGAAAACAATGTCATCTGGGGACAAGTACATTACTCATGACACATGACACCATAGGCCTTGCCTGCTGCCAAGCATATTTTTCCCACAAGGTTCTACCATTGACCCATTGTAAACGTTATCAACCTTATAAAACTTGACCATGAAAAAAGTACTAGCTAAAACTGAAGTGCTTGTTATAAACTTAGGTATAGCTATTACTAAAAAATGCCAATATGTACTAATTCTTTCAAAAAAATTGTGATATAAAAGAAGATAATGCTATTGTAAGATTTCTGATTTTGTGGGTGTTGTTGGTAAGAACTGCAATTTCTAATAAAATATGAACCTTCAACCTCATGAACAGTGCAGTGTCAGCTAGCTGACTGCAAACTATTTAAAAATGGCAATAATGTGTGCTAAATACACCATTTTTCTCAATCCTCTCTCTTTCAAGTAAAAGTAAATGAAAAGAAAAAGTTTTGACTAGTTCTGATGGACATCGCAAAAGCTAGTCAACTTGGTTGCTACCATTGTATTTTTATTCTTTCAACAACTTTTCTGTGGTGTAAATATTCAGTAAGGTGAAATACTCTTGCTATAATCTATATGTAGTAGTATGGGGTATGGCACGTGATTCCTAGCAGTTGTGAAAACATTCCATTATATATTTATACAAATATTGCCGGCAGAATTCCACTTTTATAAATTCCATGCATATATATATATATATTTATATTACAATTATTTCCTACTTATCTTGGGAGTCAGTTTTGCAATCTAACACCCACTTTCCTCCACCGAAAACATTAGAGCAGTAGTAGATATATACACCCACATATCACAATCTCTTTATCGTGTACCTTTCACCTGTGGACAGAATGTCTGAAATTCTTAAAATAAATATGGTTATGCAAACGTTATATTTAAAGCAGAACTAATTATGCACCAACATTGTACACTAAAAAAAAAAGTTGTAAGTGAAGAAAATTTACAGTACAGTACAAGCAAACACACAGAATACAAATCTAAGTGTATAAATGAGTGAAAGATGGCATCATGATCCTTTCTAAGATGCAAAAACTTGTCCAGGATAAAACAGCTCAATACAGTTCAGTATTATTTCTTAGATTGTAGTGTGATGTTGAGAATGTCAAAGCTAATGGCTCATTAACCTCGTTGTTATGTTTGAATGGGAAAAGTGCTTCCACCTGAAGGTGATTTCACATGTGTCTCAGTGGGAGAAAAGCTGATCTATAACTATCATAGGTGAAACACTGGTCCGAAACAGAATGAGTTTGAATAAAAGCAGAGAGTGTCTTGGTATACATGATAAAAAATAGGTCCAATTACAGAGCCTTGGGGAATGCTAGAGTGAATGGGAACTGGTGCAGATATGCCACCCTCTAGTATGAGTTCTATTATACAGATATGACCAAAACCCGTCAAGTGAGGGACTAAAGATACTATAAAGAGTATTTAACCTATCAATGAGGGAGGTGTGATCAATTGTGTCAGAAGCAGCAGAAAGATCTCACATGTTAATGAATGCCACCTCTAGCGCAGACATCATTGGAACTTTACGCCGGGCAGTTTCTGTGCCGTGAAAACGATATACCCAAACTGCGATGCAGAATCGTTTTCAGTAAGACAGCTACTTGACCTGAGATAGAAATTTCGAGACTGGGAGATAATAATAATAATAAATTATTATTATTATTATTATAGGCATTTAAAGTCGTTTTCAATAAGGTGGTTTCGAACACATGTATAGCCAATGGCATGCTACCATTTACCTGAAGCTGTCAAGGCTGCAATTAAGGGGCGGTGATAAATGTTACCCAGCTTTTATATTTATCTGGTTGAAGCGACAACTGGGATAGCTTGCCACAATTACTACTAACGGCAGCTTTTTATAGTATGCCATATATAGCTCTTTAGGTGGGTTTGTGGCAGCTTTTAACGTTTAATGCCACTATATGTATTTGTCTTTGACCTGACCAAGTTCTCCATCTTGTAGGGTTTTCATTGCACTCTGACAGCACGTTTGCAAAATTTAATTCCACATTAATTCCCACTGATTACCGAATATATTTTCTTTTATTAGCATTGAAACTAGGTTGTTAAGGGTGGGGGAGGTATGATGATGATGATGATGACGATGATGTCCATTTGTAATGCGCAGGTATCCATTCGGAAGAATGCTCATTGCGCAGCAAAAAAAAAAAAAAAAAGTAAATAAATAGATCAACACCAGGAAAGTAAAAACAAAAAGACACAAGTGTTGCTTGGTTGTTTAAGTTTAAGTCCGTCTTAAATAAACAGATGGGTCTTTAGTCTTTTTCGAAACGTGGTTGGTGAGGTGATGGTGGACAATGACGAGAGGTATAACGAGACTGTCTCATTCAGTGAATCGTTGGCTAGTTACGAGCATGAATAATTATTTTTCTACTTAGGCCAACATAAATATTTATGAAAACTAATAAGTTACAAATGTTTTAAAATTTTCTTAATCAACCTAATTATTAAAATAATAGATAAAACGAACCCTACGCAAGCTGAATAAATTTTTTAAAGAAAAACCTAAGACGTGAGTAACACATCCGATAACCATGTCTACTGACAAACGCATACGTGGGACACTGGTTATCTCCCGGTGACGCTGTTACTGTGGGAACAGCTGCGGAACATACTAGAATGATCGCGAACCGGAACAGGAAGTCAAAAATCTGCTACATGTGATAGGGAAATCCCGTTTTGTGGCGTCAGTTCCTGTTCTAGAATCCACGAGAACGACCATACATCTTATTTATCCTTACGCGTAAAGAAATAGACCTAAACGTGAGGCTTTGAAAAATTATCTTTCACGCTATTACGTCGTATTTTTTTTAATGGAACAAATGAAATATTTATTTTGATATTTTTCTGTTGATTTTTGTTGCTCGAAGTGACACATAAAATAAAAATCATGCGCTTGTAGGTCAGCCTATAAATTTAGTCCGCGAGAATCCGTTAACAGTGGTTGAAAAGAAGTCGAGCAAGTAGAGAGGCGATCTATCGCTTGTTTTACATTTACGACTTAACCGAGCACGTGTATCTGCGAAGGTAAGATTTGTAACGCTGCGTTACAACCGATTTGTAACCTAAAACACAATTATCGCGATTTTATGGTATGTTTGAAGGAGAAGATTCGTATTGCATTTATCATTAGTATAATTTTGAGATTGTAATAATTTCAGATGCCCGAGCTGACTGAACAAACAATGGCTGAGGAAGGAGAGGTGGAGACTTTCGCATTCCAGGCCGAGATTGCCCAGTTAATGAGCCTTATCATCAACACATTTTATTCCAACAAAGAAATTTTCTTGCGTGAGCTCATCTCCAATGCGTCCGATGCCTTGGACAAAATCAGGTATGAAAGCCTTACAGACCCAAGCAAACTGGACTCTGGAAAGGAGTTGCACATTCGCATCATACCAGACAAAGAAAGGAAGACACTCACCATTGAAGATACAGGTATCGGAATGACGAAAGCCGACCTGGTCAATAATCTGGGCACTATTGCAAAGTCTGGAACCAAGGCTTTCATGGAAGCTCTTCAAGCCGGGGCCGACATTTCTATGATCGGACAGTTTGGTGTTGGTTTCTACTCTGCATACCTGGTAGCGGATCGAGTTACTGTCGAGTCCAAGCACAATGACGACGATCAGTACTTGTGGGAGTCGTCTGCAGGAGGCTCATTCACAGTCTCGACAGGCTCAGGTAATCTTAAACCAGCCTTACAAGTTGTTTTGGTGGAAGGAAATCAAGTTATCTTATTTTTTCTTTGCACAGTGGGTGTTATACAAATGCCAAGCAACGCCATGAACTTTTCCAAATAGTAAAAAAAAAAAAAATGGGTTCATTAAAGGTAGTCCCATTAACAGCGTACTGTGATCCACTCCTTTGATCTGATCAATAAGGTTAAAGTTTATAACTTTAACATCGGGTCATGCATATCACATTTGTGCAGTAGGGTTTTTTGTTCTGAGCCATTTTTTGAGAGGGTGGGTGCCAGCAGCTTGATTACGTACATAGCATTATCATAATTGTTGTAGCATGTATAATTCTTAATAAAATGCCAACTGAGGTAAGCATAAATTGTAATCGGAAATGTTTTAATTCACAGGCAGCAAATTGGGACGTGGTACACGGATCACCCTGTATTTGAAGGAAGACCAGCAAGAATACCTCGAAGAACGACGAATCAAAGAGGTCATAAAGAAGCACTCACAGTTTATTGGCTATCCCATTAAGCTGTTGGTGGAGAAAGAACGTGACAAAGAAATTGAAGATGAGGAGGAAGAGAAAGAACCAGAAGCCGAGGCTGAAAAAGTAAGCACACAGTTTTCGAGTGCAGTCCCATAATTTAAGATCCCATTGGTCAGTCCAATTTTTAAAACTCAAATGAGTGAAGTAAGTTTAAAATATTAACTGCTGTATTAACTTAATGAAGGTAGGGTGTAAAATTTGTCATTTAATATTTCATTTTTAGGCACTGTGTGTATGGTTGCACATCAGGGATGTTTAACTGAATATTTTTGTACAGCATTCTTAAGAAAATTTTTCAAGTTCTCGCCTTATTCTTATTTGTCAAAATAACTTTTTTTTGATAATTTCTCGGCTAAAAATACTTTACTGCACCGTTTTCGGGCAAAAATAAAGTGGTGTTTTGCAATGTGGAATTTTTGTGCAGTTTTATCATTGACAAAAGTATACCCAAAATCTAAATTACTTCTCGTTCATACCCCATTGATGAGGCATAGTTTGGGATACCTGATTTTGTTTACAAAGTTAGCCCGTACAAATCTGTGCATACTTACTGCTTTATGAGAATAGCAAATTTCAAGTTTTTCATATGATTGTTAAATGCAGTTGAATATTGTCAAGATTCTTTAAGAATGTACATTGCTGGTGAGAAATGGTCCAGTATTCATCATCTTGCATTAACTAAAATGTTTATCAGCAGGATGGGGAACAACCTAAAATCGAAGATCTTGATGAAGATGAAGAAGAGGACAAAGATGACAAGAAAAAAAAGAAAAAGAAGACTGTGAAGGAAAAGTACCAAGAGGAGGAAGAGCTGAACAAAACTAAACCTCTGTGGACCCGAAATCCAGATGACATTGCCACTGAAGAATATGCAGAATTCTACAAATCTCTGACGAATGATTGGGAAGATCATTTGGCAGTGAAGGTATGTTTGAGAACACGGTAAAGTTTGTCCCTGTTTTGTTTGTTTTTTTTGAGGAATGTCTTTTTGGCAAATCAGTGTTGAGTGGGATCTGTTGATGTTTATATTTCAATTTATAATGTATGCAAATCTTAATTTATATGACAAAGAATCAAGTTTGCTCCAATTAGTTTCATCAAAGGAAGTAACATTTTCATTGCCTTTTTTTTTGCACAGCATTTTTCTGTGGAAGGACAGCTGGAGTTTCGTGCTCTTCTATTTGTCCCACGGCGTGCACCTTTTGATCTCTTTGAGAATAAGAAGAAGAAGAACAATATTAAATTGTATGTGCGACGTGTGTTCATCATGGACAACTGTGAAGATCTCATTCCTGAATACCTCAACTTTGTGAAGGGTGTTGTAGATTCAGAAGATCTGCCACTGAACATTTCTCGTGAAATGCTTCAACAGTCCAAAATTCTGAAGGTCATAAGGAAGAATCTTGTCAAAAAGTGCATGGAGCTGATAGAGGAGCTTAAGGAAGACAAAGATAACTACAAAAAATTCTACGAACAATTTAGCAAAAATTTAAAGGTAAAAAAAATTCCCTTTTTAATGAAATGATGCCACAAATTAAAACAGTAGTTTCATATAATGAATTAATGTGCTGCTGATGACCATATGCCTACAAATCTTTCAATTTGTTTCCAGCTGGGCATTCACGAAGATAGCACCAACAGGAAGAAGATAGCAGATTTTCTGCGGTACCATTCATCACAGTCTGGTGATGAAATGGTTGCTTTGAAGGATTACGTCTCTCGCATGAAGGAAAATCAGAAGTGCATATACTACATTACAGGTAATTCTAAACGCATGTGTGTTTTGGAGGCAGCAGATCCTCCTTGAGCCCCCACCTGCCATGTTGTATTGGTGTGTGACAAGTGAATGCTTTATATTTATTACATAATGATTTTGTATTTAAAATTAGGGGTGCCTTGACAAGGAAAGCCACATTAGAATACGTAGTTCCTCACCTTGCATCAATTACCTTTCAGGTGAATCCCGTGATGCTGTGCAAAACTCTGCATTTGTTGAAAGAGTGAAGAAACGAGGCTTTGAGGTACTCTACATGGTGGACCCAATCGACGAATACTGTGTACAGCAGCTGAAGGAGTATGATGGCAAAAATCTAGTCTGTGTTACTAAAGAAGGACTTGAGCTACCTGAAGATGAAGAAGAAAAGAAAAGGTTCGAAGAAGCTAAGGCAGAGTATGAGGGCTTGTGCAAGACCATGAAAGAGATTCTTGACAAGAAAGTAGAAAAGGTAAATATTTAGTCGTATTTGTTTTGATGATTTGTTCAGCAAATGAAGTTGTAATAAACTGTCCCAGTTTTTTTTTTAAATCTTGGGTGACTGTAAATAGCTTTTGCTTTGGTATTATGACTTTTTAGATAAAATTAAGCCAGTCCTCAAAGCTAAAGATTAATCTGGGAATATGACTACTAACTTGTCCATTTCATTTACAGGTGGTGGTATCTAACCGCCTTGTGTCTTCACCATGCTGCATAGTAACCTCACAGTATGGATGGTCAGCTAACATGGAGCGCATCATGAAGGCTCAGGCTTTACGTGATACATCGACAATGGGCTACATGGCAGCAAAGAAGCACTTTGAGGTTAATCCAGACCACCCAATTATCAAGAGTCTGAAGGTCAAGTGTGATGCTGATAAAAATGACAAGGCTGTAAAGGACTTGTGCCTGTTGCTGTTTGAAACAGCTCTTCTATCCTCTGGCTTTTCTCTGGAGGATCCCACATCTCATGCCAATCGAATTCACAGGATGGTCAAACTAGGATTAGGTAAGTTTTTTGTTTTTTTTTTATCTAGGGTAGTGCATTTCAATACTAAATGTTAAGTGACATTTCTAGGTTAATAGAAAGCATGTTCATACATCATTCTGAAAAGCATTGACCAACAGCTGGTTGCATAGCTTTGTTTCATTATGTATTTTTCTCTCTTCCCCAGGAATCGACGAAGATGACACAACAGAAGAGCCTGCCGCACAAGCCCCAGCAGAGGATGTCCCCCCACTTGAAGGTGACGAAGACGATGCATCACGCATGGAAGAGGTTGACTAGCCAACAAATTTGACCTTTGGACTTTACACATCCATGCAGAAGTTGTTTCTTGAAAAATGTTTCCTTCTGCTCTTTAGGGAAAGGATTGGTCCCTAAGAAGATTAGGGTGTGGCTTAGAGATGCATTCTCTGAAGACTTTAAAAGTATTCTGCCTGAATCATCATTTTCATTTTTTTTATTTTGATAGTATTTTTTTTTATTGTGAGTTTTATTGGTGTTTGTGATACTGATTTCAAGTGCTAAGAGAATAGTACAAATAAAATAAATAAAAAAATAAAACAGCATTATATGTGGATTGGATAGTTGTAGAGCTTGTGTGTGAATGTGTATGTCCCATTGTTTTACAAATTTTGTGAAAGAGGATTCTAGGGATGGGTGCAGATAACTTGGAGGAATTTTTTTCTAAGGGTAGTTTGTGACTGGAAAAAAGCTTAATTTTTTTATTTGGTAATTAAAACGGGCCGTGGTTTATCTGCAAAACGAAAAGGGCCAGTGGACTAATGAGAGAAGCGTAGTATTTGATGGTACTTTCCAATAACCTGCATGTATGGAAATATGCACTCAACGTTTATAGATATGGTTCTAATTCAATTCTTATTACTAGGGAGGGGGGGAATTTGAATGGCTCTGAGAAAACAATTGGGGCTCATTTGCTACCAGACACTATGCCAGATCCGGCTTTTGATACAACCACAAGGGAGGTTACTTTCAAACGCAGATAGCTGTATGTAAGTTATTACCCTTGCATTCTGTTCCTTAGGGCGCGGTAACTACTGCTAAAAATCTAGTTTGTATCAGGTATAGAACGTTCTCGGGAAAGTGTAGCATTAATTAGAGGAGTGTATACAGGGGCACGGTGCTCGCTCTGATTTCAGGTGGGGTCAGTGTGTTCATTTTGCCAGACTAGGGGTCAAAGGTGTTGGTAACAGTCCCAAAACATACAATTTCTTTAAAACAATGACATGAAAATAACAGTGTTAATGATACCTCCATGATCTTGTGGGTTATTCCACAATTACTGTTGAGATTTGTAGCACCATACGCATCCTTTCAGTTGTTTTATTTTCTTAATTGCATGCATGCTGCAAACTAAGCTGCTCTAGAAAGATCCAAGAATGCGACGAGCAAAAAAGTAAATTTTCCGTCTTTCGAAAGTTTTTTTGTGACAGCACAAGAAATACTCAACTGACAATAGCCTCCAAGTCCTGACTGTGGTCCTTGATACACTAGCAGTAAAGTCTGCATGCAGCACATTTATAGATAATTTTCCATCGCTGAGAGCCCACCATCTATACTTGTGTCTCAGAATGGAAACGACTTCACCCCACATTTGCTCTCCCACCAACTCATCGATTGCTTTAACACCAACGAGCAGGCCGGCGGGCTGGGAGAGGAGGGTTGGGGAAGGTCCGCCACCGTCGACCTAGACACTGTGGTCAAGAGCGCGTGAAATCAATGAAACTCTGTAAAGGAATTGGTGCCAATAATGTTGACCCGAGGTCGCCTGCTGCTGTGTTCTACCTTTGAATGGGAGCGATTGATCTGACTGACAGTCGAAGAAGAGGATGACAGCTCACGGAGTCGTGGTATTGCCGTTTCAACCTCTCCTCTTTGACAACCATTCAAATAAAGGTTTTTTATCTCCTATGGACATGGACCATTAATTGACGCCTCTGGCAAATCCAAACGAACTCAACTGTATTCAGAACATGCAGGTTCACTTGATGCAATAAAAGCTGAAACCCGGGGGAGGGAAATGTTTGTTTTGTTGTTTATTTTATTTTTACTGTTTTCGCAAGACCGTTGGTCAGGAAACATCGTCATGCCGACACAGCCTTTATGCCCAACTGTAAGCTTATCTGAGATCAGTCATTTGAAGAAATCGGACATTATGTGAGATGTAGCGCCGGAACTGGAGTTTCGAATTCCATGAAACAGTTACGCGCCAGCCTGTGGGGGTCAGTATGCATCAGGGGTAAGACTGTTGAGCAGGTGTCCTACACCACTGCTAATGGCTCCTGCTTCCGAGCGTTCGACTAGCAGGTCGATAGTTCCTTCTTGGTGCTGTTAATTAACATTGCACGATCAGTGTTTCCACACGCTAAAAGTTTCAATGGTAAGACACATGACACCTGTACCCTGTCGTCTACATCTGTTTAAAGAGAACGGGTTTAGGATGTGAAGAGCCCAGCTGGTTGCCTCAACATTGTCTCAGTACGACCAACAGCCATTGGAACGTTCGTGTGCTTTGCACGTCGTCTTTTTTTTTTAAATCAGGCTGCATATTATTCATTTTTCAGGTCATAGTCAGAAGACGACAGGAACAAGTATGGCTTCAGTTCTTGGGAAATTCAGTCAGTAATTCTATCTCAAGAAATAAAATCAGGATTTGATAAATGATTTGAAAAAAACTAAGGAAGAGAGAGAGAGAGTGAAAAAGTAACAAATCAGAAACTCGCATAAGTAAAATTCTATTCATTTTTATGTCATTTATGACAAATGTGGATGAATAAAACACAGTTTACAGCAGGCATTGTGAGAAAAGTCACTCACATGAACGTACCCGTCCCCCCCTCCCCCAGCACACACACAGAGTACAAGAAGGCGTCAAAGGGGGAGGTCATGTTGATGAGGCCTGTCGCCAGGGAAAACTGGATGGGCGTCTAGTGCATCAGGCAGGTGTCGCTTTTATCATAGTTCAGATCTGGTTGATAGAGTTGAAAAGTGAAGTTGATTTTTGTTTCTGTGGTCTCCGAAGCGCAGAGGCCGAACCAGTTACTGCACTTGACTAAAAGTCTGACGCAGTATTGGAGAACTGTTTCGCGGTTCGCCTGGCTGACGCCACTCGGGACAATTATTGAATGAAGAAACTTGAGACAAAAGTGTCAGAATGGAGACCGTTAGTCAGTCTCTCTCTCACACACGTACGCACGCACGCACGCGCGCGCAAAGAGACAAAATATATTTCAAATGTAAGCCTAGACACGCTTTACTGGCATCAAATTTAGAAAAAGCTGACTTAAAAATTCTGCCACGTAATGAAGACACGATCCCTACCCTACCCTACCCCCACCTCCACCCTGGGAACAAGATCAAGACGTTGCGCTTTATGGATGATGGCCCCCTCCCCCCACACTGTAAATCCTTCATATCGCAAGATTGATCTTGTACAGTGTACAGTAATATTTACAGCTGTGCCGTTTACAGGCTATAAAAGACAAAGGACCATTTGTCATTTCTGAAGAGTTGACAAGAATGTATAGTGTTATACTGTATATGGGTATCCGCGAGGTCCATCGAAGAAATCCATTTTAAAAGCACCGGCCAGAGGCATCCATCTTTAGCGTTGAAACCGGATTAGGATCAGCCTTTGAAGCACATCCAGCTCATGCACCGGGAAACGTTATCTGACCACGACACACATAACGTTTTGGAACTGGTCGGGGCGATAATCGAAAAATGGAGCAGGTTTGATAGTCAGCTTTTGGCCAATGGCGGCATGAAGTGAGTCTAAAGAGGAGATTTGGATCTCTCGTCCACCGTACGGCACATGATGAATGCTGATCCTTTTTTTTTTTTTTTTTTTTTGTCCTCGTTTTAGGCAGCTGTCGCCCGCGTGCTTCCGCAAGAGAGGTCATCTGAATCTTTGCTAGCAGCAACAGGATACCCGGAGGGCTTAACCTCCTGCTCTAAAAGTTGCGGCTGACGGTGCCAGGGATGGCAGAAGCCATTGCTTGTTTGTCTACGTTGCTCTTGTTAATCGAACTACTTATCAAGTAGCCTTTTTTTTGCAGACAAATAATAATAATAAAGGAAGGGAAGAGGAATCTTACTCTAACCAGAACTGCTGCAAGCCCAAATGTGCTTTGTGGCTAGGAAGTTTGTTTAGTCCCAGCGAGCTGCCATGAAGTGTGTCTGACTGCCGTGTTTACTGCCAAGAAATCAGACGAGCGGAAGTTTTATCTGCCCAAAAAGTCAGTTTAGATGGATTTGCCGCCAAGAACTCAATTTAGCAGAATTTACTTCCCAGAAATAAGTTTAAGCAGAATTTACTGTCGAAAAATCAGTCCACCATAAGGCCTCTGGGGCCAGTTGCACAACACATTTCTAATTTCAAACACTTTTAGGCATTCAATCTTTTTAGATAATAAGTTTAAAATGCACACCACACATTTAGAATTTTTAAAACTAAAACTGCTTTAAATAAGATAAAGTTGTTTAAGTCTGACTTTCCGTCCTGTCAGTACAATTTTTGTATGTTCTTGTGCAATGCATCTAAATGGCAGAGAAGAGATTTTTCTTCTTTAGAACAGTTTTAATGTTTAGAAACATGTTGTGCAACTGGCCCGGCCTCAGATAAGACTGCCCTCCGGGACAATTTACACCTGGCGCACGTGATTTAAAAAGGTGTTAAAAGAATTTTTGAAATGAAACTTGCTCTCACCTGTGTTTCTTGTAGTCCGCCTTAAATTAAGCTGAAATGTTGAAGTCGACAAAAGACTATTTGTCTAGCCCATCAAGTCACTTTGGGAGGTTCCATAGTCTGCTTAGCATGCTTGACTGTGGAGTAGAAAGTTGAAGGATCGAGGCCTGCTCGGACCTGTGACATGATAAACTCCCCATGCCCACCCAGTAGATGCCCAGCCGACATGGGTAAAGGATTTATCTTGGGAGCTAAATGCGGCGGAAGAAGTGGATTGTGTTCAGCCTTCACCACATAGACTATTTGCCTTCACTGACACAGAGCTATGGAACCCTTGCCTCTCAACCTAGCTTACCGAGGAAACGATAGAGCTTATCTAAAAAGGCACCTAGCATGTCACTGATCATACGTAGAAAATCCACCAAAGCTTACATTAGCATGAACCTTGCTACCTTACATAATAGGTGCTAGGTATTTTTAACTAGCAAGTGATCTACCTTACGTAACCACTGACCTACGTTACCTAGCAAGTCACCCACCTTACCTAGCACTTACATACACTTCACTACCACACTTACGCTGCTCCTTGAAATAATAATGAAATTTTTTGCACCTATATCAATTTCGTTTTCTGCGCGCACAGTGCGACCCCCCGTATAGCAGACAACAAAATACATATCTCTCGTGAGAGTGTATATTATTTTTTCACCCATTTGTTGGTCATAAAAGCCGTGCTTTTTTTTCAAACGTAAGTTCCAGCAAAAGGCAGCTGCTACCAGTGGCAGGCTGGCAAGCGATTATTCGTAAAGATGATATAGTTTGGTGTAATTCTGTCCCTTTTGTGTCGATCGTGCGTCCAGATGAGATAACGTAATGTAATTCTGTCATTTTGAGTCGATTGTTCGTCCAGATGACACAGTTTGATCACGGACTTGTATTACTGGACTGCTTGGAGACGATTTTTTTTTTTTTCAGTGAAGTCATAGAACGAGGCTGGTTACGAATTAGCTTCCGGTTTATTCACATTCATTGTTAAGGCTCGCCGAGACTAACAGCGGAGAACTTCGCAAGAGGCTCAGCGTTGGTCTCGGCAAACAGACAGCAATCCACCCTATACACGTCCGTGGTTTGATGTAATTCTGTTCCTTTTGAGTCAGAGGCAGCACGAAATACATAAGAATCCGAGTTTTGAAAGCACGTCTGTTCAAACGTAACGAGGCGCAGTCGTGTGTTGCTAATGGTAGTCAAGGCTTGGACTGGAAGAACAAGAGGGTTAAGCTCGCTGCCCTTGCCGTGTGCGTTGGGCGGGGAAGAACAGATGAGTGGTTAATGGGCCAAGAACGAGTGATGGACCAAGAATGGTAGTGAATGAGCTGTTAGTAACTAATCCTTTGCGGTTCGCTTTTGCCAACCCCCTTCGACGACGTGGACGTCTAAATTTGCAGGTGTGTGCAGGCAATCACAGGATGTGACTCCATGCCAGTAAGAAAATGTATTTTATGTTAATGTGTGATTGTATCAGTAGTCTGTGACACTAGTTTCTGAGTTTGTCAGCAGTCTGTGACACTAGTTTCTGTGATTGTCAGCAGTTTGTGACACTAGTTTCTCTCCCTCATTGCGGTCTTCGTGTCATGGGATCAAGGAATGAGGTTTTGTCCTGGGGGTTTGTGTGAGGTGTCTGAAGCACCTTAAATGCTTCCTATGGTTGCAGGAATCGCAGGAAATTTTAATGACCCGCACACATAACTTCACCCTTCACGACCCGACTGAAAGTTCTTATCCTCAAGAGCCTCATCTGACAGAGGGTTGAATGTTTCAAGCGAAACTACACTTGCAGCCTCCTACATTCTGAACGTCCATTAAAGACACAACTCCTTCACAGGATCGTTTTCTCTCCTTCATCCTTGGATGTAGCATATAGGGCATGGCAATTTTACGTACTCTACAGTCAACCTGCGTTTACCTTCAACAGACTTAATTTCTTGTCACTGGCTATATAATCGTCTGGAAGCGAAGGAAAGCAACTGCTTTTTCTTGGCATTGAAATCTCGAGGAGACGGGAGGATCACTGTGCCGATGAAATTCTGGGGCAGGCTGGCTGGCGTCCTTGCTGGCGGCACAGCTAAGTACATCAGGCAGAGCAAGCACTCAGGGGGGAGTTAATGGTGACCACGTCGGTTTCAGATGGCTAAAGCGCAGGTCTTGAAGCCAGTCTCCCATCTGATAGCCTGACAGGGACTCGTCAGAGGAGGCAATGCCGCCCATTTTCTTCGCCAACGCACTTCGTCTGTTCCTAGACATCTGATTTTCTCCCCCTTCTTTCTCTGGTGACTTTACACAGCGCTTGTTGGAATTGATCTGTGGGTTCTGAGGTTTTGGGCAAGTTTTTTTTTCCTTGGAAGAGGTGGAGGGGGTGATCCTCTTTTATCCTCACACCACTTCTCCGTATTCTTTCTTTCTAAAAAGAACTTGCTGTTTTGTGCTTGCAAGCAACAGAGTGTCATCAGGAAAGCGTAGATTACTAAATTGCGGGAAATTAATTAGAACGACGTAAAAGAATGATAAAGGGAATTTGATATATTAACGTATTTGGGGAACTTCAAAAGTTCCCCATCCTCAGAAGGTTTGCACGAGCAGCGTACGAATAGGCAGTGCGGAGCCTCTACTGCTCACGTGCCATGCTATGTTGACACTGCGTACTGGGGGGGGAGGGGGCTGATGGAAGGAAGATCCGCAAGACGTGGAGGCCAAAGAGAAGAGACCGATACTAGCATCAGACGGCTTGAGAAGCAGACACGTGATCTATAGTCAGCGTGCTATTCGCATTGAGTCCATGCAGAGCCTCGTTTGACATGCAGAAGACAGTATCACAGGGACGACACAACCGCAGAAAAAAGAGTTTTTTTCCTCCCCCACAACTCCAAAATTAGTTTCTACAAAGGAGAGATACACTTATCAAAGAAACATATTTTCTGTACTTATTTCTGCACTTAGGTTATGAGAGGGCGTTAAGTATCGGTAATTAGCGCTGACGCTAATAATAAAAAGCAGAAAGCAAGCAAACAAACAAACTGACACAAAAGTCGGATATAAACATTGTAAGAGCTCGAGGCAAGAAGTGAGGTGGCGTATACAGTTGCTGTTGAGTTAAGATGCCTGCATTTTGTGCATCCGCCCTGTGGGATAGACTCTGGCCCTCACTGTGCTATTCTTAGGAAACAGAAAATAAACACCGGGTTCCTTTTCTAGTCTAAACGACAATGCGCTGACGACTGGCATTACGTACAAACATTACTGGCATGACTTACGTACCTCCACGTGTCCTTTGACCCCCCCAGATGGATTCGAGGCGGGGCGGGCAAGGATGAGGGTCCGTAGGGAAAGGAACTAACTATCGCTTCTGGTTACGTCAGACTTGTATCATGTGTGGGAAAGGGACGTAACCGCTCCGTGAGGTACCAACGAACACGACAAGGCACTGACAGAACGTTAGAGAATGTTTTCATTTTTTGTTACAAACAAATTCTTATATTGTGCCTGTAGACTTCCAAATGGCGTTCACACAATTTCTTGACTGCAGTGAGGCAGTTGAAACACGACGATGACATGCATCATGTTTTCATGAATCACTGGATGTAATATGCAGGCGCCTTGAGATCATGTACGCGATAAAAACATGTTTATGTTGCTCTGCGTTGTTTACCCGTTGTGTCTAATGGCTGTTACTTTAGTTTTTTTTAAGCTTCTTCTGCTGCGGTTGATTGTTGTTGTTTTGTTTTGTTTTTTAGGTGTGTGGGGGGGCTCCTTTGTATCACAGTGGTTACATTTTTACAAATGCTGTGGCTGTAGCAACGACTTTTGTATCACACAGGTAATATTGCACGAATAAAAGTAAAACCTTTTGTATCATAACTTTCACGTTTCTCAAACTTTTTGGTTGAAGCAACAACCGTCAGATAACCTCGAGTAGGCCCCTGTGTTACTTTGATCTGGTCTCGGGCGCCATGTTGACGTAGTACGTTTGGACGTAGCTTATAAGTCATGGAACTGCAGGATCTCGCTGTAAATAACAAAGAGAATGGCGATTTTTTTTAATAAAAAAGAAGATTTAACCAAAACATCACTATTTTTATCTGCATCTTTGTGATTTATAATTCTTCTCTACCTAACGTAGAAGGACACATTAAGTGCATTTAAACAGCGAGTAATCACAGAGATCATCAAAGAGACATCAATCGCCATTCATCTGTCAGTTACTTTCGTTTATTACACCTGTGTGCAGGTGACATACACAGAGCGTCGTGAAACGAGATTCGTACCTAGAAATCAAAGCCGTTTGGTTATCATTGAATTTAGTGATAAACGAGTATTTCACCATTTTACACAAAGAATAAATTTCGAGAGTGCTCGGCAGTATTCGTCTTATTTCCGTTTGCTTTTCCGAAAGTGACGGAGGGAATTTGAAATGGGCGCCACAGATGTAAAACATTCGTGGCATGTGCGTTTTAATACCTTGCTCCTCGACAACGCATGCCTTCCATATTTCACTGGCATTTTTTTTTCTGAAGTGTTCTGCGGGAGGATATAATACTTAAACATATTGTTTATTGTGCATTTTAAGATGTCAAGTCCTTTATCATTTTCTGGTAGGTATTAATCTTGGCACCAGTTACAGAAAACTGTTAAATAATAAAACAACTCGTTAGTAAAATAATAAAGCTTTATGTTAGAATCTAAAAGCGTTTATAGCATGAACTCGTCTAATACATTTACTGAGATATTCCACTTACTAAATTTAGAAATAGAGTGAGACCTAGTGTAAAATCAGCAAAAAGCAATACCAGGAGTCTGCAGTATTAGTTATTCTTTATCCAGCAACCAGAACGTTCTATGAACTTTGTCAAAAATAGGTTTCCCTGGTGCTTCGCTGCATTTTTTCCCCCAGTCTTTCTGTTCGGTCTTTTGGCTATTATTTTCTTTCTTTCTTTCGCACTGCCTCCCCTCTCTCCATTTCTTCTTTCGTCTTCTTGTTTCTCGTAATGTCTTTTTCAGTTATCTGTATAAAGCATTGCATCACTCTCTTCGTCGTCTCTCATTGCTCTGCAAGGGAAGTCATATTTTTTCAATCTGTCAGAGGCATTGCTTCTGGTCCCGCACTAAAGAGAACGGTTATACAAACAATATGCAACCAGTTTTATCCCTGCGCTTAGCATTTCCCTTTATTGCATTTCCACGTGTGCTATTGAATTGCTTCTTTTCATCGAGTGGTTATTCTTTCTTTTGGGACGAGGAGAGTCAGAATAAATATAACATCGAGGAGCAGCCGCCACAAGTAAGTTTTCCTCTGTTCAAGGAAGGTGTGATGCCCTCCCAGATGAAATATACACTCGTTTTTAGCAGAAAAGATTTTACTCATCTCCTTTCTCGCTGTAAGTCCTTACTGAATTCCTCCACAAACCTTTTTCATTTATTTCCTTTACCAGTTGAAGAGATCGCCAGAAGATTGAGCTCAGAAAGGCTGTGTGGGGTTGGTAAGGCTGTCCAGCTGTCCTTTCACAGGCCAGTCTGCTCCGTGTTTGCAGTCAGGTTATGATGAGGTTTGCAACTGGGCCTCTCACTCCCTCTGCCTGACTTAGGCTTTCAGAAGACTGAAATCAGACTGATCCGCTTACACCACCGATAGTACCATGAGTGGTGTCGTTTTCCACCGATGAGATTACTTATACGACGACAGATAATGATTTGCACGACCATCTCTGCGACATACGTAAACGGTTTTTACTGGACAACCTGAAAAAAAATGAGTTTAAAAGTTACACAGGAGCTTCTCTGTCTTTTTTAATTTTCTTTCATTCCTTATTGGAGACGACATGAGGTTTTAATGAGCAAATTTGTGTTAGCATGAGGGACAGCTTAGAACAGCTTCTAAGTATACAGAATGATAGCAAGAAATGTTCAAAAATAAAGCTCGTCACCATTAGTCTGGAAAATTAAACAGTCTGCATTCGATATTAGACGTTGTGTTATTTTGGAGTTATTTTTATTGGATTTTTAACATATGGACATTGTACTGTAAGTCATCGCTTGACACATCGCGCGACACATGTGGCGTATGGTACTGTACTAAACAAAATAAGATCTCAGGATCGATGTGTTCCGACTGATTCTCTCTCAATACTACAGCTACACGCTACATGCCACAGCTCCTCACGTCATGTCGAGACCTGTTCCAGCGACTTTTTTTTTCTCTCTGTTCACAAGCGAGGTCTTATCACGAGAACATGTGGAGGTTTCCAGTCGACCAACTCTTGCCTTCTCCTCCCATGCTTTTTGTCAACTATTTTCGAGGGAGTGAGATTATCAGAAGACGCCATCTTGTCACGCACTAGCTGATGACGTGGAGCGGGGTGCACGGGGCTGTAACTGCTAGACGTTAACCATGCAGCTAGTGAGTGGCACACTGTACACCTGACTCCTGAACTCACGGCTAATGGAGCCAATCAGCTAAAAATGCTTGTGTTTCATGGCGGCTTGCAGCTAGCGACGTTTCTTGCACCTAGTCCTTAGAGCCTCAAACACTCTCCGTTAAGATCACTTACGGAGCAACAGTCTGCAGGGCCTTGCCCATAGACATAACACGTGTGACGTGACATGAATGCGGGACGGATCGATCCTAATCGAGAGAAGGAGGAAGACAAAAATTTGAGGATGCGGAGTAAAGTGCGAGAAACTCCCCCGCAAATGGTAGAAAAGACATTTGCGTCACTTCCGTGTAACCCAGGAGTCTTAAGGCGTCGGAAACCCCATCAATCGCGGATGGTGAACAATGTGAATACGATCATTTCTAACAGATTCTGAATATGATATGCTACTAACATAATGAATATGGTCGTCTACTAACAGAGAATGAATATGGACATCTACTAACAGATACAGGTGAGAACAAAGATGATGAAGTCGTCGGCAGCAAAGCACGCTCGAAATAAGTGAACGTTTACATCATCATCGATACCATCATCAACAAATCAACGATGGCTGCATTTATTACAACGTAGACGAGAAAATCTAACGAACGGTAGCCAGATTCCTTTCAGTCACGTGTCTCACAGGCAGTATAGTGCACAATACACATCTTTAACAAATTCAATAAATAATATGTGACATGGTTATATAAAAATATTTTTATGTTTGACCGTGCTACAAATGGAATCACTGTCACTCAGAAGCAGACACAGGTCTGTGTCTCACACAGACAAACCGTTATCAGAAGAAACTAACCATCAGACGCAGACGACAGAGTCATTATGAAGCTATTGTGAGTGTGATGCAGCCGCCGTCTGGTACTATTAACAGTCAGCGGACTTTTTGTTCTGCATCGCGGGAGAAGTGAAAGTGTTCATCAGGAACCAAGTGTTCATCCTGATTGGAACAAGACCAAAACGTTCGATGGTTGATTAATAAAGGGACTGACCATGCCCGTCTGTCTAAAATGTTCACCACACACGATTCACTGAAGCGTCAAAACAGTAAATTACAGTATTGTGACTCCACTATTCCGGTTTATTGAAGTGTCGAGGGTTTAGGTACACTTTACTAGAATGCTTATATTATTTTGTCTTATTTTTTTATTGATGAATAAAAAATACTCGCGAGATACCATCCACCCCGCCCCGAGATTAAAAAATAAACGAAGCGATGGTGTTAGTGTCTTTCGCGTTACCTTCTACTGGTAAGATGAGAACAAATGATGGAATGGCGCAGGTGCAGCAAGAGCAAAATTATAGAATCCGAGAGAACCCAAGAGAGTAATATCCCATGGCCGACTAGAGCACCAGTCCTGTGACATCTGTAAAAAGCAAAGCAGTAAACAGCGAGGAAACGAAAGTATTTATCGGTTCGCTCTCTCTCTCTCACTCTCTCACATGTTCTCTCCATCTCTCTCTTGTTTAAAGCTCTTTCGCTCAGAAGTTTGTTTGGGTTTTTTTTTGGTTTTTTTTCGATCGCTGTGTCGCGCTAGCGCTGGAAAGCAGGCTCGCCGCTTGCCGCCTACCGCCTGCCGCCCGCCGCCCGCCTACAAGAGCGCCTCCTTGTGAGGAAGAGACAGGGACCGTGAGGAGAGAACACTTGCAGCTTTCCCTCCCTGCGGTGCCTCGGAGATGGCCTCGCCGCACTTGGCCTTCTGCGCTCAGGATAATTCTTCACGCGCTCCCACCTCCTGATAGGACTAAGGTAAGCGTCCGTACAGAACACCTGTCTGTTCGCCTGTCCGACAATTCAGCTTTAACTCTGTCCGTCTACCTGTCCTACCAGCTTCTTCTGCCAGTCTCATACTCGTAAATACATGATTGTCAATATTGTTTACGTAGATGCGTTTTGTCAATAGATATCTGTGCAAAATCAAGAATTATTGTTCTTTCTCCCTCTCTGTTCTGTGTGTGTGTGTGTGTGGGAGGTAAGTGAAAGAAAGAGAGACAGTATATATGTGTGTGTGTGTGTGTGTGTGTGTGTGTGTGTGTGTGTGTGTGTGTGTGTGTGTGTGTGTGTTGCACGCGAGACGTGCTCGCAAGAGGTATGAGAAAGAGTTGAGGGTAGTCGTTTAGAAGAAAAGGGCGTGACACGGTTGTTCCTGGATTTAATTTCAACCTGCACATGTTTATGTGTGCAGATCATAGGGCGATGTAAAATAGCTTGGGTTTTTTTTTTCTTTTCTTTTCTCGTCTCCTCTGTGACGCCTATATATATTCCGAAGTCGGAAGTGCGCGCTGACAGTCGGCTGTAAACCTTTGTTCGTAATTTCCGACAACCTGGCAAACGAGCTTTCTCTGTGGCTTGGCTTTACCATACTTACAGAGAACTTTTGTTTCTCTGTGCTGAGGTTGACTTGTGTTCTCATGTCGGGACTGACTTTGTTTGGACAGAATTGTGTTCTCATGTCTGGACTGACTTGTGTTCTCATGTTTAGACTGACTTGTGTTCTCATGTTTGGACTGACTTGTGTTCTCATGTCTGGACTGACTTGTGTTCTCATGTTTGGACTGACTTGTGTTCTCATGTCTGGACTGACTTGTGTTCTCACGTCTGGACTGACTTGTGTTCTCATGTTTAGACTGAATTGTGTTCCCGTATTCAGCAGACTTGTGTTCTCATGTTTAGACTGACTTATGTTGTCATGTCTGGACTGACTTGTGTTCTCATGTCTGGACTGACCTGTGTTCTCATGTCTGGACTGACTTGTGTTTTCTTGTTTGGACTGACTTGTGTTCTCATGTTTAGACTGACTTGTGTTCTCATGTTTGGACTGAATTGTGTTCCCGTGTTCAGCTGACTTGTGTTCTCATGTCCGGACTGACTCGTGTTCTCATGTTTGGACTTAATTGTGTTCCCTTATTCGTAGGACTTGTATTTCCGCGTGTGACTGACTTGTTTTCCGTGTTTCACTCTCAGTGTTCAGGAAGATACCGAAATGACTCTTCTGCTGACTCACTGAAACACTGTTAGCAGATTTTAATGCATTTAATGTATGAGAAGGTATATACAGTGTGCCTGTAAATTCTTTTGAGTTTCGATGTATAAGATGCAAGGTCCATTTCAAGATGACATTGTCCCCAGTCTTCCTTTTAAAACCAGCATCAAATAAATTCTCTCCGTTCTTATGCTTGGGTCTTGTTGGCATATTTTAATACTATACCCTTTAGCTAGTTTTTTTGGGGGGAAAAACTGACAGTGACGAATGTACATCCCCTCTTGTCTGCCACTGATATTTTCTGCTGCATTGTGCTCACGACCTTTAAGTCAATAAGAGGCTCTGTGCGTCTCTGTGGTGCCTCTCCATAAAGTTATGTTATTCACCCCCACCCATTTCACTTTTGCTCCTCCTGATATCCATGAGTAAATTATTGGTTACTATTATTATTTGCATAATCTGAAGAGGGGGGTGGATCTTCTGCAGGAGTTAACAATGTGCTAGGCTGCCTTGGTACCGACGTCGAAAGAGAAACACCCCTGCACAAAATAAAATTACTTACTGCAGCTGGAAGTCCAGGGTGTAATCACTGACACTCGTCATTGGAGAGTTATTTTGGGAGCTATGATTTTATACAGGCATTATAAAGTGTTCTCAGCTCCTTCATTTTCCCAAACGAGGGCAGCCGTTTCTGCTATCTCGTCATATCATTGGGCGCATCACTTGCTTTGTGAACAAAAATGGCAGCTGAATCTTGATAACAGCTCGCCGTTTGACAGCGCCATGGTCGAAACCAAAAGCCGGTATCACGGGGTGCGCGTCACCATAATATATTATAACAAAATCCCGGGGCCGGGGCCGGGGCCGTCCCGCTATACCAGTCACAGAGACTTGTCAATACCGCCTCAGGGATCGAGCCGGGACTCGTGACGTCATATCCGTAGCCTCTCTTTGCACCGGCGGACATGCGCATAACAAGACCACAGATTCTCTGCGAATTCTGTCTGCGGCTGTCTGTTCCAACTTCTTGGGTTTGGAATACGTTACTGGTTGATGAAACCATGGGTAGTTCAAGGGCTGTCTTTTCTAACAGCAAAAAGCTGTTAATCAGATCAACCACACGCCCCATGTACTAGCTGTGAAGCCTTTTAACAAGCAGCTAGCTTAAAGCAATAATTCATTGTAATTTTTTTTGTCTACACGATGTCTTTCATGTACTTAAATGATAAATGGACAGAAAATAGGAAATTGTTTTGTCTCTCGTTCTGCCTGTGTGTGTGTGTGTGTGTGTGTGTGTGTGTGTGTGTGTGTGTGTGTGTGTGCGTGCGTGTGTGTGTGTGTGTGTGTGTGTGTGTGTGTGTGTGTGTGTAATAAAACTGTTAAACGTTCTTTAATATAAAATTGTAATAAAAGTATACATGATTATTGATGATTTAAAAAAACATGTTATAGTGAAGTTTAAAGTCAGAATACAAAACAACCCCTAAATCTTCTTCTATTTTTAATTTATCGTTGGAACTATTAATAACACTGCACTGACGTCTTTTCCATCTTCTCTTTATGTTTGTGTGTCTCAGTAAAAGCAACTCTCGGTAAATAACAGCCGCGCCCTAAGCTTTCTCTTGAACCATCGACGAGTATGTACTGCGCATGCGCTGAAAATTCGACGAAATACCTTCATCACGACAACCTTTATGACAAAAACGATGAAGAAGACAGTTATTGTTAAGACTGTTGCTGATTGTACCAAGGCACAAAGTACTCACAGGACACATTATGCAGACTTAACGATTAGACTGTGAGCGAAAAATAAAGGGGAGTAAATACTGACCGAGCGGACACCAGGGGGCGCCCACAATTTCCGCCCACTGAATGGATTCGGCTTGATCAAATTACACAATCTACGCTCCTCCCCGACCATCCCAACCCCATCCTTAAGTAAAATAATATTTGGTTCTGTGCGTGGTTACGGTTTACAAGACTCTGGCGCCCGCTAAAGGGCGCTGCAGCTTCTCACGTGATCACACATCTCGTACGCAATTGGAGGTCTAGTGGAATGACGTGGGATCAACTTCCACTTCTTGAAGATCGTTCAGTTTTTGTTCAGACAAAGTAGAGAAGAGGAAGATTTACATCTTGCGGGGGAAAAAAAAACCAAAACAAACAAAACTCAAAGACACAGAGAATCTTCATCAGAGAAACAAACGGATCTCGATATGTATCGTACTGAAAATGACGATGTATAGCGTTTGTACAGACTATAAATAATAATACAGTAAGTATAGTGACTAACTATAGAGAGTAATTGTAGAGACTAAAGTGATTTTAAAGACTAAATAGTGATATTAGTAATTTATTATTAAGTAATTGTATGGACTTATTATTTAGGGATTGTACTCACTAGTTATAAACATGGAAGCTAAAGTAATTCTCTAGACTAATTATTGTGCAACTCTACAGGATAAAAATAGTCATTGTCGAGACTTATTAAATAGTCATTGTAGAGACTTATTATGCAGAGATTGTGCATGCTAATAATTGTGTAATTATAGGGACTATAGATTAATTATCGAGACTCATTCAGATTATCAAAACTCAATGGCTCTTAAAATATCTACAATTTAGAGTAGATGAAAAGTTGCTATACACGATCTGATATGTTTTGAAGATGTAAAGATCGTTCTAATTATCCAGCAATATTCGAGTGGAGTTATGTGCTTAACAGAAAGATGATAAGACGAGGTTACTCCGCGCCAGAGGATCAGTCAGTCAGAAAGCGCAGAGAGGTTTGGGATGGTTTGTTGATTTCATAAAGACATTACGCTCTCGAATAAAAAAGAGGTCCATGAATGTTCACCAGCTTGCCATTTTTATTTTTAGACCAAAGGCAAACCTCATCCGAATGTTGATGCTGAGGGAACAGCCAGTACAGAAAAGCAGATCAACATACCTGATGTAATCTCATGTGGTTCCTTGATAATAAGTGCTGATGATAACGATATTTTTTTAAGGTTGACTGGGGACTGGGAGGCTGATAAAAGTTTGATTACACACCGCAGATGATGTTTTAAAGAAAGCACACCTTTAAAAAAATCCTAAACACGTGCACATGATTTCAGCGATTCTGCAAAAGCAGTGTGAGCAGACGACAGGCCCACAGGTAGATCGGAGGAAAGCAAGAACGTAAATACGACTTTAAAAAAAACAAACTACAGAAACAAAACAACAAAACCTCGAGCTGGCGAATGCGAGCAGCTGCGTAGCTCAGCTAAACTCGGTGGTATTGTCTTTACCGAGAGAGAGAGAGATTGTAGGGGCTTGGAAACAAGCTACTTGGCCTTCTTGTTTTACTTGCTGCTGCTTCTGCTGCAAGTCAACGACCATCTTGATAACGATGATGTCGATAAATTAAGGTCTCTGTTTTGTTGTCCCCCCTCTCTTTCTCTGTGTGTGCGTGTGTGTGCTCGTTCATGTTCTGGTCTAGTAATCACCAGTATCATCAAGGGCGTCAGATGTCTTGCCAGATTATTTTTGTAGTTAATGAAGCCATTAGTTTGGTGTACAGCAGACCGGCAGTTACACACAGGAGACACAACAGGCACAGCCTACCTCCTTGCTGTGCTCTGAGCTGTGTTTTTTCTCTCTCTTTCCTTTTTTTTACACTACTGATGTTGGCGTGCACATTATTGTTCTCTTTCTCTCGTCAAGTACGCTCAGTTCAGATTGCTAGACCTGCTGATCTTTCTGTACTTGAAGGCGCATATACACGTTTTCAATATGAAAGAAAGTGAGGGAAGTTGAGAACATATCGTTTGGTTCTGCCACACTGAGTGGATTACGATTTCCTTTGCTTATCGATAAAAGAATTTTATTCTACAGATTGATTTTTTTCTGCTTATCAGCCTCCCTCTGCTAGTTAGTTTTCGATCGTTCCAATGGCCCCTATAGGAAGAAGGTTTCTAAGACAGTATTAAATTGCTTTTCGTGATCTCACATAGATTTGCATTCAATAATTTCTTTAAATTGGCGAACTCTCTTTTACTTGATGCGAGGTCATTTTCTCAAACAGTAGGAATGGAATACGAACTATTTACGCTTTACTGTATCTTTCCTTTACTTCTTTTTTTTTTTTTTTTTTTTTTTTGTTCTTTATAGTTCGTGTTCCTTTACCGCAAATTTGCTCCTGCACGAAAGGACAGAACGCGAGACAAAGTTCGTTAAGCTTTCAAATATGGACGAACGTCTCGCAAAGGTTTTATTTTAACCGTCATGTCAAAGCCTTGACAAATTTGGTTAAATGTTCGTCCGTATTAAGAACGGCCTTTACACGTGAGTTGAAACACAACTGCACTCGTTTGTGAATACTTGTCCGAATCTCTTGTTAATAGCGGTAGCTATACTCCTCCAGTCTTTTGTAAAAACTAGCAGCTATACTCCTCCAGTCTTTTGTGAAAACTAGCAGCTATACTCCATTACTCTCTTTTGAATACTAGCAGCTATAGTCCTCCACTCTCTTGTGGAAACTGTCATCTATACTCATTCCCTCCTGTGTGAAAACTAAGAGGTATGGTGAGGTCAGCTCAGCCACTCTTGTGGAAACAATAACATAGTGGCTATATTCCCACGCTGACTTGTGAAACAACTGTACGCTTTCAGTGTCTTCACTGCTGTGTATTTTTTCTACCAACAGCTTCACTCTTTAACAATGAAGTGAAAGAATGTTCAGCCACTAACTGTATTTTTTCCTTGTCTACTATATTTCTCCCATTTCTAATTTTGTTCACTTCACGTACTGTGAATTTTCCAGAACCCATCTGCAATCTTAAACTGCGCAATCTGATTGCACGAACATATCAGATTCCTTTAGGTCCTGTACTTCCTATATTTATTTATTTATTTATTTTTCCATTTGCATTGGCTTCCTCAGTACGCTGACATTTTGTTATGCCCATACAGTGACTTTATGGTTACCATTACTCCACCTCGTTGTAGTAATGAGTAGTGTTCACTTAAATGTGATGGTTGTTCTTTTTCTTTTCCGTCTCTTGTTTTTTCCTTTAATCAGAATCTCCTTCAACATTAGACGAAACTCATTCTGGTCTAATTTCCAGCATGTGCCCCAAAGTGGCTTGTCAATTTCCGCTGGTTAAAAAAAGCAAACGAAACTGACAAGTCTTCAAGACCTGTCATTGGCTGTAAATTGATTCTTCCTATTTTCGTATGTTTTCCTTTCCAGTCCAATACTTTTTTAATTTTATTTCCTTTTTTTGTATGTGGCTTTTATTCAACCTACTACAAAAAGGAATCATATCTAGATAATTGTCCTAAACTAATACTCTCTTGAAAGGCGACAGACACGTCTAATGGTATGCCATATTTTTACTAACTTACGCCATGTTACTTTTTTTTACAAGAATTAAGCATTTTTAATATTCTACCAATCCCATTGATAGACAATCCTCATTTGAACTTACTTACTTACTTACTTACTGCCCGTTATGCCTGTCGGCACGTAGGGCAGCGACAAAGGTCCTCCACTTTTGTCTGTCCTGGGCCAGCTTCCCCACAGTGCCCCAGCTGTGATTTAGGGTCTTCATTTCTGCCTCCACGGTTCGCCGCCAGGTGTTCTTGGGCCGGCCTCGCTTGCGCTTTCCCTCTGGGGTCCAGTGTAAGGCAGTTTTTGTGATGGAGTTGCCTTTGATGACATGGCCAATCCAGCGCCATCGTTTCTTCATCAGGATGGTGTTCATACTCTCTTGCCCACACTGGGCAAGTAGCTCTTCGTTGGAGATTGTTCTTGGCCAGAAGATGCCCAGGATTCTTCTCAGGCTTTTGGTGTGGAAGACTGACAGTTTGTTGAGGTCGCTGTCAATCATTCGCCAGCACTCCGAGCCGTACAGAAGAGTGGACAGGACAAGGCTCTGGTAGAGTCTCAGTTTGGTATGGGTGCTGTACTGGGCTGACTTCCAGATGTTGCTTAGGCTACAGAAGATGCCCCTGGCCTTGCTCAGTCTGCTCTGGATGTCACGGTCTGCTCCTCCATCCTGCTTGACCACGCTGCCCAAGTATGTGAAGTTTTCAACCATCGGCAGGTCTTCTCCCTCTATGTTGATCGGTGTTGAATTGGTGGTGTTGAGGGTCATCACTTCTGTCTTTGTCCGGCTGATGTGCAGTCCGACCTGCTTCGCAAAGGTGTTCAGGCGAGTCGTCTTCTCCTGCATATGTCGATGGGTGTGTGACAGCAAGGCCAGGTCGTCGGCAAAGTCTAGGTCTTCTAAGTTCTTGGAGAGTGTCCATCTTATGCCCCTTGGTTCATCTTCCGTTGTGTGGCGCATTACCCAGTCAATGACAAGGTTAAAGAGTAGGGAAGACATCACGCAGCCTTGTCTCACTCCAGTCCCGACCTCAAAGCAGATGTCACTGTTACCAACGCAGCATGAAAAGTTCGTATAGAAGCTTTTGACCAGCAGCACAATTTCCATTGGTATTCCGTACGCTCTCAGGATGCGCCAAAGGCTTTCTCTGTGGATGCTGTCAAATGCCTTCTGGAAATCCACGAAGTTAATGTAGAGCTGTCTCTGCCACTCTGTACACTGTTCAATGATGTTGCGTAGTGCAAATATCTGATCGGTGCATCCTCTTCCTCTACGAAAACCAGCCTGTTCTTCTCTAAGTTGTGCGTCCGTTGCCTCTGAGATTCGTCGAATGATGATCTTTGTCATGATCTTGCTCGGGACGGACAGGAGAGTTATTCCTCGCCAGTTGTTGCAGTCGCTAAGGGGTCCTTTCTTTGGAATTTTGACGATCACTCCTCTGGTCCAGTCACTTGGGACTTGTTTCCCTTCCCATACTGCGGTAAATAGGGGTTGCAGGATATTGGCTGCCAGTTCTGGGTCTGTTTTGAATAATTCAGCGTTCAGATTGTCTTGGCCTGGTGCCTTTCTGTTCTTCAAGGACTTGATTGCTGTGATGATTTCCTGCTTCTCTGGTGGGGCGATGTTGACGTCTAGGTCCTCAGTGGCTTCTTGTATGTCGGCTTCTTCGGAAGGTGGTGGTCTGTTCAGAACCTCTTTGAAGTGTTCGGCCCAGCGTGCTTCTTGTTCTCTCTCTGTCGTTAGTAGCTTCCCTTTCTTGTCCTTGACTGGGGCATCGTTGGTGCTGTGGAACTTGCCGCTAATCACTTTGGTGATCTTGTACAGCTTTCCTTGTTCTCCTTTTTTTGCTGCTTCTTCGGCCTCACTTGCCAGATTGTTCAAGTAGGCACGCTTGTCTGTTCTCGCCGAGCGCTTCACTTTCTGGTTCATTTCTCTGTACTGTAGTTTGAACTTCTCTTGCAGTCTTTCAGATCTGGTGCTAGCCACCTTTTTCTTGATGTCTCTTCTTTCCTGTATTGCTTTCCACGTCTCTGGTGTTATCCACTCTTTCTTCTTAGTTTCTTTTAGTCCAATACTAGTCTCGCTGCTTTTTTGGTACACTGTTCTTACAAGGTCCCATCTCTGGTTTATTCTATCTGTATCTACCTCGCAGGTGTCTGTCATGTCTGCAAGTGCCTGAAATCTGTTTTTCACTTGAAGGATGAAGGCATTTTTTAGTTTGGGGTCCTGCAATCTTTCCACATCAAAGCGTCTGTGTGCTGCTGACTTGCGTCCTGTACTTCGCAGTTTCATTTTAATGTTTGCTACAACAAGGTGATGGTCACTCCCAACATCTCCTCCTCTTCTCACCCTGACGTCGAGTAGGGAACGTCTCCAGATGCCGTTGATCATTAGGTGGTCGATCTGGTTGCTGTCCCTACCATTGGGTGAGCACCATGTTAGCTTGTGGACGTTACGGTGAGGGAATAATGTTCCTCCAATCACTAGGTTGTACATAGTGCATAGCTCCACTAGTCTCTCTCCGTTGTTATTCATGCAGCCACAACCATGTCTGCCCATGACTCTCTCTACGTGGGTGTTGTCGTTCCCAACTTTAGCATTCATGTCGCCCATCATAATTAACAGGTCATGGCGGGGTGCTGCACTTACTTCTGCTTGTAATTGGTCGTAAAAGGTGTCCTTCGCCTCATCATCGCTATCGTTGGTTGGTGCGTAGCACTGGATCAAGGTCATGTTGCCATGTCTCCCTTTCACTCTGGCTGTAATCAGTCTGCTGTTGATCGGTTTCCACTCTATCAGGCACTTCTCTGTTCCTTTCCTCAGGATGATGGCTACTCCCTCATGGTGTTGGTTGTCTTCTCTGCCAGAGTACAGCACTGTCTCTCCGGTCTGGGTCTTTATTCTTCCGGAACCTGTCCATCTGCTTTCGCTTACTCCTAGGATGTGCAAGTTGTAACGTCTCATCTCGGCCGTAATTTGTGCCAATTTACCAGTTTCGTACATGGTACGCACATTCCAGAAACCTATTCTGGTCTTGCATTTGGCGCTCAAGACTTCCATCTTCGTGCTAGTAGCTTCCTTTCGGTTTTCACTACTAGCAGTCATACAAGGATCTTGCGATACCTCTGGGAGCCCATCGCACACAATAGTGGTGTCTTTCTTTGTCGCTGTTTCCGTAACGGTATTGCTTTTTACGGGACAGGGTTGTTAGCCCTGTGCCCAACCCCCAACCTGGAGGACCAGGGATCATGTTTTGTCTGGCATCTACCCTTTGACCTGCCCGGCTTGGGTGGCCCTGCCCGGTATAGCTCTTAGGGTCATCGATACACACAAGCCCCCCGACCGCGACAAGGTAATGATCCTCCGGGGGGCTCATTTGAACTCCTAGCTCTTTATTTATTTTGGTTCATGTTAACAAATTAATTGCTCTGCTAATTTCTTTACGATGAAAAACTTAAAAAAAAAACAGAAAGCACAAGAAAAATTCACAATAAAAAAAAATCTTGTGAATTTAGCAATGTCGAATACACGATATTTTTCTTAACTGTAAGATTGTGAATCATTGTCAGCATATCCCCATCTTGACTTCATGTAATCTGTGAACACATCACACACAGACCCACGCACACACTGAGCACGTGCATAATGTGAGTGTTGTCATCAAAATGACAACCCTTTCGCCCTTTCTTTTCCCGTGTAAGACGACAGATCCTTCGGTCTAATATTGCCGAGATGACCTTTGCCCTGCGTTTCGATGAGGCATCCGGCACCCTACGTGAGCCCCCCCCCCCCACGCCCCCCATCCCACACGCGCCGAGTGGCGATCAATGAACGTGACGAGAGAATGTCATTACGCCTGCGCTGTCGGACTTTACTGAGTCATCTTTAAATGTCTCGTGTATCCAACAGCACTTTCACACGATTACAAGACATTCCGCACCCTTTGGAACATGCCATCCCCTCATAAAAACAACTCAACAACAAAAACTTTCTAAAGTACGAATTGCCTTCTCTTGCTACAACAGTTAATAGCGCATGCGTACAAGCACTCATGCACACACGCGCACGCACAGAAAAAACACACATGTCGTGAATACGGGAAGAGAATAACAAAAAGATTAGATTTTCATATGTTTAAAAAAAAGATTGGTTTTCTGGCGAATATGGAGTGGCAGTTTGTTACAAGGGAGTGAACCAGAAACAGAAAAGGAACCTGGACCAAAAGTACGGAGTCTGGTTCGAGGGATGCAAAGTCTCAGGGGATGAGACGAGGATTGAAGGCAATGAGGCGGTGTGTTTGAGCCATCGAGATACCTGTAACATAGAATGTTTGGTTTTGTATTGAATATGTGTAAAAACTGGTAGCCAATGAAGAACAACGATGTGAACGGTTTTAGTTTTTACGGAGAGGCGGGCGGGATTGCTGAACACGTTGAAGAACAGGAATGATAGAATCCGGAAGTCCAGCGAGAAGAGAGCTACAGCAATCGATGAGACAGAGGACAGGGAAGATAAACATTTTGGTGGAAGATGTTTTCGGATCTGGCTCATGCGTCGAAGATGATAATAGCATGACATGGCAGTACGAGGAGACAAAGTAATGCCTGGACAGAGTGTTGTCGAATAGAACACCCATGTTCTTGGAAGAGTCAAAAATAGGAATTGTACAGAAGTGGTGTTTGATTTAATGCCAGTCAAAGGAGAGGTGTGTAGAGGGAAGAGAGCTGGAAAAATAACAAACTTCTGAGGAATACCACAGGTCAGGGTCGGACTGAAAATCATTAACGAAAACAGTCTGTAGTTTTTTTGGAAAGATAGAAAGTGAATCAAAAGAGAGCCTCATCAGTGATGCCGAACGAATGAAGAAGTCTGTTGAGAAAGATGATATTGCTGGTGGTGTCAAAAGCAGCAGAGGCTTCCAGGAGGGTGAGGAAGGAAACTTTGCCTGAATCAGTTGATAGGAGGTTTATTCAGATTTGTTCTTTATGTAAAAAAGAGAATTTTTAGTGTCATGGTGTTGTCGATGAAAGCTCCGAAAGGGATTGGGCAGGTTGTTAACAGATAGAAGAATATTTAGCTGGTGAAAAACAGTCTTTTCTACGAGCTTTTACAAGGAAATAGGATGGGAATTTTGACGATAATTTTTGAAGCTTTGGGGGTGAAAATCATGGGGTTTTTTTTAAGCGAGGGCAAATTTGGCAGACTTGAAGATTTCGGGACAGAACTGGTGACAAGAGAAGTGTCGATGATGTTCTTAATGAAAGGAAGGAGTAGGAATAGATAATCAGAGTAGAGAGAAAATGAGAGAGGGTCATGCTCATAGGTCCACACAAACAAGGGACAGATGGTTCTGAGGAATTCATCCTCTTCATTATATAGACTCTGAGTCCTGGAGGGAGAAGTGAAGTACCAGAGAAGAGATCTGGTCGATGTGAGAACGAATTAACTGCAGCTAATATTATCTAATATCTCGGAGATTTAGACAAAATTTCTTTTTATTTTTGAGGAAACGATGTTGAAGAAAACAAAAAATAAATCTTTCCTAGTGTAACTGGTTAAAAGCGGAAAGATTCTGGTAGCTGCAAGAAGGACTTTTAAGATTGAATACCATTCTTGTGGTGGATTCAATTTTCTTTCTCAAAATATGTGTTCTTTGCTAAGGAGATGAAAGAAGTGATTTAGGACCTAGCAGCCTGGACAATTTTTCCGTGAATACAGAACTTTGTGGAGCCCCAGGGACGCTAACCTTGACGGCCTGCTCGCTTGACCTGAATAAATTTATGAGTGCGCCAAGGCCCTCGTGGACGGTCAAGAAGAAAACAAAGAGCAGCGGGAGCAGGGGTGTCAAGTAGTAGAATGGCAGTGCACGGCGAGACCTGGATAAAGTCTGGGTAGAAGACCCGATGGCTTAGAAGAAAAATAATGAGAGCTGTTACTTTTAGTGTTCCTTCTGATGACTCGGCGATAGGTACGAGAGGTGGGGTGGGAGAGAGAGAGAGATCAAGTGTGCGGAAGACAGCAGAATGGTCAGAGTGAAAAGACATCACTGGCAAGAACAAGGTTGTCAGCTGACCATCATGCACGATGATCCAGTCGAATGGACAAGTGCATCTAAAAAAAACAAACTATTTTAACTAAATTTTCATTGAAGATAGTTTATATACTAATGACATTTCCGTTTCTAAATATTAAACTTTTAAAATCTTTTTTACGTTTTCCTATAGAACTGCATCATAATACAGGAGACTAATAATTTCTGAGTCGGCCATGACTAGTGTGCACGTTAAAACGGTCTCAGTTCGCTAGCGTTCCACATCGGCCTTGCGTACTTCAGTTACGTACCATCCGGTAAAAGATTTGTGGAATGGCAGACAATAGTACAGTAGCTCTAACTTACAAATCACTTGAAAAGTAGAGACTGCCTTTAAGAGAAAAAAATCACTTCAAATGTTCCTTGAACGAAAAAAAAAAAGAATGAGCGTACGCAAGAAGAAGACATTACAAGATAATATTTTAAGCCGATATTTAAGGAAGAAAGTATTTTATTATTTTTAATAATCGAGTGAATGATTGAGAAAATCAGCCAGTCAAAGCACGTGTAACACAGTCATTTAACAGTAGAGTTGCATCTATTATCTCGAGGTGTTTTCTTTTGTCGCACATAACCTTGAAGTTACTTTTGGACGAGACAAAATATGAATTTAAGAAATAAATATAATATCAGAAACATTTTCAACAAACAAAATGATTAAGTTAATTCACAATCTACATTGAAACAATAAAACAGTAGTTCTCCTCTTTTACAATAAACATCTTTCGTTACAGTTCACTTCTGGAGCAAGTCTGCTTTGAAGCTTCCGCCGTCAGGTTCGGAGCTCCAACATGAAAGAAAACCGACACAACAGTCTTATTCCGGCTGTTCATCCTTTTCAAGTTCAGCGAGATCCGGCGCACCAGTCTTCGAAGAACACATAAACCGAGAAAACAAACAAACCTGGACAGACAATTATATTCCTTAAAATCTAACGATCGTTCAAATTTAAAGTCACTACATTACTAATTTAATATCCTTCCATTAATAATTTAGTTACAAACGTACACAGAAAGATTAAAAAAAACTGACGCACACTCACCTCAACAGGTTTCAACCTGTATCAACGGGCTTAACGTTTTAAACAAGTCTGCTCAGAGCTTCACACACAGCATCTAGGAAAATTGTCCGTTTGTCCCGTGCAGGTCAAAGACACACGCAGGAAAAAAAAAAAATCAGTCTTTGTTTCTCAATCCGAATATTCACCGCTTATTCTAGTGAAGCCTCTCAGTGAGGCCGCTACATCAAAGAAAATTTATACCCACGCTCGCGCCCACGCACGTACCCACGCACGCCCACGCAACTCACTCGCCATCCGCCCACGTTTTCCGGTTTCCGTTCTCATCCGAACAACAACAACAACAAAAGCAGGTTTGTGACATATTTCAATCTTTCATCCCAGCACACTTAATCACTACGTTTCAGACATATTGAGCAGGAAGTTACTTACTGCTAAAGTACCAGCCAGAACACAGCACATGTTACTTACAAGAGTCATTTAACAGCTAAATGGTACAACAGCAGTATATTGGTACGGATTTCTTTAAATTCCACGTTTGTGTGGTGAAGCGATGTAACTCCATGACGTAGCGATCTGACTACGTTAATTACCGAGGACTGTGAAAACTGATTTGCTTTTTTAATGCAAGGCACACAGATGCAAAACAAAATTCCATCACTCTTTTTGGTGCCATGCTTGCAACCGAGCGCCTCCCTCTCTTAGTTTCTGAGAGAGAGAGAGAGAGAGAGAGAGAGAGAGAGAGAGAGAGAGAGAGAGAGAGAGTCGGTGTATACATCTATGAACAGCTTGTGGTCATCCAGACGGAAAATAGATCGCTTATCGTTTGATAGAACCGCGCACAACGATCTGCAAGCAGGACAAACTTCTGAAGTATCGATTGCCCTTGTTAATTGTTTCTCCTTATTGCCTTTTTGGATCCTGTGCTAGCTGTCTGCCACTGTACCATACTTGCTACTTTACTTTCGTATAGCCGCTATTTTAATTCTTGACAGCATTTGCTTGTCACGTGTCCGAGAACGAGAATGATATTCGACGAGATATTCGACGGCGAAGAATTTTCAAAGCCAACAATAGTTTAGTTCCTTCATTGTGTGAACGTGGCCGCCTTTGTAACGCAATCAACATACAGGTCTGAGTGGCGACACAACGGGGTAGAGCGGGCGACACAACGGGGTAGAGCGGGCGACACAACGGGGTAGAGAGACGATACTGCCACTGCGTAGATGCTGTTCCCAAAATCGCTTCTACGGCAGTATGTAGATTTATCTCTTGTTTTATCTTCAGGTTGAGAAATTTGTTTTATGTTAAAATCAAAATAACTTTCGAAAATTGCGCCGGTTGTTGACAAAAAGTAAATGCATAAAAAGAATAAAACAAAGCACGCATAAAATTGCAGTCATTCCAAAAATAAGTATCCTTACCCACTCGCTTACATGCATTCACACACACGCATGCATCTTTCCCCCCCCCCACCCAACACACACGCACACACGCGTACACAAACGCATTCTCGTCTTCTCTTGTGTGATTAGCCCACTCGCCTTTCGCTATCACAACAATTGATGCAGAAATCATGTCGTAAGGTCGAAAGCTAGTTTCAATCCATCAGCCTTATCTCTGTCAGAAAGTGTTTACAAATATATAGGCCGAATTTAGCCAGCATAGATAAATCTGTCTTGCCAGAACTTAGTACAAGCCGCAAAACCCTTTGAGTCTCTCTGTGTTTGATTACTTTCGACTGCACAAGGATCGAGTGCCACACTGGTATTTCCCAATGGTCCAGAAGTCAGTTCGATTAAAAGACCAGATCGTAGAAGAGTCGAGGTAGTGAAACAGTTTTGTAGTTTACTCAAAATTTCATGGAGGTTTCATAAAATATTCAAATGCTTAGAAGGAGATACAAAAAGGGAAAAGAGACTGAATTTTGTGTTTTTGGGGGAGATTGGGTTTCTTGGGTTTGTGACTGTTATTATATAGTAGGTTATTTGCTAACTGGTTTTCACACACACACACACACACACACACACACACACACACACACACACACGCACGCACGCACGCACGCACGCACGCACACACACACACACACACACACACACACACTCGCTCTCGTTGGTTCAGTGTCGGGTGTGTACTTATGTGGAGACAGAATTGTAACAGAGAAAGTTCAAGAAAATATAGGGATAAACATAAAATGCTAGTACGTATCGAGACCACCTATTAATGCCCTAGCGTTGACACCTGTTTCGCAAAATATAATTAGTTGCATATTTGTAATAATTATTAACATCTTAATTAAAATAAATTTGTTGGTTGAACGGTTTTCCTTTTAACTTTAAAGAAACCGGACATTGTCAGTTTGAAAAATAATTTATCAGTAAAAGAAAAATGTGTTACTATTATCAGCAAAATATTTTGAGCAGACTGCACGTAGACTGTAGTGACGATGTAGATGAGAAAGAAAATAGGGTAAAGTGTACACAACCCTGGGGAGGCAGCTAATGGCTGGGCTCGAACCAAGCTCTGCGATCGATTAGTCAAGTACTGTTCAAACTAGTCAAAGCCGTAGTCACCAATCGAACCAGCCACTAGCTTTGTCCCAAAGAAACAATCAAAGCTGTGGTCTCGAAGCAAGCTCTCAGACATTTAAACTATTCAAAGCTGTATTTACTAATGGAACCACTCGCTAGCTTTATCACAAGAAGCATCATTTAAACTGTTCACAGCTGAGTTCTTAACCCAAGCTTGGAGGTCGATCAGTCAAGTGCCATGTAAATTATTCACAGCTGTATTCACTAATTGAACTAGCTGCTAGCACTGTCACAAGTCCCTCACGAAACGATAAGTCCGACAAATGAATTAGACCAGGGGCCAGTTGTACAACACATTTCTAATTTTAAACACTTTTAGGCCTTAAATCTATTTAGATAATTAGTTTAAAGTGCACACCACAATTTTAGAATTTTTAAAAACTAAAACTGCTTTAAGTAAAATAAAGTTGTTTAAGTCTGATTTTCCGTCCTGTCAGGACAATTTTTTGTATGTTTTTCTTCAATGCATCAAAATGGCTAAGAAGAGATTTTGCTTCGTTAGAACAGTTTTAAGGTTTAGAAACGTGTTGTGCAACAGGCCCCAGGGATCTTCATTTATGTAGGTCTGTGAATTAGACAAAGCAGACCGACAAACACCCGCTCACACCGATGCACGTACAGTGAGGGGCGCTGGGTGGGTGGGGGGAACCCAGTGCAGTTAATACTTCTAATCACACTCTACAAGGCTGCAAATATGATGATAGAGAGTTGTACTGCAGTTTTTTTGTGTTATACGATTGGTTACAGTATTCTGTGCTTTACCATGAATTATAGAATTCTATGTTGTGCAATTAATTAAATTGATTTGATTGATATACATGGATTCCAAGGATTTTATGTAACGATGAATTACATAATTTTATTATTCTTTTACGACGGATTAAAACATTGTGTTTGGTACAGATAATAATTAGGTTTTCACAGTGTTTAGGATCACAATTATTTATATTCTTTGAAAAGAAGCTGCGATGATTGGTCTGTTCTTATGCTTCCTCGTTATTACATTTTGAAACTAACAGAAGTTTTTCTCAAGTTCGTGTTAGTAACCCAGATCCCTCATGAATAAATCCACGGACTGGCCTGTGCGTACAAAGGTTGAGTAAGGGCAGATATTTCCTTTTCTCGCGAAGAAAGCCAGCTTTTCCATGATGGAATTCTCAGGCAGACTAATCTATTTCTTTAGCCTTCTTGTCCTGATACGACTGAACCCCTTATGAACGATATACGAATTTCCTACAGGTCAAGGAGTTGTCGTTATTTATGTCTTTATTTCGAGGATGTCGTTTAGAACTAGCAAACTGTCCGAGGAAAACGGGCGCAATCAATGCCCCGCAAGAGGGAGTTGTGCAGCTTCCATATTTGTCACACAGACGGCCCTTTGATTACAAGGACACATCGAGGGTGCTCCAAGAGCGCTTAGTGTCATCCAGTAATACTGCCAGCTGGATTTTATTACTCAGCTAGAAAATATCCTTTAAAGAAAGTCAGCTGTCTTTGGCTGCATGACAGACAGACAGACAGACAGACAGACAGACAGACAGACAGACAGACAGAGATGTTTCCAATCTATCAAGCTGGAATCATAGAGCCAAGTAGTTATTCTCAGACGTCACCGATCTGTGCAAACGATAATCGATGACGAGGTGCCTGAAAGGGCAAAAGTCTTCTGCGTTGATTTATGTTGGCAGATATTCAACTAAGGGAAAGAGCGTGTAGGGGCCGCTGACGAGTGACCCCTGCGGCAAAAGGGAATGAGAGGCGGTCATGTGACTGGGAGACGCAACTCGTCCCAGACGGTCGTCGCAGTTGTTGCAGCATTCCACAGCTATGTTTGTTGTCTGCTCTGGGAAGAACCCGAGTAGTTTTGGCGGAACATACGGCCATCTTTGTCTTCCTTTGCTGTCATCGAACACGCAACAACATTAGCAGACGTGCGTCCGAGTCACTTGCTTGAAATGTCATGTGAGTGAGAGGGGAAAGAGAAAGAAAGTTAAATAATAGATAACACATCTTCGTTTCCTTGAAAGTGGCCTTCATTCGTAACACCAATTAAGCGATACGTGCTTTTGTAGCATCTCAGCTGCAATTCTAAGAATAAAAAATATTTTTAAATGTACATTTTCGAAACGCGATATTACGAGGGATGGACCGAAGACTCGAAACATAAACTACGACACTACACATGCAGGTACTGCGGGACACACATACATACACACCCTCCACAGGCACGTGACCTATTCGGGCAATGAGGCACATATTTTATAAACTTTTTAACAAAATGCTATTCTTTTTAGTGAGCTCCACCAAGAGATAAAGGTAGGCGTCGGATCGATGAAGAAGAGAGTCTAGCCCCCTGAGGAAGTCGTCGGTAACGACGATGTTCGAGAAAAAGAAAGAGGATAAAATCTGTCGCAATTTTGCGAGGTTCTGGTCCTACAGAGATGGCCCGTCCTGCTCTTCTCCCGTCTCTTGAAGCCGTGTGTAGATATGTTTGCAATCATCAGGCTTATTCCTCACCGACTTTAAACAGTTGCTTGTGTGTCTTATGTACTTCATTGCATTCTTTCATTCTTTCTTAGATTCTTTCTGTTTCTTTCTTAGATTCTTCCTTTAGTTCTTTTTTCTTGCCTTTGTTTTTCATTTTTTATAGACTTGAAATCTCTCTCCGATATCTTTCTTTCTGGTTTTTTTTTTAAGTTCTTCCTTTTATTTCTCTCTCTCTCTCTCTCTTACTCTTCATTTCTTTCGTTATTTCTTTCTCAGATTATTTCCTTTCTTTAATTTTTCCTTGCTCTTTTCCTTCTTAATTTATTCTCTTTTTCCTTTGTTCCTTTTTCATTCTTTCCTTATTAATTTATTCTTTCTTTCTTCATTTTCTTCCTTCCTTTCTTTCATTATTTCCTTAATAGATGCTTTCCTATTTTCATCACTTCATTTTTAGATTCCTTCTTTCTATTACAGGGTATTTACCATACAGGCCAGGCTACATTTCTTTCATTATTTCCTTCTAATATTTTTCTTTCTTTCTTTTGTTTCATTCATTGATTCGTGAATTGGTTAGTTGGTTTTGTTTTGTTTAAGTGTGCAGCAAAGTGTCAAAAATAACAGGCTTGTCGTTAAGCAGAGCACTGAAACTGGCAGAAAGCAAAAAAATACATTCTGGTAAAATCGTCAGTGTACTCACATGGATGATGATGATGATGATGATGATGATGATGATGATGATGATGATGATGATGATGATGATGATGATTGTTTGCAGGTCGACGTTGCCTCCTTTCAGCCGCAGTTCTGGGCAGCGCTACATGGCCGCCTCCTATCTCCCGTCTGCCACACCGACAACCTCCACAACCTCCCACACCGCAGTCAGCAGCAGCGACATCGTGCTGCTCGTCGCCTTCCTGGCGGTCGGCGTGGTGGCCTTGTGCGCCAACGTGGTCGTCCTGCTGACCTTGGCTTTGACGCGCAAGCTGAGGATGAGATCCTCGTCAGCCTTCGTCCTGAGTCTCGCGGTAGCCGACACAGCCTTCACAGTGCTCACTGTGTCCCTGGCAACATGCGGCCTCCTCAGCCATCGGTGGCTCTTCTCCAAGGTCTGTTCCACGATGTTTAGCAGTTAAGATTTTCTGCTGAATTTTTTTTTTAACTTTCAGTATTTTTTCTGTTAAACTAAACCAACCCTGATAGCGCCTCCAGGTCTCACTTTCCGCGCCGCGCGTGGGAAAGATTGGGTTTCGTAGTCATGGAGACAAGAAACTGTCTTCCTTCAACACATGTGAGATTTCATTCAAGCGCTCGCCAAGCTCTTCCTTACCCTGCCAAACTTCTGACTGGAATGATGTGCCACCCATGCTGTCATCGGCGTAGTCTGACATGACATCTTTTCTCCCTCCTTTCCTCAAGAGCTCATGACATCAGACGCGAAAAAACGATCTTCCCCACTCCCTCACCCTTAGGAAAAGCATCCGAGTCAACAAAGGACCTGACCACATCATCCATTTGCCTTTCGCTTTTTGAATGCATCTGATGGACGTTGGCACAGAGTCAATTGTCTTTTTTTTCATCCAGGCGTGATGTTTGTCTCTTCATGTCTCTTTTTTCCTACACAGACAAGATGGAAAAGAAAATCAATTACAATTAGAAAAACAAGTAGAAGATGGATACGGTTCGCTATCACTAATGCCATATTCTCTCTATGCTAATAAGTTCAATTTAACATTTTTTTTCTATTATCTCTGAGACATTAAGCTTTTGAAATGTGGTTGTTCTAAAGAAATAGCGTTGGCCTTTTATAACCCGCACTTCTCTTGAGACCTAAATATCAGCATTAAACATGTTTATGAAATTTCCATACAATAACTGTTACTTTGTTATCTCTCCGTGCTTATCAGGGGCAGAAAACTTAGTGCTATAATGGTTTACTAAAGACTCGCGAGTCCTTCATCCCTGGTTATCACGCCTCATCAATAAACTGTTGATGGATCTTGCCAACAGTCAGAATGGGCCAACCGGCATCTGCACGAGGCGCTGCAGAGAGGAGGAGAAAGTCGGAGATCATTGAATCCTCTACAGGAATTGAGGGGGGGGGAGAGAGAGTCCAGGCTTTGAAAAGTCTCTCGTTGACTTAACGATTTGATTGCTGACGTCACGCTCAACCCGATGGATTGGCTGCGATGACGTCAGCGTCTGCAGTGTGAAGAGAAACGGTGAAAGCCTTAGACCCGAGTCGTTCGGTCCTCGCTGTCCGCTGAGTGCAGAGCTGTCGCGGTCATGGAGTTTGCAGCCAATTTTCTGGCTTCCACAGAATATTGCGAGGGTAAGCGGAAACGATGGGCGGAAGGGTGATGGTGGTGGTGATGGTGGTGGTGGTGGTTGTGGTTGTGGTGGTGAGAGAAGAGGGTTTGGCGGGGAGCGTGTGAAGGGTCAACTGGCTAGAGAATTAGAAAAGAAAGTCTGCTTAAAGACATCAGGGCTGAAACAGTCGGTGATGTGTTTTTAAACCTTTGGAGAAACCGCGAGCGATCTATTTTCTTTCGACACTGGACATGACTAAGAGAAACTGACGGGAAAAGGTTTTCGGTTTTACAAGAAACCATAGATTTTTAAAAATGTCATTGTGGGATTTTTTGGTTTTGTTTTGTTTTTTGTTTGGTAATTGGTCCGTCGTCATCTTTTCACGAATTCGCCGAAGTTTTTCGACTTTTCTCTGTCTGCAGCGGTGCGCGTAGCTTTCAGGGAAATGGGATCGTGCCATGGACAGACACGGAAAAGTGGGGAGCGCATCCATCAGTGCCGTCAGTCTGGAGTTGTCGGGATTGATTGGGAGGGAGAGAAAAGAGGTGGTTGGGGGTAGAGTGCTAGACAAATTTCTTGCTACTGTTGCAATACGCCGTCCTAAGACCGATTTAGGGGAAGAAAGTTGGGGTGGGGGTATCCTGGAAGATGCAGCGTGGACTAGAAAATCTCCTGGATACGTTTACTTGTGAGGCAGGGGGGGGGGCAGACGTGAACAGTACGACACGTGAGAACCTTATGCCAACAACCTTTCTCTGTCTGAACCATTTTCTATATCATCTGCGTCGGTGTAGGGTGAAAAGTTCAGCTTCATACGAAATCCATTATTGCAATGAGGATCTTGAGCTAAATATAACTGTTAGTTTTTTGGGTTGTTTTTTTTTTGTTCCCCTGAAATCCGTGTTTATTACCAACATGTATGCATATCAGCAACACAGGAAAAAATGTTTTGGCTGGTCTGACTGAGATGCCATATATAGCTTTATTTACTCTTCTTGCCATGGTTGACATAAAGTCGTTTAGTTTCAACGTACAGGTCTACTTTTCGAGCTACCTCTCAACGAATTTTTATTTTTCATTTACAGTTCTCTCCATTTTGTATTTTCATTGCCTCCTGTTTATCATTTATTCGTAAAAATAGCGATTTCTTCCAATATACAATCTTCCAATATCGGAAGAAACAAACTAAGAGGCACTGAAACAGCATCGACATCAACGACGAACAGGACTGTAGAAGCACCCCGCCACTCTTTGGGGAAAAAAACAACAAACAGCATGGAGTAAGAGCAACAACCACCACAACACTCAACACAGGCAACAAAAAACGGTCATTATAACTGAGGTAGTAACGGTACAAACGACGGTAGAGCTGAAGGTTCGAAGCAACTCTCTCGGACAAGTTCCCTCCTCGGTCTTCCTCTATCTCCTTCTCGCACACACACACACACACAAGCGTGGGCCTTCCCTCTTTCAAAAAAAAATGATTTAATAAAAAAAAATTCTATTCGTGATTGCGCATTTGAATGCAGCGTTCTCTCCTGTGCTTTTTGAACATGCACAGTAAGTTCAGCATTCACGGCTTCCTCCAAACTCAGTGCAGCTCACGTGACTTATGATGTCAGCGCTAGGGGATCGAAATGAAAGAGCGCACCACCCCTCACGCCTTCCCCCCACACCACCACCACACCATTTTTTTATTATTTGGTGGAGATGGAGGGTCTGGCGAGGAGGAGACGAAACTTCCCCCTCCAAAGTCTGAGCTTAGCTCAGCTGGAGGCTACATGATGGTGTGTGTTATGCCATACACGTGCAGACCTCAGTCATGCCAACATGCTTCATATACAAGATTATTCTCTTTTTATTTTTTTTTTCAAAGTGATCTAGGAATAAACTCTGCAAGATATGCATGCGCCTTGCCAATGAGGTTAGCTGTCAGAATCGGCATAGTTTCAGATTTTTCCAGGAAAATAAGTTCTACGGGGTGTGAGATATAAGAGAAAGCCCCCGAGGTAAAGAAGACAGAACAAAAGCCCTCTTGGGACATACACTTAGCGAGACTTCCGAGCCAGGAGGGCGTGTCGGAATACCATCCTAACCCAAGAGGACGTATCGAAATAACACTCCAAGACTAGGAGACATATCATTTGTGCCAAGGCGACATCAGTATAGCCTTCTAGGCCATGGAAATATGTCGGAAACAACCTCGATGAGAATTAAGAAGAGAAACTGACGAAAAACAAGAAGAGCACGAAGAGGAAAAGACAACGAAGAAAGAAGAGAATGAAGCGGGAAAAGGGAGGAGCGAGGAGGACTTGCATGTTCTTATGCTTGATGAAAAGTGATTGAAAACACGCCAGTCGTCCACTGTAACTCACAAGAAGGCCAATTACATACGCTTCACTGGCGGATCGAATTGCAGTCGAGCGTGGCGAAATGAAGCTGAAACTGGTGCAGATTTCACTCGGCATGAGAGCGATGCGCGCGCCGTGATAATATGGCGTCGCTATCTTCCGTTTGAATACGTGCGACGGGAAGCAACTGTCTTCGTGGGAATAGGAAATTGTATGAAGGAGTTCTTGATTCTTCTTTATAAACCAAAAAAATGAATATAAATACAGGTGCATGATGCACAGGGGGGAGAGAGAACTGTGCTAAGAACATCAAGCAGTGACAAGATTGGATAAAACTCATTGCGAGCCAACAAGCAGACCCGCCATGACAGTGTCCACAGTAGCCGTAAATGCAACCCTGAAGTGCGTTTTCTAATATACAATAATCTTCATTTTAACTAGCAGTCTGGGTAGCTGTCAGTGAATCTCCTTGCGTTCTTCCTTGATCTGTTTTTATTTTAGTAATGTGTATAATCGTTGAAGAGTCGAAGTTTCTGGAATATGGATAGGAACAGGCTTTAGACTTTGGACTTAAGGAGAACATCCTCATTTCCACTTCTTTGACATAAGGACCACACGATAGGATTCGCACGACCTCTTCCTTGGGTTAGCGCCAACACAAGATAAAAACCAGACATTACACCTTCACAGAACATGAGGGCGGCGTCCCGACACGGTGGACCGGTCACGAAGAAAGATAACAGTGCTCTAAGCTTCGCATCTAGCATTAAAGTACCTCGGGGAGGTGGCACCCTCAAATGAATGGGTTTAGGTGGTTACAAGATTCTTATTCGGAAACTTTGAGAATCTATTTCGGCTCGTGAGATTCAAACCTTCAAAAAAATCCACATTCTCACATGTCGTGTTTAGACCATGGGTATATCTAATTAACACCGGCTACCAGCATGTTGTAATGACCTAACCGCATTCGTCTTCCAAAAGAATATAGATGTGTCATCATTCTGTATGAGTTTGAAGGCTTATATCTTAAATGAAAAGTGGTTTACTCAGGCTTAGCAATAAACTCAAAACCATAAATATACCCATTAATGGTTTTTTTTAAATAAAAGGTTAACTATAAAGAGTATGTGATTAAGTGTAATGACTTCAACACTGCTTTCAGTCCGTGTTCCCCTAAAAAGATCTTACCTCCCATGGTGGTGCCCCCTCCCCACCTCCTTCCCGACGATATCGTTTCCTGATTTATCGAAAACAAGACAAAACGATTCGTGGACCTCAGCTCAAACATTGTGCGAAGCCATGCGAACATAACAAGAGCCCCGATCCCTTAACACGTTTTGTCCAGGAAGCATTCAAATCAACACCCGGGAGGCACGTGGGCTCTCATTTGCCTTCGTGATGCTGGTAATGGGTCTCATGGCTCGCAGTCTCGTGAAGAGAAATGCCCACTGGCCTAAACGTAAACTGAAATTTGTTTAGCCAGATTCCGCAAAGCTGTTTACCTGTTGCTTCCCGCTCCTGGGGGTTCGGCCTGGCGTTCAGGAACGATAACTGAGTGAAAGGAGGAAGTGCGCCTTGTTAATCGCAGAATTTCGTTGGCCATTTTACTGTGCCGAGTTCATCCTTTTCGCGAAGTAATTCTTCCCTCTGTTTCTTTATTGATTTGTTTTGTTCTTTTCTCTTTTTTTGTAAACTCTTCAAGCTCATCACGCAAAACTTGTGCAAGTAGTGCGAGAGATTTAGACCAGAACTGAACGCTCGATGTTTTTTGCTTGTTTGTTTTGTTTGTTTGTTTGTTTGTTTGTTTGTTTGCAAACACAGTTCGTGTGTGCGTTTATGCTTGTGCGTATGTAAGTGTTCTGTCCATTGGCGGTTTCCATCCTATCACCTATCTGACTGTGAAGTGCTCGATGGAACGGTTCCCCAGTGATTCTGCGTTGTTGTGGTTCACCCGTATTTTTTTTTTAATTGCTTCATAAACTCCGCAATAGGGACAGGTCGCTTAAAACTTGGTGTGGTTGCTAGCGTCAGTTATTGCAAGGTGTCACTGCGTCACAGTGCAATTATGTGTCATGGTGCCATTATGTGTCATAATGCCGTTATATGACATGGTATTGTGATATTATATGATCAGCATCAGGAATGTTCCATATATCACAACTTTTCATGCTGTATTCATGTTAAGCTGTATTACCTGCTCCAAAGTTATTGAGACAGCCCAGAGTTCTCTTCAGACTCTATGTAACAGGCAGACACTTCTGAAAGTGTCTGAAATCCTCCGTGATGACAGGCATGTCCTTTCGGGAGAATTTTTCCAACTTCCATCGGGCCGCCGGTTCTGTGTAGGACCAAGAGACTGAGGCTGTCCTTCGTTGTTTTGGCCTTGTGACTTCTGAATGTTACTGAGTGCGAATGAATGCAGCTGTCTGAAACATAAATTAGTCTTTTTGGCGGATCTGAATAAGTTATGTCATTGTTTTGTGCTTTTATATCGAGCTGCCCAAAACTGCCCTCTGGGATAAATAAAGTGTTATCTTATGTTTACCAGTCGAGTGGGTAAGGTGTTATTCAAGTCACTAGGTCAGGTCCGTTGACTGATTTTGTCTAGTCTTTCATCTTCTCAGGTATGAAGAAACTGACATGATGTACAGAATGGAGAAGCGTGAGTGCCCTTCGTTCCGGGGGTGGGGGTGGGTAGGAGTGGGAGTTATAACACCGAATAGTTGTGGACCTCAGACACCAATACAGCCGAAGTCTAGGTTACAGATGAACCAGTCGTCAGTATCTTCAGTCACTGACAAAGTTTCTCAAGAGTAGGCTAGCTGCTTGGCTGTCCTTGCATGAACTTTCTTGCCCTGTAGTCTGTCTTCAGTTCAGAGCAAAACTTTTATGTCTCCCGAGATGACGAAAGGGTCTCAGATGCGTAATACATTATTGTGACAACATCGACGCTAGCACTGAACAAGTGAAAGAGGAAAATCGAACAAAATGAAATTTTTCCCGAAGAAGTTCCTTGCTGCGTCAAAATGTAGTCACCTTTCTTTAATGAAATTTACAATGCTGCAAAGCGAAGCGTTGCAAAATGCATTTATGAGGCTAAAGCATCATATCTTCAGGGCCAAATAATTAATTGCACCTCCTCCAAAAAGCTTTTTGCCGTTTGCAATAAAATGACTGGATCTCGTACAGCAACACCACTGCCTACTGCCTACCCTGCTTCACTGCTGCCGCAAGTTTTTAGTGATTATTTCACCAGCAAGATATCGGACATTCGTTCATCCTTAGACTCGGTGTCGGCGCTTGACAACATTTCCTGTGATGTCCTCCCAGGATGCTCCATGACCAAGTTCCTACCAGTCTCTGAGACCGATGTGAAAGCGGTCATCCTAAAAGCCAAACCAACAACTTGCGAGTTAGATCCGATGCCCACAAGCCTTCTGCTCGAGTGCCTCGATACTCTACTTCCTGCCACATCACACATATTGTAAATGTCAGCCTGTCGTCAGGTGTTTTCCCATCTCTGTTCAAAAATGCGGTGGTGAGGCCACTTCTTAAGAAATCCACGCTTGATGTCAATGTCCTGAACAACTACCGCCCAGTCTCCAACTTGTCTTTTCCCTCTAAGATCATAGAGAAAATAGTTTTGACACAGCTCTGGGCCTACTTACAAGAGCACCATCTTCTCCCACAAGCTCAGTCGGCATATAGACCTTTCCACAGCACTGAGACCACTCTTATCAAAGTAACAACAGACATATTATCTGCTCTTGACAGTGGCGATGTCTCTCCATTAACCCTACTGGACCTGTCTGCTGCATTTGACACAATAGACCACTCTCTGCTTCTTCACAGACTCCACACCCTCTACGGGATTTCTGGACCTGCTCTCTCATGGTTCAACTCCTATCTCACTGATAGGACCCAGACTGTGGTAGTTGACGGTCAGACATCTCGCCCTGCTTCACTTCTCTGTGGTGTTCCCCAAGGCTCAGTACTTGGCCCAGCCCTGTTCATCCTGTACACTAAACCACTTTCATCATTCATCCAGTCTCACCAGGTGTCTCATCAGTCCTATGCTGATGACACGCAGCTTTACTGTTCTACTCCACTGGCTGAGTCTCACTCTGCTATCAGCTCTCTAGAAGCTTGTATCAGTGATGTCGAAGGCTGGATGGTAAAAAACAAGCTTAAACTAAACGACGATAAAACGGAAGCCCTCTTGTGCCATAGAAGAAGACATCAACCTTCACTAGTCAGTCTGCCCAATCACATCAAAGTGGGCGACAGCAACATCACCTTCACATCATCTGTTAGGAATCTGGGATTTATTGTCACTGATGACATGACCCTTGATAAACATGTTACAGCTGTCTGTCAGTCTGCCTACTATGAGCTCCGTAAGATCAGTGCCACCGTCACTTTCTCTCTACACGCGCTACCAACACTCTTGTCTGTGCGTTTGTTCTTTCTCGACTTGACTATTGCAACTCCTTGCTGGCAGGCTGCCCCTCATCCCTCATTCAGAGACTCCAGAGAGTACAGAACTCCGCTGCACGTCTGGTGTTTAGAGCAAGGAAAAGGGACCATGCCACTCCTCTCCTTCGTTTTCTACACTGGCTACCCATTCGTTCTCGCATTCAGTACAAACTGTCTGTGCTGTCTTTTAATTTCTTTGCTGGCTCCTGTCCTGACGATTTCTCTGAACTTCTCATCCCTTACTCTCCGGCCAGACAACTCCGCTCTTCCTCTGACAACCGTATCCTAACTGTTCCTGTCACCAGAACAACAACCTATGGTCACAGGACTTTTGGCTACTGTGCTGCAAAACAATGGAACTCTCTTCCTTTCCATATCCGCCACCTTCCTACAATTGAATCTTTCAAATCTGCACTGAAAACGCACCTCTTCCTTGAGCATTACTCCTAACACAGTCCACAATGCTAGTCCTTACCTTCCCCCTATCCTCTTGCTACTTTACCCATCACTGTTTTTCTCTGTTCCTGTTACTTGATGCCTTTTGTTATCTGTTTCGTCGTCAGTACTGTCGTTTTCTTTCGTCCCCCTTTGTTCTGTATCTACTTAGTCCACGTCCCTTCCCCATTTTAAGCGCTAAGAGCATGCTCTCTATGTTTGAATATGCGCTATACAAATCTTCATTATTATTATTTATTATTATTAATGCTACAACATGTAAAAGGTGTGGTCAGTGATAAATATAGTTTATTAACGACACATTACTCTCTCTTTCTCTCTCACTCACTATCCCCTCTCCTCTTTCGTTTAGATATTAGTTTAATGCATTTAATGCAGAAATGTTGGTATCCACAATGACTTTCAAGAAGAAATGGTGATGTTCGTTTGTAGTATTTATCATTAATTTAAATTAATTAGTAATAATTATCAAATACATTCATGAATACATTTTTTTCTTGTGTTCGTCTTTCGTTTTTTTTTTTCTTTTTCACTATTTCGTCATAGCTGTGTTATTTTACTAATATTATTAAAATTTATCATCATCATCATCATCATCGTCGTCGTCGTCGTCGTCGTCGTCAAGCTTGTGTATCTACGCTGTCCGTGTCCTGTTTGGTCTGCGTATATCCGCAGTGTCCTGTTTGATTCATGTATCTTCACGGCCAACACCTAAGAAACGAAGTCAGTCTTGATGACAAATGCAATGACTTACCACCAGCTGGGGCGAGGCGAGAGGGTGCAAGTAAACAAGCACAATCCCACAATCCTCTATAATTCCTGTTTCTTCTATAATGTTACCCAGCTTATTACAAGAACGCGCAAGTAAACAATTTAAATTGCACCAACTTTTCTGTTTTCGTTCTGTGTGGACCCGGCAGGAGAGGGAATAATCTGGTCGGGGATTGAGAGAGAGAGAGAGACGGGGGGGTTGGGACGGGAGGTCGAAACCATCATTTTCACAGCCATCGAGGAAGACGTAAACCCTCGAAAATTAAAAAAGAAATGAAATGTGCATTTGTCTCCGCACGAAATTGTGTGTTTTGTGACATAATGTGTCACCCTTGCTCCTCGACACCAAGCTGTACGGACCTGTGGGTGCTTTGCAGACGACTCCCAGTTTTATCTCGAGAGCTGGCCACCAAGTGCAACAAAAAAAAAGGCAAATGAGAAGAACACAATGCATAATTTGTTCAATCATTGGAAATGGTCTAATCTCCATCGCTTATTATGGTGACTTTGTTAATGAACATTTTAGTTTAAACGTGTAAAGCCAACATTACAAATTTGAAAAAAAAACGATTTGAAAGTGAAATCTCATACCTCACCAAAAACAAACAAGCAAAAACAAAGAAGAACAAAGAAAAAAATTTCATGTCATCTCTCCCTCTAACGTTTTCCTCTCTTTGTTGTTGTTAATTTCATGTCATCTCTCCCTCCAACGTTTTCCTCTCTTTGTTATTGTTGTTGTTAATTTCATGTCATCTCTCCCTCCAACGTTTTCCTCTCTTTGTTATTGTTGTTGTTAATTTCATGTCATCTCTCCCTCCAACGTTTTCCTCTCTTTGTTATTGTTGTTGTTAATTTCATGTCATCTCTCCCTCCAACGTTTTCCTCTCTTTGTTATTGTTGTTGTTAATTTCATGTCATCTCTCCCTCCAACGTTTTCCTCTCTTTGTTATTGTTGTTGTTAATTTCATGTCATCTCTCCCTCCAACGTTTTCCTCTCTTTGTTATTGTTGTTGTTGTTGTTGTTGTTGTTTTCATGTCATCTCTCCCTCCAACGTTTTCTTCTCTTTGTTATTGTTGTTGTTATTTTCATGTCATCTCTCCCTCCAACGTTTTCCTCTCTTTGTTATTGTTGTTGTTATTTTTTTTTTAATTTACTGCTAAGTGTGTTCTCGGGCTGCGTTATTTTGTTCAAGCAGATTGAGATTACTGCTAAGAGGACACGTGCTATTATTATTATTATTATTATTATTATTATTATTATTATTATTATTATTATAGTGTTTCTGTGCTGTCCATATCCTGTTTGGTTGGTTTATCGAGTTATTAATATTATTGTTTCTTTTATTAATCTGTCACGATTTGACCAGCTTTGTCTATAAGAACTCGCGCAACATGTCACATTACTCGGAAATATGCTGCAGACTGGGCCTCACAGCAAGACAGTCTTCGTGTTATTCCAGTCAACAATTTCTGAAATATTTTAACCGAACACCAAATAATTAATCGGATTCAAGCTTTCTTTTTGGAGCCTCGATCGAGTGCATGGTTAGGTGAATTGTTTACCCGGTTCAGCGAAGAAGCTGAGTCTGGCAGTCCGTCGAAGGTCATTATTTCTCCGTTTGACTGATTTTTTCCGTTTTGTATTATTTTGGCGACAGCAGTGCATGAACACAACTCACCTAACAATACTAATCTGCAGCTATTTATAGCATTATTTGGGTTTTTTTTCTAACACCAAATTATACGTGTATCAGATTATAAAATAATGAAATGCCATTATTTATTAAATTATACACGTTTGGATAGTTTAACACATATTCCTTCTGATGAACTTGTATATTTTTCATTCTTTGGCGATTTTTGAGAAAATGTGTGCAGACGTCTGTTTTTCACGTTGATTACAAGGCGAACGGTGAAAACGTTGGAAGATGTTTATTAAGGTAACTTCTTTAAAATATTCTCAAGTTTTGTGATATCCTCTTTACTTGAGATGCGTGAAAATATTTCCCTTTCCTTTTGAACATTTACATTAGTGGGAAAAGCAAAATACAAGAAGACGACTGGTCACAGACCGACATTGACTTGTCGGCGATGGTAAAGGCGGGCAATAAAAGATGTAAATAAGCATTTATCTTCATCTGCGTCGGTGGTGTAACGGTCAGCATGGCTGCCTTCCAAGCAGTCGACCCGGGTTCGACTCCCGGCCAACGCAAGGAATTTTTGTTTTCTTAATGTATTTCAGAACAGGACGGCTACTTAATAGTAAATTACTTATATTTCTTATTTTCAAAGAATGCCTGTCGATGTGTATTTAAAATAATTTCATGCGAATGTGCTTTGCTAACTGAAACAAAAGCTTTGTTTCTGGCCAGGTGTAGAATCTGTGGTAACACTGAACTCAACCCTTAACAAACTTTCCAAGCCGAATGCCCATCCCGTTTAAGGCCTGAAATCTTTGTCAAAATAAGTTTAGAAAGGTTTTTAAAAGTTTCCACAAAATGTAATTAAGGAAATAATGCAGAGGGAAAAAATTACTGAATTTAGTCTTTCCGCAATATAGATATTGCTAAACGGACTGGATATCAGAAATAAGCATATTTTGTGATGCTGGAGAGATGGGCAAGCTAGCAGACAGAAGAAAAAAAATTAAAGAGGCGCTGAGTTCTGGCCACTCGCAGACAGGTTTCTGCTGACCTTTGCTGACCCTTTCAAGAAGACATACAGCTTCTTGGGTGGCACGAGGCCAGGCCGTGACTTGTGATTGGCCAGCTTCCGGATGGCTTTTTCTGATTTCTCCTGGGAAAGAGAGTGCCCTATATGGCTTGAGGAAAAGGAGTGTAAGATGGAGGGGAAAAAACCCGATTTAGATTTTGGCCCACAAATACGTTCGCTGACGTCACTCGTCTGTTGAAACCATCTCTCCCTCTTTGTTTTTCCTCTACATTTTTGTCTCTGCCTCTTTTTCATTTTCTCTCGTCCTTCTTATGATTTATTCCTCTGACTTCCCACTATTTTCTTCTTTATCCTTCTACCATCTTAAGTAAAACGTTTTCTTTATCCTGAAAGAGCGACCTTCCAGAAATATCTCTAGATCGAATTCAGATGTGGAAAAAATTGGAATGATCAATAAGGAAACGCTATTTTCCATTCCTTGTTTGATTGATCAGGTATAATCTTGTGATCAGACTGAAAAACTTTACAATACACCTCGTATATATATATATACGTATTTATCGTGTATGTATCTATATATAATTTTTTTTTGCTTGAGAAATGCCTGTGGTTTGGTAAATGAAATCTTGTTATAAAGAGTTTTCTTCCTGTTGGTTTTATATTGAATTTGACAGTTGTGTTCAGTCTCTTTCTGGAGTAGTCACGCTAAATTATTACCTTGAGTTACAATTAAAAGTGTATTTCCAAGATCTCCACCCCATGACGGCCCCCGTGGATTTTGCTCGTCCGCAGATGATGTGCCGGCTAACAGCCTCGGTGATCACCTTCTTCTCAGTGGGCTCCGCCATGTCAGTAGCGGCCATCGCTCTCGACAGGTACCTGGCAATACTGCACTGTCTGCGCTACTCCACCTGGCCTCGCTGGCGTTACGTCGGCTTCGTGCTGCTCGCCATATGGATACAGGTATTTAACCTTGACACTTAATGATACAGGTAGCTGACCTTTGTGCTATGACCCTTGCCTTACAGATAGAGGTAATTGACCTTTGCCATTTTTATCGTCATCGTCTCTTTTGATGTCGTTGCTCCTCTTCCTTCGTCTCGCCTTTTGGCGTTCTTTTCTTGTTCTTCATACTCAGCTCTTCTCCGGCGTTCCATTTTCCCATCAGCGTCTATAACGATCGTTTCCTCATTTGTAAAATTCGCCAGCAGATGGGGGTTAATGGACCAGCAATGTTTTTTTTTTTCATTTGAATTCAGTGTGGGGGGTTTTTCCCCTCTGCCTCATAGTGGTGATGAAATTAAGCTGTCCGATCTCCTGTCAACACTCTCCTGAGCAATTTATTCTTGACGATGAAAGTGTTCAAGCTGCAGATCTAATAAATATCTCACAAACATGTCATCAATATCTTGGGCTGTGGAAACGGTGACATCTTGCTCAGCATCAGTTGTGGTTTTTATCTTCACAAAACAAATCACGTGATTCGTGTCCTAGTGTTGTAATGTGTGGTCTGCCATTGGTGTGCTTATATTTGTGTCAGTAAAAGAGATCATTATTTTGTACTCCTTGGAATAACGCGCTCTTAATATCGTCGTCTAGTTATCTATGTTTAGTTCTGTAGAGTACCTTTTAGCCACCTATCGATGATGGGGTAGAGCGCTCATTATTATTATTAAAACTGCGTTCTGTTTGTCAGCTGACAAAGGTGTGTGTGTGTGTGTGTGTGTGAGAGAGAGAGAGAGAGAGAGAGATTCTTCCTTTATAGTTTCAACTCATTTACGTCAAAATCACTACCGTATCACACTTCTTTCATTCGCTCTCTCCCAGTAAGTGGTCGCATTTACTTCATTATTCGTCCCTCCATTCAGCCATCAGATTTCCGATTCCACCATTTCATCGGATTTGCGACGTAACCTGTCTTCCCTTTGGCTGATTCCACTCTTTTCGTCAGCTTTGCGTTGTAATCTGTCCATCCATTGGCTGACCCCCGTGCCGCTCGCTGCTCCCTGTCCTCAGGCCCTGCTCTTCGGCGTGACAGTGACGACGGATGCGGTACAGGTGGGCTTCGTGCTCGTGCAGCACATCTGCGACGTGCAGCCAGCGCCGTCCCTGGGCTACCTGTGGGTCAAGGCCATCGTCACCTTCCTCGTGCCAATCAGCGTGCTGACCTACACCTACGCACGCATCGTGTGGGTGGCCCGCATCCACTCGCGCAAGATCGACGTCGTCTCGCTTCACTCGCGCCGAGGCTCCGAGGACTCGCGGCGACCGGAAGTCAGCACCAACGGGGCGGTGGCGGCCGGCGCCATGTTCTCCGTGCGTCGCCTGTCGGTCCTGAGCCTACCCTCCCAGACGGAGGGGGGCAAGCAGCGGTTCCACGTCAGCGGTGACCTGGAGCTTCTGGGTGCCACCTCCCCGAGCGCTGCTGCCGCTGCTTCGGTGCCGGACGCCACCCACGCGCCGCAGAGCATGCTGTGCATCTCTTTCAGGCTCGTCCTGCTCATCGTCGTCTTCTTCGTCTGCTGCGGCTGCCGCACATGCGCCGTGTTGTACGAAGCAGTGGCCGCGCGACTTGCCGCGGGCGAGCGCTCGGACCACACCAAACTCTCCCTCGTTAACGTGGCGGGCGGCGCATCCAGCTGGAACTACGTCCTGACCAGCCAACCCTCCCACGCCGCCACGGACTACAACTACGTGATCGTGCCGGACACCGTGGCGACGGCGTCTCAGTGGCTGCTGTTGCTAAACAGCATGCTGAACCCTTTCCTCTACGCCATCATGAGCCAGCGCTTCCGATTCTTCGCCTGCGGCCTCTTCTGCCGACGATTGGGCGGTGGCAGCCACTATAGCGCGCAGACCAACGGTAACATCTTTAACGTCTCGCTATACTCCGCCTTTCTCAGGAACCTGCAGGCGCCGGCCTCCCGCCGCAGCTCCGTGGACAGCTGCGACTGCATGCACCAGCTGCACTACCTCCGCCCCTCAGCGCACGACGATCAGCAGCGGCGATCGGAGTCCGACGCCGACAGCCGGACATCGCGCAGCCTGGCAGCATCCAGGTCATTTTCGTCCATGTCTTCCAGAGAACAATCAGAACCCCCTACCCAGTCCCACTTCCTGCAAGTTCCCTCCGTGTTTGTGAACAGTGGAACCAAAGAACTGATACCCCCTGTGGAGGTGCCTGCCTCGGGGGTGGGCATGACTCTGAACAGTCGCAGCTTCAGTGCTCCTGTCTGCGCACTCGGCGCACCGTGTTCTCACGGCTTCCGCGAGGCAGCGACCTCCAGCACCCCGCGACGCGCTGGCAGTATGCCCGGTTCGCCCGATGACGACTTTTATTATAGCCGGAACAATAAGGCTAGAATAAGAATCGTGTTGGACCTAGTGTAAATTTCCGTTCCTAGTTCTTTCTCAACTGCCCCTTTTGTCCACAAAAAAATGACTGCGTCTTGTTCTTGTTGTTAAATTAAATGATTTTAGGTATTCTTCTTCGACTAGGATATTTGAGCTGTTCAGCTGGAGCTGGATAGTAGCTGTTTAGTGTTGCTGGCACCTGGATTAGATTTAGTTACATTGATGCTGACCTTTCGCCCCTTCATTCCTGCATCTTCTGGACCAACGTGTTACGAGATAAAATTCTTCTACCACGTTGTCAAGAGAAAACCCAAAACAGTTGCCTCAAGGTTTCAATTAATAACAATACTTATGGACAGCTGATTTGATACCCTAACCCTTTCAAAAGAAAAAAGAAATCTGTCGACCCTTTTGCACTAGTATTCCGAGTGTTGCTGTTGTAGTCTTTCGGCGTTCTGGTCTCCATCTTCACCCATTCCACCATCGGCCCAAAGGACGCATCAAAAAATGACCACGCAATCAGCACACTCTGTTTTGTTGTTGACAAAGACAAATCTCCTTTTTCCAAAAAAAAAATAAAGCTAATGTGTTTGGCGGACGATTGTTAATGACAACTGGCTTTTGTGGCATCTCCAGTGCCCTTTTATCTTTTAGAGTTTGCTTCTGTTTGTTAATCAAATGGGCAGTCGCTTGAAACGGCATTTATAACAAAGGGGAAATCGATAAAAGAAATCCTCGTGCAAAAATCTAGAGCAAATTAGCTTCTTTTTTAGACGAGCAAGTAACTGTTCATGCAATATTTTAACAGTTCGGTGAATTTCTCCCTTGGTAACCCGGTCTTCCGTATGCAGCAAAAGTGTTTCCCTGGTGCCCACTGTGAGAACACGACTAAATAATGTTACCGCTTCAAGTTCCAAATACAGAATATTTATATATACATACTCGAAATGTTCATAACGTATGCGTGCGTGCCTGCGTGTACTATTATTTATCACTTATAGGAATGAAAGGTGTTTAAAACACACTGGATCGTGCGCGCAACTAGAGTAATCATGTGACCTTTGGTCAAAGCACGTTAACAACATCAGTCATAATTACGGAATAAATCGTCAATGTCTGATGAGTTTACATTTGGAAAGTTGTATCCCCTGAAATGGCAGAACTTAATTCTAGTCCCCAAGTCCCGTGACAAAAGGTCAATCACATGCTCGGTACGCGTTGAAAATGAGAGAAAAAAAGTGGACTGGAAAAAAAACATGCCAAGACATCTTGGGTGCGTGTAATGCATTGAATACTTACTCTGGGGCAGGAACGATAATCTCCCTGTACGTCTTCTATCTGCTGACATCGGCCGTCTGGCACATTCTGCAAGTTTTCAATAAAACGACCAAAAATACATCTATCACTTTACTCGGGAATTGAGCAGCCAAATGGTTAAAACATCGCCGTCCCAGCCGGTTCGAATCTTGGTTCAGCTCTGTGGCATTGTGCTGGGGATAGACAGGCAGCGGGGGGAGAAGATCGGGAGCATCTAATGACTACAAGGCTGGGTTGGTTACCTTTGTATTCACTACACACTTCTGTCATTTCTGCATTTATTGACATTTTCAGCTTAACTCAGATGGTCGTTCATCTATTTTGTAATATTCTGTAATTCTACCCGGGTCTAGCATTTATGTCATCACAGACAGTAAACATCCGAGCTGTTGTGGTGTTAGCTGCGGGGCAGATCTTGCCTCGGGACGTTCTCTGTATTTGACACTTGTTGTTTTTTTTTAAGGTTGGCTATCAAGGATTGTCTCTGGGTATCCGGTTTCCATCACCCCTCATAGTGTGAAATTGTACTTTCCTCTCAAGCCAACTAACCAACCATCGGTCTTAGCCGAGTGTAGCCCTGCTAATACTTGGCAGTCTTCTGACTGACTGGCTGCTTTACTTGATAGTCCTTCACACAGCTGGTATTTGTACCATAGATAAGAGTTGTGAAGGCTGGGGAGCGGGATAGAGTATCGGGAGAAAACTTACAACAACCCCCTTTGTGAATGTCACATTCTGCGTGCACCTTATAAATTAATTAGCCCCCCCCCCTACAAGTTATCTGTTTATCGTCCTTTGATTTACTATGATGCAAGAAATCCATTGAACAAACCGCACATTTTAAAAATGTCATTTGAAAACGCTTGCTAAAAGGAAGAAATTCATCACTGAGCCATTTTTGAATGAATGTTTATTTGAGTATTCTCAAGAATAAAACCCAAATAATATCTTGTGTTTCGTCTACTCCTTCAATTTGTTTGCTACTGTGTTCTCTTCCTGCACATTTGTGGCTTCGTTTGATGCATGCTGGTTTTTTTGTGAGGGAAAGGGGCGGACAACTCGACTAAATCGACCAGGACAATTCAGCTACGACTTAAAGAAACTCGACCACGTCCCAACTTACCACACCCAAAAGACAAATCGACTACAATCGACCTGGAGACATAAATTATACAATTAGACTATCATTCAAATAGTAGATATGCTTGATTGGCACTGATCCAGAGACGAATTAATTGATGCTGCATGTTTATCATAATAATTTCAACTTACAATAGTACTGTATGACAAATAAATTTAAAATGTCAGTTTGCAATATGGTGCAATTTTGTGGTCCAGCATTTTGCAAAATGCAAAAAATAATATGAAGAAAGAACAAGTATTGACTATCTTTTTTATTGCACCGAAGGCTTTATGCGGGTACCTTTTATGGTCTTTACATTTTCATAATCTACCTGGAACTCAAGTAAACATTTTCAAGGTGTTTAGGATTCACATCAGTAACAGCTACATCGTAACAATACGATTGAATTAAACCTTTTCACAAGGAGACTGACAATCACAAAGTCTAACACTTAAACAAGCCTTTTAAATATCATAAATAAAATAATCTCAACAGAAATTAAGAACTATTGTGCACATTGCACGCACAAACTAGTATGACCTGCCAAATCTTGTGGCTCAATAAATAAAATTACAAATTTACAAATTACAAATTTAAAACCTTATAAAAGGTGAGCAAATAATATGAGGCAAAACTGACTCCATCTGCACAGTGTATAAACTAGACGGTGAGGAAACAGTTATACACACTTTTCATGTGTCCACTAATTTGTCATGTGATAAGATTGTAATAAACAGAAGGAACGCGGTGACAAATAAGTCCTCTCTTATTATTGCACAAGAAAGCGATTAAGGTACAGCTTCTCTCTGAAGACTACTATAGATAAAACTTTGCTGATATTGAGGCATTTGCCTTCAGAATTTTATTAACCTTCTTCGATTTTCGCAAGTTAATGTCAAAAATTTACTCTGATAATAGTACAATCATTACTTTGACTAGAATCTAGGGAACAAGCATAGGTCAACACTGCCCAGAGTCTTTTTTACAATACCCCTGCGATGTGTTTGCTGTTTTGAGCTTATGTAAAAGATTTGGCAAGTCTACATTAATTGCACTATTAAGTCGATCCATATTATCCTCCCAAAAAGTCCAACGTGAAAACAGGGCAGAAAAGTCCTCTAGGGAATTGACAGAGAAGAAATGCTCATAGGTACTAGGTGTTGGTAAATCATGCTCACTAACACCAGACTGCTGCTGTAGTTTACTAAAGACAGAATGCTTTGCAGGTGCTTTCAAAATCTCTGCCCATAATTTATCATTGTCACCTAACATAGACTTCTTAGAGTAAAAAATCTGACGGTATGTGTCAACTGCATACGCATGTAAGCGTACAAGGAATGCATGCCGTCTAGCTGCAGCGATCTTATTCTCGAGGTGAAAGTTAATAGTTCGCTCCAAATCTTTCATAAGGCCTTGCTCTTCGTCATGAAACAAAGGGTGCATTGTTCCTGCTCTAAAAGGAGATGACCATAGTGATACTACGTACACACGAGGTGGTTCCACCTCATTTACAAGCGGTGCTAAGGCCCAGAAGAGGGCGCCATATACGCGCATCAGCTCTTGTGGAGACACTGTGTCTGCTTTGTTGAGAATCAGACGAAGTTTTCCTTCATGTCCCTTCAGCTGGTTGAATAGAGTCTGGCAAAAAAACGAAAGAAAATGATAATATTTGGCACTGCAGACAGAGAAATAAAATTTTGTATTACAAATTATTTTTCTTGGTAACTTAGCAGATGGTATGACCATAGGAGATAAAGGGTTACACCAGCTCGTCAAGTTGTCTCCCTGATGGTGAGCTAGCACGTCTGCACGTGCCTGGACTGGTCAGGAGAGCAGCAGTCCTCTGACAGCTATCAAGGCAAAGCCAATACAGCAGTTTTTATTTTACCACTGTTTTTTACCAAATAGCGGGAAGGTCAAGAAAGCCTCGACGTCATGTCATCTGGTAAGTCTCGAAGAGAAAGAATTTTCTCTCAAAATTGTATTTCTTCTTTGACTGTACCAGATGACATGACCATAAGGGAATAAAGGAGGAAAGTAAAAACAACCCACCCGTGTTAGTCAAATTGTGGCATGTTTCACCATTAAAATCGGTTCCAGCATTGCCAGAGGAGCAGTGTGCGCAGGAAGGCCTCTCAAACATAACCGACTAAAAGAAAAGTCGAAACGGCAGCCGACGTGCGGACGTAATTATCCGACAACACGACATTACGATGGAAGGCGAGACCAGACAAAAGTCACCCGCGCATCGTGGGCGCGCACTTGAAGTGACCGGATGCTTGAGGAGAAAGACTGACATAAGCATATTTTATCACCGCTTTGATCCAGTGAGATAGAACTTGGGGAGGCACCTTTTTCACAATCGGCCGTGAGAGGCAGGCAGAGCTTAGCTCGGTTCCGCCTAATTAGCCGTGAGCACAGCAGGTAAATCTGGAGGGCACGGACCGGGTCCCTGCAAGCGAGCTGGATCGTGTGGTCCCGAGACTGGCAAGAGTCGGACCACAAGGGGTTGGTATGGCACAAGAGGCAAACGATTCGTCGCTAGGGAGGCTGGATGTGTTATCTGACACAGAGAATCATCATCTTGGAACTGCAAGAAATCTGAGTAGGATAACGTACAGTATATGAAGCTCTGAGACCCTCGCTGCAGTGGCTAAGCTCAATGTGATTCCGCAAAAAGGCGGAGGTCACCATATGGGAACGCTCACCTAAATCAGAACATACAGGGAAACCAGTGGCAACAGATACGGAAAAATGAACTTGAGGTAAACTAACCCCTTTCATAGTATGCAAGGGGAGGTGCAAGTGCCAACTTGCCCCGGGCGGGGTGGGTGTACCCAAAACATGCAACTGGTGACCTGAACAATGTGCAGGCACACTGGGGGGAAGGAGTGGGGGTCAGAGAGGGGTGACACGGGATGATGTATGATAAGAACATTAATTTCTCCCTTTACCTGATGCAAAAGAACCATTTTCCTACGACCTTCATCCTACCTGTGGAGGCTCATCATGCCAAACTTGTGTCCACTGCTCCTCAGACCAAAGGGCACAGACTTCACAAGGCAGGTAAGAAGAACAAATTGAAGAACTACACATACAGCAGATGCAAATTGTCTGACATCACAGCCACACAGCTTGAACATATGCCATACGTTTATACAGACATAATGGTTGTTCCTAGAAAGTCTGGCAAGCAAGAAGAAAACACTAAAAGTCTCTGTAGCTTTACTAATTACAGTCTCAGTAACATAGGCGACACAGCTCGGCAAAATTGTAGAAAAACTGAACACAAGTCACTGAGGTAAATGAGTGCTGCATGTAGTAAGAGCACCACTGTAACGTAACCATAAAAAACTCCTGTGTTGACTTTTCCCTTGTATAGCTGTCAGAGGGCTGTTGCTGACCTGACCAGTGGAGCACCCTAACGCCAGACACCTTCTAGTTCACTATCAGGGAGACAACTTTTGATAGTGAAAGAGCTTGTGTAACCCTTTATCTCCTATGGTCATAGTCAAAGAACTAACAATTAGGTAACATTTGATATTGTGCATAAGAAGCAATCAAACACCATATAGCATCCACTAAAGCGTAGATACAAATACCATAATTAAATAATAGTTTTTTTCTTTCTGGCAACTACAAGGATAATTTCAAACTAAAAAATAATTTAACTAGAAATAATTAATTCGAAATTCACTTTTAAATATACATGACAAATATGCAAAATTAGAAGAACCTTTATATCTACAACTACTTCAGACCAATATCCCAAAATGCTACCTCAGAGTAATCAGACTTTTTTTCAAAACCATGCATGTCATATTAAGAAAAGGCAGTGTCACGTATCTCACTTTTTATAAACTTGTCAGCAAACAGCCAAGTAAAGAAATACCAGGCACTTAAGTACAGGACATGCTTTGATGTCAAGGCTAGAAAGATTTTGTCAAACGTAATGGCATGTGTCTGGTGACAAATCAAAAAATGTGTTCCGGATGATAAAAGGAAAATAAATGTTCAGAACTTTTCCAAATGTTGTGCAAACTCTGGCTTCTGCTTTAACTTGAAAAATATCTTCCCTACAATTATTTTTTAACAAAATTTTCCATATGTTTTATTTCATGTCACAGTATATTAAAGCAATACAATAGCACAAACAACGCTTCTACATAGATAATAAACAGAAAAAGCAAAAAAAAGCATAGAGACAACAAAAAGAGACAAAGCAGATACACACACACACACTCACATGCAAATTGATGTAACATCCTTTTGCATCATCTTCCCTCATTCCCTACAATTATTGTGGTCAGAAATAAAATGCCATGCCCAATTTATTTCATTTTCTTTTTATCAACATTGAACATTTTTCAGAAGATGCTAACCTTTAAAAAAGGCTATAGCCACTCTGAAAGTGTTTGCACAAGAAACAACTGCCAGCTCAGCCCATGTCTTCTGACATTTATCCAACCTTTGAAAAAGCCAGTATCTCTGCCTTTGTGTGTGTATACTATAACTCTGGATGTACAAAAATTAACACCCAGCCCCATAAAACACACAAAAGATAAAGGATACATTCTGTGACAATTTGATTACCTCTAACTCCGAGCCCATATCCAGTTTAGATGGGTCAAAGACAAGGAATACCAACTGAGCCCTCTCAATAAACCACTGGCACACCTCGTTGAACGGATAGCCTCGTTCTTGCTGCTTCTTGTTCTCAATGATACCTGGGGTGTCCACCAATGTAACTTTCTCAAGAAGTTTTGATGGAATCTCTGTGCCTTGAAACCGTTCCATGAATTTCTGAATTTCAATGAAATATAAACTTTTAAGCACATATTCTTGAAAAAAATGTGCTAGTGACAAACTCGTGAAGATGTGAAAGATTTTTTTCCCCTGAAAGATTCACCTATTAATATCCCAAGTTACAACATTGGACTCATAAGAAGAAAATAAGTTACATTAAAGGCTACATAAAATACATCTTCTTGTGTTCTGTAAATGGCTTTTTATAAAATTTACATGGACAACCCCATGGTGCTGTAAAATATATTAGATGGACAAAGAAGCCTGATTTATATGAGCTTGAAATCCCATTTCTGGGAAAGATATGTATGAATATGAAGATCCATTGACAGGGTATTTTTTGTTTTATTTTTCCTTATAAAAATGGTAGTAATGTTTTATCTTTCTTACCAGACCAAATTTTTGAAGGCCGGCATAGTTTCTGTTCTTGTCAGCGACCAACTGAATACCTTGAATGACACGGTACTCAGGGCCATATGTTAAAACTGTAAAATCACTGGTAGTTGGCTCTGCACCTTAAATGGATTTAATCAGCACTTTAAAAAAAAATCTGCTGGTAAACTCTTCCCGCCTCCTTAAAGCAGGTAGAATTCAAGCCTCATTATTAACCAAAGAGATAATGTAAATAAGTGCATGCATTGTGCATGAGAAAGAAAAAAATGAAAAGATTCTATAAGAATGACACATTTAAGACAAAAACAAAATGAGAGTAAGAAACTGACATTGATCTGTGGGTGATGTCATGTTATTAGGAAAGGTAATAAGACAGCAATTAAGCTGACAATAACCCACTTTTACATTTTAAATGCAGAAAATATCTCTTTTTGTCATAACTTATTAATGTTAGAAAATCTAGCACGATGTAGCATGTTACTCTCACATACAGACTATCTACTGTTACAGTTTTCAGGTTTGTGAGGACCAAAAAAAAAAATTAAAATAAAGAACATCCTAAAAAAGGAAAAGCTGATTCCATGTCATCAAACTGAAGAACTAATCACCAAATTAAGTAAATTCAATGAAAATTAAAAGCATTCACTAAAAAAAACAAACAAACACACACACATTCTTACCAGTGTTTAGCCGTTCAGGGCTCCCTTCAATGCCCAGAAAGTAGTTTATCATGGTGGACTTTCCAGTGCTCCATGGGCCAAGGAAGACAATCATAGGCTTGGCAAAAATGTCACCCTCTGAGTGAAACAAACGGTTGTTAAGTAAATGCTTTTGAAAGAGATTTTTCTCTGAATAATGCATGACAAAATTTTGCTTTTTTGTGTAGCTAAAGGCAAAGATCCCACATGGCGACATTTAATAAACAAGAGGTGGTTTTACTGGTTTGTGGTGCAAAGGGTAAAATGCCTGTCTACATGACAGTGAGAATCTGGTATCACGTTTGTGTATCATGCATCTCAGCTCTGACACATATCTCTGTGGATTTGACACCCATTTACACAGCTGAAACACATCTCTGTGGATGTGAAACAAATTTACAGAGCTGACACACATCTCTGTGGATGTGACTCCCATTTACAGATCATTGGTGGTTAGCTCTGGTTTCCTCCACCCACTTTCAGATGATATATGTATATGTATGTACATGTACAAGTGTGTATTTATGTTTGTGTGTGAATACATGTTTATGTTTGAAGGTTCTCTTGATGCATACCTTGCAATTGTGCACCTTTGTGTAAGTATGTAAATCAAAGCACTTTGAGCCCAGCTTTGGTGTGGGGAAAAGGTGCTATTTAAATGCACTGTATTATTATTCTTAATTTCTTTTGAATTAAAGAAAACATTTTTCATAGATCTGTTCAAATTTTTTTCAGTCAATTAACCTACAGGAGTTTCATCAATCTGCTGCAATATAAACAGGTACAATGAATTCTGTCCTAATTTAGAAGAAAACTAAGAGGAAAGGAATTGTGCAAAACAGGGCGGTAAGCAAAAATTTAAGCTCACCTGAAAAGGCACCGCAGTTCAGGTCTGAAAAGTGGTACGTGTCAGCCAGAGGCTTAATTTTCTCTAGGTAAATCTCCTGAAGTTTTTCCTGTGCTAACTTTACAGATTGTGCTGGAAAAGAACTGGAAAACTTCGGTGCCTTGCATACACTTCCTTTTCTAAATAGAAAAAGAGATTGATGATTTTAAAATATAATCACTCATAATATATTTAGAGAGAAGAACACAAATAATGTTCATCATGAGGATATGGAGGTGAAAGTCTCTAATATTGATACATCAAGATATAAACCTTAGACCATTATCAGAAAGCAAAAACCTATTCAAAAACATATTTACACATTGTACAATGTGCTTAGAACCCTCTTACTGATCTGTTCAAAATCTAACACATACATAAATGTATGCGTAAACATACATAAACATCACTGCATTAGGTACTGAAAATTGTTGATTGATTTATTACACACACACACACACACATTTGGGGATGAAGGGTAGTGTACAGTTGTTGATGAACATGCCATGGCATCTTACCATCACTGCAATGAATCTTAAAAGTAAAGGGAAGATTACGGACTGAGAGAGCAGACTGTAGGCAGACGCCTATCTGTCAGACACATGTGCAATGAGTCATTATATATGCATGACGTGGGTAATTTTTAACAAACCTTCCTTAGGGCTGACATTCTGGTTAAGAATGCGCTGAATGCCGCTTTGTTTTGATTTTTCAACACCTTCACTGTTTTCATGTCCTATAAAAAAAATCAGCTTAAATTTATAATGTTATTTTAAAATACGCCAAGTAAATTCATATATAAAATCTACATTAATTATAGCTCCTTTAAAAGAAAAATAAGGAGGAAAAAGCATATTCACGTCATTTCCTTTTTAAAATTGCGTGATGTATGTACATATTTTCTAAGCCCATTAATAACAGTGATAAATGTCAATTATAAGCTTCACGTATTGATTATAATACGAATAGAAGAAAGTGAAAGTAGGAAAATTTACTTTATTAACATTAAAGCAACGATACTTTAAAAAGCAACTAATCAATTATGATTTAAGTGCCACCGTGATCACACTTACCTAACTGATTGTTTGATATGCAAGCTGTTTTATCAATAATAATAATGACGATGATGAAAATTATCCACAGACAAACACGCCGAGTGTCAGTCACAGCCATCTTAAATGTTCATCAGTCAACAGTCGAATAAAATATATTGAGTGAAAGTTATTTTACACATCTCTGAATAAATAAGATACAAATAAAAACACCATAATTTGTTATTTGTTTTTGTTTTTTGTAGTGGCCACACAGACCACAGAAGTCTGTGACACAATCTGTGGGTCAAACCCAGTCGTAAGCGGAAGTGGTTTTAAATTAACGCCCTTTGGAGGTTTTGTTTACCCTAGCGACCCCACGGCTTAGTGTGTTTGTGTGTAATGAAGGTCCGTGGTGTGCACACACTTCTGTACTCTGTAATGAAGTGTGTGTGTGTGTGTGTGTGTGTGTGTGTGTGTGTGTGTGTGTGTGTGTGTGTGTGTGTGTGTGTGTGTTTCTTTCTGTTATGACCACATCTCAAAACACGAACAGTATGATATGCTACATTCATAAGAACAGTCTAGCTATTCTAATAGATTTATACAAGTATGCTTAAAGTACATTTACAACGAGAGGAAATAATGTGACCAAACCATTTCTTTGTGCTTCTTTCAGAATAGATCCAAGAGGATATAGAGATGGTAGGAAAAATTCACCCCGATCACGAGGAGCTTAAAGTCGATGTTTTGATTAAGAAACCACAGGGAAAAAGTTTTTTCACGCTTAAAGACTACCTGGAAGAACGAGTTTTTGTACTGGACAAAGAATTTCTTACATACTATAAAGGAAATCTTCAGGTATTAGTTTAAAGCTTTTCGTTTTCTTTCACAGTGATAGAAAATTAACGTTCAGTTAATGGCTCAAAAAGTTGACAAGATTTATCACGAAACTTGTTTCTGTTTAGATTATGTGTTTTGAAGGTTTATAAAGATTTACAAAATTTTTGTTTGCACCTTTGATCCTTACATGATTTATGTATAAATTAATACATTTAAAATTTTTTTAAATGAAAATGGTCTTTGAGCTACATGTAGTTTTTATGAGGCACCATGCAGAAATATATATTCGGACCATTTATATACCACCTTTTTATGGCAATATGGAAATTTTTTTATAAAAATATTTTGTGGTTTTAACAGCAGCGAGGACCAGAGAAGGGTCGAATATATCTATGCAATGTTAAGTGTGTGGAAGCAGCAATAAATGACAAGGGAAACTCAATGAATGTGTTACAGGTGAGTCAGGTGATTTGCCTATATATATTAGACAGATAAGATATAGAGGCTGCCTACATTAGATTGATAACAATAGGTCTACATTTAACTTCATGTGATTATTATTTTATTGTTTTTCAAGATTAGACTATTTTAACTTTAAGTTAGCGTCAACATAATTAATTGCATAAATTTATGATAATACCACTGAGAGCAGACCAGATAAATCAGCAAATGAAATTTTTAAAAAACAAACAAAAATATGCATGTTTGCACAACCTATATAATTTCTAGCAAGTGGTAACACATCAGACAGCTGCAGATAATATTTCAGTAAATGATTTCCATGATCACTTTTTGCCAAGTACAGTTTTTTAGTTTATAGATTGTTTGATTGTGTATATAGGTACCTAAAACATTGGTATGTCTATACTATCTCTGTTGCTCCTTTAAATACTTTCCTGCTGGTATATACTCACACAAGTAAATGTGGAGAGTTAAGAAGAAGGAAGAGAGATATTTGTCTTTTTTTCCAGAAAGCATGGCATGAAGCAATCTTTTCATATAACTGAGTAATAATAAAAATAAACATGTGATTTATTTAGCACATAATCAGGCTTATGATGAAGCATGCTGTTATCACTTAAGACAAGTATAGGAGACATGGACAGAATGCAAACAACGATAGGAGAAACAATTATGCAGACAAGTAATAAAAGAAAAACATAATAGACACAAAGACGATCAGGTAACAAACAGTAAAGATGGAGAGTGTCATAAATCTGCAGAGGAAGACAAAGCAGGTGGACTAGTCAATCAACTATAATCACAACTATTGGCCGATAATCATGTAGAAAAGATCAGAAACATTTAAAATGGATGGTTATTTTATCATCAGTTTCACCATTCTTTCCTTTAGGAAACAAGAACAAGTCAATTTACAGAACATGAAATATGAGAAGCACTGTGTCAATAAATTTACAGAATATGGAATGATAAAACTTAAGGGATGAAACAGATAATAATGCTAGCAGAAGTAGCATGATAAGTGTTTTACAGATTTACCCTGAAGTGCGCCATGTTGCAGGTGGCTCATGAGAATGAAGGTGTGCCTCTGATTCTCTATGTATTTACTACCACCCAGGCTCAGCGAGATGATTGGATTGAGGCTGTCAAAGCAGGTATAAAGTTCATAATATGTAAGGTTAGATTGTACTCTTAGATTGTGAATGTTTTCATGTAAATGTTCCTTGTGCATAAATATTTTAAAATATGTTTCTCAGGGCATTACTTTAATAACAAAATATTGAATGTTGGTGAAGTTTGCAGTTCAAGTGAGATTTTACAACATACTTGTTTTGCTGACCAGATTACTTATTGATGCATGTGTTGTGATGCAGAACAATTTTTGGTATACAACTGAATGTGAGACAGTGCATCATGTAATTTACTATTGATATATTGTGCTTTACAAGAACTCTTTGTTGTCGTCATCATTTCAGAAGCACTGAAGAGTGGAGCACACTTCTCAAGGTACCACCACCCTTCTATCTGGAACAGACAAGATGGATTCACATGTTGTGGTGCTTTAAGCCGTGGAGATGAAGGGTGTGTCCCAGTGTCCAGTTGGACTGCAGGTGAAACTTGCAATGTCATTCTGTATTAATTTATCCTGTGACTGGTCAATCATTTGTTATTAGTAAATTCTTATTCTTAGATGGTGGGCTGGCTGGCTGGATAGCAAGTGGCATACAGATGAATGGGTACATGGTTTAATTATATTGGTGGTTACATTATGGATTATTGCTTGTAAGCTCTGAAATGTTACTTAATAAATTATCACTTGTGAGCCCTGAAAGGTTGCATAATGCTGTGCACAAAATGAAATAAGGACTTGTTTAAGTGCTATAATGGCAACATTTTTATGTAAAAAAGATTACAACAGTTATAATAAACTTGAGGAACATAGGTGGAGAAACCTTGATATTTAGTTGATACAGTAAGATTCCCAAGGTCAGAAAAGAAATTCCATGTCTCATATAATTTCAGTAATGACTTTCACAGATTACATGACTATTTTTAGAGCATAACATTTTTACCCTTTTTCTTAAAATCTGCATTTTGCTGCAATAATAATACTGGAAAGCAAAATATTTACCTCTAACGCAAACTGCCGACTAGATTTAGCATGTGAATGTAAAATTTATTCTTAAATGCTAAGATACCTAGCAAATGTTTGTGATAGTTTACCTTTTAGTTAATCGCTTACCTCCCTCTCCTCATAATGACATTGAGCATTAAAACTATCTAAGAAAAAAAAAATTATAGTATGCAGAAAATAAGCTTATACCTTAATGCACAATACAACTTCACACCAATCAAAGCTGAATTTCAATCATCCAGCAGTCAAGAATGGTTCAACAAGGGGAAGGGGGGCAAGGGTGCTTGTTGAGCCAAATGGAAGCAATTAGCAAAGCATGACCACTAGAGTAGCTGGAACCTTGTGTGCTTCTCACATCCCTCCACAGATCTAACCATTCTAAATTGAATTTAAACAGATTCATGCTGCTCATATGCTTAATTGCAGTCCAAAGTTATGCGTTTTGTTAGTCTTTTTTTTTTTTCACTAATCACAAATAATTTCCCTCAGAAAAGAAAGAGTATATTCAAACTTGGCAGATGTATTGCCTACTATGAGTTATGCTTGCATGCAGTATTTCAAATTTTCTGTCAAGAATTAGAAAAGATGTAGAAAAAAATGTTGTTTACTATATGAGGTGAATATTTGCTTTTTGTGAATAATTTATCCATTTGGGAAACTTTGGGTTTGTTTTTAACCGGAATTACATATTTTCAGATTTTTGTTGTTGGCTTTAGTTTTTTACTTTTGGTCAATGTTTATTTCTGGCTTGATTTTGCACATAGAGGCTACAAGACCGTTGCACTTGATGTCCAGTGAATCAGGGGAGGAAATGGTAGACATGATGGCGAAGCGTACCCGGAGAAGAAACTTTTTCTTTGGCGCTACTCACTACAAGGAACGTGTATTTGTGTTAGATACCCACACCCTCAGATACTTTTCTGGTACTTTAAAGGTTTGTTGGATATTTCTTCTTTGACTTTACCAAATGACGACTATTGAAGATAAAGGGTTACAATTGCTTTTCAACCATCGAAAGCTCTCTCCCTAACTGTGAGCTAGCAGGTGTCTGGAAGGTGGGTGCTTTGTTGGTCAGTCTTCAAGCAGTTATAAAGGTGAAAGCAAGGACAGTACAGCAGTTGATCAGGGCGCCTTAGCTCAGTGGCTAAGATTCTTGTTACTACTGCAATGAGAGGCCCTGTGACACTCTGTATCTGGTACCTGTTCACAGGGCATGCTATCAGGGGTTTTCTCTGGGTACCCTGGTTTCCTCCTCCCTTCCTCTCCCTCATAGTGCATAATCACCTCAAGGGGAAAACACTATCCCAGCCACCCAACCAACCACACTCAGGTGGGGTTTCTCGTGCTGGTACCCCCATCCCCATGGAGCATGTAGGCAGTTTTCCCCCACCTTGTGCACTTTTGTGTTGGTGCGTTATGATGGCGTTTTAGTTCACCCTGAGTTTATTTTTAAGCACCATTACTGCTGGCTCTTTTGTACTAAGTTAGGTTAGCATTCCCATACAATGACCTTTGTCTCCTCAGTTGCCCCACTTTTGTCTCTTCTCTTCGGTTTCAGTGGCATTGTACATGGGGCTGAGTTCTTCCAGTGCTTCTGAAGCAATGGAAACCAAGGATGACCCTGAAGAGGTTTTCTGCATTAGCAGACAAGGCTTCCTCTTTTGCTGTTAGGGTGCCAGACAGAGGCTCCTCTCCTAGCTATCCTTCTCAATGGCTGGCAGAGATCTTGTCATATATCCAGTGCCATCAGAGAATTCCTGGACAACTTTTGATGTGTTCTACTGGACCAGTGCCACCCACTGACCTCTTGATGCATGCACAATTCATGGACTCGCTTATCACAGAATTTTGTCACCTGGAGATGCTCTTCTGACTTGTAGCAGAGAGTTTGTGTCTGGCCATGGCTTTGACAATTCAGTTGGAAGCCTCCTACTTTATCAACCTGCTTTCTCTGCAGACTTTCTGTCACAATGTTAATTGCTTTATCAGACATGACTTCTGTCTTTGGCTTGCATTCTGACTCTACCTTTGAAAGGCTCTATTTGAGACCTCTCCATGCAAACTTCTTCTTTGGCCCATTTGGACCCAATCTCAACAACGCCACATGCCACTACTTGATACCACAAATGGTTGCTTTCCTTAATCTTTCCTCCTGATATCTATTTTTCTATGGCCATGTTATCTGTTAAAGTCAAAGAATAAATGAAATTTTCATTGTAAATTCTCCTTCTTTGGTACTTACCAAGTTACCAGATGACATGACATTGAGGCCTTCCCGACATCCTCTCTTTTTGGGTGGAGTGTTGGTTGAAAAATCTGCTGTTGTTGGATTTAGGAGGTAAAAGAGCATCCACTTAAAGGTGATTTCACGTTGTAAGGGGACTGCTGTATTGGTCTTGCTTTCACCTTTATAGCTCGCCCCGCATGTCAGAGGGGAGACAATGTTCATTGGTTAAAGAGCAATTATAAAACTGTATCTCCAGTAATCATGTCATCTAGTAAGTCTTGAAGAAAGAGAATTTAAAGTAAAAAATTTGCCATTTGCCAAAATAACAAAGGAAACAAATTTATTTTAAAAAATGTAAAACGTGTACGTGAATGTTGGGCAGAAATATATTACAGTCTATATCTGCTCGGAACTTGCATCAACTTCAGCAGTGATGTAGAAGAGCTGTCAGCTCTCATAAGAATGAAAAGCATGTAATCCTTAGATTTATTTAATACAAACATTTTACAAGAGAACCATTGTGTACTGCACTTTTTCTTCCATGTGCCTATTCTAGAATAATTGAAACACCAGGTTGTTTTATTTCTGGAAATGTAAAGACACACAACTTGTTTTCAAAAATGTTACAGAAGCATGGCAAAGAGAAATGCTCCATAGATTTGTACAGCATTTTAGCTGTAGAGGAAGTTCAAGATGGTCTCCTAGACAAAAGGAAAAATAGTTTTCAGGTGTGAAAAAATTCACAACATCAATAATTTTTTTAATAAAATGGCTTTTGGGTTTGATAAGCATTGGGCTTAAACAATAATATTGATATTCTTAAAGTAATTAATAGTTAATTATTCTTACAGCTAAAAAATATAAACCCCTTTTAAAAATGGGGTTTTGTTTTCTTAAGCACTTGCTTTTTTAAACCAGTTACCAACTTTTGTAAACTTCTGTGCTCATACTCAAATTTGTTGTCCCTCAGTTTTGTTTCATTGTCTATTAAATGCCTGTGCAAACATCCATAAACATGTCAAGAAGAATTTCTGATCTTAATGGTCTAAAAACCTTCTAACAGTTTACTCCTCTTCATAGCTTCCATCGTTTCTCATATCTTTCAGGTGGTTTATGAAGCAGAGGGTGATGTTCTTACATTATATATTGTTGCACGAACAGCAGAAAAACGCCTTGCATGGATTGAAGCAGTTCGAAGAGGTAAACAGTATTTGGAGACCAAATGGGTTTTAAACCTTCATAAACTATGTTAACTACAAAGAAAACCTTATTACTGATAAATGATATATATTTTATGGATCACAGTTGTCATTTCTGTTACTATTTTAAACAACTTTTCCATCTTTTAAATTTGGATCTTATCATTTTCATTGCAGAGGCCAAGAAAACCAATGCTCAGTTCATATCCATTTACCATCCTGGCATATGGTTAAAAAGCATGGGAAAATACAACTGCTGTGATAATATTAATCAGAAAAATTTGGGCTGCAAGCCTGTCACTTTGAACCTAGAAGGTGAGCAACAACTCATGACAACCCTTGATATATCACTACCAGAGTTCAATAAACGTTAAGTAAATGTAAGATAACCACCTCAGATATTTTTTTATTTACTGTGAGCAAAGCACTGACACTTTGCAGTCATCTTTCTACTCTTTTCAGTAACAGCTGTAAAAAGATCTTATTGCAGGTTGATTACAAATAATAATAATACAGGCAACCATATCTGTACTTGTATCAAAACTGTCACTTGTTTTCTTCCTTCACCTAATTGGATGCAGAAAAGGAATAATAAATAGAATATATAACAATGTAATAAGTGTATTAATAGTGATAACTTGTTTGTGAACCTCACGTGATGTGAACCACGGGGAATGGACAGAGGGTTACAATCGCCGCTGCCTCAGGCTAATTACACTCTCAATACCTCTCCCATCTCATGCCAACATTTACTCTGTATGCGAAACACTTCTACTAAATTGCTAATAGCGATCCAATCTGACACCATGCCCCCAGCATACATCCCCCAACAGAAAAACTCAAGGCAATTTAGTGTATTAAGAAAATTATTATTACAATTCCTTATAGCTAATCCAGGTATTGTGAGTCACTACCTTAACTATTACACACAACACGCATGACATGCACTTGCAACTTATTTATGAGGGACCAATGCTTATCTACCAGTCTCAGCCTCTGCTGTGTGCGACCAAACAGCTACTGGTGATGAAGTGTTAAGCACTCTGAGATAGATCAGTAGGTCTACACACCTTGAGTTAGTTGTGCCGAAGCAGTCATGGTTCCAAAACAAAACTCTGTGGAGAATCTGAACACCCTTGAACATATCTCTGTTACAACCTTCCCCCTCAAGCATTCAGTGCAAAGATCCTGATTCCTCGCCGGTCACAATGTTAAATCTCCATCCGCGAGGATCATCCTCTCTCATGATTGGTCAAGCCTACTAAACACTTACTTTCGTGGTGAGACATTCCTGGCCTTTTTGTCCATCCGACGGCCTGGTGTCGCCAAAGGTGACCACTGTTTCAATGACGTAACACCACCTTAACAGCTAACCCGCTACCACAGCTACCTATTCCACCTTATGATAGCCCGTTAACAGTGCGTTCGTTTGACTCTTGTGGGGAGCAGAAGTGCAGTGTGCACAGTTTAGCCTTATTCCTAGTTATCTCATGACGAACCCTAAAAAGACAAATAAAAAGGATGAGGTTTTTCAACAACAAAAAAGTGTTGTCCACAGCTCTCATATTTTTTACGATTAATATTTATGTTTTCCTCAGGCTTTCTGTTTAATTTTCAGACTACAGTCAAATCCACCAAAACTCAATGGCATCAGAACAAAGATCACCAAGTCATGATATTAAAGTGGGCATGTTGACAAAACGGTCACAAAACAGGACTAGGCTCTATGCATTCAACAAATACAAAAAGAGAATGTTTGTACTCAACAGTAGATCCTTGCAGTATTATTCACGGAAAGATTTCAAGGTAAGTGTACCTTATTCTATATGCAGTGACTAGAATTATAGTAAAATTGCTATTTTGTGAGATTTAAAGATATCTATTTAATCTGGATGTTTCTGTAATTTTAAATATTTTATGTCTTATATTCAGAAACGTCAAAAGAAGAAATGTTGCATAGATCTCACCAGCATTGTGGTTGTTGCACCTGTCAATGATGGAGCATTAGAAGGAAATGAACATTGTTTACAGGTACAGTTCTAATTAAGCATCTGCAGATCAGGGTGACCGGACACTTAATCCCCGACACTTAATCCCTGACACTTAATCCCCAGACACTTAATCCCCAGACACTTAATCCTTTTAAGTGTCTGGGATTCGCAGATCAGGAGTACACAATGACACATCTTCATTCCTGTTCACCAACATGTATTTAAGTCATTTCTAGAGTGAGAAGAATGTAAATTAAACTTCACAAATTTTCCAACAGAAGTATCAAACATCATAATTAGTATCCTGAACATATATTTTTGTGTTTAGGTGCATATCATTCCATTATCCCTAATCACTAACAGATTTTTTTAAAGTAGCGTTTTGAAAGACTGGTTCACACAGAAAACACTGTTTTGCATCATTTTACTTTTTTTATACATTCATGCACAGAAGGACGGACATATAACTCTAATTTATAGAACTGTACAGTCTATTCTACTAACAGGTATGCAGATTACCTTTTCAGGTTGTGTATTGGGATCATGACCGGATATTGATCCTGTACATGATTGCCAAAGACTCTCGTCACCAGTTCAGCTGGATCAATGCAATAGCAACAGGTGAGCCTTGGTGATCTCAGTTTTCATAAACCAACTACACCTACATAGTTGCTAAATGGGAACATTTATTTTTAAATTGTTATTTTAAGCCATATATAAATTCCTTGTTATTACCTGTTATGTTAAATGTGTGCCTGTAACAAAAACAATTACTATTTTTGTAGCAATGGTAGACAAACCTTTCTGCTTGAAAACATTCTTGTACATGTTTATAACTACAGACATGCCCATAAACTTTAACAGATCGACACATTGAATGCATGTAACCAGACAATGATTGAACTATTTTCTTTCTGCAGAGGCGACCATGACAGGAGCTCTTCTTCAGTCACAGTACCACTGCGGGGTGTGGAACAAAAATTTTGGTAGATTTACTTGCTGTGGTCAGTTAACAAAAGAGGCTCGTGGCTGCAAAGACATTGTGACATCACCATCACAGGAACAGCAGCAATTAGGGTCTTCCTCATTATCATCATCATCTGATTCTTCAATTAGATAAAGCCACAATTTGCTCAGAGAAAATATTTCTGTAAAGCTGGTGACTTGACTTGGGAAATCCTGAACCAGGGTCAGCAGTAAGCATAAATTCCAGTTTTGGGAAAAAGAATGCTCCAAACCATGGTTTGAACTAAGTCACAAATTTGGTTCAAGGTATAACAGGTTCCCATAGGGTCCTTTGGGAACTTGTCATCAGCAAGTCAATTATTACAGCTGACTCATCATCATTCCTTGTTACTCCTCAAGGAGCATAGAGCCGCACAGCTGACTGGCTTGGAGAAAAAAAAATTGATGCAGAAAATACCCAATAGTGTTATCAGTGGAATGTTCAGCAGTATTTTGCACATGCAAAAATAGTAGAAATAAATAACTTGGAACAAAGTAAACACGTATGTTTAAAATATCAATCTCAAATAAATGTTACATACACATAGACTAATATATAGATAAATATAATATCAAATACAAAAAATTAATAAATATGTGGAAAGTGCCATGCTTGTCTCCACTGAGGACATGCGGCAGCAACATTTTTCTTTTATGTTTTGCTTCCTTTTCTGTAATCATAAAAAAAGACTGAATGAAAGTTATCTGCAACATTATTCATGCATGAAAAAAACCCAACCCTCTTAAATGCATCAGGTTTACAGGTTTTGGCGAATGAGGAAACAACCTAGAGTCCTAGACCATCAGTCAACACAAACATTCAGCATGAAATTTATTCATCTGAATTAAGATTTAGATCAGGAAGGTTGCCCAGTGAAGACAACTCAAAGTTTAAATTTTTTTAAAGAAATATTTTAAATGTGTAAGCTTGTAGCATTTAGGCTGCATTTTATCCTTCCTCTTGGTTTGCCAGGTACAAGACATCATGTTTCCAGTATCTGACTGTGAATCCATGAGTAAGCCCACATTGTTTAGGCTAGTAAAAAATGGAGAAAAATTTATGTTTCATGTTATTGTGCACTTGCTGACTAAAGATTTTTGCCTTAAAGAACTAGTGGGGTGCAAACATTTTATTAATGTTTGGTTATAGCTCAGTCCAAGATGCTTTTGCCGAAAACTGTGATATCACAATGTGTCTAATTAATCTATGTTCCCAGCTCTTCCATTGGTAGAGGTATTCACAACATAAATGTATCCATACACTGTCTTGATGTATGTGTTGTTGACCTCTTCCGCACAAGATGTTTGTAAGGTGTGCATCATGAGAATGAAACAGGAGCATTCTATCAAATCCATTTATTTTCCAAATTCTGCTTTTCTTTAACTTCACTTTTTGATGATGTAGTCCTTGTAAGAAATACAAATGATCATGTATAACACCTCTTTGCAAGCTTACTTTCCAAATCTCATATATATATATAAAGATGGGGATGGCCAGGCATCACATAACCTGATTCTGGAGCAGAGTGATATCATTCTAGAAACACTCCATTTTAGTGAGTGTTGCTATTGTCTGTGCTATAGGGGGGAAAAAACTTCTGACTCTCAGCTATAATTTGAGAGAACTTAGGTATTTGAAACGATGGACTGTCTCTAGATGTCAGTGCCCATCAGCACTGTGCACTGTTCTTCATGCCACCTGATGTTGATGATTTTGTTAAAAGGCTTTCCCTGAATGTTACTCATGGTAACTGATATGCCTGAATATCTTTGAATATAATTACTACAGTGAAATTAGGATGTCAGTTCATGGCATGATGAAAATGTCATCACATGTGCAGCTTTCTCCAAGTTGCAGAATGTTTTGGTAAGCAATCAAGACAGGTTGCTACTTTGATGATAACCATTCATAATCAAGATGAAAAATCTAATGTTCTGAATTAGTTAAAGAATAATAAAAAAAAGACTTTTGATCAAAAATACTTTACTTCAAAAAAGCAATTGACAGCAAAAAGAGTTTTAGCTCTGCAAGAGCAAACACCTGTACATGCTGGAGCATGTATGCACATAGGTATACACACAGCCATACCTACACCCACACAAGTTTGTGTTGATTGTATAAGCAACAATACCCCATGAATTTCCCCAAATTACTGAACATTCTGCCTCATTTACAAACTGTAAAAAAAACACACACACAAAAAAACGAAGATCCAGAGATAGAAACAAATCCATTCTTTTCTAGTCCACAATATACCATAAAACCAAAACCAAAAGAGAGAAGTGTACAGTTTTTGAAGATACTCTAAAAAAAGATTATTCCAGATAACTGTTTTGTAGATCCTTAAAATAATGAGCTTTCTAATGAGTAGAATCAATGAAATTCTGTAACAGTAAAGGATACAAAAGAGAAGAACAAAATGATGATTAAAACATCTGTGTAGTATATGCACTCATTTGAATAAGAGGTAATTGTGTGTATTGCAGAATGCAGTTAGTTCACCATGTTGATAAGAGTTGTTAAAAAACAAGAGGTCCAGGATATTCTTTAATTTATTTGTTTAATAGCCAGATCCACACTGCTGCAAGACCTTTTCAAGTGATCCTACCCACTTTGTCACATTTAAACAGCATTTTGCTTTACCACAGCAGAATGTCTGCTAGCCCAGGCACAAAAGATTGAATTAAAAATTCAACAGACTTTAGATTCTTTCATGAATTTGACTTATTCTTTTTTCTTGCGAGACATTATTTATGGCTTAATGTGTTGGAAATTACAGAGTTTCTTAAGAAAATGTAGACATTTTGCCTTATCTGTTTGTGCTGGTTTAAAAGCAACCAGCATGTTCTCAAAATCAACATGTTAAAAGCATCAGAAATGCCATTTGCTGATGTAAAATGTGTAAAATGAAGAGAGAAAAAAAGACTACTACAAAGACTTTTGTCCAATTTTCCAAAGGCCTAATAAGTAACGAAGGCGTATGAGAAACAAATCTCGTCCCATCTGTAGCCAGCTCCAGACAGGTATCATCTTTGTTCCTGGAACAATCAAATAACTGCTTTTAGAGTTGATTCAGGTGTCCAGTGTATTTACCACTAAATTCGTTGAGTGAAGGTACTGAAGATCAGTTTTGAAATGGGATCTTGCACTACAGTGACCTGTTATACCTTCAGTCCATAAAACCATTTTTGTTTGATTCAGGAGTTGTTAAACACTGGGTAGAATGGTGGCCTTAAACTCAATATCTGGCCTGTGGGTTTCTTAGAGGTTGTATATAATCTGTGTTCCAGTAAATATTTGCTCCTACCATAAGATGATGTTTAATACAAATTGTTTGAAAACAGATCAGTATTATAACTTAAATTAGTTGTTCACTAAATGCAACGAAATGTTTATTGTCATTACTGGATACACTGAACATGCTTACATTTAAATTTAAATTATAAATTGTAAGACCGAAAGATTCCCTCATGAAGTGCCTACCTTCAATTTCATGCCATGTGATTGCTACTTCTCCAATAGGTATTTGGAAATGCTGTGCCAAATATAGCAGATCCACATCAAAAGCCCTGAAATTTTAGCACATCTTTCAATAAATGCAACTGTCTGAAGCCCTTAAAATGACTTCTGACCACAGTCACTAAATAAAAGTATCAGTTACTTTGGGACATAGAAGGGGTCACTCAATTAAAGTACGCTACTAGTTACTTGGGACTTGGCAACAATGGTAGGAGTTACTAAACAGACAATAAAGTTTGATAAAATCAGGGGTGGTTTGTAGTGCAGTGGCTAAGAGAACTGGGTGTGCTGGGCTCAGTTTCCAGCTCAAATAGTCCTCTCTCTGGCTCTCTTGTCACACATGTTTGGGGCTTGAGGGAACAAACTCTACTTGAGAGGGGAAACTTTCTGCAGTTTTTTTTCTCTGTGTGGGTCTGTTTTGATCTGTTCCCATTGTTTGACCTGGTTTTTTGTTATCCTTGTCTTTGTTGGACTATTTCCTTGCCTGTGGCCTTTTTCTTATCTACAGCATTCAACTTTATTGACTGTCAGTCTTTTTTTTACTAGCGCCATAATGGTCGAGTTTCTTTATTATGCGTTTTCTTTGCTTTGTGTTTTTGTGTTTGTTAAGCATGGACAGCCTGGCTTTGGCTGAATGCTATGCTATACAACCTCACTAATTATTATTATTAGTTTTATGCAATGATACTTTTACATTTCTCTCGACTACAAATGGTGCAAATAGGATCTGTAAGTACCATGACTCTATATTTCGATGTTATTTGTGTAAAGCAGATTAAGTCTGCTTTATAGTGGAGAAATGTGCTATACAAATCTGCTCATTATTATTATTATTGCTATGAAAATGGTGAGCAGATGATGATGCAATCACAGCATATAAGCTGGGCGTAGGTTTATCCATCAGCAGCACCTGCTCTTTTCCAACTACTGCTGTGCCACAGTTCCTCTTCTAGTTCTGTCATGTTCACTTTGTTACACAGGGTTTATGCAGGGTCATTCAGTGCAGTTGGTAGTCGGGTACTACACCAGTTACTATCCTGCAAGAGTGATTGACTGTGTGGTAATAACAAATGGTAGAGGACTGCATCATGATGACTTTTGTCAGTCTTCCACAAAGTGTGTATCAGAAGCATATGGTCATCATATTTCTGCAGAAGTTTTCTGTGATTATGACAAGGAATACATTTGCATCTGGGAGCAATGAGATGGGAGCACTGAGATGGAAGCACATGCATGTGTCTGTGTGTGAGAGTATACATAAGAGACAAACTAAATTCCTTTATGTTTGTATAAATGTTGTGTCTGTATGTCAGTTTGTGTATCCCTGTGTGTTTTGACATTACTCTTACACGTTTGCTTGATGCTGGCTGCTTTATGGGAAAATTGTCCTTTTTGTAAAAAAGCATGGTGAGCCTGGTTTTGGCTAGGGAACCATGCTACTGAATGTATGCATTTGTACACTTTCGTGTATGGAAGGGTGTCAATGCCCACTGAGACTGTCTTCAATGGTGTGGGATGGCAATATAAAAAATAAACAGATAAACAAGAGAACCTTTCATTTATCCCCTGGATTGATGGGAATCTATCACAAGTAATGCAAAACATAATGAAACATAATCTCACCATCTATTGACATGAAGATTCCTAAAAAGGAGATCAGCTGCTGGTCTTGTAAGTAGCTTGAAGCCACATTGTGTGTCTTGAATTCCACGCACACACAAAAACCACACAAGGAAGTGAAATCCATACATCAGAAATGTACGAAATAAAGACCTCTGAAAAAATGTGAGTAGAAGCATCTTTGTAAACACTTTGAGTAATTTTCTCAAACTTTGGTCTACATGCCCACATTTTCCTAGGATTACCAAAATAGGGAAGTACAATTATCAAGCTGATAAAATCTAAAATTTATGTGTGCTCCTTACTTAACTTCCCAAGATTCTGTCAGGTAATGCTTGCTATATTGAAACAGTTACAAATCTCAGTATAAATGCTTACTATACTAAAACATTTAGATTTAGTTACAAACCTCAGTGCAAGCATACTCTTCTTCAACCTTGATTGTAGTTAACTTACATTTGTTGTGAGAAGCAGAAACACATGGTTAAGGTAACTAACAGATTAGAAGCCGTAAGTTTACTGAACGACATTTGCACTTCTAGTCCATACAGGCATGATTTTTAGTATGTTTCTGCCGTCAGCAGAAGTTGATAGACATGAAAAAATGCTCCATTGTTTATAGTTTGAATAAATCTATGAAACATATCAGCTATTCATTTTAGATAAAACTTCAATCACTTCCTTTCAAATTTCTTTCTTACTTTCTCTTAAAAAGAGTTCTTGTTGTTTGAATATCTGACTTCTAAATATTCAACAGTCAAGCAGTCATCTTACTAAAAAAAGCTTACTGTGGCTACAGATTCCTTCTCAAGATGTGCTCTGGAACCACAAACAACAGCAACATTATCCTGGAAACAAAATACCAGTGGATAGTTTGAGTACACTTCACAGCATCATAACTAAATAGTCATACCTCTCAGTCTTACACTATTTACAGTGACAAATGTTTGCCAGAAACTCTCCTTCTTCTCTTGTGCCACAAGATAATTAAGCTCCAGAGCATGCCTGAACATATTTTTGCAGCAATAAAATTAAAAGGCTCAACATTGCTTTCTTCATTTAAAAGTTATATTCTTGAGCACTGTTACTAAAATAATTTTGTGACTTTTAAAACAAAGCAAAAGAATGAGATACAATGTGAGATTAAAGAACGAGAACCACACATTGTTAGAGATATATGTTTTTTTTTGTGAAACCAAACTTACTTCTGTCTTTAGATTTTTTAGCTCTGTCTCTAGCTTTTCGAGATCCTTGAACTGGCTAGCACCATCGGCATCTGCAAAAAGCAGGTGTCGTCCTCTTGCACTAAGCATACCCTATGAACAATAAAATATGGCATAAACCATCATCACCTTTTAACGTTAGTGTTGGAAACATCTGGTCTGTCGGAGAAAATTAAAGACTCATAGTGGGTTTTTTTAATGCTGAAGTCCAAAATCATTGCTGAACGAAAAAGTGAGTGAAGGTGACTTGACAAATGATAGCAATGTAGAGACCTTTAATGTTTTTTTTAACTGTAGGTTGATAAAGTCTCACTCTGACCATCACAGAATTACAAAAGCGTTTCATATATTTTCCATAAATGTTGTACTTCTTTACATAAAATCTAAATGCTGAAGGTTACTTTAAAAACATATACATGAATGCAATCATAATCCCCTTTTTTTTTTTCCTTTCTTCTCATTAATGACATCCTGATTTAATAATAACTATTGACAGTTTAGGGCAAGGGTGGGGAACGTCCAACCGCCAGCCATATACAGCCAGTGAAATCATTTGATCTGGCCCGCCAATGCAATCACAGATTTCAGTAAATCTATAATCTTTTTTCATAGAAACATACATATATATTAAGTGAAAAATAATAATAATAGTAAATTTTCAGGCACAACCAAGGAACATTCGTTACAGGACAGACAGGCCACATATAAATACATGATGGGGCAGACAGGTATAGGCCCGTAGCCTACATGGATGATTTTTTGTTTGGAGAATTATACATGCATGTGACCTTCAACCCAAGTTGAAAGTAGACCACTTACAATTTGATGTCGGCTGTTGATACGCGTAGTGTTCTTTGACCATGTCGGCTCAAACAATTTTTAAACAATGATCGTTGACATTGCTGTGTACCTTAGTGCTTAGTTCACCTACAAGCGTCTAACATTATTCTTTCAAGGATTTTCATCAGTCCTCCATCAGGAGGAGGTATATGTGTACTAAATAGTCATGATTAATACTACCACTACTATTATTATTATTATATTATTATTGTACTTTCACTGCACAACCACAAACATGTTTTGTTACTATATACTCTGTCTCCTATAGGAACTTTCTAACTATAAACACATATTTTACAGACTCCAAACAGTTGTTTCGCTATGCTTTTTATAGGAGCAGACCACATTTTTCATGCATCTAATTATGAAGAAGCAGAAAAAGGTGCTGGGCAGGCTGAGAATGTACACATTGCAAAAGCATTAACATGTTGTAGCAAAACTACAGCTTGACCAAACAGAGCAAGCTAATTTTTAAGTAGATAATTCTGTATGGCCTGTGAATGATGTTAAAAATATCAAAATGAACCTTTATTTTGGACTTACTATTCAGCCAAGAAGTGAACACAACCTTTTGATTTAAGGTGTATAAGTGAAATGTAGCAAGCTAAGAACAGTTCCTAATAGCAGAAGAGCCTCAAAATCTCTGGACAAATAAACTGTCTCTCACCAGTCTGACGGCTCCTCCTTTTCCTCTGTTATGTTCCAGAGTAAGCACACGCACTTTATCCACACCATATTTCTCTGAATATTTCAAGGCAATCTGAAAAAAATTTCACTGTTTATTAAAAAAAAAGCCTCTTAGATAAAGTATCAGCCAGCCTTAGCAGCAAGGTTTAAAAGGATCAGTTGCACAAATGTCTCACTTATTGTTCTCATCCTTTACAAGTTATATTCCATTAAAATTAATCTTCATGAAGGCTACTAAATTTATTCCATCAACAAACCACTGATAAGGCTGCTCAGAGATAGCAAAGCCTTGTGAAAATTCCATGCCTCAATTAACAAACATAATGTATTCACAAAAACCATCAATAAAATAAAAACTTAAACACCAAAGCAAGCAAAAATTGTAATAATATTAAGACTGTTCTAGCTATCAACTAGAGTCAACATGCAACCTTCACTCACTGCCCATTCACATGAATAGTGGTACAATGTGTAGATTGAATCACCTGACCTTCTACTACAAATTTTATAATTAATTACTTATGCCTTCCGTTTTCTTCTGTCTACAGGATTTCTTTTCTATAATTTATGCATTAATTTTGATTTCATAGACTTGTTGGATAATGGAGTCCTGGATTCAGTCAGTTGTTAATTAGACAGCCCTACACATTTTACTCCTTCCACACTTTATCCCTTTTTCTTTCCTGTAGTCTTGGTTAGCTTCTTCAATTTTTCTCTATCATGATTACTATTATTTTTATAATTATTATTTGTAAAGCACCATAAGCTTGCTTATAAGGCTGGGATATGTTAAAGGCTGTTAAAAGTTATTTTGACAAGAATTATATTACTAAATTCACATTATTTGAAAGTACTGTACCTGTGTTGTCCTGTCTTTGCTCCCATCATCAACAATTATAACTTCAAAGCTGAACGATCGGTTACTTCTCTGAAAAACAAAATCAAATTGTAAGAAGAGTTTAAAAAAAGAATATATATTATTTATTATTAATTATTAAAGCAGATTTATATAGCGCAATTTTCAACTCCAGAGTCAACTCAATGCGCTGTACAGTATATGGGGTTAGTTTTAAAATCACCGAAAAATAGTAGAATTCTTGTAGTAAGATCATCAGATTAGTTTCACAATCACTGAGAAATATCCAGATTCTGTTGAAGAATTTCCGGACTGAACAGTCTGAACTACTGGAGGCAGGCAATCAGCAGTATGCTAGGATAGTCATAGACTGTGGAGTTGTGGAAGCCAGTGAGACACACCTGTCCGCTTGCTGATATAAAAGCATGGGTAGTCTTCACACCCCTGTGTATGACCAGCTGGTCACGGCAAGAACCACAGCCCATGACAAGCATGACTGTCCACAGTTCATGACGATGGACGAAGCTACAGTAATGTGGGAGAAGTCTCATCGTAACTGCTTGGTTAAGAAGTAAGAGAACTCGTGATCTAAGTTTTCTAGATCAATCCGCTTAACAGCCACCTACAGTCCTGTTGTCGAGTGCGGAGCTACATGCAGTGTGGTTGTATCTGTGAGACCTGTATATATATATATATACCATTAAATATTTATTAACATATTTACATATACATTAAATTTATGTGTATGTGTGTGTGCACATGCATGCACATGCACAAAAAGTACATTTTTCAGCTATGACTTTGCAGATTAAAATGAGTGGCTTCTTTGTTTTTTTACTTGATACTAACATCCAAACATCTAAGGATCTCTGTGTATGCGCTTTCAAACACAACATCCATAGCAAACTTCCCAGTACTATGTACTGTACATTACTATCTGCACAGTGTTACCTGTCTTTCCTCTAGGTACTCCATACTTTCTTCCATCATCACAGGCACTGAAAGATAAATAATACACTAAAATTACATCTTTCTTTTATATGAACCAAAAAGTATAAATAATAACAATTAAAATGAAATTCTGCTTCTTCACTGTGATATCTAAGTCTGCATTATTCTTTATCTTCTCTAAAAAGTAAAATAAAAAAATATAGTATACCAATATTTTCTGGGATTTCTGCACCAGTTTGTTTATTTTTATGGAGAAGGTGGATGTCAACCAACAGCATATTTCAGGCATTTTATTAGCAATATGACTTGTGCAGCATTTGATTTCAAATCACATTAGGCTGAAGAGAACTTTTGTCATGCATTAATCTGGTCACAGCTGCCTAAGCCACACACTCTATGGTCCTTGGCTTTAATATTAACAATAAAAACTGCACCTAACAGTATCGACTTTATCTTTTATGTAAACAAGTTATTCATCAGCATATAGTATATGATAAAGCATTATGAAGAACTGAAGATTTGCACTCATATTTGCACGCAAACCCACGTGCCTGCGCATGTGTGTGTGTGTGTGTGTGTGTGTGTTTCAACACAACAGTGATATTTTGTAAATGTAATGCAAAATCAGAAAAAAATTGTATCTTTTCTCATGATGACTCACTAATAAACTGATAAAACATAATTTATACTCACATCTTTTTTCTTCATTATAAGCAGGAACTATCACTGACAGGTCAAGGCTTGGGGGATCAGATATACTGGGAAATTCTACCTTAACCCCTTTCTTGGGATCAAAGAAGAATTGTTCACCCTCACAGCGATGAAGATCAGGACTGGCGTCAGTCATTGCATACAGGATTATAAGGGCCTGAAAGAGAAGCATACATATTGATGGGTAACAATACTTGAACTTGCCAATAACTCTACATTAAGTGAAAATAAATATATACATACAGTTAGATACTACTAGAGTCCTAATTAGAAAATATACCTTTCATAAAAGATATGGTCGTTGAACATTTTAGAATTATTAATAGTGAGCAATCATCTGTCATACAACATACCCATACTACTAAACAGTAGATTTCCAAATATATACAAATTCTTTATGTTCATTTCCTATGTGAAGAAAACAGATTTTGAAAAAAAGGCATTGCGTTTGACATAAAAACCCGAGTGTTTATTTAATATTAGGCAAGAACAGGCAAGTTATCATTGGAAAGAAAAAAACCCGAAATACGTCGATATTTTTATATTTATAAGCAAATGGAAATCTAAAAAATAAATTTCCAGTGGTTCTGAAGATTGTTGAGGCCAGTAAATCGTGCGTATTTCATCAGCAACAGCCAACTGCAACTCACACTACTGTGTTACTGTTATTAGCAACGTGTCATACGTTTTATGCAGTGCATGTCACTGGCAAATATAGACAACGTCGAAGAAGGCAGACATATCCAGAAACATAATAAGCATGAATTTATCTTACCAGCGCAAGAATCAATATACCAGCAATAAAAAGACACTGCAATATTGCCCACAGATTCACTTCCATGACTTCGTCTGCAAGACCATAGCACCCCGGAAGTAAAAGTCAGATTATAGAACTTGCATTACCTCTTTTGTGGGATGCGATTTTGTGGCAACAAGGGCTGTGTAGCAGTCTTGTTGTTAGCCCAGTAAACAAAACTCGCTAAAGTTCTGCTTTAAACATTTTCAAACTTTACAAAAAAAATTCTGAAGTAAAGGAATACCATCAGAAAACTGTAACAGTATTGATTTCGATTTTTTTTTTTTATCACCAACGGATCACGTCGTCTGCTTTCAGCCGGCCGCATAAAGCAACGACACTTGAAGCAAAAGACAACGGTGGGACGAGAGAAAGGGTGTATGGAAGGAAATTCTTGGAGATATTTATTATAAAAATACCACACTATAGCTAGCCATGACTGCTGTCTGTTTTTCTTCTCCCAAAAGTCCATAGGCGTAAATTCGACACTCCACGACGTCATCACCCTACATAAAACCTCGATGACCGTCATTGTTGTTGCAGGCGTTACGTGCAGATTACGGACGGATTTTCATTAAATCAGAGACGACACCTTAAATCAGTGTAGCAAAATATATATTATGAGCCATCTGATGTACTCAAGTTTTTTTAGTAGTACCGAACATAAGTGACATTTTTCTCAAGGGCGCCTGTCGGGTCATAGTTTTAATTATTGCAGACAAAACACTGATTATAGTGTATTCACTGCAGATAATCATACTTATGTCTGAACGTAGTTTTTGCAGGTAAATGTTTGGAGTTTATGAATAGATCGACGTGCCTCGCTCAATCATATATATCGATCGACTTCTTAATTATAATGCTGATAAGCTATATATACACACTGTATATGATTCGAAGGGCGCGATCGAGTTCCACTTATGTTCATACATATATCACGAAGTTTTACAGAAAATTAAACAAATTTTGCATCAAGCATCTTTGGGGGAAGAAATTAGTCTTTTGTCATTATTATAAGAATGTTATCGAATTGATAAAGGCGTTCGATCATCGTTCGTAGGTTTGTAATATTATTTACAATTTTGAAGCAAATCAGTCATGTTAAATTTTTATTGGTTCACTCATTTTACCATGAACATGTAAAACCCTAAAGCTCATATTATATTCATACGACTGCCAAAAAGGAATATTTGGGAATGATCACCTTAAAACAAAAACCTGGGAAAGAAGGGCATAACCTATGCGTTCATTCGTCAGCGTCGGGGAATCACGAATAGGGGAACCCTCGTCGCGTCCACAATGCGCAACACTGTAGGGGTGTCCAACTTTCGTTATCATTAACGCTAGCTTAAGAAAGAACAGATACACTTAAAACAATTCATAAAGAATGTTTTTACATAAGATACTACTCATTTATTAATTCTGAAAATTGTAAAAACAAATCTTGATCTTTTTTTGTCTTCGTGCCTATGCTGCCCTGTTCAGTTAATGAATTCGTCCGGGATTTCTCGCCTTGTCCCACCAACACGTGACGTCAGTGCACGACAAAATGGCGGTAGATTCAGCCTAACAGGCATGGACGAAGTCCGTAAATTGTCATTTTCTCCAATGATTTGGTCACAAAGACAAGGAATACAATGGCAGAACCTAAACGAGTGGAATTTAAAACTATTTCAACTGCAAATGGGGACAAAGCTGACAAGAAACGGACGCTTACACACAGATTTGTCCTATCTCTTCCCGAGTCTACAGCTTCGACGTGTCCAGAGTTTTCATTCACGGAATTGGTCAAGAAAGAAAAGGTGAGTGGATAAATCACGCTGAAATTTGCTAACTTCGATTGAATATGTGTTCTGAACGGATAACCAACATTTTAAGGCTATCTGAGGCGTTGATTTTGAAACTTCAGAGGAAATCCCGATGTACCCTTCATCAACAGCGGCCACCGTATCACCATTGACTTTTCAGGCTCCTAGTGTGAAATGTACGAGGGAGATGGTTGAACCGCAGTCAGATAATGCTCCCAACTTGCATAGAAAATGGCTAGACGAAAGGCTACGCCATGTTGAACCCTTTCCTTGTCGTGGATATAGAATGGACACTTTTTCTCAAAAATTGCAGACTGTCTCTGCAGCTTTCAAAACATGCGGAATCTGACCTTAGTACTGTTACAGGTACAGCACAGTGCTGTGTGCTATGCAGTTTACTGTTTTGGAAGGTTGGTTTTGACAACATAACGACATGAAAATGTGTTAAGTTGGAGCAGGATTGTGTCTCTTCTTGGCCGGGGTTGTGGTTTGGACTGCCATGTTGGTTCAAAGGCCCAAGTAATGTGTGTGCTTCCACGTTATGCACCCAGCTTGTTCGTAGTCCGCCCCACAGCTTGCCTCTCTTCACGAGCCTCACGATGGTGCACGGTTAGCGTTAGCACAAGCAGCTGAAAATCTGTACTTTTGAAAACGCTTTCCAACTGGTACTAGTTTTCCTGAAAGGATTATTTTCTAGTACGTATATAGATGCTATTAAACAACCATCTACACACTCCCACACCTTAGTTTCACGTCAACAAAATTTTATCGTCCCAAACTGTAGTTGCACCGCTAACGGTCCATTAGACTTATACATGCTGATGCACGATGTTTGTAGGATAATGCAGACTAGAGAAACTGTCTTTAATTTTACAGTTGGTGGAAGTTATGTCAAAAAAAGTTTTTTTGTTGTTGTTGTTGGGCGTCAAGTTTTTTTTAAATAAAAAATACATTATTTGATTGCTTATCAATTATCGACTTTTAAGTGTCAGGAAACTGGATGGGAGGAATGGCGAATTAGGTTAGTGTCTATTTTTAGCTCAGGCGCGCGCCTCTGCTGTCTGCTGAGTGGTTAATCGCGGAGCGCGTTAGCATCTCCTCCAACCCGCGTTATAGCCATCGATCGCGCGCGTGCGGAAACGGGTCACTAGTTAAAGGCTATTGATTTTGCTGATCGGTTATTGGCGTCACGGGTCAGCACCAGGGACAAGGTCAGGTCGCATTGTGCTTGCGCGGTGGCGTTTGCCAGCCCTGCAATGCTGCTTAGGCGTGCGTCTGCTCTGTAGCGAAAGGGCTTTAGATGTTCGCGCGGCCAGCACCGCTCACCGGCCTGTGCGCTTGTCAGACATTAGGCGTTGCTTTTGCGTCTGCTTTTCGGCGAATCATCTGTAGAACCATTAAACGTGAAACACAAGAGATAAACTTAAGAAATCCTGTTTATCTTAGTTAATGATAGCTTGCCCAACCTACTTAGTTATAAGTATTTTAGTTAGTGAAACAGACTATATTGTCAGTTTCGTCAGAATGATACAACTTCATTTTATGACTTCGTAGAGGCTAATTTTCTTTGTGGTAGCTATGTGTAGCATTTGTCGTGCGATTGCTCTTTAAGTTAAATTACTGTTTTGTGGAACTTTACAAAAGCTTAGTTTCCTAATTGTTTGAAAGCATTCCAGGGTAAAAACTTGGACCAAATATTAAAATAGACCATCTGTGCATTTCATCAGGGCATGGGTTGTAAACTTCAACAATGCTGAATCTATCACTTTTCCTATCGCAAAGCCATGGTCATTTGAAAAGAATGAGTGAATGTTAAATCAAATTGTGAATTGAATATGATCGATTAACGTAAACTACACGCTTTTGCGATTATTAAAATATGTGATTTCGTCGTCTTGTAGATCACAGCAGTTACGGTCGTATCATCGTCATTGATTATAGTTACTTGTTCCGTTTTTGCCAAATTTTCAGTTTAGGCTGTTGTTGTGCAAATTTTTTTTTAATGGGAAAACTGGTCATTTAAAAAAAATCCAAGGGCGTATTAAATTTCTGTTCACCCAGGGTGGTTCAGACGATCCATTTGGTGATGAAGACAACCACGATGAAATTGCTGCTCTTGCAAAGAAATTTGAGGAAAAATATGTAAGTAATATGTGTTTTGTAAGCTGTAAAAGTAATTGCTAGAGATTTAATCTGTAGATTAACCCTATCCCAGACAAGTGATATCTGTTTTTGCAATGTGCAGGATGAAAAAGTTTGTCATTGCACATACATACATTGTGCATTCATGCTGTATGAACTTATACACTGCAGATTTATTCACACACACATATGCATACACATATTTGTTTTATTTATGTTCCTTTTGTATTGTATTTCACATCATAAGATGATCCTAAATGTCTCACAATTGTGCATGGTGGTCTAAAATGCATTTGAGAACTTCGGTGACACATAATTTATAATTTCTTTTTCACATAATTTGTTTTGTATTAGGTTGCAACTGACTCCGATCAATTCTTGATATTTTTGTAAGAACATGATAAAATACTGCAGTGTTGATATTCATATCTTTTTAAGAACATATTTATGAGTTTGTTTTGACAACCAAAGATTACATATTTGTAAGGGTCCAAAGCCACGAAAGAAGATAAAATGCCTCAACGATGATGACTTCGATCTGGGAGAAGGCTATGATGAAAATGACCCTTTTATTGACAATACAGAAGCTGTAAGTTTTTTTGCTTAAACCTGTTGTTCTTTATCTTCCCTTCAACTCTGTGCTGCTGTGTAAACTAAAACTTGCAGTATAAAATTTTATGGGGATAAATAGGCCTTCAAGACTTTATTAAAATTTTATTTAAATCTTTTTTGGGGTGTGGGTGGGGGGTATGATGAAATAGATACCATGACCCTTGTTTACTGTTAAACTCTAAGCAAATTATATTTTGTCGTTTCATGGTGTATATTTGTTGATAGGGGAAAAGTTGAATGTTAACTGAATCAAAACAGAAAGACAAACATTAATTATCAATATGATAATAAATGCATGATTTATATAGTGTATGATCGTGCTCATGAAGGAGCATGCTCACAGCACTTGATGCAAAAACAAGACATGGACAGTATACAAAGGACAGAATGATAAACAACAGTACTAATGACTAATAAATGACAGATATAGAGGACTCAAGGAGGAATTGGGTAACAAACAGTCAGGACTGAGAGCTTTGTGAATCTGCAGAGGAAGACAAACAAGCAGACTAGTCAATAGATGAAAAAAGTGAAAGAAAGGGTAAAGAGATGGACTAGGATTGTGTATACTGTTGTTAGGAGTAATGCTTATGGAATAGATGTGTTTTTAAGTGCACATTAAAAGGATTCGATGGTGGGTAAGTGGTGGGTTTACTGCACAGTTGCTAAAAATCCTGTGACCAACATATACAACCTGAATGAGTTAAAAATTTAATCCAGTGCCATAGGTGTGACATCACTTGATTATTTGCTGTCCTATTTATTAACACCCACACATTCACTCATTTGTGAAATATTTCTGTTGCTTTTATTTTGCCCTTCAGTATGATGAGGTGGTCCCAAGATGCCTTACAACTGTGCATGGTGGCTTTTACATCAACCGAGGTACCTTGGACTTTAAAACTCTTTCAGACCATGAGAACTCAGATGATGAATTTGCATCCTCTTCCATCAGAAAGAGAGGAAGACCCAAGGTGACTCAACAGTTCTTTCAAGCCCCTTAGTTCAGATTTGGCTGTTTATCTTTTTAAGTTGTTTAAACGTAATATCTTTGCATGCTGTGCCAGCTTAATTTTCCAATCATAGACTCCTTTTTTTCAATACATCTGAATCAGTTTTAATCCTATTTATTTGACATGCATTTATAATAATTTGTGAGCTCTACTGGATGATAAGCATAACCTCTGAGACTATTGGTTATGATTAGGCGTAACTTTAAACACTGATATCTCTGTTGGAGTAAGTCTGCTTTAAAAAAAGAGTTTAAAGAAAAAGTTTGGAGGTTAAAAACATGCGGTCGTAGAATTTGAAGAAGATCTTGATAGGTGCTGGCCTCAAACACACAAATTGTTGATAAAAAATACATGATTTGATTGTTGCATTTAGGTTGTGTCATTGTTTAATGTTCTATTTTCCAGTGGTTTAACAGTCATTGTTTATTTGTTTTAAGAAAATCCTAGAATCTGGAAGTGAGCAGGAAGAAGATAATGAACAAAAAAAGAAAAAACTGAAGGTACACTCCTTTTCCCTTTTTCCCAAGCAGGGGTAAATGTAAAGAAGCTGATACTTGCTTAACCATCTTTGCACGATGGGCCACGATCGTGACTTTGCCGGGTAGCACGGCAAGGTGATTTTCATTATTTTTATTGCAAAGTTCAAGTTTTCTCTTTTCCAAAAATGTGTAGGCTTTTTGGTCGAATGTTTATCACAGAGCAGCAAATAAAAAACAAACTTCACCCAGTGTCGTCTTCACAGTATTCAGTTATAAGCCAGTCATTGTAATTTTACATTTTTACGCAGTGCTAAGAGAATTAAAAACAAGATGATGCAACTTAATAGTGTGTCATATAACAGGATGTGAGACTTTCTGATGAGGGTAACATAAGTAATCAAAATCAAAGTTTTTTTAGATTTGAACATATCGTCAGCCTGTTTCTTTCCACTGAAGAAAAAAAATGTAACTATTGCTAATAGTCTAAAACTTGAAATAAAGTAGTGTTTGAGAATGTTGAATAGGAAAGAATGACTAAATACGTGCAGAGAATACTAGAATACACTGGTTATGTTATTTATTTTAAGGATTGTTTTGTTTTACAGCGCAAGAGGCTAAAAGAGGGCATTGAAGGTGAAAAGAGAAAAAGAAAAAAAGTTTCGTTGGGACTTGATGGTGAAAAGATCAAAAAAAGAAAAACATTGGACCCAGAACGAAAGTAAGCCAAAAATTGCATTTCAAAACTTTACAGTGTCTTAATGCAGATTCATGGAGTCCTTTAGCAACATTAATTTCAGATATTCTTAAATCTTTTATTGGTTTTGTGTCATAAGTTAGCATCATTATGGCTTGTGAATACAAGGATATAGTTTTATTTCTGTATGAAATTGGACAGTTGGTGACCTGCAGTCATCTGAGAGAGCATCGGATGCAAAAATATAAATTGATATAACAAGTTTTCAGTTGATGAGAAGTACATAAAACCTTATGAGTTGTAAAAAAAAAATATGTTTCCAGGAAGAAGACTTCTCCAACAGTTGCAGAACTTCTGAAACAGCAGACTGCCTCGACTTCGACCACTACTGCTGTAACCAATGGCAATGCTGATGAGGAGATGCACAATATCTTGTTGCAAAATCCTGATCATCATGCCACAGATAAATTAGCTGTCCAAGCCAAGAGTGAACAGGCTATGTCAGATTCACCACAGGATGATCTGTGTGAGGACAGAAAATCAGACAGCCCTGGAACTGTGAACCATCTGCCTACAGGATTGCCTCCTTCCCTTGCCAGTACCATTGACAGCATCAAACAGGTAGCACATGAAGACTGGTGAAAACCTTCAAAGCAGTCAGCTATTCCTTTTATATTTTATTGCTTGTTTCTTTCCAAATGTCTGTTTTTAGTCTCCAGAAATCCTATCTTACTAGCCTTGTCTTGATGAGAATAAGGTGTTTGAAATTTCCTTAAATCTTCGTGTTTACTCATTAGCTGTGCTGTGTATACCACTTAGTTTTTATTGTTTTATGTTTTCATATTTGTATTGTTTTCTTGTGTGTCATACGTGTCTAAAGATGTAAGAACCATGCAGCTCCATGAAGTTTGTGAGAACTGTATTATGTCCTATTACATTTACAGGCAGCAAGGGAGACTAAGGAAGGAAAATGCAAGTTTTTTTCAGGGAACGTCAACAAGATGCTGCTTGAGTGAGGAGATCATTGTATTTATTTTTAATCCCTGCTGCAGTTCCTTGGCTTGTCTTGACAACTGAGTCTGAATGTGACCAATATTTTGAAAACCATATACTAAATACAGGCTTTGTTTTGACATTTTAATGATCCAAGTAAAGATAGCTTACTGTTTATTTTGGCTCCACTTCTTGAAATCATAAGATATGTTCACTGCAGAAGGTAACAGTAACTTTAAAAAAAATGTATATGTGTAGTGCATCGCTAAAACATGGAAAGATAAATACAGTTATTTATTGATTCTCACAATTTTTTCCTTCACCATATAGCATTGAGTTGGCATCACGACAGTTGGCATGTGGTCATCGTTCGTTGATTTATGCACACTTGGCAGACCACTTGCCATGTGGAAAGGAGACGCTGATAAAGCGTGCCAAAAAGTTGCGTGAAAACCAGCAAGATGATCAGCTGAAGGTTCCAATTCAGCGACTCAAGGATGGTGGGTTTTTTTGTTTTTTGAAATACTTGAAATCCTGAACCTGTCCTATGGTACAGTAAATTTGTTTATGAGGTTGTAATGAGATGTTTAACCTTTGTTAGCAGCTGTACTTTATAATCTGTGCTCGTTACAGAACAAAGGTTTTCTGAAGTTCCTATTGCCCAACTGATTAGCAAGAATATCATCAGTACGTAGATAACAAATTTTGTATGTGTTTGTGCAGCAATCAATGAAATAATGCCAGGCTTACAGGAGCAACATGAACAGGATGTACAAAAAGCAAGGTAAGAGGAAGCATGACTTTTTTTTAGCCCTTCTGAAAGTAAATACTTTTTAGTCTGAGACTAGAAAAAAACAAGGACTTGTGAAAATCAGAATTTTTAAAAGTTTTATTTGATGTGCAATACAGTCACTATCACTTAGCATTTTATAGCATCAAGTGTATAATAATAATGAACATTTATAAAACCCTTTCCAAAATAATTAACTCAGAGCACTTCACAAATAAGAAGACTTCAAATAGGCCAATTCTATGTCTGCTAACACCCATAAGCACATATACAACAGATACACCTACAGAATGAAAATAGACACACTTTATGCCAGCGCCCATTGGACATGGAAGGGTGAAGACAGGAGCTTGCTAAGCATGCTCCAGGTTTAGTTTCAAATTTTGTGATTAAGAAAAAAATATGCATACTTTTGGTCTTCCTGTCCATCTTCCTTGTTCATCACTTTTTTTTTTTCAAACTGCCTGTGATGTCAGAATGGAGAACAAAGAGAAAGGGGAAGACATGGATCTGGCTAAGGATGAAGCTGGCAATACTGAAAGTGATGACGAGGAAAAAGCAAATGTAACAGGAAATGGTGAAAAACCCAGCAAAAAAGGAAACAGGGGACCCCGAAAAATTTTCAAGTGGACACCTGAAATTAGGCAAGTGAAAAAAAAGTCTGGAATTTATTCAAACCATGATTACTTTGTTGAAAAAGAGATTAAAATATTGGGTGGAAAGGGTGGGGGGAGATTTGTGGGTGTATGTGAACCTGTTTACCCTTGGATGGGAAAAGAGATTGGGTAGAGACTATGTAAGCATGATTTATATTTCTAATATGGCTGTAATTTTTATTTATTTATTTTGTCAAGATTATCTCAATATTGAGGCCGTTTTGTAAAGTTTGCAACTGAAGGACTTTTTTTGTGCAGGAAGTTGTTATGTTCCATTGTCAGCATCAAGATGCAGATGTTCGAAACATTCAGAATCCGAAACCAGACAGCTGAGGAGTACTTGAAGACTTTCTTGGAAAATGAAGTCAAGCTGCTTTGGCCTCAGGGATGGATGCAGACTCGGTATGTGAAAAACAAAAAGATCATTGGATATAAAGTTAACAGTTTTATGTCTGATTGTTGCTGATTATGCTGATGCTTTATGCATGCGTATACACAAGCATATGTGTAGCTTTCCATGAAAAAGATTTTGAAAGTGTTAGTGACAGCTGTGTATTTTTTTCCAAGCAGAGTGGTTAGAAACTTATTTCTTGTTGGAGTTGAACAAAGACAAGTACAAATACATTTGTGATACAATCTGATAGTCAAGAGAGGAAACGTTTGCTTTTTAGAGTTAATCACAAAATAAGGACTTTAAATTCTGATTTATTAATTCTTCTTGTGTTTGACCTTCCTGTTTAAGAATGCTTTTCAAGGAAAGCAGATCAGTACATGGAAAGTGGACAAACCCGTAAGTAGTCCCTTCTTTCCACCATCCTTTGTGAAACAGCAGATGAATAATTTGTATGTGATATATAATTGTTTAATATCATTAAAATTAACTATATTAATATTATAATCAATATTTTATTATACAGCTGGAGATAATTAGAGATAATTCTGAAAAGATGAGAGTTTTTACAGACACATTGAAAATAAATTACATAAGACACAATTCAGCCACTATGAGAGAATGCCTCTCTGTAGAAGTGTGCAGCTGTATTTATATTTCTAGATGTCATGGGTAATGTGCTTACTGTACTCTTTTTTTAACATACTGTTTTACATACTGTAATTTTTATTCTGAGTCTCATTGCTACTATTATTTCATATAATAGCTAAAGCTTTTATGTATATGAAAGTTTAGTAAAAAAAAAAAAAATTAATACAGTCGGACCTCGCTAAGTCGAACTCAAAGGGACCCGAAAACAATTCGACTTACGGAGTTTTCGAGTTAGGGAAAATGGCGTAATAGGCGCAGGTTAATCATAGACATTGTTTTTCCGGCTTAATTACTGTATTATAATCGCTTATTATACAGTATTATCGTTTTATACGGATGCATGTACTGTATTACAGTACTGTACTATCGAACAGTACAATCAATCAGCTTACCTTTAGAAAAAAAAGTCTGTTAACTTCGTTTGGCGTCAGTGTGCCGACGCATCTCGCTCCAAAATCTCCTCAATCTCGTCAATGGGCCGGAACACATTTTCCTCGAGATTCGGCGTAGATTCCGAGAATCTGCGCAGTGTCTCAATAGCCTGCCTCACTTCTTTTCGACTGGGGGCAGGATGTGTATCACCATCTTTGTCGTCCCGATAAGAGACTGACAAAGTGTAGAAAACATATTTTTCACAGTAAGTTTGCGTGTGAACCACCAACGGTCCACTGGTCAAGCTACGCCACCGCCTGAAAGGATGGTCAAGGCTTGTGGCCATAAATCTTGACCAGTGATGCGCGGCCAGCCGACTTGAAGTGGCCGTGGGAAAAGGTCTAGTGTCAAAGGGGGGATGTGTGAGTCAGTTAGTTGTCCACTGTGTAACAGAGCAAGCAACGAACCTTTTACACAAAGATGAAAGGAAAATGGGATAAAAGTGTCTTTCTTGAGACAGTTTGAAACATAGTTTGGAACAGTTTGAGACATAGTTGCGTCTGGTTGGCGATGACTCAAAATTGATGACTCAAAATTCTACTTACAGAGGTTGGAAGCCAAAAAATCTTTGAGTTAAGGAGATCTAAAATACATTGTTCTTAAGGGAATTTGGCCAGGACCTAACAATTAATTCGAGATAGGGAGGTTTTAGACTTAGGGAAGTTCGACTTAGCGAGGTCCGACTGTAATAATTAAATTCGCTTAATAAGAGTAATTTTCAGCAGTTGTCACTATAAATCTGTTTGATCATTAATCATGGCAGCAGAGATCAATCATGCCAGAATCTGCCTTCTCAGAACGATTGGCAAATAAGGAGAAAAGGCAGTTAAATTAGTTTAAAAGTTTAAAATTTCAGCCAGAGCTCAGTGATTGGGGATTCTTTTAGACTGTAGCAAAGAACTGTATGTGAAAAAAGTCAGTGCATCAGAAAAGAATGTTAGTGTATTCTGCTCATCTTTTTCTCGAATGCTTCTTCGTCAAACAAAACTTACATGTTCCAGTATGGAAAACCTAATTTGGGAAACTATTTTGTTGTTGGTAGTTATGCTTACCGGTTGGTGCTGATTGCAGACAAAAACCCAAGAAGTCAGTTTTGATGACCAAGTCTGCCCAGTCTCCACAACCTTTGGCATCAGTCAGCGTGGAAAACATGGTGGAAAATAAAGTTCTCAAAACCAGTGAGACAGTCAGCAACATGGTGTGTGATGTAATTGAGCTGAGTGACAATGATGAGCAGATGCCTTTGGTAGGCCAAAACAAAGATACCAAAATGTGTACCATCCCAGCCACCATTGATATCCCACCCATGCATTTCATGCCTCGACCAACAGATATTCTTAACACATCTCCAAATACATTGCAAGCAGCTGCAGCAGCCACCGCTGCAGCAGTTGTAGCAGCAGTGTCTGTGCCAAAGCTGGAGGTACAGTCATCTGTGGGGGATCGCATTCCTCGAGAAACTTTGGTGACAGAGATATTGAAAGGAACTTTGCCCTCCCCTGTGAACTTTCCTTTGTCTGGAAAATCACAGCTGGCCCACGGTGCACCCCCCTCATCGGCGGTCAGATCATCAGATGCGGTGGTACACCCTAGTGAGTCATTTCTAGCTGCATACGACCGCTTTCTTACTGGCACTGGCAATGGCAGTCAGCTTTCACCTTCTTCCAAGCAGCAACAGCTGACATCCTTGCAGAAGGTGCAGATGAAACAGCAGCAGAAGAAGCAGCTACAGTCTAAAGTTGTTTCTTCCTCTATGGGCAAGCAAGACCTGGGTAATGACCGATCAAAACAGACGGTACCTGTGCAGTGGCATATGGACAACTTGCTGATGGATGACAAAGTGCACAAGGGTACATCAGCCATCTCAGATTCTCCTCCTAATCACCTTTCAGCATCCAGAACTGCAACCTCAACCTCAACATCAACAGTGCCACACGCTTCTGTCAGCCAGCCTGCCAACTACAAGAAGATGTACTCTTTGCTTAAGGGCAGTGAATCCTTGGATGCACTGCCAACATCAAAAACAGACTTGGTGCAGCAGCAGATAATCAGTCAGATCCTGGCTGAACAAGAGGCTGCCAAGAATCTCAAATGGGCAGGAAAGTCTGGAGAGGACCATTCCAAGAAGAGCTTGTCAGGAGTGGTATCCCATCACACCCCAAAGCTTCCCACTCCTGCGGTTGTGTTGAGCAGGCAACTGCCATCCACCTCATCAACTGTGTCTTTAATGTCACCCCCTTCCACCTCTCAAAGACAAGCACAGAGCTCAGGTTCTGCATTGCACAGTGTGTCAGGGTCAGTAAGGGCAGGAGGTGCACAGATGTCATCCCTTTCACTCCTTCCTCCAACAGATGTTAGCAGTAGTGTCATTAAATCTCAAGACAATGGTAAGCATAAGACTGCAGCTTCTGTCCGATCACAGCAACAGCATTCCCCTACCACCTCGGTATCCCTGGCAGTGATGCAGAATTGTAGCAGTAATAACAGTGTCTCATCTCCCTCAGAATTGCTGACCAAAAAGGGTAGTCCTATGTCTGTTTCTTCTGGGCCAAACCTTCCACAGGTGTCTTTACAGAGGATCTTTTCTCCAGGTCTGCTTTCTCCTAATTCATCCCAGTCACAACACTGCAATAAACCATCTGCAGGGCACGTTAGCCCATCCTCAAGGACAACAGGAATGCTTTCAAGCCATCCCTCTCAGAACCAAAGAGCCTTTCTGTCTCCTGGGCAAAATTTGCAGAACCAGAAGAGCCTCATGGCTGGACAAACTGGTCATGGGGCCGAAGTTGCACACAGGCTGTCTGCTTCTCCCAGCACACAACAGGAAGGCGATGCCAAACTGGGATCTGGCAGCAGCTTAGCTGGGACTGCTGATGGAAAGGTACAAAAGGCAGATGTGGCTCAGAGGTTGTTTGAAAATAAAGTGAAGCCAAAGGCAACAGCCTTGGACATGAAAAACAAGTTCAGAATCGATCAGCATTTTTTCGATCTGCAAAGAGACATACTGATTGAAAGTCATAAAAAGATGCATGATTCTCGAGCTTCAGAGCATGCTGCCCAGGCTTTTACAGCAGGTGCTACATCATCTTCCAAAAGGTTGGTTTTTGAGTTTTTGCATGGGTTCTAGGTATAATCCCAAACAACGTGAATTTCAGATTTTGGAGTGATTATTGTTGTCTTAGTAAGAACATCAAGCAACCAGTGTTGGATCAAATAGTGATTTTGGCAAGCAGACTTAATCAGAAGTTATAAGCTTGTTAACTTTGATGCCCTAAGTAGCAGCTATATAGTGATAATACTCTTTTGCCTTTGAAAAACGCTTTATTTTGGAGGTTTTTACAATTGTTGCAATTGCAGTTACTGCTGAAACTGCAAGTATACAATTTCTCTGTAGTACACCATTGGCTTTGTTTACGAAGTTGCTTAAAAAGTAGTTGGCTTAGAAAAGAGGGTGGAGCTTTATCAGTGTCCAGGGAAGTTTGATCTGAACATGAATCACTTTGAAGTAAATGTGATTTCATTTGATTTGTGTGCAGCAATTTCAGATTAGGACCTATAAAATACACAAAGAAATCTTTAAATTATCACGGTTATTGTTTGCGTAGAGAACAGAATAAATAACAGCAGTTGAGGGATGAAACTGGTGTAGATAAGGTTTAAAAATCCCCAAGAATGTAAGTTACAAAAGGCCCTTTTGCTTTGGAATTGTAATCCAACACTTCATTAAGAATTTATGTAACACTAGTAGTCTTTCATAATAGATTTGATTCATCTGCTCATAATCTTTGGACAGTACATGTACATTTTAGATATGGATTTAAGAAGAACTCACAGATTGTCTTAAATATTCTGTCACCTTTTGGCATTTTCAGAACGTCGTCTTCAGGGATGCATGGTCAGTGGCCAACTACTAAGAATTCAGTATCACCAACAGTCATTCCGCCATCATCTGTGAGAGTTAATTTCGAGTCTTATAATTGAAATATGCATATCTATTTTTTAAATGTTATCAGAAGAGTTGTAAATTGTTCTGCTTCAGATTACAATGGTTGTTATGAGGAAGACATGTAAGCACTTGCAACTCCTTGAAATTTTGTGAACATTGCATTCTGTAATTTTGCAGACAAGTAAGGCAGCTGGCCGGATTGTCAAGTCAGATTCCATGCAGACTAGCAGCGCTGGCCTATCTTCTGTTGCTGCCCACATTCAGAATACAGACTCAGGTGTCATAACTTTACCTTCACTTTTTGCTGTATGTGGATCTAGCCAAAAGATTGCTTAAAAACATCATGAGGAACTGAATTGATTTTTTTTGTTTGTTTGTTAAAAATTACTTATCAGCTATATCAAATCTTATTTACAAAAAGATAATTTTGATTCAGATTTATGCAAAATTGATGATCACTTCTAATCCTGTATGCAGTAGATTTTAATGGTCATACATTATGTAGAAATAAACATAACTTATGATGATAAAAAAACAACTTAAGTGTTAGAAATAGTCTCAAAATTGATTAAAACTTGCTGTCCATCTTCATGTGTGAACGTATGCTGCCGTCATTTTTAAAAAGAAGGGTATATCTAGAAAAATTCAAATCTTCATGTTAATGTCTTCCTGTTTCCATTTTAAGGGATGTAACTCTATTTTAAAGTTATTCACCTAGCTAAGTGCTTGGATTTCATCCTTTTTTTGTGTGTGTACATAGTTTTGTAGTTAAAAAAAAAGAAGATATAAATATAGTTGTAACCTATATGAAGGGTTGTAAAATTGATGTGATTTATTTTTGTCTTTTAAACTTGATTGGTGTTATGCATGCTTGAAAGCCATTAATCTAAAACCATTCAATATAATTGACTGTGCAGCTTTGCCTAAACCAGCTCATATGGGTACACTGAAGCCTGCAGGTCAAGTGAAGACCAACCCACCTCCAGCCCATGTGGGAATAGTATCTCAGGGACAGACTAAAGCACATCAGGCAGCTGGTAAGAGCTGGCGGCAGGTGTGAAATACCCATTAAGAACTGCTTCTTTTTACCTGTTTAGCTGTTGTGAGCTGTGTTTTTTGACATTTCATGTCTCCTTCTCTATTACTTTCACTGGAGAAATGAGTCCTACAGGCACATTCCCTATTGGGGTTGGCAGTGGGGGAGAGGGGTTGTGCATTATGGAGGCAATAAATAATTTTGAGTTGTCTTGAATGTTGTTTTGACAGTATGGTAAAAATGTTCATGTGAATCATTTGTCATTAAGACTGTCCACTAAACATAGCAAATGGATAAACTTACTGCACAAATCTTTATTTGTTATTGTGTGCAGTACCAGTGTTTTCACATTGTGGTGTGTCAAATCTCCATAGTTAATTAGCTTCTCCCGAACCCTCATGTTTTTTATTTAATAAAGCTCTAAAACATCACATCTTGTCCTCATGTTTTACATAACTGGGTTGTGAAACATCACAGTTTGTCTGCAAGTTCCAGCGTAATTTTTAAAGAATTATATAGGCACAAAAAATGTTGAGATTTTCAGAGCTCTAGCTTTATTGGTTAAGGAATTATTCATGCTAGAATATGACAACAGCAAAACAAAACATTAACTCACAAAGAAGTATGGAGTAGTACTCACTGTGAAAAAAGAATTGGAGAACTAAGATTGGCAGTAGCCATGACAAATGGTAGGCAGTATGCCAAAAACAAGCTTTTTGGCGTTTTCCCAGGGTCCAGTGCTCACAAAAATTTTGGGTAAAAGACAGACGCTTCCCAAAACAATTTTTTTGGACAAAGTACTTTTTATTTTTGGCAAAACAAAATGGTGCAATGATCTAAGTATTGTTCAAGGGCCTATCCCCACCATCATCTCCTTATTAATAAATGATGAACGTTCATGCAGCAAATTCCTCTTGCTGGGCTTGAAAACCAGTCAGGCAGAAGGTCAGTGAAGGTGGGAGGAGGGTATCAAGTACATGTATGTCTGTCCATGCTAGCAATAGGAGCAATGTAGAAGTTTATAGACAGGCTTTGTATCTTTTTATTGAGATTGAGAATTTCACACTGGTGTTTGTGAAGTGGCATCTGTTTTCTCTGTAAGTTCAGCATGTTTTGTGTGAAGCATACATGGGCTCCACTTTTGAAGCTTTTGAGCTGCATTTGCTGCTATTCTTTAGGGACCATCAGCTCCTAGCATTCCCTCTCTGGGCAGTATATATTTAATTGAGTGTCTCTTTTTTATTTTTCTTTTCTTATACTTTGAAACTGTTATCCTGAAATTTTGATTTGGGCTGGTGCTCAGTAGTCAGTCAAAGGAGAGTTGATGTCAGATTTAAAGTAAACCTGTTCACTATTGTCTAAAATTAAATATAATGGATATCCAAAAATATGAGACATTGTAAACAAGAAAACATTATAAACTTTTCATCTTTTAAAATGTTTGTTGTAGTCTTGAAAAGTCACTCGGATCTTCCATTTGCCTTTGTGTAAATAATTTTTAAATGAATGTCACTGTACCTCTTAGATGGTTGTTATCCGGGGTTCTTTACTTTTACACAGCCAGGGACATGAACTCGGTAATCTGCCTGCTGCTCTTTATCATACTTCCTTACACAAACATAAATTTAAAACTTTAATTTAAAAAAAACAATCAAAATGCTTTATTTGTGCTTATATCCTCACTTCCTGTCTGGAGGTAGAAGTGGGTGTGTCCTGCAGGCAGGATGCATTTGTTTGCACCTATCCTGAGTCTTTTTTCAGCTGGCTTAACAGAGTAGAAAGCAGAAGCAGAGTCACATTGCAGGCGGTTTTAGGTCCAGTAAAAATCAAGAGATGGTGTTAGTACCATTTAGGTGGTTTTTATTTTTTATTAAATTGGAGGGGAAATGTGCTTCGGCTCAAGGTGTTGTCTACATAAAACAGGGAAGGAGGGGGCAAAATGAGGATAGGAGACTGATTCAGAAGTCCTTCTGCTCCACTGGTGATGGATGTCTGCCGCTTGTTATTTGAATATGACAAAACTTTCATTTTATGCACTTTTGTTATATGAGTTAACAAGGTTAAGACTCTTGTAACAGATGGTAGTTAATGAAAAGTTCACAGAATCCACTTTATTTAGGTTGTGCATTAAAGACTGTACTTTCTGTAAGGAAATAATACTACCATGTAAACCAAGAGTATGTGGATGTGGTTAAATGACACCTGTGGCCTTTCTTTCATTCTATGTGAACTTTGCCAAATGTTCCCTCTTCTGTCTTGTCTGCTGCTGCCCCCTGCATTCTCTCATGTGGCATATTTCCTCCCCCTCACCCTCTTTACTGTCCCTCTTCCCCCACTCACTCACTCATTCCTTCTTTTCTCTCTTTTTTTTTGTTGATCTTTCTTCATTATATTAAGACTAAGGGTGTTATTGTTCAAAGAAAACGTATGCACAGCCTGTCGTGATTAACGCTTGTCTTGAGCTATGTATGCTTTGCCTTGTGAAGTGACTGCTTGTCCTGACCTGTTATCGCAGTGGCTGCAGCCTTCTTTAACCGCCAGCAGGCTGGTCTACCTACAGCACATCTGTCACATGCTTTTACAAGACCTCCTTTTGAAGGTATCTTGTCTGCTTACACTCCTCTATTGTCTTCTAACAGTAGGACCCAGTTCATACAGATATCTTTTAGTTGAGAGGTTTGAAGGTCAGGGGAGACATTGTTTTTACTGCGAGTGCTCGGTGTTGTGTGATTTTTATGTTTGATTTTGAGAATTTTTAAATCATCTATTTATTAATAAATCACAATTTATTTGCAATGGTGTCATGTTCAGAGGATTTATTGACTACATGAGTGGGCAACATTCCCTGTAGAAAAAAATATTAGTGTTCTTTCTCTCCCCCATTTTTTTTTAATTAAAAAACCTTCCTAATGTCTTCACAAGATTAGAGCAGTTAGGTCTTTGAAGTTCTTCAACCGGGGATGGTGGAGGTGTGAAGAACAAAGAAATGTGTAAAAATTTGGGGGCAGTGGAGGAAACGAAGGAAGAAGAGTGGTGGCAGGAGAAGGGTTGTGGGGCCGAAAACAAAGTTACAGATTTCCTGTACATCCTCAACATGGTCTCTGCATAATGGTAATGATTTTGGCAGGTTTGTTCCACAAATCAGCCACCATTTATGGGGGTTTTAAGTATTCTGCTTATCAGCAGATCATGGCTCAAGATTCACACAACCATGTAGTCTTCAACAACTGTTGACGAATGACTTGGCCATAGAGGTTGTTTGCTACTTCTGATATCTTGCCTTCTTTGTATGTGACTTTTGATTGTGGTTGCTTCTAAAATTACACTACTGTATTGAAGTATTCTTTTTGAAAATGGTTTGCTAGCACCATCTCTTGAGTATTAGTTTAATCCCATCACACTTAGGGCAGTCTGGCCATGCAGTAGTAAAACAGTTCTCATCAATGGTTCAGTGACCTAAGTTGGTATCTTTTATTTTTCTTGTTGAAACTGATCACAAGGCTTGCTCTTGTGAGCTTTGTCTGGGTATGGGTAGTCTAGTTTCCACTTTTATTATGCCCTTCTCCCACTTCCCATCCCCAGTAGTGTGACACTACCATAGCATTTTCCCAGCTAGTTTCTTTCCCTACCAGAGAGCAAACCTTGGGAAGATGTATGGGAGGGGTTTGTATTATTGGGAAGATTTTGTAGAGACTAGTTTCACTTGGGGGTGGGGGGGGGGAATATCCATTCCAGATGATGTTTGAGCTTAAGTCTGTGGTAATCAATGTATATCTTAATCCAACACCTCACTGTATATAGTGGAGAGCAGTGTATGGAGTCCATGATATAATTATGTTTAATTGCAATGTTCATGCGGTAAATAAGACTAGATGCTGTATATTATTGATTTTCTTTTAAATAGATACCTCCTTGTGTTTTACCCTAAGTATTTCTCAAGCTTTAAATTTTATGCAAAAATCCTGAATAGTGATCAGGCACTAGGGCTCAAATCAGGTATTAACTCTGAGTAATACCTAGGATTAACTACTTTTGCATATAATTCCAGTTCCAAATTCCAACTGTATTTTCATAAAATTCCAAGTAATGCTCTGAGTTAATCCCAGGGAGGTTGATTGATCATGAGAGATACATTTAACACTATTTTATTGTGAAAGGGTCTTCAATATTTGAAGACCAAAAATGACTAAAATATATAAAATACAATTACACTACTTTCAGTTATATATTCATATAATTTTATTTGTTGTATTTACACTTTGAGGTTTTTCTTTATTACAAAGAAAGTGGAGACATGTTTATACAGATTGAGATATTACAAGGGTGATAGAAAGTGGAGACATATTTATAAAGATTGCTTACCATGCCTAGGTTTTTAAAAAAAAATCTTTAAATTCTTGTTGCAGACAGTTCCTCTGTACCCAGTGATAACAAGTGACGGCAGTTGCATCTTCATATTACCAGTTTTCATATGGAAAGATAATGATAAAACTGTTAGGCTTTGTTGAACTTACCCTCACACAGGAAAACAAGTTTTTTTTAATTCAACAATAATGTCAGCCGTGCACTTTTATACAATGACATATTGACAATGCAAACATGCATTAGAAAATGAATTTGTCCGGCACTTTTTTGTTAATATAAAGATTGTAAAAATGTGTGTAATTGGAGTCATTTCATTGGCTTTCATCTTCATTACAGTAACAGGCAGCTTTGTATGCACTTATTTCCATTTCTGAAACCTGATTTCAGTGTGTTGTGAAAATATATCTTTTTAGATTCACCCAGAGAAACGAGTTTTTCATATGATCTCATGTTGAGTTTGGTAGCCTCCTTCACACTTTGCTGGGCTCAGATTTGTTGCTGTAAGTTCAGCATAGTTTGCTTGATTGAGTTTTTGCTAGAAACATCCTGGTAGATAATATAATGACAGAGATTTTGATAATTCAGTAGATTTTACATGTTTGTTTGTTGCTCGCTTTTCGGGATAATTTTTTTTCATCTACAGACTTAGCCTAGGTATGTGCTCAGAACGCTTATGTTAGCCTACAGTTGGGAAAAAAATCATGAGACACAAAAGTCTGTTTTTCAGAATATTCATAATAACACATATTGCTAGCCTTCGAGCTTGGGGCTCGGTAGCGAAATTTGAAGTATAGCTTCTACTGAATATGGATCACTTATATGCCATTGGAAACAGTCTATATTTAATGTTTTGCACATGAAGGGTATAGCATCAGGCAGGAGGCAGATCTAGCTGCTTTAAAATGGGATGCTAATTCTGGTTATCTGGTAATTATGATATGAAGTTCTGTCTGTCCCAGCAGCCATAGGAAAGGATAGCAGGGGATAGTGATATATATCAGCAGGTTGTACTGCATTGTCAGCTGTTATTATGATCACTAAAAGCATGTTACTAAAGTTTGATTCTTGAGCTTCATCAAGCCTGCAGAACATCTGTAGTGGAAGCCGGACTCCCAAAAAAAAAGTCCTTACATGTGATAAAATCTCGCCCATTTTTGTGTGTGTTGGTATTAGGTGAGAGGAAGAGTTTGGATACTTCTTTGAACAAGGTCTTCCCAACCTACTTTTAAGTTTAGAGAAAAATCACTGTTGTGGCATGTGATCAAATAAATTTTGTTTCTTATGAAACATGCCTTCAGTGGAAACCTGCAGCAACTTATTCCTCAAAGCATTTTTGGTGCCAGTAATTGCAGGGTGACCTGACAGCCACGGTGTAACATAACTGCTACTGTAATTATTTTGTGAGTTTGTTTAACATGCCGTTCAGAATAGAAATGTGTCCTCTGTGTGCATATGTGCGTCTGCATGCATAGGCTGGAGGAGCAAGGGAACATTTTATAAACATTTTTACATGAAATATTGGCACAGGCTAAAGAAAAGGCAAAAAGTAAGCTGCGTCTGAACACTTTCTTTTCTTTATTTCTGTCTCTACTCGTCCTTGCTGACCATCTTTTTCCCGTGTCCCTGTGGTGGTGCTGATGGTAGGCTTTGGTGTTTGTGAAGAACAGACAGCATCTTTGAGTTGTACATTATGCAAAGGTGTACTGGATAGTCCAAGTATCTACAAAGATCTTTTGTCACCCACTTAATGTAAAACTCTTTTGATTTAATAATCAATGGTTGTGTTAAAAACTGTTAATACTCTTTGTGTTGTGTTAAAATGTTTGTTGAATGTTTGGGTCGGCAGCGCACACACAGACTATAAGAAGTTAGAGTCTATTTATGCCAGTGAGAAAATTGATGCAACAGTTTCAGGTATTGAGTATGCTTGAGTTTGCAAGAATGGAAAAATTGTATGATGCTTAATTTCATGGGTTTCTTAAGGGAAAGCGCAATTTAAAAGTTTTCTCTGCATCTTGCATTGCTGTTTGAAGTCAACACTGTCAATGTTTAATGTGCCAGTTACACACAGGCCCATTTTATCTGTGATGAAGAGTTGTTTATGTTCATGAAAGGTTGTTTTCATAGTGGGTTTTGGATTTTTTGTTTTTGGAAGAACTGTTTTGTGTGTATATATCCATGGCTAGAAATACTTAACTTGGCTACATGTACATGGGTCTTGCTGTGAAGAGATGTCTTATTCACAATGTCTGAGCTTTCATTAGCATATTTTCATAGAAATCATATGCAGCTGATATCATCAGAAACATAAAGGCAATCTAGTTGTCGTTGACTGCTGTGTCAAAGAATCTGGGGTTTTTTTCCTGTTGATAGGTATATTAAACTTGCCTCGATTGTGAAGTAACTCATGTAACATGTGATCATTCGTGAAGGAATTGACTTCTCTTTGTGATCTGCAAGAAACTACACAAAAGGATATTCACTTTACCTCTTTCTTAAAACTGACTTGTGGGCTCAAGCCCAATATTGCAGAAGGGGAGAAATCTTTCAGCTCTGATCATACATGTGATGTGTAGCAAAATGAAGGTATTTTAGTTTTTTTAGTATGAGGAACTTGGATGACAAAAATGTGTAACTTTGCAATACATCAAGTACATTTTTGCCTAGTTAATGTCTAGAATAAAAATCTTAACAATATTTGTGATCAGATTTAGTAGCTTGTCAGTTTAGGTGGTTGATGCATGAAACTTCTCAGGGTATAGGACTTGCTCCCTTGAAATATTTCCCAAATCCTTGGGTGCTGCTAACATTTCTGAAAATTGTTAATGACACAGTAGCTCTTTATTGTGCTTTCATAACATTTTTCATTCCTTCTATGAGAAATTTTTAAAAATTTCTCTTTTTTTGCATATTTATGTATTCAATGCTTATAAACACTATGTTTACATTCATTGAGCACATGTGCTTCCCAAAGACCGATTAATTCTCAAAAAGCTTTTCATCTTTTAGTTTTATTCCTTAATTCCTTAAAGTGTGCCTCTTTTTCTGCACAGAATGTTGGAAACTAAGCAAAGATTACAAAACAAATTGTATGTGAAATATTGTGATAGCACTGTTGGTGGAATGCTTGGAGAGAAACATAAGATTTTTACAGTATATGATCTAATGAAAATTTAGTTAACAACCTTGCAAACAATTCTTTATTGTGCTTTATCAAATAATGTTGCATATAATGATAAAATAATCAGCATCATCAAAATGACATGAATTTGGTTAAATGGGATACTACTCATTATTACTAGTACAGTTTGCATGCTGGTATTACGATGTAACAGGTAGTATTAGTTTAGGTCACCTTTTTGGACATTTCTAACTTGACCTAACATTATGCTTTAGCTGGAAACTAAATGTGAGAAGTAGGCTGTAGTAGGGATCATTCTGGAAAGAATGTAGGAACATCTCCTGTGATGCTGTTAAAATAGAAGTGTGTGTGCGTGTGTGTTATGAATATGTTGATGTGTGCGCATATATGAAATGAATGTGTTGACATAAATGCACTAACAGCTTTTATAGATCTCCCATAGGTGTGATCTTATAGATCTCCCATAGGTGTGATCTGTCCATGGGCATTATTTAAATTCTTGGCAAAAAGAGGACTTAATTTAAGAATCCTTCTCAATTTATGGTCTGATATGACCATAGACTGCTGAAGACTTGCAGTTAAGGTTACCAGCTACTGTCCTTCTCTTTTGTGTGCTTGTATAGTGTTCATGCATGCACCTGCAGGTGCACCTGTATAAATGTTTGCAGGTGAATTTAGATAATTGACACTTTATTTATTAGACTCTGCAAAGTCCATCTTGCCAGAAAACACTGTGAAAATATTTATCATTAGGAGAGTGTACCATTTATCATTTGTTGGTAGTGTCTTAAGGTGGGTTTGGGTATGGACAGATCTGTAATGTATGGCCTGTTTTGTTAAAAGAATGCACTAGTTGTATATAGGGCAGTGATTCAATGAAATCAACTAAAAAGAGAATCACTTTGCAAAGTAATTGTAAACTGTGCTCAGGGTTGGGCTTTGCTTGATTTCTTATAGTCTCTGTTGTTCACACTTGCTTTTTTTTATTTGCTTGATGAAGACTTGAATAAGTATGCATTACACGGTGTATTTATTTTTGGCTCTGTTTTTCAGACATGAAGGGAGAATAATATAAATGATTATAAATTGTCCACATTTTGTATTGAAAGCTCATGGCAACCACATTTTTGCTAATTGCAGAGTACTCAGCATTGAAGTGTCTCAAGCCTATTTTTCTGTGTGCAGTGTGAAAGAGATGTAGATACAAAAGGTGATAATCACTGTGTGTGTTGTGAGTGTATGTGTGTGTAGAGTAAGATGTGAAAGAGTTTCGTCTGATGTAATTTTGATTTTGGGGGAAATAAGGTCCTTAGCTTTATCTTTTCTGCATTTTAGGTTCTGTTTTTGTGAAACCAGAAACCCCTTATACTGCTTGGCATGGCAGCTAAATTGACGGCTTTCCTCCAGAAGCCAGTTAATTTGACCACTACCCTTAGTCGATTCAACCACAGCATCATCCATGCAATAATTCTGCCCAGAATTAAGTGAATTTTGGCGTGGTCTCCTTTGTCATTCTTGGTTCACCTGCACACATTGATCTTGCTCACTCTCTTTCATCGTTTGTGTATGAGAGAGAGAGATGTTGCTTTATATTAGTTTTTGTGGTAAAACATTTTATTTAAGTGTGGCTTTCTTTTTTTCCATTTGCATGTAGCAAATATGCCAGGGGATTTTTTTTTTTAAGGCTTGTACAACACACTCAGTAAAAATGGAGCCAGAGACATCACACATCACTGTGAAAAAGCTTTTGATCCATCTAAGCAAGTCTCCAGAAACTTCATATGTGCTAATTTGACTAACAGCTAGATATGCTATATAGTCTTGACGAACCATTTGAAGTTGCACTAAACAGGCTTCCTCTGTGCCCATTAGCTCTACAGTTGTGCTGTACAGATGGCCTTGCTATTGCATAAATTAAACTAAGCAAGGAATATGTGTTGGGTTTTTTTTTTCTTGCTCATACATATGTATCTTCCTTCTTATTATTCCTTTTCGCCTCCAGTGGAGCATAGGGCCGCAACTACACCACACCAGCGAACCCGGTTTTGGGCCTCCCTCCCCAGTTTGGCCCATGTCATTCAAGCTGCCTCCGCCTCGCTGTGGACCGATCTGCTCCACGTCTGTCTGGGTCTCCCAACCCTGCGCCTCCCCTGTGGGTTCCAGTCCAGAGTCGAGTTAGATTTTCGGCCGGCTTTCGCAGGGTGTGACCAATCCAGCCCCACTTTCGCTTCTTGATGTCTTGGCTGGCAGGTTTTTGGTTGGCTCTCTCCCACAGGTATGCATTGGAGATCTTCTTGGGCCATCTGATGTTGAAAATGTGGCGCAGACATCTGTTGATGAATGTTTGAATCTTTTTGGTGATGGTGTTTGTCACACGCCATGTCTCAGACCCATATAGAAGGACAGATTTTACGTTCATAATACGTAAATATCCATATGCCATATTATTTCAAATTGTGTCCATTTTAGATTTGATAACAATGACAAGTGGTATATATGTATCTCTCATGCGACTAATTTGTACTGAAAAAAATGTTTCATTTACACATGAGCAACAAGTAACGAGTACTCAGTGGTTGAATTGACCGAGGCCAGTGGTCAAATCTACTGATATGTAATTGAATAGACTTTAATGAATGAGTAAATGGTCAAATCGACTGGTGACCTTTTCTCCCATGCACAGAGTCTTGTAGTGCATCCACTGATTTCAATGTTTCTCCCATGCACACAGTCTAGTAGTGCACCCACTGATTTGAATGAATAAAACTGAAGATCTATCGCTTTCTTATTTGCACAAAAGAACACATTCCTTTATTTTTTATGATTTAGTAAAAGAGTGATATATATATGTAAAATGCTGTTACCCACAAATACTGTGAATTAACTTTCAAAATGCTGTCTTAAATAGCTTCCGAATGTTATCACTTATGTAGATGTTTATTTTGCCACATTTACCTGTATGAGATGGTATCCCTGCACTATCAACCTTTTTTTTTCAGTACAATTGTCATTTAGTACACAAAGCTGATTGTAAGAATCCCCATAGTCTGCCTGCTAGTGTGGCTTTTTCTCCCCAGTCGCTTCCCTTTTGCGTCTTTCTTGGTTGTTGTGTGGGCGAGTCTCAAATTATCCACCCACCACCACCCCCTGCTATTTTTCCTGAGTCTGGTTCATTTTGTCAAACTGTTGGATATTTAATTCTCCAAATGAAGAAAGATGAGAGATAAGAAGATGCAGAAAAGAAAGATGTGGCACAGTAAAAAAAAATTCTTACATGATTATTCTATTAAAAAGATAATGCAAAGTCTAATATGATGCAAGACTGTATTTAAACAGAGTTTAATACATGTATTGAATGGAAAGTTCATTGGGTCTTAAAAGTTGAAAGTACCTTTACAGAAAATGTCCCTTTAAGATCAGAAACAAGCAGTGTAAATGTGGAATTTAAACATTTTATCATTCACAGATACTTTATAGAGTTACATGATCGAGACTATTCACAACACCAGTATGAATTCTGGCTCTCTAGTGTTGGTTGCACTTTGTACCAGGCTGTTAACTGATTTCTTGCATTTTGTTTTTTAATTTACTATAGCCGATCTTGAAGTCCACACAAAAGACCTTGATCTCACACATAATGTGTTGCTACCAACAGTTTTTCGTGTACAGTCATGTCTATTCACAACTTGATATGTATTGAATAGGCAGATTGCTGGAGTAGCAATTTAATTATTTTCCAATCATTTGATTGCTGAACTAAATGTTGAGCATTCTGATCAGCTGGCATGCAAAGAGGTATGAGCATTATTATCAGAGGGGTGTGAACATTAGATGTATAAACATTGAATCCCAGACACTTAATCCCCAGACACTGAATCCCCGACACTTAATCCCCAGACACTTAATCCTCAAAATGAAATTTCAACTCAAAAAATTATGAAGTGAATGAAAAATTTAACTCGAATTCAAATAATTATTTTCATGCAAACATCAAAATAAGTTTGACAATTAAAATAATACTTAACTTCAACATCTATAACGTAAGTTCATGTGAGCTACTAAAGTCAATGTTTTTCAACAATATGATATGAAAAGTGTTGTTAATCAATATGACAGGTAAGCCTAGAGGGTAGATTGCTAATTGTAAACCCAGTCTTACCAGAGTTACCACGCGACATTTCTTTTTCGGTTATAATATTTCAAGTGCACAAAATAGCAGTTTTGAGTGTTGTGTCGCGATTTGGGGGCATAAACATTATCAGAGGGGTGTGAACAAGACATTTTACAATGAAGTATTACAACTAAACAGCTTTAAACTGGTGTAGTCTAGTACCTAAATACTAGTTCTAATCAAACCCTTTAAAATGATAAAAATAAAATTAGCCGCCACCTGGCGATCAAGATGCAGGCACCACTATTAGATATTTCACAGCTATGCAATAAAGTGCTTCATCCTATGTGTGATTTTGCACCGTGTGGAGTTGCGGATAATAGCATAAGAGTACTGATTCTTGCCAGCTAGTTGCTGTGTCGCTGGTGTGATCTGCGGAGGTTTAGGGTGGAGGAAACGGCTCCCAGAACTATGCTGTTCTATAAAAGGGGGGGGGGGTTACTGCTGTTAGTTCTTATTACTTGCACTCGGTTACATTACGCCAATCTGAGAGCGATTCGCCCTCGTCATCAGGCTGTAACTCGTCTATAGTTGCGTATGTTTGCATCACGGTGCACGAGCTATCGTCCTGTGGAAGCTCTCTGTCGCAACGAGATGGCAGCTGGGTCGTCTGCAAGTTATTTCCAGGGGCTTCCGGCGAGACGTTGGACATCAGTTCGACATCTTGCCCTAAAAACCGATATATGTGAATCATCTTTTTTGTTCCACACACACACACTCACACAAACAAACTACTTCTACTGCTTTTCTAGAAAGACGATGTCCTCTCTCTAAACACACCCTGGTGGTCCTAGGGAACTGGACATTTAAATTTCCACTCGCTCTCCTCTCTCGTCAGTCACGTAGTGCCATCTACCTGTTTTTGTCTCTCCTTCCTCTGCCTTGCTTCGTATCAAAGGCCATCGCCAGTCAAAGATTAAGAAGATTGGAATTAGACAGACTGATGTTACTCCGTAAAGTCGCAGCGTCCAGCGGGCTCCCAGTGCTCTGAACAAATACCCAGTCAAAAGGCTACCTAGTCCTCGCCCTGCGTGAAGAAGACGGTAACGTGCTGTTATCGTTAAAACTTAGAGGGGTTGTAAAAACTGAGGTGTTAGATCCCGGGGACAGCTTTTCTTACATTTTTAGAGGGATGGCTGAGTTGGGTTTTTTTAAAGTCCCGTTCCCCAACTCGCAGTCTTTACCCCACACCACCCCAAACCTATGTACCAATTTAACACCTGCATTTAACCAACTTGCCGAAACGTCACGCCTTTGAAGTGCCTTAAAGTCACATTGTATTAGTCAACAAGTCTGAGTTTCAAAGTCCCGAAAGTGCGTCCCCAACCCATTGATTTCCTGTGACCTTCACACACAACTTTGCCAAAGGAGGAGTTACGAGTTTTGGTACACACATACGTACGCACAGTGTAATCCAATCTGATTGCTAAAGCCATATGTAAGCGCTTTGGTGAAAACGAACGATTTTGTCATTCCTAAAAGCTTTTTTTTTTTTTTTTTTTTGATATAGTGGGGAAGGTTCCAAATAAATCTGGATACGTTGACAAATAGCCTGATTAAATGAGTGGCATTCCGTCACGGCAGACGTTACCGAGGTCCCAGTAGATGGCGCCTGCTATCCCCTGGCATGTGGCCTGGGCACCAGGGGGCGCCAGCAGATGAATGCTGGCAGAGCAGGCAGCCCACAGCAGAGAGTACGTCAAACCGTGCAGGAGCTCCACAGGGACTGCCAGCCACGGCTCCTCCAGCAGTGACATGACGATGAATCTTGACAACAGAAATACAAATCGTAAAACACAAATTCTCTCCGTAAGTCTTAGCGCAATGTTTGTATATACAATCATGTGCATGTATATACAGATCTCTTAACAAAGTTGATCTACTGGGGTTTGCTGCCATTATCTTTAGGATTTCCTAAATACAGACTCCTTCTGAGTGTCGAAGATAACATCCAGCAACATCACAATGTGTCCTGGTCTGTTTTCTTTTACCGAGGAATGCATCTTTTCTCTTCGAATTCAGCTCATGCAGACGACGCTATTTTTAGAAATACTACCTTTCGTCACTTCCTGTTTTTCTCCAGGCGTAAGAGACAACCATTAATATAATATTTCTCGTGCCTCTTCGTCGTGAAGTACCACCGGAATATGTTTCTGTGCTACGTTGTGCTTTATTTCCAGCGATTTTCGCTGAGCGCTTTTGTTGTCCTTTAAATTTCTCTAGTGTATATGGTATCATTCAGTCAATGATTGAATATGCGAAGTTCTTTGATCGTATCACATTTCAAAATATGGGATGAGATGATTTCACTATTCGAAATTTTGATCTGCTATTTTAAAAGAGTAGATCAAAATACTGAGTTTGTGGTTCAACATTTGGATTGACTTTTTGCAAAATTTTCAGCACAGTTTCGGAGAAATAATTTCATTAATAACTAACATCGTAAGAATGTAAGCTGAACATAGAAGTCGCATAGTAATTAATCGATTTATAATCCAACTCTGTAGTCTTGTAAACGTATGGTTATTTTGCTATGAGAAAAGTTTATCGGCACTTTTTTTAAATTTAAGTGCAGCAGCTAAAAATAATTTTGAGCCAGCTCATTCTTACAGGCTAATTTAACGAGAGCTGAGAAGAAACTCTTAATTTAATGAAACTTGACCAGAAAACGAGAACATTCAAACGATGCAAGTGCGGGTACAAAACAGAACGCGGTACGAGAGCAGTTACCTTGTTATGTCTACCCGTCTTTTCTACGGGGTATCATCTGTTTGGAGTATCATGCTGTGTTTTTCTTTCATTTTAATTATTGCTGAAAATTGTTTAATATGCCTTTAGCATTGAACTGCAAAATAAATGGTTATTTAAGTATGCTTTCACCCCGTTTTGACCATAGTAATTAGACTTTTCTTCGTTTGTTCGTCTTTCGAGCTGTGACCTTTTTGCGTTCATATGAAGCAGTTTGATGTGACTACCAATGCTTTCGGCAAGTTCTGCTTTAGAAAAATCATGGAAAATGGTGGAGTGTTTTTTTAAAAGCCCGCAACAAATTTGTATTGACAATTGGGGAGCCACACAGTCTCTCTAGGTCAAGGACCTTCATTTATCAACTTGAGCTATTTGAGAAGTACTAAAGGTCCGTGTTCTAGGCATTATGATGCTGGCTTTTCGTCTGCTTGCAAAACCAATTCTATGACTGACGTCAAGTGGTCACGTGACTAAGAACATGACTTCTGTAAGCAGACGGAGTTTGAAGAAAGAGCATCTCACAAAAATGATATTCTTATTGGACGTTGAGGTTTTATCCTATAAATTACAATGAACACTTGTAAACTCTTGAAATAATATCACTATTTGTGAAATCCTGAACATTTTAAATTTAATTAAGCTGATAATTTTATTTAGAGACGTTTTGCTATTTTTAAACATTTCTTGGTTTGGATACTTTTTTCTGAGGCCGACGTTGGCATTTCTGATGTCTGTTTCTGACGCGGAACTATATGCTTTTGACATCGTTAAAGTCAAATGTCCTGGGGAATTCTAAGAAAGTCTGTCAAGTGACTGTCGGTGGGTACGTGTTGGGGTGTGACACAGGTCATGTTGTTGACGTACCTGGTGGCATAGACGGGCAGCACGAGGTACATGGTCTTCATCTCTCCCACACGCCGCAGTAGTACGGCAGCGCCGCGCAGCACCACGACGGACGACGCACAGTTGGCCAGCAGGCACGCACCCAGCACCGTCTGCCCGCCACCCAGCTCGCGTAAAAACCAGAAGAAAAAGTTTTGAACGGACCCGCACAGCATCCCGAACAACAGGATCTTGCCGAGGAACACGAGAAACGAGACTTTCCGCAGGACTGCCCGTAGGTTGCCGAACCCATTGGAACGTTTTGCCGCAACCGCGTGTCTCTTTAAAAAGTGTCCGGTGATACAAGTGCAGATGATGAGGCAAAAACCAGTCAGGAAGAGAGCTCTGCAGTCCATGTATGAAAAGCACTGAAAGGACTGATACTAAAACATTCGAGAAAAGTAGATTCTCACCTGTATCATATCATTCATAATCTTTTTTCTTTCTGATGTTTTTATTAAAAAAAATACCCCATGTGTAATTATTAAATGAGAGCAAAATCGTCGTTGACACTCAAACTTTTAAGCTTTTTATTATATGCAATGATTATGAAATAGGAAAGTGCAACTTGTCTTTGTTAAAACACGAGAAAAATTTGATCAAAGGTATGGCAATGTACAAAAACATCAGGAGAGGTGCTAGAAGACAGTAGAAGAGTATTGGAGTAATAAAGGACGAATCAAAGAGACGAGCAAATAACCTGTCTTTATCTCACTTTACCTGTCTTTACTTCACGTTACCTGTCTTTACCTAACGTCTAACCCTGACGACCGAACCTGACCCATGCCCAAAAGCGCAGCCAGTAACTAATTTCTTGTTGAAAAACGATTATATTTGCAGCTTTGTCGACAAATGGAGAATGTGACAGGTATACCTCCTACCGAAAAGCGAACCTACCCGAAACTGTCCCCAGTAGCCGTGACGTTGGCACCCATGATAACTGTGGCCGCCGCTGCCGTCCCGATGGTTCCCCACATGCGCTGCCGCCCCCAGTGGTGACGGTTCGAATCCAGCATGGTGTAAGTGACGGCATCCAGCAGACTGCTGGAGGAGGAGTAGAAGGCCCGTGCGACCGCCATCAAGAACAACGTCAGGCCGAACACCCGGTCAAAGGTCAATGCTGGAGAGTGGTCTTCCTTCATTTGACAGGCTTGGCACATGAAGACGTGGCAACTGCCGCTGTTCGCTGCCACACCGGACGTGCCGCTAGCTCCTGGATGTTGCGTGGATTCGTTGGGCGCTACGTCAGGGGCCTGTCCTTCATAGTTTTCTTTCTCCACAGAAGCGGGAAGAAGGTCCGCTAACTCCGACAGTTTCCTCGACGCTTGTGTGTCTTCCATAACAACACCCTTCGCATCTTCGTCTCCATGTTCAGCAGATGTGCTGGGCGTCAAGACAAGGATGCGTTCTTCACCATCCTTATCTGCTTCTTGATTATTGAAAGGTGTGTGCTGGGTGTTGGTGCTTACCAGCGGCAGCCTGCCAGGTATGAGGTCTGCCATCGTTGTTTCATCCAGGGACCTTGAGCCCCCATCACCGTGGTCATTCTGAATCGGACCGCACGTAATCTGAAGACCCGCACGGGCTAGATAGCTGATGTCAAGGCCACGTGGACGGTCTCGTAATTTCGTGAACACTCGATCGCCTTCCATGGGGTACAAGTCGAGAACCAGCTTGACCTTATCTGATGGTTCTCCTTCGACATTTTTGGATGCCAGGGTTCTGTTTTGACTAATCGTAAACGCTTCTAATCCTTCGTGTCCCCATTTACTGTTGGTTTGTTGCTGTGCTGTCGCTCTCAGAGCAACTTTTTCTGCAGTTTTGCAAAGAGTTTGATGTTGTTCCTTTGTGCAGAAGCGTTCTTCGTCGAATGAATCAAGTTTTAACCTGAGGCTCGTAAGGTTTCCCATTTGTTCACAGTAATGAAAAGACAGGTCGGCATTGTACGAGATGCCGGTGTCCCCAGCTTGTACTAGGCATTGTTTGTCTGGAATCCGACTGCATGTTGTACTGTCTGCTTGTGTGTGAGTGCAGATCCACGCAGGCGTTCCTGTGCTGACTTTCCGTTGAGGAAGAAACCTGCATCCATTTTAACAAATGGAAAAAGAAAGATGATTGGTACCATCCCACGTTGTAGTTGGCTATGATATTGTAATGAACTATGTTATCTCCCCCACTCCCACCAGGTGTCCAGAGTTCAGATCTTCTCGGGCACGCTGTTTACAAGATGGCAGCTTGTTCATGATAGAGCTTTACCTTCTGGGTTAGCGTAAAACATCAATTTCTCACAGTCCATCTCTTTCTCTCTTCCTTCCTTCCCCTCTGACAAAAAAAAAAAAAAAAAAAAAAAATCTCACTCGCACAACTGCTTGCACAGGGATTATCAACAACAAACAAAGACGAAATAAACGAATAAACACGTCTGACCTCAAGCAGTTGCCTCACATCAGAATTATCTAATACAATAACAGTAACAGTAATGATGCTGCTAACAACAACGGCAACAATGATGATCCTCACAGAGTTGGTGGCGCCAAAGAGCAGACAACTTACCACAGAGAGGAGAAGGCGGCCCCAAAGAGCAGACAACACAGCAGCAACAGGACGCGCCTGGCTCGTGCGGCGTCGGCCAGCAGCCCGAGGAGGGGGCGGATAAGGGCCGCCACCAACACGGCGCATCCCGTGATTACCCCAGTCTCCGGGGCCGTCAGCCCCAGGTGCTTCAGGTACACTGTCAGGAACGGGATGATGGAGCCAACGGCTAGGACAGCACACGGTTCACAACAGACTACAACCCTTGTAAAGTCAATTACGTCAGCCCTTAATCACCTCCATCATCATCATCATCATCATCATGTATCGTCGGCGACGGCGTTTACAATTGCTATTAAGCACTTCAGTGGTCACCGTTTTCAGGAATATTTCTTTTGATGATAAAATGAATCGCTTGTTTAAGACAATTACAAAGCGGTGAGTTTAATCGGTGAAGTTATATACACAGTTATCATCTGTTTTAAACCCAATGAACTGTGGTATTATTATATAATGTCGGACGTGTCAGGTACGTGTGACAATTTTTCGGAACTAAAATTGACAGATTTGCTAGCATCATCTTGCCAGTGGTCTTCCTCCTAGTGAAACCGAAGCATTTACTGACCAAGAGCTATCTAAAAGCGGTTGTCTGTTCCAGCCCAGACACCATCCAAATCATTGTAGTAAAGAATGCGTAGCGATCATGTCTTAGACTGAATGCATCAAATTTACACAAAAAAGAGTAAATGAGAGAAAGGGGGGAGTGAGGGATAGAGAGAGAAAGCAGACGGTCTTACCTCCAAAATAAAAAAAATTAAACACTTTTAAGGGCAAGAGCATGTAATCCATTTCGCAAGACTGCCATGATTTTGAGCCACTTTGGGCACCGGCCGCATTGTCCATCTCTCCGAGCCCTCAGCGAAGCAGATCTTTGGCCAGCGACTGAAGGTGCGCATCATCAGGCATGAGGTCTTCTCGTCGAATAGAATTCAAGGCACGGTCAGAGGTCATGGTGTACTTGAACTGTATTTTGGTGCCACAGTAATTACTTCACGATTGTAGTATATAGTGCAATGCAAAAGGGAGCGGAGTGGGTAACCTTGGAGCATTGCTGTATCAGCGCCGACAGTTGGCGCTAACTGAATGTGGACGAAAAGAGCTGGACACCATTACGAATTTTTGTATTCTGAAATCTTTTTGTTTTAACACGCGGGCAGCATGTGCGTTATTTTTTAACACGCTGAGAACACTGGCGGGGGCTTCGCTGTCGCGGACCCTGACACTGGAAAGCAGCTTCATCACTACAAATAAAGTGGAACGAAATTTCACGCGTGTGTTGAATAACTTTTCCTGCTTCTCTTGAGTCTAAGTCAGCGTGTTACATGCAGAAAGTGGACTAAGCTGTCGCACGATGATTTGTCCCAACAAAATCGTGGTCTCTAACACAGCCACCCCCTCCCCCAACGATCTTTCTTTTTCAAGAAAAAGTTACGGGTGGCCTTTATCCTTTTTTAAATATGCGAGTGTTTACGTGCGCTCATTTTGTTTCGCAGACTCCCTCACCTTGTCTAAAACTAACAAAAGCTCAACCTATTAGAGCGCATTACGCATGCGTCATATTTAATTCACGCCTTAAATGATCATGTGTGTTTTAGGATACATACTTATTTGGGAGGCCTTTCCCCACAAGGTGAATTCAACGTATCGACATTTTTCAACATTTCACGGGAGGCAAGATTTTTTCTTGATACCACAGAAGCCGAGTAAAGAAGTTACTAGGACACGTTTGTCAGAGACTGTAGATCAGAGGTCCAGACCAGTTTTCAATAACCTCTTTTATTCAACCATTCAATACAATTAGCCTTGTGAGAATGGCTTCAGTAAGTTTTCATTGCTTCACAATTCACAAAGACAACTGCTGCCTTCAACATTTACTGGTGTGAAAACTATGCAGTTACAGTCAATTCATCCAGAAAAAAACTCCATATCAAAAGATTTCATGTTTCTAATAAATGGTGAGTGGAAATCATAATCTTTGTTAATGTACATAGTTCTACTAAATAAACATATGGCTCATTAATGCAAAATAAAATCATTAAGATATCACTACAAGTAAAAACAAACAGCCACAATTGACAGTTTGCAATCTGTTGATAGCAACAATGAAATGTACAGATAAAAATCAATCAAATATTACTTTTATATATTCAACTATTTTTTTAACGCCTGCTTTCCATAATGTGCAGAAAATGGGAGGTGAACAAAACAAAGACTGGATAAAGTACAAAAACATTTTGTTCATAGCGAGTAATTTTAAGATTTTTAAGCACACCATTGAAATATATTTGGTTCAAGGCTGATGACATGACTTAAAACAAAGGAAATGTGCTAAGACAAGACTATGACCCCCTTCCCCTACAAATAGATTCACATGCAAAATACAAGTGCAAATATTTTTTTCCAGCATCAGCTAGAAAATATGTGAGCTGAAGATAGATACTGAAAATTAAACAATTAAACCAAAACTTTCATTTGTTTATGTGTGAAAAAAGCCATGTTTGTTCTAACACAAACATCAAGGTGAAGGAAGCTGAAATATAAACTGCTTGATCAAGTTTACAAAGGCCCAGTAAAGTAATGAATTACTCTTGTCATGTCTGTATTGTTCAGAATTTCTTATGTATGCCAAATGCTACATCAGATTTTTTTTTATGAAAAAGACAACATAGTCTTGTATTTAATTTACACTAATCTAACTTTTCCAGGAACAAAATTAGAAAAATTACAAAAATAGACTCAGCTATAAAGCATTGCTGTATCTGTTGAAGAGATTAATCTTTAATATGTGCAACAGCATATTACAAATTAAATGGCTTAATATCTTTTTGACTCTTGTTGGCAGAAAAAAAACATGCTTGGTACCTGGACTGATAGAGAAACAGATGAACATATAAAACAGATCAAGAAAAGTTACACGCAAAAGCAGATATAATGCCACAAACTGTGTAGGGCAAAATTTTATGTGTGTGTGATAGAGTGAAATAGCTTCCTGAGCAACCAGTTCATACTGGGTAGCAACAGCAGCACCAGGTCTGGTCCATTCATGCCTATTTCAATCCAGGGATTTTAAAATATACCGTTTACTCATCTTAGTCTTGACATTATGCTGTAGACAGGAACTGACCAGGTGTCTGCAGCCAATAACTTACAATGAACTTAAAACGCAGTTGTACTTAACCTGATTACTGAAAGCAATGGAATATTTTTGGGTTTGCCAAGATAAAGGAGCAGGGGTAAAATGGACAGGTTTCTGTGCTTAAATATTTGTAATGGTACAATAATAATATTTTTTCATACGTAATGAAAGAAAAAAAAATAAAGAACATAATTAAAATGTCTGTGAACTAGATGCTCTGCCAGTCTTCAAGACAGAGGATACATGAAACGTCCGTCGAGATCCTTTTTTGTGGACAGTTTCTGGGATTTGTAAGATTCACTGTGTCTGCTGCTCCTGGTGCCGCCACTGCTGCTGCCATTGCTTCGTCTGTAATTGTACTTCTTCAAATAAGGTTGCTTAAACGTGTGAAAATTTTTGCGACTCCTGGCAGGTGAAGGAGCCAAAGACCTTAGCTGTGAAGACCAATGTGATTGTGGGGAAGGGTGATATTCCCTTTCTTTTCCCCTCATCAATGCTGGGGGTAGGGGATGGCATCCCCATGCAGAAGGAATCATGATAGGAGGTGGTGGAAATGGCAGCCAGGAAGAGGGGAATGGAATTGCTGGAGGAGGTGGGCCCAAAAAAGGGCGCTGGGCAGCAGGGTCATCTGGTGGAGCAAACGATGACCTTGGGGGCGGAATTACTGTAACTGATGAGTCAGCAGAATCTGAATCATCGTCTCGGACTTTTTCGATTTTCTTGATGATCAGAATTTTTTCCATTTTCTTTTTCTTAGGAGGTACTACTTCTGTGAGGACCTTTTTCTTTCTGGAATCAGACTCGTCGTCAGAAGCCCCTCCCCAGGCCCGGAGCTTGTTATTTTTCAAAACACGCTCCAAGGCACTTGGCCTGCAAGTGACACAAAATATTTTGAGCACAAGAAATAATACAGATTAATTTTTCAATATGACATACTTAGAAGCTGTTTGCACTGACATCAAAGGTAATGCAGTTATTTAGAAACTTTATGTCTACATGTTCACTTACTAGAGCTTTTAATTCTGTATCAATGAAATTCCAATAACTGAAAAATCACTCATTCACTATTATTACTTTCAAAGAACACAAATGCTCTTTTTATTTGTTAAAAGTTATTAAATAAAGACATCTCTCACACATCACAACAGCAGCTACATACAACATGGGTGGAAATGTAAACAATATATATATCGGAGGCTTTTATTATATTGTGGAACTATATGTCTATTTCAAAGCTATGCTGCTTTTTTAACACAAGTGACAACTTTCAACAATAGTTCACGAGTTTACAAGGAAAGCTAATATATTTACTACTCACTTTTTTCTTTTTTCTGCCTCATCTGAATCATAAGAAGCGACAAGTTCAAGCTTTGATTTATGATCTTTCTCGTCACTCTTATCCTCATCCAAGGCATGTATTTTTTTATCTTCTTCGTCTTTTTTCTTTGCTGACTGCAGATCTTCTTTGTCCTCGTGATTATGAATGATGGAAGTCAAACGCTGTTTCATAATAACAGCACTTTTGAGACGACGAGTTCCTGCAAGTTTTTGTCGGAGCTCTTCTCGCTTCTTTTCCTGTTCTTGCTGTTCTTTAGCCTATAACAAACATACACACACACAAGATGAAATATGTAGCTAGAAAGAAAACCAACAGTGGAAGAAAGAAACCCTTTATTCATATGCAATTTTTTTTATTACAACAGAAGGTCTGTTTTTTGACACAAACTGAGTGGTCTCCAACAGTGTCCCAGGCTTGCACAGTTTGTGGGGAAAAACCTTATAAGGTGCCTTCAAGTCTAATCTGCCCATATTTAAGTTGGTGGCAGCAGAGGTGGTAACACTACTTAGGCAATGTGACCTGTGTGTCAAAGGGTGGGGGGGAATTGGTGTTTTACGCTGTGCCAGCAACTGAGGCCATATCACAAGGCAGCCAGCCCTGTAAACAGATGTAATGGTGGCCAGAGGAAGAACTGGCTTACAAACATCAAAAATGGACTGGTTGTCCTGTGCAGGACCTGCTCACTATCACCCAAAACAGGTTAAATGGTGAGCCTTGTTAGCTGCCTTGTTTATCCACGTGCTCCCTCGCCCCAGCGACAGGTACCAGTTAAGGGAAGAATGACTGATTGTGTATTTTCTCAGTCTTTTTCTACGTATGCGTGCCTCTTTTTTGTGTTGTACAAACCCAACACTGTTTGTTCTAACAAAAATGTTGCTGTGCTTCTTTTGTATGCAGGAAGTGTGCAGACTAGTTCATGAATATTGCCCCTATTTTAGTTTTTGTTACCCATTACAAGATGTATCACCGATGGCACTAAATAAAAAAATTAACACGGAGCAAATTTTAGCAAAGATTTAGCACTAACATTGATGTCATTTGCCTGGTTAGTTTATATAAGAAAGAATTTCCAGTTCCGTGAAGGGCTGTTCCAAGCACAGACATGCTGAGCCTGCAGCAGTACTTGATGACACATGTATCACATCTTTTTGGCTACACTGACACCATCTGTAAATTGCTGATTTGAATAAGCTTGACTCGAAACAAGCAGTAGATTTAACGTTGATCATAAAGTCACCAAACCGTTGCAGCTCTAAGGGCTAAAAAAAAAACGAAAAACAAAGAGTGTCAGATGAAATTTTACTATGTGACAAGTGTAACATAATGTAGTATCACTCCCCCGCCTCCTCCGTGTGCCAGGCATTGATTATAGGTGCGAAATGTGTACTCTGTGGCTGGATATTTCATAAACGGCTGTGTAGAGTGCTGTTATTTGCAAAATAGATCTATAGCTTAAAATGTTAAAAAAACCACTGTGAACCATTTGGTATGGTCTTCAAGCCGAAAGATTTTGCATATGTTAAAATGTTAAAAAAACCACTGTGAGCCATTTGGTATGGTCTTCAAGCCGAAAGATTTTGTATATGTTAAATATTTACCATACCTGCACATTCTTCAAAATTTTCTCCCGCAGCTCCACTTCATGCTGTCTCATCTGCAGTTTCTTCTGGATTTTCGCCTCTGCTTTCTGACGTTCTTCTTCTAGGCGGCGCCTCTGTTCTTCCAGGGATTTTTGTCTCTGTTCCTCCTCTAATTCCTTCTTCTTTTGAGCAACTTCCTCTTCCATTTTTGCATCCTTGAAAATTTACAAGAATATGCAGACTGTGTATATGTGCATTTTCAAAGCCTAAGTTTCTTTTAAAATGAAGTTCTTGAAGAAATTCAGGACTGAGAAAGGAAAAGGTAGACTGATTAGCTGATTAGACAGAAAAGTGCTTACATCCTGTGGCAAGATTACACTATGAGAAAAAAGAACGAGAAGAAAGGAGTGACGAAGGAAGTGGAAACCAATTCATCAGTAGAAAACTTATGACCATCCCTGAAAAGGGATGCCTTATTCACTGAAAAATATGTGAGAACCCTGTGTGATTTAGCTTGCTTAAATATGCATCTATGAAAAATATATATTATGCCAATGATATCCCTAAATTTGAAATACAAATTAACAAAGATAAATTATGCAAATGTATGCTCTTCATGCCATTAATGATAATAATGAATTTGTAAAGCACATATCCCTGTATGGAGTCAGGTTCAAAATGTTGTGCATGTAAAAACTACAAACTGACAGTTCACCATACAACAAAGGAACACAACCAACAGCAACTGATAGTAGTAGAATGGCAAACATGAATGAAACGCCTGGGTGAAAATGAGAACCTGCAGAATTAGAGAAAGAGTTTGATGGATTATGAACAGCATTTCTAAAAGGGTGGGTTTTGAGGATGGTCTTGAAAACTTTGAACATAGGCTTAGGTGGAAAAGAATTCCAAACAATTAAGGCAGAGAAGGAATGTCTGCTGAATATCACTTGTGTCATTACTATGAAAAACTGTTCAAAATTTAATTAAAAACTGCAACGTCCATATAAGACAAAGGAATGCAGTGATGTTTAGTTTTCAGTTTGCCTTCATGATCATTACTGGAGATGGTGAAAACGAGATATAGCAAATTCCTAGGTGTCCTTACATGGGTACAGAACAACCATTTGCAATTGCACAATGAAATTCCAGCCTATACTTGAAATGGGTGACTACTTGACATGCATCCACAAACACAGTATCTAAAATTTCTTTTAAGCTAACACATTTTCTTTCTTCTTTATGCAGAAAAATTGATGTAGCATATTGCAGTCTGAAATAACATCTCCCACATTGAATTACACAAGCAATAAGCATCCCTAATAAATAAAGAAGAAACATAATCATTAAATGTCCCTGTTTCAAGCAGCCAAAATATATTTCACTTTAGCAAGACATTTCTGAATGACTCAACGCTTTTTGAAGTGATGAACAGTAAATATCATATCAACAAACCTTAACTCTTTCAAACAACTCTGAAAGTACTCTCAGGGACTCAAGTTTGCGTTGAGCAATTAAGAGCCGCCTCTCTTCAAGAGCAATCTTCAGCTGCATGCGTTCTTCTTCCTCTCGCTGCTGCTGTTCTAGAAGTTTCTGGCGCCGCCTCTCCTCCCTCTCCCTCCTTCTTTGTTCTTTTTTCTCCAGTCGCTCTTCTTTCCTACGCTGTCGTTCCCTCTCTAATTCTAGTTTCTGTTGGCTGAAAATAAAACATTTCAATTTAATAAATTTAATCCATTTAAATCACCCTAGTTACATCATAAACTATCATAGTTAAAGATATTTGATGGTTTAAAAGTTTAATATTTGCCATTTAATAAAGCTTTGTAGGTATGTGTCACAAACCTGGGTACTTTTGCTACAGTAAAGACCTATTTAAATTGAACATAAAAGGCATTATTTTCATGCATAATGCATGTGAATATATCAGATTTTATGAGCTACTTAAGAGTGAGTAAATATTTGTGGAAAGTATTTTAACTAATTATAAATGCATTCTAAAATTTCTGGAAAGATTTAAATTATATGATGTTACCCAAATTCTCTAGAAAACATCTTCTCACTGCTTCCACAGTTATAGTTCTATGTGGTCCAAAATTGTTTGATCACATCAAATAAGCTTTCCAACATTTCAATTGTTTGCCAGTTAATTTTCATATTTGCTTCCTATTTAATATCATAATCAAAAACATTAATTTTTTATTAATATAGTTTCATTTCCTGATGAAATAAATGATGCTGAAAAAAAAACCAATTGTTAGCTCACCATTTTAATGTAAGGTCACTGTGCACATTTGTAAAGAGTGTAAACTAAGACCATGAGTTACAATAGTAAATGATTCACAAATTATACATGAAAAAATGCCCTTTTATATATATGTATAAAGTATGGCATGTTACCGTTCTTCTTCCGCTATTTTCTGTTCTTTTTCTTTCTCCAGCTTTGCTTGTTGTAGTCGCATCTTTTCCAGCTCCTCCAACCTTTCTCGCTCTGTTCGACGTTTGCGAATCATTTTGTCGGACAGATGTTTGGTCTTGTCAAAGTCAACCTATGTCGAAATAACAAACAAGTGATGTTTTGTAACATTTTTAAAGTTTATTTTGAAAGAAGAGAAAAATTGAGACAGATCATGTGCATTTTTACTTTTAAGTATCACTGACTTTGCTTTTTGAACATGAAAATAAAGTGAAAAAGGACGATGAGCAGCCCGATTGTTTTTGTACTTAAAAGAACAGTTTGGTCAAGAAGAGTACAATTAAGCATGGTTAGATGAAAGGATCTTTTATTTTCACTTTAATTTTCAAGTTTAACTTGAGTTAGGATTTAGAAATCTGACCTGTTAAAATGAATATTATATGATGACATGGTAAGTGATACCACTTACTTTAATGTTAGCAGTCAGTGCTTTGCCATCCTCTTCTTTATATAACAGCTTCATACCACGCAGTGAATCCATAGCCTTTACAAAACTTATATACTCTTTGAACTGCACATATGCTTCAAAGGTCAAATCCTGGCCATAAGTGAACGTCTGGATTGTTCCAGGCTTGGTAAGAACACCCATTATTTCCTTTCTGTATGGATCGTTAATGGGAATATCTACACAACGCACTTCACCAAATGTTCCAAACACTTGCCTTAAAACATCTTCAGCTGGTTTTAGCTTTTCCTCATCGAATTTGGTGGCTTTTTCTTTATCAGATTTCAGCATAAACCAGCGTGTTGGAAGATCTTTGAGATGGATTGTGTCAGGTCGTTCACCTGACTTTAACTCATTCATATTTCTGGCATCACGAAAGTAAGAATCCCAGTCATGGCGAACAGGAAATGCTATCTTAGCTTCTGCAGCTCGCACCTTTAATGTCTCTGTAAAGCCGCTTAATTTTATAGTTTTGTTGTCCAGTTTCATCACTAACAATGACAGTTTGCTCTTGTTTTCAATCTCTCCTTCCAGACGAATAAACTCCATTGTACTTTTCACAACTTTGACTGAGAGAAAAATTTCTGGGCGTATCATGTGCTTAACCTTTTCAATGACTTCCCAGCTCGTAATGGTTTTACCCGGTGTCTTCAACTGTGGAAGTTGTGCACATATATTAATCTTGGCCACAGGTTTCAGATACAATCCTTGTGGCTCATGCAGCTCTATTGCTTCAGACGTGTCATTACATACAGACGTATTGGCCATTTTTGTATTTCAGATGAAAAGCTGCGATGGCTGTTACGTCAGTTTTCAAAATTATCTTATTTATTCTTCTTTTCCCCTGCAGAAACAATCGATTATGCATGAAATTAGAGATCATCTTACCTCATCACGGCAGACATTACACATCAGTCATTATTAACAGTCGCAAAATATGTAAGTATGGTTATGGAAAATTTAATAAATTATTAAAGGTTACATTATATGTTGGTAAACAGTAGTCAAGTAAATATTAAACATCAAACCAACCCTGTGCTGTGGTCGTGGGTACATCACTACATGGCTTATCCTTCTTTCTATTCCTCCAGTTAGAAGTGAAAAATAAAGACAACGCAAGATGATTCTTTACGTAGTGCGATATTATAAATGTGCCTTTTCTTAGAATGTGGCCAAATGATTACAAAGTACACACGTTTTATTTAAGAAGAAAAATGATTCACATTATAAATCCCGAGCAGATAACAGGAAACTGCATCGTCGCCATTTTCTCCCCTCGATTCTTACCCCTCCAACCCCACCCCGCCAACTTACAAAACTAGTCAAGTGTGGTTTTCTAATGAACTGTTTGCAAATAAAATGTAATCTTTCAAAGATATTCTCTTGTTTAAAGATATAATAAATATGCAAATTTTCTAGTCATTTAGATACATCATACAAAGCATTTCATAAATATTATGGGCCAAAGTTTATCACTTAGTGTAGCCTCAATAGCACGTTGCCTTGTGTTACATCAGTACGAAGAATGGCAGACGACATCGCGCTGTATTTGTCCCGTGTGGATCGGGCCGTAAGTTATTGTTATACGAATTAAGCATTTATGAAGACAACTGAGGGACACGTCTGTAATTTTTGAACCTGTTTCACAGCAAGACTTGTTTGATGATTAAACATAAATCTTGCCTGTAATTACCTTCGCGGATTATGAACAGATGTGAATTTCAAAGCTTTTGAGGAGAATATAATATGTACAATACAAGTAATATGGTGTTATCTTTTGAACGTGATAAAAACTGATCTGTTGATCAGTTGTGGGGGACTTAAACAGCGTTGAAAGCTGTCGCAATTTCAGAATCGCATCCCTACCCAAGTACCTTCCCCTCACGTTTTGAAGGGATTGAGATCCGGAGAGAACATTAGATAATATACGTGATAAATGTGTAGCTAATCTACATTTAGTGACAAGTAAAATATTTATGTACAGTTTTCATGTAGGCGTGATATGAAGGATGGTATTTAGTTCACATCTTTAGTGCAATGATTGTATACCAAAGGAATATAATCTTGGCTTGGTATGAGTTCACCATATTTCGGTATTAGTAATGACATACTGATCAGACGTACAACGAAAACAGTAAAAGTGAACAGCTCAAACATTCATGGTGGGAAGATTTAATGATTCACCTCCTCCCCAAGAAAGAGTGTTAGGTTGGGGATTTTTTGTGTTTATCATAATTTACTTGACAGACACAGAGGGGAACTCCTATGGACTATGTGATGGTAATAATATGATTGGCCTAGACATTCTTGACCAAGATTTTTGGCAATGAACCAAAAGCATATAACTTCTCATGACTCCTTAATTTATTAACCCAGAAAAAAGTAGAACATGGAATTTGATAGTTACTTTCTGTTAGAGAACATCATGAAGGGAAAATGTGCAGGAAATGTGTACAAGCTATTTTGTGTTTTCAGGAAAAGGAAATCGACCAGCTCAGGAAAGAGATCAAAGTGCTTCAAGATTCTTCAAGTGTTCCTGATGTTGGAAGTGTCTCTTCAGCTGTGGAAAAACTGCAGACTGAAAATGCCAAGCTGACTTATCAGCTAAATCATTTGAAACGGGTAGTGTTTTTCATACCAAAGATTAATAATAATAATGCGAACTTATAATGCACAGAAGCACGAATAAGATTGATCGCACTCTCTGCGCAGTACAATTTGATAGAAAGAAACATAACAACCAATAGACAGTGAGGTACACATAGGGACACTAAACAACATAAAGATGAGATTCATGTCTTTATTTTGAGAGTCACACAAAATTATCCATATATATCTTATTGTCAAAGTCCTTTCTATCTTTCTGTCTGCCTGTGTGCTATCCATCTACCATCTTTTATTTAATGTATATATTTGTCAGTCTGGTGGTAAATCTTCGTGACTAAGAAAACATAGTACAACACAAAGATTGGACATTGACCTCATTGTATTAAGCAAAAAGGCTAGACATGAATTGCATTATGGCTTTTTGTCCTAGCATGACTGATGGCTCGGTTGAAACATAGTCATATAGGGGTACAAGTAGATGTGCAAGCTATAGTGATTAATTTTAAGTTTAGGGAAGTATGATTAATTGTCATATTACCCAGGATTGAATTTAATTGTCATTTTATCATCAGTAGACAGAAGGTAGTTACAGAATATTTTTAATTAATGAAGATGTTTCCAAAAGTAGTCACTGAAAAGACCAGTGATTTTCATTGTTTTATTGTTGACATAAATTGTTTCAGTGGAGTATGATATTGTTCAGTAACTACTTGCTTTTGTTCATGATAATAGTTGTTGGTAAAATCATCACACAATTCTTATCAGTGAGCACAGAAAAAGTTTGGATGAACTTGAGGAGGTGCAGTTTTTCAACTCCATGCTTTTGTCACGGATACACACACTCAGACTAGCGACACACAAACACACACTGTGTCCACACATATTCTTTCTCTCAACAAAACACAAAGACCTGTCTATGAGCTTCTCATCTTCTATTATCTGGTTTGGGGGATTATCCTTAGGGGACTCAGCAGAAAACTTCATGAACACGTATAAATGCTTATCCAAAGACCACAGATCAAACTAGAATTATACCATTAACATTCGTTATTCTCCAATATCTAAAGACATAAAATACCTAAACATCATAGTCACTTTTTCAATCATCACATGAGTTCACAACTTCTAAATAATACATTCACTTCTTCAGTCTGTGCATAAATAGGTTCTCTCGAATATATCAATTACGTTTCATAATAAATTTCCCAATGGAATTCTCAGCATAAACATGTAGTAGCCCAAAGAAAGAGATATCATGCACATATACACTTTCTTGAAATTATCTCCCTTGGAAAACACACTACTATATTCCACAGTAATCCACTGGTTGTCAGGGTTGTTTGGGCAGGGGTGAGCCACAGACACCCCTGTCTGGCAGCGATGATCCGATAATCTCCACTGGTGTTGAGGAAGAGACACATCCAGCTAGGGGAATGCTGTCACTACTCCTGTGCTCTTCAGTTACAAATGCTGGCTTTGCAGGCACTGTCGACTGATGAAAACTACTCCAAGACTTCAGTATTCTCGACAGCTGGTACTGAAAATTCTAGGGCTTCCTTGGCTGTCACGGCTTGTAGGCAAGGTGATCTTCACTCGGTGCTGTCTAGCCCTCCTCCTACGTCATTCCTGCAATTCTTATGAGTACTCCGTCTCCAATTAAAGGCAAAATAATAATAATAATAATAGTGAAGATTTTTATAGCGCATATTCACACTCATAGAGAGCATGCTCTTAGCGCTTAAAACGAGGAAGAGACATGGACTAAGTAGATACAGAACAAAGGGGACGAAAGAAAACGACAGTACTGACGAAACAGAAAACAAAAGGCATCAAGTAACAGGAACAGAGAAATATAGTGATTCTGCGAGAAAGATGGGTGAAGTAGCAAGAGGGAAGGGGGCGGGGTTAAGAAGGACTAGCATTGTGTGGACTGTGTTAGGAGTAATGCTCAAGGAAGAGGTGCGTTTTCAGTGCAGATTTGAAAGATTTAGTTGTAGGAAGGTGGCGGATATGGAAAGGAAGAGAGTTCCATTGTTTTGCAGCACAGTAGCCAAAAGTCCTGTGACCATATGTTGTTGTTCTGGTGACAGGAACAGTTAGGATACGGTTGTCAGCGACTCATTTACTCCTTACAAGACTTACTTGGGAATGCCAAAACTCAGTTCATAATCACAACAGAATTTCCAGTGAACATTTCGTTCACTTACCCTCTTACATATCCAGTATTCCTCCAAATTCATACAACCAAGGGTGACAACTCGTGTTTACTACAAAACAGTCAGGGGGAATAATCGGAGTCCCTGAAAGCTTTATATTTGCTGCAAATTATGGTAATAATAAATAAAGAATGTTATGTGTGCATGTGCAGGCAAATCTATGTAATTCAAAGGTCAGTGTCTGATCATGGTATATAAAATTATTGCTTGTAAGAACATCAGTTTTATATTTTTTAGTTCTTTCCCATGTCTGTTTTAGTTTCTTCAAGAAGAACATTTGAGGGAACGTTCTTGCTCAGTCAGTGTTCAGTGCATGCTTGAAGATGTCTTCCGCATGGCAATCATGTCGGCATTCCCTGAGCTGGAGTCCCCACCAGTTATGGTCACTCCAAGCTCAAAGATGGCCGACTACCAATGCAACAGTGCCATGAGTCTTGCTCAGGTTTGAATCTTTCAGAGTAAACTTATTTCATTGATTGTCTAGTCCCCATTTTGGAAGTTCTGCAAGGACTAAAATTGTTCATTGCAGATTGCAGTTGGCATATACACATGGTACTGAAAGTCATAAGTATACTTTAGAATTTAGAGAATCATTTCAACAGTTTAATAAAGTCAGCATAAAACAGAAGATTGCACATCATTTAATATCAAGATTATACAGTTATAAAACAGTAAGTTCTATTCTATTGTACTTTGCATAATTATTTTCTTATTCATTATGCATTCGAATATTAAATTTAGATTATTTTGTAATTTGTGGTTTAGCTAATTGGGAACAGTGGTGGCAAGAAGATTAACCCAAGAGATGTTGCTCAAGCCATAGTGGACAAGCTTCCGGAAACTGACTTCTATGAAAAGGTGTAACTATAACACTGGTCACTCTTTGTCATTTACCAAAAATATGTAGTTAACTGTCCTGTTAATGAGAGCGGTGGAATAGTGATTGTGAGGTACTATAAAGTAATTTTATGATTTTTACAGTAAGATCCTCATTAATCTTCATTTAACAAAATGGGAAAGAGCACAGTTTCTTTTAATACACTGATGCAGGTATAATTATCATCACCATCTGCATAATTAAATTGCTAACAATTTCTAACTAGCCAAATTTATCAGGTTTGAGGTACAAGTATTTATAAAACTAATTGACTATAATGTAATTAGTGAATCACCTTAAATGTTAGATGTAACACTGGAAGTACAGATAACATGAATATTACTGGGACCCCTTTTAAATGAGCCAAATTGTATTATTTGCGTAATGTGTATGTTTAATAAATCTATATACTTTAAGTCACAAATCATTAAATCTTTTGTTTGGGGAGTGCAGAGATGCACCTGAGCCATGTGTCGAGGTTTCAGTGACTGATGTGATTATTGTACATAACATTTCCCTGCAGTATTATGTTAATGTGTGGGTAAGAGCTACATCACAACTGTCACCCACATGCCCAGTTCTCTGAGGCCAATGTTTGAATTTCAAGAAAGAGCATGAAGATTGTAACATGACTGTATGTTGAATTTTTCTCAAATTTGTCCTGTGCTTATATCTGAATTATACATTATCAGTCCTCCACCGCCGCACTCTAAGAAATATTTGCCCCTAGTTGCAGCTAACTATGTGGCAGATAGCTATGCGTAATATATTTCAATGCCATGCTGCCTCACGCAGACTCCATGTGGTATGAGTTAAATATTGTTTGAGTTTTTTTTAATATGAAGGTTAGTGTATTAAGGATCATGTTTTGTTGACAATTAGTATGTCATACAATTTTTTTCAGGTGGAGGTTGCAGGTCCAGGTTTCATCAACATTTACCTAAGCAAGGATTTTGTGGCCAGAGAGCTTCGCACCACACTGGTCCAGGGTATCCGTCCACCCCAAGTCTTACCAAAACGAGTTGTCATTGACTTTTCATCACCTAATATTGCCAAGGAGATGCATGTTGGTCACCTGAGGTCAGTAAGATGATGCTTTTTTTGGAATATATTTCTATTCTGGTACATTAGAATGGAATTGAAATAGAATCTTGAATTCAGTAAATTGTCACATGCTTCAGTGTAATGATTAAAGCATATTCATCTTCTGATTAGTCATTATTATTGCCATCATATTTTGTATTTTAGGTCAACCATCATTGGAGAAAGCATCAGTCGCCTGCTGGAGTGGGTGGGGCATGATGTACTGCGGATCAATCACCTGGGAGACTGGGGCACACAGTTTGGGATGCTTATAGCCCATTTACAGGATACGTTTCCTAATTTTCTTAAGGAAACACCTCCCATTTCAGATCTGCAGGCCTTTTACAAGGTAATATAAATTATGCTGAATTTTATGCGTTGCTCATGACCATGCCACTCAGCATGAGAAAACATGAGAATGAAAAGACATTTGTTACTGTCAAAATTAGGAATATATAGTAAGCAGAGATCGTGCAGTGCATTTGTAACATTTGTAGAGTTTTTTGTTTGTTATTGCTGGTCTTTTTTTTGTATATGCATTATGTATCATTCATGTATAAAGATCTAACTTAATGATTCTTATGTCTTTATAAGCCAACCAGAAAAGGACAGAAGTCAGAATGTGTTAGTGACGCATATAGTTTAGTCATAATTTTTTTTTTAGATCTTTGATTATAGTTTGCTTCTTAATTTCTTTTTTAATTCTTTAATTTTTGTTGTTGTTGGCAGGAATCAAAGAAGCGTTTTGATGAAGATGAAGAATTCAAAAAAAGAGCTTATGAATGTGTTGTAAAGTTGCAGTCGTATGAACCTGTCCACTATAAGGCATGGCAGATGATTTACCAAATTTCCATGAATGGTAGGCTTTATTAACTTGTTTACAAATGATAACATATAACAGTATGTTAATGATTATTTTCGAATTGCTGACAATGCTTTGTTTTCAGGTTCTATCCTTATTCTCTGACTGATATTTTCATACCCTGTGTTGTGTAGCCCTACAGTGCTGTAATATTTTGTAACTGTTTATAGAGTTTCAGAAGGTGTATGATCGTCTTCAAGTGCACCTTGTAGACCGTGGTGAGTCATTTTATCAGGAGAGGATGAAGATGCTGATGAAGGAATTGACAGATAAAGGTAGGTTGCAGAAAAATGATGGTTGGGAAGAGTTGTCTTTCATTTAAACAAGGAAGCTTGTTGTGCAAGTAGAGCTTTGTTTCATTGGTGAGAGGATGTGTGGCTTTCACAGCAGCCTGACCAGCTGTTTTGAGGCTAGTGACCTTCAAAAAGCCATGTTGCATCAAGAGAAGTTGATGGCACCTCCAAGGACAGTCCTCATGCTCAGCCTGCTCTCTGTGTGAAGCCTTCAAAATCTTCTTATTCTTAGACAGGCACTATAAAAACCTTGTTATAATATTATTCAGAAATGGAAATCCTGGTCTCATCTTGGAAATATCAAGGTTTTAGTTCATGCATGGTCTTTTCCAATGGACTTGTTTGTTTTTGAGACCTTTGACAGCTGCTGACCCATTTTCATTCCAGTTACAAATCTAGAAGCACCATGTTTAAAGGACACTGATCCTGTGGATGGTTTTTGTTGTGCATTTTGCCCAGTGTTCATGTTTGTATTACCCTAAAAGCATAATTGGTAGAATAATTAGAAATAGAAATGATCCCTAAAAATGTTATCTTAACATTTTCTGTCACTGTGAGATGGCTTTTGTTACCTGCTTGGCATAAAACCCCATTTGTTGAAAATTATTTCTGCCCATCAGACATCTGCCTGTGCACAACTTAAACAGAAAACAGGATTTGGACTTAATACATTTGTATAGTTATACATTTTATTATTTTGATAGCAAAACTGATTTATTGCAGCATCAGTGAGTTTTCCAAATAACTGTTTTTAAGATTTGACAGTTTCATATTTTCCTGTTCCTGCTTGTTGAAATAGATACCAAGAGATATTAAACAAAATGGATAATTATGATTGTAGTCCAAACACTTGTCTTGAAGGTATTGCTGAAAAGGACGAGGAAGGCAGGATTGTTATGTTCGTGCCCGGTTACCAGGTGCCTCTGATCCTGGTCAAATCTGACGGTGGCTACACATATGACACCTCTGACCTTGCTTGTATCAGGCAAAGGCTGCAGGAGGAGAAAGGAGAATGGCTGATATATGTTGTGGATTCTGGACAGGTAGGATATGTTTATGACTTGATGCACAAATCAGCATACATATTTTTGCAATAAAACTGCTGTTCCATAATATTTGTTTCCATTCTGACCATTAAAAAAAAATGACATGCAGAAGGAGCTTTTTTAAAAAAAAAATTTACTTTAACAGTACTTATAGATAGTTATGCTGGAGAGTTTATGACAGTTCCAAGATAAGTGAGAAATAATATATAGTTTATTTTGTTTTCTTTAGAGTACCCATCTAAACACAATTTATGAGGCAGCCCGACATCTAGGCTGGATAGACCCAGCCAAGCATCGAGTAGAGCATGTTGGCTTTGGAGTTGTGCTTGGAGAAGATAAGTAAGTACTGTTTATATTTGGATTTTATTCTTTTTTTACTTTTTGCTTGATCTCAAAAACGCAGCACCTAAGCTGTGGAATGCTCTGCCATCGTCGCTCTCCACCATCACCTCACCAACCATATTTCGGAAAAGACTGAAGACTCATTTGTTTACTTAAGACAGACTTAACCTAGCACCATTTCTGTTTTTATTATTTTTTTATTTTCCTGTTGTTTTATTTTTTTCTTCTCTTCTGTTTTTGCTGTGCAATGAGCATTTTTTTGAATGGATACCTGCGCAATATAAATCGACATCATTATCATCATCTCTGTCCTTGTTTATACAAGAATAAGTGAGTTGTCAGGCGTGCATGGGACCTCACTGTCCTCTGCTTTATTCATCTGCAGTCATGATCTTTAGTAATTTCTGCTGGTGGGCAGGTAGTTTGCACATCATGCAGGGAATGGATCCTAGATAGGTAATAAGAAATTCCATGTGACAGTCAAATAAAGCCAGACTATAATGGTGACACAAATTGTCTAGTACTTGAAAGCATGAATTAGCTTCCTTCAGTTAGGGAACCTGTGACAATAGGGCAGTTGTCTTATAAAAAAGCTAACATTAAAACAGCTCAACTGGAGATTTCTGTATGAACGTCTTTGGTGCTGTACAGTTTTGTATGAGATAACCTTATAAAAATGAACTAACTCTTGACAACTAAGGAAATCTAAGACCTTGAGAAAGCAGTCATCTCTATCATCAGTTGATTTTCAGTGTGTATTTACCTGGTTCTGTTTTTGTTTCATCACTTTCTTTATGTACACATACAGAGTAGTATGGCCCCATTTCCCTTTTCACCTGCCTCTTGGGACAGATTCATTATTGTTGAATTCTGATTGTTATAATCTCAGTTTTCTGCCCCAATTACCATGTGCGGGCGAGCAAAGGATATTTTTGCCATGTGGCGGTTCAGTATAGCTTAGAGGTTAAATTAGACTTCCTCATGTCTGTTTACAGAGCATTGCACACAGCAACCAGCACACAAAGGTTTCTCCCTGCCCTCTGCTTACAAGGTGTTGGAAGTAGTTGGGGGCAACCCAGCCTGATGGATTGTTGAAATATATTAGTTTTGGGATTTATGCATTTTCTAAAATAACCTCGGCATACGTATCGGTTACTATCCTGTGCATGCGCAGTGTACGTTTAGAATGGTTGTCTCGGCAGAAAGTAGAGAGCGTGGCAACAACTTTCGAGTTGAGAAATCAAGGGAGGCTACTTAGAAGCAATAAGGGTTGTGTCTTTGTTACGTCCCTTAGTTTATGTTGTACGTTTGTTTAAAGAAATTTGTTTCGTAGCGATCTCGCGACTAATGTGTGTAATGAGGTCTAGAGAGAATGAGTTTGAATTCTCATTTATTTAAATGGTTAGTGGCGCGCGCTGACCTTGTACAAAACGCGTCCAGTCATTTCATTTCTTATCGTCTCGGAGACCAGCAGAAGCAGGTTCGAAACACTCCACTGTCGCCCGGTCGTGTTTTGGTGGATCAGTTTACAAGAAATTGAGTTCACTTTAACCAATGGCGGTCCGGTGGTGCAACGGTTAGCGCCTGTCACCAATACAGTGAGGGTTGGCTGTTCTAGGTTCAGCTCTCATCTCGGGCACGCTATTCTTTCTCTGCATGTGGCATCTGTTTACAGGGCTTGCTGCCTGCCTTGCCGTGATGTAGCCTGAGTTGCTGGCTCGGCGTAAAACACCACCCCTCTCACTTTGACCAAGCTAAATATCCACGTTGTCCTCATCGAATGGCTCATTGTGGAGAGTCTACATGGTTTTATAACAATTGTATTTAAGGTCAAAGGTGGTAATCGGCAAGTCAGCTTCTGTGAGCAGCAAAACGGGCTCGCCATCATCAAGAAATGCAACAGGAAATACGTGTGGTGACCGGTCAGGTGCATACAGAAGTACTTCAGACGTCAACAAACGCAGTGTATAGTGTCATACACAGTGGGGAGAAAATAGAACGATTTGTTCCCATCTGAATACAGAGAATGCCTATTATCAAGACTTCTGATTAGAAGCAGTTGCCTTACTATTTTGTTTTATTTTTTGGGGGGTGGGTGGGCGGGAAGGGTGTGCATCTGTGCGATCCGCGCAGGCTAAGAATAAACAAATTCATGCTGTGCGTCTTTGACAGTCTCGTCAGGCTCAGGCAGAAAATAAGATTCCATTGCTATGGTAACAGAATGTCGCGAGGATGAGTATTTCGACATGCCAAGGTTGGGAAATAAACGTAAAAAATACTGCTGCCGTTCTACATTGCAGTTTTGCGCTCTGCGATAAGCTTATGGCTCAATCGATGAACGCAAGCAATAGGTGCAACAAGTCGCCCTCCCCCCATGTTTTTGCTTAAGAAATTGCGCAGATGGGAGATGATGTCGCGGCGGGGGTAAGGAGAGGGGACTGTGAACATTGCGATGCATCGATTGAATCTGGTGGCCGCTTGTTTACTAGCCTAAATTTTGTGTGTTTTTTTTTTAAATTTCTTTACCCGTTTTATTTATTTATTTCTGTTTTATTTCTGTTTTTTTTTCGTTAGACATTAGGGACTTGTTCACTTGTTCACTGTTGGTAAACTGTGTGAAATTCATTATGGTCCATCCTCCACCAATCTCTCTTTCTGCCCAGAGTGGCTCTCAGGATCACGTGACATAACGTCAGGTTCTGTTTTGGAGGGCGTTGGGGTGGAGGAATGCGTAAGGGCGGTGTATTGGTGAAGACCTGGGGCATCATACGACATGTCGTGGTGTAGACTTAGTTGCTGTCTCAGCGAAAAAAACCCACTTTTTTTCGTCTTATAGGGTGGAGTGAGTCACTGACTGAACAAGAACTGCCTGCCTACAGCTGAAGGCAGTATTATTAAGATAAAGACTGAGACTCCATAAAACCTGATCTGATCCCTGTATGGCCTAGAGGCTATGTCTATAGACTACAGGTATAAATTTACCCAAGAGGTAGCTATGCCGGGTGCACAGTACGCCGCCAGGGGTAGTATTTAGCTAACCTGGTAATATTTTATAAACATATAGCTGAGCGGTGTGTGAATCTAGCCGGGCTAGCGGCGTGCTGTGCATCTGGCCTCTGGTCCTGACGTTACGGTCCCTCTCGCTCTCCCCCCTGGGCGGCAAGCTCCTGCTGCACGGTATGGAGGGAAGGAATCAAAGAATAACAAGATGGATCACATTCTAAAGATCAGTTTTTCCTTTCCACACCCTCCATCTCCAAGAAAAGAACCCAGACCAAAGCCCCTGATTTGAAAAAAAACTCCATTCACGGAAACAGTGTTTTAAGTCCGTTTGTGAGTGAATATGGGTGTGTGCGTGCGTGTGTGTGTATCCTGTACGTAGATACGTATCGATGTGAAGTCAGTCACGTAGGCGGGCGCAGATATTTGATGATTACACCATTGTTTAATAATTTGAAACCGGAAGCAATTCACTAAGCATTTGTACCGCTTTTAGACACTATTTTTTTACAAGTAATGCTAGGTCAGCGATGAAAAACCGAAACGAACGACGCATTTGTAAACCTTTAAGGACGTAACATATTGTTATACCAGCCCAGAAACGCACGCTCCCTCTCTCTCTTTCTCTCACTCGGTCGATTACAAGGTGGCACCTGATCGCCAAAAAAGTTCTAGTGAGCTGTGTATTTACCTCCTACTGTATTGGATGCCGCGGGTAGGGGATTCGAGGATGTTGACGCAAGACCGACGGACTTTTTGTCTGTTTTAGTAAACATATGTTTTCTTGTGTAACAGGTGTGAGTGAGCGTGAGAGAGAGAGAGAGAGAGAGAGTCCTGCATTGCCTTTGTTGAAATTCCATTAAATAATCCCCCTTGCCACTCGCCACGTGAACAAAATGGGTGAGCTATTTTTGCATAAATTTTGTTTTGCGTTGCTTGGATTGTTCACCTTAAACATGATGATGAAGTAATTTTGTAAAGCGCAAGTACCAATCACGAAGATGCTCATTGTTTAGATCTGTTGAATTTTCATTTCAATGTTGTTTCCTGAATGGGAGCAGGGCTTGCACCACTGCTCAAAGTCTCGTGCATTGACTTTCGACTCTGTCAGAAACTAAGGAAAAAAGTGACCATATGTACACTGTGTTCATTTTCTGGAGACCATCAGAATGGCGGCCGTGCCGGTTAGGTATTTTAGATTATGTCATTGTGTGACAGATGGCCTACATTTATCATCGCTGTCGAGTAGTAATATATCAATGACAACCTGTTGTCCTGATCCCAGTGCCTTGGGGACAGATCGGATAAAAATCCGTTTTCACCAAAATATTAAGGAGATAGAAAAAAGACTCTTTGCGAGGATGAAAGCTGGCACTGAATACATTTCGCACAGCGGTTCGTTTTTTTTATCTGTCGCTCATTCCAAGTCTTTTGTATTTTTATTTTGTCTGCTAGTGTCTGCAGTTTAACAGCATTGTCTATGTTTGTTATAAGGTCATTTGTGTCAGGCAGAGGCATTCGGCTTCGTTCTTGCCATCAGAAAATTGTCAGGAAAGATTCCGGAAAGTTTATCCGTACCTGAATATGCCCTTATAGGAGAATCTGTTTTTGTGAACTCAGATAAACGTTATTATATTCCCTGAGGCAGAAGCAATAGTCATCTGAAATCATTTTTAACTTCATTTCAGCAGTTCAGCTGTTCAGTAGTAAGAGAGAGAGGGTGTATGTGTGAGCGATTTTAGATGTAGGAACTAATTTTGTCTTTATTTTACCATGTGTTCTGCTATCGTTTTGTCTTGAACTAAACTCTTCTTTTGGAACCGAGCATATTTCCAGTTATTATTGCCCCTTGGGATTAATACAGTGGTCGTTTGAATACCGTGTAAGAAATGAATACTGCAGTTACCTTTACAACTTCCCACTGGAGACAAACCCAGGTAACCTCTGAGGTGACCTGGTTACGTACAATGACCCTGCAAACCTTCCAGTCCTACGGGAAGAGGTCAAATCGGCCATTCCGCAACCTGAAGGTAGGAAAGTTTCCTGGGGTTGACAACGTCTCAGCGGAATTGCTTAAGTGTGGCGAAAAGACAATAAAAATACTTACTACACTGTTTCGAAAAATCTGGGGAAAAAGAAGTGGCCCGAAGAATGAACGCAATCACTGGTCATACCCTTCTCAAAGAAAGGCAACAACAACCAGAACTATCGAGCAATAAGTTATCCGAGCAAGGTTATCCTGAAAGTTATCCAAAACCGCTTAACCCTCATGGCTGAGGAGCTGATAGCATAAGAGCAGGCCTGCTTCAGAGCATGTAGGAGCACAGCTGAACAGATTGGTAATAGCCGCGTCGTTATAGAAAAACATTTACAGCCTGACAAAGATGTCTACTATAACTACATCGACTTCAAGAAGGTATATGATAGTCTGACACGAGGGGGTGTGATGCACGTGATGCAGAAAATCAACGTCGAAGGTCTCGTTCGAACCATTAATTGGTTCCAGGAGCTCATTACTCCTCAACAATCAGATGGAAGAGCTCTTCCCGACGACGGTAGGCGTTTGCCGGGGCTGAACTTTGTTCCAGGTGGTGTTTAACAGCTATCTAGAAAGTACCATGCGTAAAACCTTCAATACCATTACACTTCTTTGTCCATCGGCTGGCGGTGACTCTGTAACCTACGCTTTGCATGTGACATCGATCTGATGGCAGACAACAAGAGTGAGTTTCCGGCACTTACAAACTCGCCAGCTGTGCGAATCCATACGGGCATTACGGGATTAAGATCAGCACGGACAAGAGCAAAGTCAAGGTGAACACTATCGGGCAGGACAAGACGGAGATCTTGAATGAAGTACAGCACGAAGAGGTTCAAAACTTCAAGTACCTGGGCGCTACAGTCTTCAAGTAATGTGGGTGCGCGGCAGACGTTTGCGTCGTAATCACAACTGCGACAGCAGTGATGACCTGAGTGAATGGACTATAGGGCATCAGAAACGTCAGGTTTACCACCAAATACAAGTACATGCAAGTACCTCATAATCTCTTATCCTACTATACGGCTGTAAAATATAGACTCTGCTCACCGAGACGGAAAAACAGATCCAAGCATTCGAAACCAAATGCTTCAAGGAGACTACTTCGGATCTCTTTCACAAAGAGCACAAAACGAACGACTTCAAATCAGTCTCCACCCTGGTGGGTCCCCAGGAAGCACTGCTCGCCTACGTCAAACGGCGAAACCTGGCATGGTTCGACCACGTCGCAAAGCATGGTATACTACCGAAGGCAGTCCTCCCGGGTTTCGTGAGGGAGGGCGACGCCAAGGTAAACAGGAAAAATGGCTGACAAAGGAAGAGTGGAAAGACCGCCCAGCGAGAGATCTACTTAAGATTGCTTTAGCTGGTTCGACTGGCCTCAGTGGCGCGCCCTCGGCACTGCTGGGTCTCGTCAAGTCTCCTCGACGACAGGTACCGGCGGGTTGGTCCCATGGGGTGGCATGGCTTGCTTCGTGTTCGGCTGGTGCCAGTTAAGGAAATAATGATTGTCTCTGGTAAACGTGTGTGTGTGTGTGCTATCTACATCAGAAGTAGTTGATCAGTGGAAACCATTTTGAATTCTAGCTTCTAAATATTGATCAGCGCTTGCAGTTTTTTTTTTTTTTGGGGGGGGAGGTGTTTTTTTTATATTATTTTAAAACAATGCTGTATTTTCTTTCTTCCCCTGTTTCGATCCCTCGTCCTTCCTCAAACATAAATTGAACCAAACAAAACAAAAACCGAACGTTTTCAGCGAAGCGTGTCACAGCAAGACAACAGGTTTATGTTCGAATGTGTGTGTGCACGATGAGTGACGAGCATTGTTGAAGGAAGAGGGAAACGGGTGGGGGTTTGAGTTTGAGGCAGGAGGTTTACGACATCACCGAGAAAGATGATAGTTTGTGATGTGACCGGCAGGCTCGATAATTCGCCGAGTGTCGCGCTGGGCTTTTACTCACTGACGCAGTGCGATTGGGCCATGTTCCAACAGACTGCATTTCCTGCATGTCGAACCGTTCGTTCCTTCGCACTATGCATGCATTGTTCAGAGGGGGGAGGGAGATGAGGGATGAAGGGTAGAGATTGAAGACAAGGTATAGTGGACGGGTGAGAGGGACGGTCAGGTGAAAAGCGATCAGAAGTTAGGCTCAGCGCGGAGTGGGTGTAAACATGCTTCCCTCTGTGCGCTTGATGCTATTATTGACTGCTATGCACATGCCTAGTTCGCGAAGACTCCGAACGCAATGATCGTTTTTTTTTATCTCGCTCTCTCTCTCTCTTTTGCAAGTTCCAGGCTTGTGTTTTTTTTTCTTTTTTTCCTTCTGAAAATCCGTTGAAATGCGCATATTGACGAAAACTTGCCAGCCGCAGTAATCCTTTCATAATCAATTTCTGAAGTCGGATTCCGTGCCTGTTGAAATTCTGGCAACAGAAAAGACAAAAAAAAAAATAAATAAATAAAAATAAAAATAAAGAAGTGGGGGAGGGGGTGGGAAGAAAGCAAGAAGAGCGACGGAATCAGCCGAGCGAACTCGCCGAGGAAGCTTTGTCGTGCGAGATTAGCCGCAGAAAAAGTTCCACTGTGTTTAGCGGAAGCGAGCGCCTTCGATTGCTTTCAAACCTTGCGCAGCTCTCTTTTTCTCGTTTTTCTTTGTCGGTGTCTTTCGAAATACGCAGCGCCTGGTGCTCTGGCCAGATTCTGATCGTTGAAAAGTCAGCATTTTTCCTGGTGTCAGTTTTCCAAAGTTCACCGAGTTCAGTGTGTGTGTGTGTGTTGGCGAGTGGGTGGGGATAGTGGGGGTGGGTGGGGATGTTTACGTTGTTCTGGCTGTACTTTGAACGCGTGCAAGTGATGCGCACTTTGATAATAGTTTGTAGTGCGATACTTGCGACTTGCGAGGGAGGATTGTGACAGTAAATTTAGAAATTCGGGGTAGAGTCTTTAGTCGCTCGCCGACAGAGTAGATGCTTTCTGAGATGAAAGCAGAGTACAGACTATTATGTACAGTACATAACACTTGGTAACGATAACAAGCAACTATATGTAAGTATATTGTTTGCAGAGTGTGCTTACAGATAGTTAAATTTATCATTATCGAGTGTTGTACTGTGCACATAATTGTATTCTACTTCTGTACGACTGGCAGCGCAAAAGGTTGTTGACACCAGCATTGCCACAAACTCGTGAATAATGCATTGTGCTACGCCGTTACAACGTCACACGGCGATAGGAGTTTTTCAGCTTCATTATAACTTTCTAGGACCGCCGACGCACATGCGTTATTTAACGCATGCGAGTAACAGAAGGAAGAGGGGTTCATATGGCATGGTACAACCATTGCACCTAGCTCATCACAGTGTGTTATAGTATACAATCATTTCACTTAGTTCGACGCTGTGTGTCGTGGGCAGTTCCCTCTTTTCCCTTCCACGTGATGTAGACAGGGCAGTTTAATTTTTCTTGGGTCTGTCCGCCACACAACAAATCCTCGCAGGACTCAAGTTTCGAGTATCTGCGTATTCGTGTTCGTATGGGTGTGAACGTCTTTACTTTGTTGCGATGCTTTTTTTCTATTTGGTGGGGTTTGGGGGAGCTTAGCCGTTCAACTGCTAGGATCAAGTAACGCGTGGCAGACGAAAGGCATCCGTATTATACTGTACTAATCTTTTTCCACATGAACGTAGTTCACAATTTATGTTCGAACCGCGGTTTGGAACAATGGCAATGACAACAACAATGACCAACTTTCTTTGTCCCAGTGGGCAATTTGAATATGGGAATGTGCTCTAGTTCAACAGTGAAAACAATGAGAAATGAAAAAGAAGTGGGCAAGTAACAATCATATTATATATATATAAACTTACAACAAGAATAATCATGTATGCACCTACAACATCACACACACACACGCACGCACGCACGCACGCACACACCATTGACAGCTCATCTAAGATTGAGCAGCTGGACTGCAGATGGCACAAATGATTTCAGGTGTCTGTTACTTTTACATATAGGCATGGCATAGCGTTTGCCTGAGCTTTATAATACAAATTCTTTTGATAGTACGTGTTCAGGTAGTGATAAAATGCATGAGGCTTTCTGTATTATTTGCTGGTCACAAAAAGAAGCTAAATCCCTCTGTCTGATACCAATTATCTTTGAACAGATGTTTACAACACTGTTTAGACTATTCCTATCATGGACAGAGAGATTGCGAAACCAGCATACAAATGAGAAAGATAAAAGACTCAATGAATGACTGGTAAAAACGGCCTAAGATTACTTGATTAACTGAAATATTACTTGGTTAACTGAAAAAACGAGAACGAGGTTCTTCTTAATTAAGACCTGGGATCGACGCCGATCGCTGATCCTTTTTGAAGCAGATTCTAACCGGGAAGGATCGCTTAATTAAAACATGGCTAATATACTAGTAGACATCTAAATTTCTAATATTTTAGCTCTCTGCTAGACTGGTACTGTGCACTCGACACCTGTTTGCTACTTTGTCTCTTGGTGAGATTTCCCAAAGCTCTACATTCTGTTCACTGACCCCAGTCTTCTGTAGCCCGTTCACCCAACATTCTACTTAGTGTCAGAGAATCTGTGTCTACCTTTGTGTGTGTGTGTGTGTGTGTGTGTGTGTGTGTGTGTGTGTGTGTATTTTTTTTTTTTTTTTTTTGATGACTTGCACAGAATCCACGCACGGAGTTAATGATTGCGGCGTCTGTCGGGCGACCGTTGGTGGCCGGAGATAAATCCCAGCATCAGAAGACGTCAGACGACAGCCATCAGAAGACGGCTTTACACAGCATATTTACCGCAAGCGTCTTGGAGCTCCGTAAACTTGTCACCAAGTGGCTTTCTTGTGTCACGAATGTGTCTGTAGAGCGCGTCTGGAAAACCCTCGGTCAGAAATATTTTTGGATCACAACGATCAGATTTGAAGGGTTGTGATGCAGATAAAAGCTCCAAGTTAATGCTTAGGTGAACCACATGCACTTGATTCGTAAAGGATTACAGACTACACAATCAACCGACGCCTCATAGAACTGTCTTCCATTCAGATTTACTTGAAATGTAAACAATTGATTGACGAGTAAACGGAGTCGTGCTTGTGAAAAGAGGACAATAATTGGCGAGAATGAGGTTGGAAAGTTTTTTTTAAATTTGGTTTTGTTCGAGGGTGTTTGATATTATCACAGACTCGGAATCTTCTGTTATTTTGTAAACAGACATAGGCGTACATATGTATATAAATGTACTCTCACAAGTAACATTCTTAAAAGGAGAGCACAGCCAGCAGGATATGTGGGGATCAAAATATATTTATCTTTTTTATTACATTTATTCAATATTTAAGAGGCAAATGTTGGATTAAAATGTTTGAACACGGGTGATCTATAGCTAAAGAACTCGATCGCAGAAAAGAATGGATACAATATGTTGTACTTAACTGGGTTGATGTCTTAGTCTTATGGTTTGGTCTGGTTTTAATCTGGGCTTATGTCTAGTATTCCATAATGCAGTGATCCAGTGATCCGATGTTTGATGGAGCTTGCTGTGAAAGCCGCGACATTTTCCAAGACGCCGTATCCGCTTTTGAGAACAGGACCTGTGTGTGAGTGAGAGAGAAAGAACGTGGTGCTGTTTAGTGTGTCACCACCCTGCTTCGCTCGCTAGTCCTGTTTAACTCCGGAAGACCGGAGCTGCTGTGATAGACAGCAGTCGTTGGACTGGTGATTATGGACAAACCATCGATTTTCCATTGCCTTGTCCACGCTGCTGACACCACTGTGTGGTCGTGCATAGGCCGCCCTGTTAGCTCTGTGCGTGCTGCCGAGTTTTAAGTTTCTTCCTTGCCTCCTGCCTTTCCTTCTTCCATGCGTGCGTGCGCGCGTGCGCGCTGTACGAAATTTGACGTTTTTTATTTGCCATAGGAGCTCGGCTTAAATTCGACACCATAATAAGAGATGGTGAGTAGTGCGGACAGAATCACCTATAAACAAATTTCTGTTACGCAAATATGAAGAATCTCTCACTCACATGCGCGCGCACTCACAGAAACATTTAATGCTTGCATTCTTCGCACACCGTCCTTACGGCACACCACGATTTAAGATGCTTTAGTCTTTCACTAGTAGGGTAAAAATAAAAGTGTGTCAGAGAGAGAGAGAGAGAGAGGCGAGAATGAGAAATCAGGATCAGTTTTTACCCCCCCCCCAAATGACCTTTCGCATTCATCTTCATTTTAATTTGGTCATAAAGATACCATTTCTGGTGTTAAGTCGTAAGCTGTAACATTTGTACTGCAGTCCAGAGAAGTGGATGTCTCGAGTGTTTGTCGAACTGAACTAAGGCAAATGGAGACCTGTATAAAGATAGCCTTTAGAAGTTTAGGCATCATTGACCTGCATATGTGACGTTCGCGAACTGCGTAAATCCATCAGGCAAGACAAGGGCTACAAGACATGCCCATCACGCGGAGGAAAGTCTGCTGCTGTTTGCTGTTGTCTATTGATGTCCTCTTAAACAAGACCGTTATTGCACCCTGACTGCCCCGCACTTGCAGATACCAATAGCTCACCTCGGGGTGGCGCAGTTTCGGGTGGCAATTGCTGTCGGGAAAAGGTTACTTGACTCGTAAACTGGATCGGTGGGTGGGTGCGTGTGAAGAAAGACACTTTTTTTTGTACCGTCCAAGAGTAAACGTGTGAGTTTTACCAATCATCTGTTTTAACCAGTCTAATGCACGCGCATTATCGAGGAAGATACGGTTACTGTTTGAGTGAAGCTGTTTACCTGGTACCTTACTTAAATATAAGCACTAGAATGTGTAGAGTTACAAGTTTTCCAATATTTTGTAAATGATGCGAAGCTTTTGTCGTTCATAAAATGGATGCCCTAGCTTTCGGCGTTCTGATTAAAGAGAGCGTTAAATAGCCGGCTGCTTTTGCACGAACTCCATATTTACTTTCTAGTTCTTCCAGGAATAAAAACAAACAACGGCAAGTTGTTAGATAAGAAGCACGCACAACAGTGAAGATGCCTGGAAAATGGATTTTTGATATCGAATCGTATCGAATCGATAATGTCACTGTTGCAGGTTTCCTTGTTGTCTGCTCTACATGAAAGCGCACTGACCGTACGAAATTTATGTGCCTTTGTGCCAGAGAGAACAGCCTTCAGGGAAGCCATTAACAACGCAACGCAGCGGTGCTTAAGGGATGTTTTCAAGTGAGACCAGATTCAGGGCTGGGGCGAGGGAGGGGGAGCAGGTCATAGTTCAGGGGTTTGGGGAGGGGGGAAGGTGATGAAGGAGAGGTAGAGGCATCGGTAAGTTTGATAGCTTATGTTCTGTTTTAGATCCGTCCTTGCGCTGAGGGAAACTCCAGTTTCCGCTCTCTTTTCTCTCGGTATTTCCGCAGGTGCAGAGAGCGGACGTGACATAAGTCATCAGTGAGGACAGTGCGACAGCAGCAGGAAGGATGCATGCGGCAGTTTGTTTTATGTTTTGATAGCGCCATGCGTCGCTCGTCTTGAAGTAACGGAAGGACTTTACATAACCACGAGACACCTGGCGTAATGGCGGAAAAACTTACTGGAAATAACAAGAAACTAAACTTGTTAGCTTGATAGCCTGTGTATGAACAGACGGTTAAATGTTGTAACACGTAACTCGCGAGAAGGCCACCTCAGATATTTTTTTCACCCTAACATAACAGAAATTTGCTTGAAAAAAATAACCACATGCTAAGTATTCGTAATTTTTTTTCCCCTTATATATATGTCGGCTCTCTGTCCCTTTCCATTGTAAGTGCGTGCAAAAGAGGGCATTTATTATTGTATTTTGCGTTTTATTGCTTCTGTGTTTTATTTATCGTTTCTCTCGTCCTCTGGCACCTGACGAGAAAACTGGTTACGTGCTGTGACGGTTAGTTGCAGACAAAGCATAGAAAGTCCCCGGGAACGTCGCACCTACATTTGTTTTTCTAGAGTTAAAAACGTATTGTTTGAAATGGGGCACCATTTGCAATGTTTGCTTGCCTGCGAAGAACAAGTTGCTCTCGCGAGCATCATTCTAAGCTTTGTGGCAAGAGGTTCGTGATGGTGCGTGTTCCCCAAGATCGCCATTCCCCCAGCTCTTCGCCTTCGATGCTTACAGACTCGGCCGATGGCCGTTGGCAAAACTGATTTGCAGTCCATTTTTGCCCCTGAGCTGTCGCGCAAACCCATTTTGTATGGGGATACTCTTTCCTCAATCACCTTCTCGACGGCAGTGGAAAGTTTGATTTAGATCAATGTAATCAAATGCGAAGACAAGTTACAGAGAGAAATGAAGGAGTTTTTTTGAAGTAAAGGCACCTTAGCCTAGAGCAAGCATCTTTATTTTCAAAGGTTTTTTGTTTGTTTTGTTTGGAGTTTCGTAAAGTAGTTTGACATTTACTTCGCAGGTGGATTGGTTATTAGAATCCAGCAATATCATCCAAAAGTGAGTATAATTTGGACTTTTTCTAGTGGCAAGAAGGGAAAACTGGGGCTCCGCATGGCACCATGCCAGTTGTAATAAGTTAATTCTGAAATATATTTTACTTGAGAAGAACCACGCAGCTTTTTTCATTCCATCTGTACCGCCCAGCTGTATATCACAGTCTCACTGATGTCAATAGAGATTGCATGCAGAGATGTTGGTACTAGGGAGGGAAAGAGGAAGTAACGCATTCTTTTTTGCACACCAGATTTACAAAGTTACACTCCCTCACCTTTCGTGTGTTACACAGTCAGCGCTTGCGTTTTCACTCGCACTGTCAGAATGTTGGAACAGAGAACAAACATGGAGCTAATGCAAGTAGTGTAGTAATAAAACTCTCTCATCGCCACCGCAGCAAAGATTAGAGATCCTGGTCTTGGGACTCGCACAAACGGTTCTCTCGATAGATTTACTGGTCAGGTCGTCTTTTGTTGTTCCTGTTGTTTCTTCTTCGCTTTCCCTCCTACCCTTCAGAATCTCTTTCTACACCCCCGTAAAACAAACTGACCTCTAGGTGGAGGCACTTTTCTATCTAATTTGTCAACCATCCCACCTATCAAGAGACGGTTAAATGCCAGTGAACATTAGATGAAACTACTCGAAACGCGGTCTTGCTACCAACAGAACAATCAGCGTCTCCTGAGCAACCACATGCCGCCATGTGTGGTGTCGTGCTCGTGGACGTCTCGAGCATGACAAGAGTGCACAGCATCGAGAAGCAGCTTACTGGGGCGCGGAGGAGGCGGAAGGGATTGGCCCAACTAACGGTGCGACACCATGCATCAACTAGGGGTGTGGGGGGAAATCAGAGGCACTTCCTCATCTCGGCACAGCTTCTAGTCTCATCAATCTTAAAGACTCACTCGAGTGCATTAGTCTCGAGTGACTTGGCTTAGCTCATCACTAGATATTTTTTTCTCAAAGTCTTAGCGGATACCTCATCCTTCCTGCCCCTTCAACCAGCATCACTTTCCATTCACGAGAACAGGCCTTCTGTAAGTGACATGCCCAGTGGCGTCAGGCTGTAGACTGGTTACGCCTCTGTTGTCAAGGCTACAGCCAGTAGAAGAGCTGTAAGCGCGTGCTAACGTGGCCTATACACGTTTCACCATGGATTTTTTCCTGGTACAGGTGAGAATAGGGATGTTAGAAGGGTCGTGTCTCGACGAACGGAAAGAATTTAATCACAATAAGTTTCAAAATTCTCCCGCGTCTCTGGTGCAGATGCTGTTACGAAGACGGGGCTCAATGAGCATCGTGTTTCACAGACCTGCCCTGTCCGTGTTGTAACGTTTTACAGACACGTTACTTCAGTTACAGGCTGCGTATTGGTCATCCACTGACATACAGACGGTCTGCAGTATAACACGCAGTCGTGAACCTGCATGTGGGAAAAGCCAGAAGAATGGAAAGACATTTTCATTCCATAAAACAGCTATCTACTAACCAGTCAGCATGGTGTCTCCAACCCCACACCCTTCTCTATATCACTAACCAGTCAGCATGGTGTCTCCTCCCCCACACCCTTCTCTATATCACTAACCAGTCAGCATGGTGTCTCCTCCCCCACACCCTTCTCTATATCACTAACCAGTCAGCATGGTGTCTCCTCCCCCACACCCTTCTCTGTTTCTTGCTAGACAGTCTTCTAATGGTGTGGACACCATGGCAACGCGATGACCAGATTGCCCCTCAAGAAGACAGCATCGTCTGCTTCTCGCCCGGCGTCTGTTGTTGCACTTCTCACAGGACATTGTTCGAGAGTTATAAGGTTTTCCCACGCTTAGTACACACGAACCTTAAAACTGAATGTTTTGTTAGACGATCGAAGAGAAGAACGAGGGGGCAAAATGATGAAAAAGGGAAAAAGAAAACCCCACCGAAATTTTAAACTTGTTTTGTGGATGCTTTATGAGTCACAGTGCTTAACGGAAATAGACCGTATTTAGTGTTGTACTTTTCACGTAATCTGTAACTTGAAAAGACGTTAATTTGCTGGAAATCGTCTCCTGTAACAAATGTTCATCTTCCAAGTTGCCAGCACGGGTGGGAACCCCATTTCTCAGAGTCAACCTTTGTATGTTTTAAAGATGTATCAGGTCACTTCGCTGTTTTAAAGGTCTACAAGAGTGCAAAATTTTGTTTCTAATTGCTAGGCTCCGCTCAGAACGAGATACTTTCCCCCCGAAATACAAGATATTTGCTTGTGCTTATTTCTTAGGCCTATATTTCGATACATGTGAAGGTGGTTTATTCACCTAGGGCCGTAGTTATGAAGCGAGAGTAAGTCGTTTCTACAGGGCAAAATGGTGACCACGTGTTTTGTTATCCTGGTCCACCTTTGCTAACTTTTTATGACTACGGGTCGAAGGGCAAAACAACATCTGCGGATGTGGAAACTACTTTAAAACTACGAAAACAGCACGTTTGTCCTTGAGTTCTCCACGTAGCCCCAGAGCAAAGACTAACTCTCGCTTCATAACTACTACCCCTGGACTATGTGGAATACTGTCGTGTTCTGACTTTCCCCAGTAATTTGAGAAAAAATGCATTCTTTTAGACTTGCAAGCAGCGTTTAAAATGTATCGAAATGAACGATTAAATAGTTTTTTTCCTTCTCAATGTTCTTTCTTCCCCTCCTCCTCCCCCGGCCACCACCACGTGTAAAATTCCTTGTTTCATAAGACATTGCTAGAAGTGTATCTTCAGTAATAATAATAATAATGAAGATTTGTATAGCGCAAATCAACATTACGTAACGGTAACATTACGCTAACAACACAGCAATGGCTGACAGCCATGTGTCCATTATGTGTTGATGCGCGTGTTCAGAGGGCTTTACATTTTCAGATGTTGTAACTTAACAATGACCATTTTTCAATGTGTGTGTGTGTGTGTGTGTGCGTGCGCGCGCGCGCGTTTGCGTTCGTGCGTGCGCGAGAACTAGGGAGATTTTAAGAGATTGCCCTGTCTAGTGTTGCTAGAGCTCAAGACGATTAGATCGCCTTATTGCTTCTGGCGTCCATCGTCCTTCATACACGGCCTGTTCAATTCACCCCGCCTTCTGTGCCCGCCCATGACTAGGTTAATAGGGCAGGCAGGTTAGCGCAATAAGCGACATCGGCGTTCACAAATGGCTTGCCTTACTTTCCAGCAGAAGTCGAGCACGGGAAAATGAAGGTTATCCATTTTACTTTTTTCAAAATTCTTTTTCTTTCTTCCTTCCCTCGGGAGACCCGGTTAGGGAAGATGAGCTTATCTTTTTTTTTTTTTTTTTGTATACCTGTGGTGGACTTCACACTTTGGTGAAATTAGTGTCTTCTTTCAGAAGAAATTAGGGTGATGCCTCGAGAGTTTTTGAGAATGCTTAGCTGCATTCCATTTCCGTACAACGTGCGTTTTTAGTTTGGGGTGGTGGGGAGTAACTAGCTGCGGCTAAGTCCATGGTTTGCGTTTCATATGTCTCACCGTATTCGAAGAATGCTGTGTGTTGCAGGAATAGAAGTCAGGAACCAGCCTGGAGCTGCATATTACTACATAGTAATCTCGTACTCTTTGAACTCTCGGCTAATTCTCCATGAATTTCCTTGGGTAGGGGTTCAGAAAGAGTTATAAACACTATTACTCGCATTAGCCATATTTAATCATTACAGCTCTTATGCGAAGGTTTTAGATATATGTTGTTTTAATGCGATCGTCTAGTTGTGACGACATTTCGCGTCATGTCATTACTTGCATCTTTATCTGTATTTGTAATTTTTGAATTTATTTTGTCAGCGATGTGAAGAGCCAAAAAGCAACAAAGAGGTCATGGCCATAGTTACGATCGGAACATTGAAGGTTTGTACTGTGCTGCTGGTGGAAACTGCGCTCCTGAAGTGGGTCGCCCCGTCTTATTCCTTGTTGAGAATGGATTGACGTGCTAACCAAGCGACCAGAATCATTAAGGACTCGTTACAGTACACGAGGTAACAAACGTCGATGTCAGTCGGCTTAAAGAGTTGGCTCCTTCTTGTAACACAGTCAGCACACGATAATTACTCAATTTACACTGAGTGTTGAGGTGACATGAGAGAAACTTCTTTTTGGTGGGGAGGGGGCACAAATCCATCCTGCATAGAGCGTTGTAACCAGTGATTGAAGTGACTATTCACTGAGCTTCTACACTCGTATCTGTGTGTGTGCGGGTGCGCGCGCCGTGATTTTGTTTCCTAAACCTTCTCCACCTCCCAATGAACTTTGTCGGGCGCGTACATTAAGGTGTTGCTGCATGCAGATCGGAAGGGTGGTAAATTTCCACCTGCGGTGACGTCATACATCAAAGACTGGAACAGGAAGTGTGCGAGGTGCTGCAGAGACACGAGTTCCGGAGCGGGGAGAAAACCGAGAGGAAGAGAGATAAGAAGATGATGATGATGATGATGATGTGAGAGAGAGGGAGGCGCCACCTGCATCTTCCAATTGGTTCTTTGGTCCCCCCCCCACCTTCCTACCACCACTAATACCCGTATTTGGGATGACGACATTTACAGCGTCATGTATACAGGCCTTGATAATAATGCGTATTAGAACTAGGCCTAGCGTTCTTGTCTGCTTTATCACGTTGTATTCTGTGTATATATATATATATTTATTTGAGAAACAAGGGGGAAAAAGTCCCAAACATGAGAGATCAGTGAGTTTTGCATTGTCATTTGGACTCGCATCTACATTTACTTCATTCATCTCCATCACCAGCTCGCAGAATACTGTGTGCTGGAAACGATTACGAACCATTGTGATTGCTTGTATGATTGTATGTATAATGTATATAATCACATTCTGCTGTCATCTTTCCAAATATTGCACAGATAGGTCAAAATAATAATAAAAAAATCAGTATCGAATATACGAGACAGTGATGGCCTCAGAACGGAACTGCGCAACATGGCAGTTAAAAATAAAGGGAAGAAAATGTCGCCAGGTTTTTGCGTAAGGCTGCAGGCCGCTGCGTGTGGAAGACGATTTCTGCCAAGAAAAGCAGCAAGTTGGGAGCTTGTTTGGACAAGGCTGGGCCTGGAAAAAGTGGAAGACCATGATGCTGGCAGCAACCTGCGGTGGGTGTGCAGCCCGAACTGGGCACGTGACAGGCCTGACATCAACAAGACCTTACCCTCATCCCGCGTGACCAGCCAGACATCAACAAGGTCTTACCCTCATCCCGCGTGACCAGCGTGACATCAACAAGGCTTTACCCTCATCCCGCGCTGCCTGCAAACCGAGCGGCTAGCTTGCGGCATGGTGTCCCCCTTTCTCCTCTCCCCCAACCCGCGGAAACACGTTACATTCGCGGCCAGTTGCCGCGGATTGATTTTTTTCTTTCTCTAACCGCTTGTAATGAAGGCAGTTTTGTTCCACTCCACTGCTTTTCTGTGGCGATTGCAACGCCCTCTCCTGTCTCATTCTCTGCGCATGCTGATGCTATGCCTTCCTGCCCTCCTCTCGCATGCTGGACAACCGCGGTTTGTCGTCTTGTGGCCCGCGCCAGCCTTTCCTTTCCCATTTCCTTTGCAACAAGTAAACTTCTCTGCTGGGAAAATAGTTCGGGATTGCTTCTTGCTGACCAGTTATCGATTGCGGGCCAGGATGGCACGCCCTAGCAATTTCCGGACAGAAAGGTCTAGGTTGGGCAGGGATTTTTTTTTTTTTTAGGGTAGGGGAAGCGGACAGCTTATGTTTAGCAGCTTCACTAGGAATTGCAAAATACTGCATATTGTACTTCCCTTGCGCGTGCTTGAAACCGCAAGCTGTCCCGTCTTGTTTGTCGCGCATCGTATCGTCTGCTTTTGACTCCTGTCGACCTAGTCACACTCATCTTCGTGACATCGCTGTGGCCTCATAAATACGTCAGTGGTGCTTCAGTGATGTAAGGAGAAAGAAGAATGAACATTTTGGTTCAACGGAAGGAACGGTTCGAGAAGCTAGGTACTAGTCCGTACAGTTGACCTCACTACCTAGCATTACTCGCGCTCCTCTCATGTCGCTATATACACACCTTATCGCCCACAGTCCCACCCCCGAGTTTAGCTTTGTTTTAGTTTTCCCCCTTGACACAAGGCACAAGGGGGAAAGTGCATGAACTGAATATAAATGTACTTCGAAAATTAAAAAAAAATTTCTTTGGGGTTATAGCGGGTCAGCACTCTTGGATGAGACTTAGTTGCCAATATGTCAAACAAATGTCAAAGCGTCAGATAACGTGGGAAAGGGATTACTATTTCTATTTTGATGATTTAGTTGTATTACTAGCACCTATTTCTCCGTCAGTTTGCCCGGAAGAAACTGTGTCTAGGTGTGCAGCAGGTCATTTACCGCTGGTACCTTTTTTTTACCTCAAGCTATCAGTCGCAAATTTATGTGTGGCATATATTCTGACTGAGCCAGACACCTGTGAAAGGTATTTTACAAATTGTTTTGATTAGAAAAAAAGCGATTTCATCAATGTGGTTTAGCCATTTTTGAGGGCTCCTCGCTATTGGATGCAGATAGTACAAAACACACAAAAAGCACATTGCGTACTTCAGAACCGGTCACGCATTTCTTTGAAAGTCGGAGCCAGGAGACTGACCATGTTAGGAATTTAAGCTCCAGCCTCAGGTTATTTATGGATGTATATGTGGTGCATAGCTCATAGCTGAGTGAGTTTATCTCTCAGTGTGCATTTGTCCAAGACCATTGCGTTGCAGACAGATTTGGTGCCTTTTTTAGGTGTATGTATCTGTGAAACGGCCAGGCAGCCGGACGAGAATATATTTTATGTTGCTGTAGTCTTGGGGTCGTATTCATGAAGTCTTTGCCCAGGGGGAAATCAAGGAGAAACCTCGTCTAGTTACGACGCACTATCCAGACCCCAGGGATATTGCATCATTTTACATTGCATTACTTTACCCCATGGAATTGTTGCCACTGCTTTATCACTACGGTCCCAGCGGTAAAGCAACAGCCGCAGGAGGCTGGGCGCCACTTTATACCTACAGACAAAAACGCTTGCCCTTGATGTTCCTGATATATCGACTTATCCTCGCCTTATGAAAACGGTCTCAGGTGGCTATTTAGCCGTTGTTTACTTTAGCTCGTTGCAAGCGCAGTTCTGATTGTTCTTGCTTATGTCCGGTCAGTAAACAAAGAACACTCTATGTGTTTTATGCATGCGAGCTTTAGTATCCACTTTAGCACTACAACTTAAGAGACAGCCATTAGGGTTGCAATGTATATTTCCTACTCTTTATTATTTTCCTAAGTCGCTCATGCGTTGTGTAGAACGTTTTTGACACACCCAGCTTTTAGAAAGTGCGCTAGGAAAGACTTTTGTTTTGGTCCCTCGTTCCAATGCGCAGCGATTCCTTTAGCTTGGGGTTAAGAGAAGGGAACATGATCTGTCCTGCAAACGCAGGAACATTTCAAAGCTGTTACTTTTCATTTTCATTTATTTTATTTTCTGTCGAAATAAATGTAGAGTATTAAAAAGCCAAACAAACACAAGAGTGAAATCACGTGGTCCCTAGTAGAGCGTTACATGAAACCGAGAGCGTGTATAGACAGTGTTGAAGCTACTTTATTGTGGCGCACTATATCGTGTTACAAACGTGTATCTAAGATAAACGTGTAAACACAGCAGGATAGCCGGAATCCTGCAGCGAACTCTTGGGCTGCTTGCACAGACTGCCGCTGACATGCTTGCAACATGAAGAGAAGTTTGGCAGCGCGTGTTCAAACAGCGTTCAAAAATGTGTACGGGGCTGAACATTTACAGAGTAGGACGAGATTACAGAATTATGTGGTTGTGAAAAGGAAAATGCTTGTATTTCATTGGATCACGCAGAAAATTTGCCCAGGAAGAGTTTGCATCAAAGACAACATTGCATTAACGTCTGGTCTTTGACAGCGAGGGATCGGGGGAACAGTCACGCTTTATTATAATAATAACCACCACCAGCAGCACTTATAAAGTGTAAGGTGAACTCATTTAGTCATGTGCATTATTGACAAAACGCGACGAGCATACTACTTTCTAGCAGTGGCAGTCATTCCATACTCATTGAAAATAAAAACAACCAAAAAACGACACCAGTACGTTTTTAAGTTAGAGATTTGGAGGGTGAGATAGAGGCAAAGAATTACCGAGCTTAGGTCCATAGTAGGAAAATAAACGGAATCCGTGTGATTTATACTTGTAGCGCCCTCGATACAGAAGGCGACCGAACTGTTAGCAGTCAGCTAAGCTTCTAATGTTTTATGTGATTTTTAAAAGAATGTATTTATTTATAATTTATAAGAATGTTTTATAGGCATTAGCATCAGCATCCAACCAGTACATTCGGGCCCAGCACGCATGTGTACTTTCAGGCTTTGATGCGCATTCCGGTAAAGAGAGGTTTGAATTATACATACTCCTGCAGTGTCCACGAAAGGAAGGAGGTACACACGTGCACATACATTCCAGTAAGTTTAGGTTGTTCTTGCTAAACATTGGCTGGACTATTTCTGTCTAAGGAACGTACATATAAGAGAACATGGCGTCAAAAGTCTTGCACTTCAAAACGCAGAGTTACGAAAAAGAAAGGTTTGTTTTTTCATACCCGATCCCTACACAAACCTCGCCTCGTTCGTCAGAGAGAGAGAGAGAGAGAATAATTATTTGATTTAATAGCTTCTCAGTAAGTAATTACGATTCCTGTCCCCATCTTTTGCCTTCTCTTATATTCATGTCTACTCTTTCTAATGCACCGCGCCATTTGTGGTTGAAGCTGACAGGCGAGGCTTGCTGCATGAACAGGCTTTTAAGAACTCGAGATTCTTGGTAGCTTATCAAATCATGCGCAGTGCTTTCATCGCGCGATCTTAAAGGGAAACTCAAGTAAAATGGCATGTTGGGGTTAACGTACGTTCAGACTAAGGTTCTGAATGGTTTTCGCTAAAAATTTCAAGTTTCGAACAAACCATTTACATACAGTCCTGTCTAGCTGCTCGCCAGTTCTGGAGGGTAGCTTTGTTTTGTACTCTTTCGCTTATGAAAACAAACTGACGTAAGAGGTACCACGTGAAAAGGACATTGTCTGTCACGCCAAGCTCCTCCAGTTTGCTTAGCTCGTCTTCGCTGTGCTCGGGTAAGAAATTTTGTGGCCCGATCCCCAGATTGATTATGACCACCCTGTACAACCGCACACAGGACACTGAAAATCAAGTTCAGGCGTTGGAAGGTTCGATAGTGTAACCACACAACAAAACATAGGTATCTTGTACCGCTTGCGAGTTGTGTTAGGCGCGATTGTAAGTAAACGATTGTTTGCATCCAGAGAATTTGAGCCGAAGCTATTCAGAAAGTCAGTATTTTGCCATCTTGCCAGTTCGCTTACCTTTTCCTTTAAATCGATAGAAGTTTACTGCGCAGATCTTATTTCCGGCAGGGTTAAACAGAGCACCTGCTGCCAGACGGTAATAAAAGTTTACTGGCACAAAAACAACAGAAAAGAAGAAAAGGGGGAAGGGAGTGAATATATATATATATATATAATATCAGTGTAATCTTTACATAACGTGTGTGAGGTGTGGTTGATGAGTGGTGTGCGACTGATGGGTCAGGCAGGGCTAGCTTTCTATAGACAGAGATTGACGCTGCTTTTGTTCGCCTCCCCCTTAACTCGGGGGTAACGTGAAGGTATCCGCTGTAGCATTACTGTGAAAATTGTGAGTCGTTGTAAACTGCCTTGAGCGAAATAACCGCTTATAAACGGCTTTTAAAGCTACAGACGATAGTCTTCCCACCCATACAAGACTGCAAAGTGTCTGGACATCAAACCGCCGTCTTCGCGCATTCAGCAGTCGCCAGACAACCTAATTCTTCACTGTGTGTTGGGGCGATTAAAGACAATCGGGGCCTGGAGACCCTTCTGTTAATTCCGCTGTTTGCTCATCAGAATCGCGTCTTGGGACCACGACGTCAACGCTGTCAGGTAGCCGCCAGCTCTAGAAAATACCATCACCATTTCGAGTGTACACTATGTCTGGGACAGAACGAACGAGCCTTTAATCAGAACTGGACGAAATAAACAGTAGTCGTTTTTACAATTCCAGGTTGGTACACAACACTGCGCAGGTTACGGTTGTGTGTCCTTGAAAGAGGTCTTGCAGAGATGAAGCTAGGAAGAAACTGTCAGATTCTCAATCACGAGTAACGTTATTTCAGCTACAGCAGCTGCTACCGCTCTTTGCTGGTGTTGCTGCTGCTGTCTCTACCTCTCTTCTGGTGTTGTCATTGCTGTTGCTGAAGCTGCTTTTGCCGATGTTTATTGTCAAGACCATGCTAATGCGCATCACAAGTGCCAGCAGATGCTGGAGAAGGATGGTCGCTTCATTTATTTCCAATATACCTTCTGCTGAAGCAAGCTATACGCTTGCTTACAAACAAAGGCACAATATCGCACGCACGCACGCATCCCCCCCCCACACACACTCTCTCTCTCTCTGAACGGGGCAGTAGGGGAGAGATTTAGCGGTGGCTGGTCAGACTGATTCAGTTTCTACAGTCGTATGTGACAGATTTATATAAAATGAATTGCTTACAGTCTGCCGAAACCCGCTCTTTCCCTTTCGTGAAGGCAAGTCTCGACGAGCCTTTTGAAAGCCAACGTAACTATACCACAAGTCAAGGGTGGGCCGTGCGGAAATTCTTAATATTAACGGTATACTTGTCATAAGTTTGTTGTTTGGTTTCTTATCTTCTTATTATTATTACTTTAGTCGTCCACTTCAACTCTCCAGTAAACCGGAAACACATCAGACTGCAAAGATTGAGGTTTTATGGCGGAAACTCACGCGCAACTATCGACCTGTAAAATTCGTTTTGCAAGTAGTCCATTCTGTACTGTCCGTGAGCTGATGCATCGTGGGGTTTCAGACATATCTGCCAATGTTCTTGTGATCATGTTTGTCGCTTCCATTTCATTTTTTTTTTTTTTTTGGTCGAGTACTGGACATTGAGGCGTATCACCAACCAAACAGCGACACGTTTTGAACAAACAAACAAACAAACAGGCTACTAACATGAAACGGGAGTGAACTGTAATTAAAGTTTTTTTTCTAAAATACATTCACATGGCCGCCTGTTTGTTACCCGCTTTGTGTTTTCTTTCGGTCGTTAAAATTATCATAAAAATGTGTTGAACGCGTCGAGGCAGGCGTTGGTTGTATGAAGTTCCGTCTCTAAGTAAAAACACCACACTGAAATGCAGTCTTTTTTTTGCTCTGTGAGGGGAAGTCTTGAAAAGACATGAAAGATGCCTCTTTTAGACACATAGATAAAGAGTGAAGCGTTTGTAGTGCTTCCTGCGAGTTCACACTTTGTCCTAGGGATTCCACCCCACCCCCCCAAATATCTTATCTCATGTCCCCGCTCCATTGTATTTTTGTTTGTCGCTTTCTCACGTCGCATGATCTTAAGATCACGTGTAAGACTGATCACTTGCAAGTCATTTCTACTGCCTCTACTGCGCGAGTTGTTGTTGTTTTTTTTGTTTTGTTTTACAAAACCGGCTCAAAAGGGTTCGTTCGTGCTTAAGAATAATAGTTTAATAGTAGTTTAATAAAAAGAAAGAAAAAACAAACACCACAACTCTTGTAAATGTTTAAACACTTCATATACATGACAAATTTTTACAACATACTTGCATGTGCCGTCTTTCTCTTTACGATAAAACCACACATACAGCGCACTCACACATACCTACACACATACACAAAGGAAGAAAGGAGACTGGGACATAAATTAATCCCCCCCTCCTTTCTAAAAAAAATACAAAGTATCCAGTTATACAGTGTCACACCGACATCCTTTTACAAATAGCCATAGAAACATTGTAAATAAATGTTTGTTGTATACAAAACATGCATCAGATTTTTAGGGGCACAATATTTTCCAACACCGAAACACTGTCGTCATATTTCTGGTTTGATGAATGGCAATTTCAACACATTTTAAATAGGTTTAATGTTTCACAGCACAACTTGCATCATGTCTGGTAGATATCCCATATAATACTGACGACAACAACATGTTACATTGTAATGTCCTGTCTCATACAATAATGATAGCAGGTAGATCGACATGATGTCTTTGCGTGAATGCGAGCTCCTTATCTCTCCCCGCACTCTTACAGCAATTTTTTAAAACAAGTTTTAAAAACAAAATATTAAAGAAAATTCTTCTTATGTTGGCTGGTTTTAGAGTTTTGATATGCTGTGCTTAATTTTATTTAACAGAATGAAAAAAATCTAAAATTTTATGAGGACTTAAAAATTTAAAAGAACTAGGTTATACTTTTTTGTAAAACCAATAACAAGCTTGTTTTTAAGATTGCAGGGTGGGGGTGGGAGAGAAACACGATATTTTTCAGAACAAAAACCGAAATGAAGTAGTTTGAGAGCTTTTGATCATTCGTATTATTTCATCTAGTGCTAGCTGGCTTGGAGCATCGCTGAACAAAAGAACAGTCAGAAGAGGCATTGAACAAATCGTGCTTGTTATTTTTGTGTGGAACCTTTTATTAAAAAAAAACCTCATTCACGGGGCACTTTGTATACTCGCATTGCCATGATGTTGGGAAAGAGTAATAAAAGAATTACCATATATAGTTCTCGCCAGTTAGCAACTTTTTTGCGTGACAGATCCGGATAGGAGATGGAAAGATGGGGTGGTGGTGAAACGCTTAAAGTCCTGACGATACTACGGCCAACAGGCGGTACAAAAATCTTTGACTGAAGGTGACGCGCGGCTAACAAGTGATAGGGAGATCACTGACTGGAGGTGACGCGCGACCAACTGGCGGCAAAGAGAGCTTTGATCGGAGGTGATGTGCGGAGCCGAAGTACAGGTCGGCGGCAAAAATTTAAACATAGAATCCTGCGTGTGTGTGTGTGTGGGGGGGGGGCGTTTTTTAAATGTTTATAGTCTCTCGCGAATAGCGCACGCTGTTATTTTTGTTACAAGTTACTTTTTCGAGTTGCACTGCTGCTGCATACATTGCATACCACAGGCCGGGGCGTCCTCCCTGTGCACCTAGCTTCGCACACGACGGCGGAAGGAGAGGTCACGCCCTACCTACGCACCTGTCTTCACGGGGAAATCAGGAAACGTCAGACTTTTCTCCGCCTTGATGTGACGGTCGTGCTGTCATAGTTATGCTGACGTCCTTGAATTCTAAATAATCTCGTCATTTTATTACAAGCGGGATATTATAGTTATTATTGTAAATTTATGTATTTCATTTAGTGGCTTTTAAACGTTAAAACAGACAAGCCTAAAAATCTGATAATCTCCATGGAATGTTTGTGCAGATAAGAGGAATCTGAGAAGCTGGCACGCCTCCTATCGACGAGTGTTCCACCAGCTGTTTTTATTTCTAGCAAATTGAGCTTCTTCATCCCCTTCCTCCCAAACAATAGCAATTACAAACTTACAAACTGGGGAAATAGAATGCACACTGGTGTTTGAATTCCGCCAGACATCATACTGCAGCATCTCTCACCTCAAACCACTTTGCACTTCCAAATCCAAGGGGTGAACGAAGGGAAAGCACAAGGAGTCAGTTCATTGCGATCAAAGTAGACAATGATAAAAATTCGTGGGCATTTTTCGTGGAGCGCACACTGACGTTCTGGTCTCAACGGGGTTTAAAAAAAACAACAACACAGAAATACTGAACGCGGGAGCTGGTGTATAACCTTGAGTTCAACAAGGAAAGTTCTGTACTTTTCTTCTATTGTTACCAGAGAAGGTTTAAAGAACTAATGCACCACAATAAGACACGAATCAGTGACACCGTCAGACCCATATAATGAAGGCTAAATAGTCGAACGTAGATGGCTGTTCGGCATCAACCACACCCACGTGTCACACATTCATGTTTAATCGACGACGCTGATATAATGCTGTGGCGTTGTGTCGCAAACGGCACGTAAATCCGATGACAGGTGGTGGGAGTTTGTGGGGGGGGGGGGAGAAAAGAAGGCTTTTACATAGTCACGTGATCATGTGAAACTGTCTGCTACACTTGGCTGGTGCTCGAACTGCCATGCTCTGCTGGAATTTCCACGCAGTCTACGTCCCGAATGTGGCAGACTTGGCCGAGCCGCGCCTTAAGGCGGCTGACCGCCTTGCTGACCACTCTGTCCATGCATATGAGGATGTGCGGATAGATGATGGTCTGCACGGTTGAGAGGGCGCGCGCGCACGTGGCGATGTTGACGTACGTGCTGACGCCAAAGCTGTCCTTGAGCGCCTCCACCAGCAGCAGCGGGAAGAGGCAGGTGAAGAACGTGAGGCACATCAGCAAAGTCATCTTCACAAAGTCCTGCTCGTGCTCCGTCAGACGGTTGGTGTGAGCGTTGGTGATGCTCCGGTAGCTGATGTCCTCCTCGTGAGGGGATTCTCCATCTCCAGCCCTCTCCCTTCGCAGTTCCTCTCCTTCCTCGTCCTCCGCTGGCTTCTTGACGGCCAGCACGGTGACGGGCGTGGGCTTGGCGCTGTTCGCCTCCGAGGCACACTGCCCCATGCTGACCTTGGAGGCGTCGGCTTCCTCCTCCTCTTCCTCCCGGACTTCCTCGGACACTGTGATAACCGGCGGTCGCGGTGGCAAGCACAGCTTAAGTCCGGCGCCGTTGTCTCGAGGCTGCCTTTCCTCTTGCTGTCCCTCCTCCCGCCGTGGGGCCAGCAGACCCAGGGGCAGCAGCGGTGGGCTGCGGGCCTCAGCGTGTGCGGGGGGAGGTTTGTTCGGTTTGGCTCGCAGGTCCTGGTCGGACTGGAAAGGCACCTTGTCCTTGAAGATCTTTGGGTTTTCCAACTGCGCCTGCAGGGCGGAGATATCAACGGAGAACTTGCGGACGTAGTTGTACTGCTTGGCGCGCGCCATAGGGTCCAGGGCAGAGGCGGTGCCCGAGTCACCGATCTGACAGATGGTATGGCGGCGCCGGCCGAGCACGTGCGCCATGTTAACGCTGAGCATGTTGGAACCGCGCGAGGGCGAGGGCAACTCCCCCAGCCTCGGACCTTTACCCGCAAGGCAGGTCGTGACGCTGGGAACCACCAGGTCAGGCAGTCTGGGCGAGGAGGGCGAGTTGGAGAGCTTGTCCTCGTTGTCCTCGTCAGTGGCGCTCTGGTTGATGAGGAAGTGGGGCAGGATGTTATTCGACTCGTTGGACTGCCCGCTGACGAAGCTCTCCGACGACTTGTGCGTGGCTTTCCTGTGGCCCACGGCTACGGCCGCTACCACTAGGGTAGCGCCTCCCACCACCAGGATCAGCATGGTGGCCAGAAGCGACACGCGACAGGCCGAAGAGGACGGGTGCAGGACCAGGTAGGCTGCAGTCCCTCCGCCCAACTCCCCCAGGTGGTCCTGGCCAAGGGAGGCGTATAGGAAGGCGACGGCCATGATGAGGGAAGCGACGAAAAGGACCCCGCAGGCCGCCACGGGCCAGACGTTCTTGACACGGTCGGCGAAGCAGCCGCAGAGGCGTAGGGCGTTCTCGCCGCAGAAGGAGGCGATCAGGACGGCGATGCCGGCCACGAGGAAGACGTAGATGGCGAAGGTTGCCACCCCGAAGTCCAGCGTAGGATTGACGCGGGTGTAGTGGAAGGAGAGCAGGTGCACGACCTCCATCGGCGCCCACAGCAGGTCCAGGCCGCAGCATAGGAAGAAGAAGACGAGGACGAGAGTGTAACTGTACTTGCGCACCTGCCGGCTTTGGAGGATGGCGAAGAGCACCGTGATGCTGCCGCCGCCTCCCAGGAGAGTGGAAAGGGTCAAAGCTGTCACCGACAGTACCACCGAGTACGCCTCCATCGCCAGGGGCCCGCCGTCTGGGGTGGGGACCATCACGCCCCCGCCCCCGTGGATCGACGAGTTGCCGCTAGCTGTGTTGATCGCCATAAGGAGGGGGGAAAGCCTTGCGAGCTCAAACTGCAGGAAAGGAGTTTCTGGGGTATGTTTCTAGTTGTGCACTCGCAGGAAACTTTGGGAAAACGCCACAGAGGATGTTGCTGTCGTGCCTCTCTGTGCCCCTGGTGTTCTCATGCTTGAGAGACCGGGCTTGCGAAATTGTTGGCGTGCCGGTGGGAGTTTGACACTTGCCGTGCGGATCGATTTTTGTCTGGTGCGTCTCGTGGGTAAACAGTATTGAAGAGGACCAACTACAAACAGTGACCTTACCTCACTTGTTGCTTGTTGTCATTGCAAGTCTTTAAAGTTCACAGAACCATCATATAAACGACAGCGGCCGACGTTATTTTCACGTGACTAAACGGTGTGACTCCACGTGGGGGAGGACTTGTTTCATTACACATTAGAGCACGTCACATACCAACGCCCCGTCACCGCGCGTCACACGCGAGCACTACGTCACGTGTCACAGCCCTTAGCAGCGAACTCGCAGAGCACCACACACTGGGCTTCACATCCAAACAAGTTGCACGGAAAAGGTGGCGGAGCGCTGATGAAGTACGCATGCGCGGCAGTCTTCGGTCATCGTAGCTGATACTGACTAAAAATAACAACACGTGTACTGAGCAGCAAGAGTAATGAGATGCACAGTTGAGGTGTCGTATCAGAGGTGCGCCTGATCACATTGTATACTTAACGCCTCTCCTTGTTTTAATTTCTTACCTTTTCTGTTAATGGTGACAGGATGTCCCCACCCCACCCCCTCCACGCGAGGGCGTGAGAGATATCCCGATTTGCCTGATGGTAGCTTGGCTTGCGCAGGTCAAAATTTTATAGACACCCTTTCGCACGGCGCATACATCATAAAATCTGTTAGCCGGCGGTTGGAAGAGGTTTCGTCTACTTCTCGCGCGTGCGTACGATTGGTCGGGGGGGAGGTATACAGGGGGGGGGGGGCTAGACTGCGTGCCCCAGCCTCCGCCGTGCCTGAATACACTTTCTCACGCACGCACGCCTAACGCCTAGTTCGTTTTCATGTCCAGTGACAGCGTATGTTGTAGTACATAAGACAGTAGCTGCAGATCTTTTTGAACCAGTCATTATTCCTGTCTTCTTCCTTTGCTGTTGGTCTCTCGTGACAACCTTTTACAATCTCGTTCGCTTTGTGGGCGCTTTGTGTTTTTAGTTGACCTCGTTGAGCGCAAGGCAGTCGAGGTGACACACTAGCGACAGTTAGCTTGCTTTCTTATCCACTAACGCACCCAGCCTCCTCGGAACCGTCGTTTTACTGCCTTATTACTTTTCTCTCTTTTCATTCACTCCTCTCTCTTGGATACCATTTGACAGATGGTCCCGCGGGCGTTTGCGAACATCTGCTGCCAGGACACGTCGAGTGGAAACGGACGAGGAGGGGGTGGGGGTAGACTTCACCCTAACTTCCTCCCAGCGACAGGTTGCGCGCTCTCCCGCTGTTTCAGCACGACGTTCGGGCGCGCTTGTCACCATCGGTGTTGCGCAACGGTTTGACTGCTTCTGGAACTCGGTCGCCACGCAATATGCTGAAATACTGGTAGACATACGTCACAGTCACGACCTTCGACCTTTCTATGACTTCTGCACGTCCTCGCCGCCATCGTACAACAGCCCGTGTGTATCGCTTTATTTTCGTCACTTTTAGGATGGTTTCCAGCTTTCAGCAATCGTACAACACCCGTCTCTTCAGTATCTCGTTTGATAAAAAAAAAGGAAGACGTTGAAGACGCTAACCATTAATTAGAAGAATTTAAAAAAGTTTAAGTTGAACATAAAAGAGGGAAGTGAATAAAATTGTGGTGGATTTTGTTGCGTATCTTATCACTTGCCGTGTGCTGTTATCAGACTTTTAACACTCTCGAGTCACAGTAGGTGCAGAAGCGTTGTGTGTTCGCAGTGCAAGGCAGGATCGATTGTTTGCAAACACTGTCCGGCGGTTAGTTCTTATCGCAACCGGCAGTGGCCCACTGGGTGATAAAACCTGAACGACATTACTGATTATCCAGCCTGTCAAGCTGTGCAGGTCGAAAGGAGACCCCAGCACAATCTCTTGTCAACCTCATTTTCGTTTTTAAACTGTAGTAGAATGAAACCATTTGATGGCTCGAATAAATTCCGTGGGTTTTTTTTCTCTTTTTTTTATCCGATGCAAGAAACTTTCACTCCCTTATTGCAAAACAACGAAACACCACGGGTTGTTTACTTCTGTTTGTATCCGAGATTTCGTCCTCCACAGCCGTCAAGATTTGTTTCGTGTAGAAACGAGTTTCGGTTTCACCAGGTAACAGTCACTTAGCCGACCACTTAGCTCCCCTTCTGTCTCTGTGCGGCCAAGAAAACTTGGCGTCGTAGTCCACACACAAAAACTGGTATAAGAACCACACACAAAAAGAACCACACACAAAAACTGGTATAAGAAAGCAGTAAAGGTGGAAGTATAGGCCAGTGAACACAGCCAACTGCTCGATGCCAGAGCAAAGCAGAACTTAGTGCGTAAAGGAGGTGGTGGTGGTAGTGGTCAGCTTCTCAGGAAAGGTTCCATGGAATGCAGTGCACGTCAAAACCGAGAAACTGTAGATAATAGAGAATCAGGCCGGAAAACCACCGCGTGACGCGATGGGAAGAGACGTGGCGTCCAGTCTGACTGGAGCCCACAACATGCAGCTTCTGGGCGGAGGGACAGAAGCATGTGGGTGACAGCGCTGGCTTGTTGTCTTGCTACTGGAATCCTTACCCCCCCAACCCTCTCTCTCTCCTTCCGCTTCTCCCGTTTTTTCCTTCCAGCTCGCTGTTTCCCTAGTTGCGCGCCGTTGCAAGTCGCGTCGCAGTTTCGTAGCTTGTCAGTCGCGTGCCGCAGGCGAACGGTGACTATGCCTTCCCTTGGCCCTTGCTTGCAGCCAGCAAGCTCTTCGCCGCAACACGGCAACCAACGCTTTTCCGACCAAACGCTTCGGCAGCACCGGCTTCAGCAGGAGAAACCGCGGCTGAGAGTTAGCTGAAACGGTCGTCGCTGTCGCGGCAACGCGTGGGCAAAGAGGTGAGGGGGGTGGGGAAAGGAGTGGTAAACGCAGTCATTTGCCTCGTTTAAGTCTTCTTGCTCGTCTCCCGATTGTAGGGGCAGTTCGACGTTGGCGCGTTCTCGGTCAAGGTCCTCAGGAGCCCCCTCGCCCTCCTTTTCTCGCACGAGACACTGTCACGAACTCTTGGAGAAGACTGCTGCGTTCCTCAAGCTACACTTCGTCAAAACCCAGTCTTCCTCGTGTCACGACGAGCACGTTTGAGGACACGAACGTTACTCTTACCATTTGGTGTTACGTCATCAACCCTTCTTTTTTGTTCGCCGAGGCAAAGTGATCGTGACCAGTTATTGCATCATCAAGCCGCCTTGCTTACTGCACACATCACAAGAAACACTTTGTCTCATTGATTCTTCTCCTTCGAGCGGCATGTCTGGTTTCGTAGGCTTTTGAGCTCATCTCCATGCACTGGTTATGCTGTATCGCATCTCTCCTTCCTTTTTTATACTTCATTTCCCTCTCCGTCATTGCAAGTATCGATTTTTCTCCATCTTCTCTTGAAAAGTTCGCCGAGTCAGTCTTGGGGAAAGAGCGCGTTTTCATTAGGTCCGATCTAAATGGTCCGACTGACGAGCGTTCGCCGAGAACGCACGAGAAGCTATAGGGCACGAGTCTGCTTGTGCTGGATGGGAAGCTGGAACCAGCAGCAATATCGAGCTACGAGCTGCGAGGGGCGTTTTGATATAGCAGAGCACAGTTTGAAGAGGTGAATAAAATCAAACACTTCGGCACCACCCTCTCCGAAGATGGTAACTGCACGGCTGAAATCCGCATCACAGCAGCAGCAATGGACAGGATTTGGCGTATTATCACCATCAGGTTTGCTGCCAAGTATAACGACTGTACAGTTTCTCAATTATTCTCATCCTGCTCTAAGATTTCTTGTTGTGAACTCTGATAAAAGGAGGGGAAGAGAATACAAGTGTATAAGAAAACGGCTTCTGAACATAAGACAAAGAATTTGTAAAGAAACCATCGGCACCCTTAAGGTATCAGTTATCGGACGAATAATGATAATTATGGACACATTTATTTGCATAGGTTGCATACTAGTCTTTTAATTTGTTGGGCTGATCAGCCACCGGTCTAGGAGAACTGACCATGAGAGCTTCTCATTTATTTATTTATTTTTCGCGCTCCTCTCGATACTGTAGCAGAACACTTCTTATTTTCTTGAAAGGAACGACACATTTGATCCTTTTCATGTTCACATCAGTATGTATACAGACATACTAGACCCTTTTTTCTTTATGAGAGATCTTAAAGAATTCAGCTTTAGGACGATCCAACCGAGAGCACTTTGTCCGAAATAACTGGTGTTAGCTCTTGATAAAATACTATTAAGTACCTGTGACAAAACATGAGTGGCAAAATTCTACAATCTGATCGAACCACTTCTGACGCGATTTTCCGTTTTAATCTTGTTGCTGTTCATCCACGATCGACAGTGCATACGTGCGGGCATGATAGAGAGAGAGAGAGTGTGTGTGGGACAAAGAGAGATGCACTGTCACCTATTCTTTTCTTGAATATACACAGGTGTACTAAGTTATCTCTTGACATTTGCATTCCCCAGCATCAAGAAGCTATTACTTTCCTTTTTTTACTAGGAAGTCTTTCCTTTTATAAATCGTATAATTGTAGTTTTATTTTTGGACATTTTCCCCATCTATTTATCGTCGACGCCTGGAGCACTGCTATATTTTGACGTCCTTCCTTACCGCCCTCTCGTTTTTTTCAGCTGCTATGCGGTTGCATTGATCGGACGTCCTTTGTGTCTTTGAATGAAGTGCAGATGTAAGAACACCTCAGTCTAGTTCAGCAACTTTCTTTTCCCATCACTGCTTTATAGCCTCCAGCCATGAAAGGTGCTTTATCGTCCTTTCAATTAACTGCTATCCTTGCAAATACAAAAGTCGCATTCCTTACTGAGGGCATGATGAACGAAAAGACACGTGTTTGTTTCAAATGTGCCAGCACAGGACCGGGCAGCTGTAAAACGAAGCTATCTCTCTCTCACTGTTATGTTTGTGATGTGTGTGTGTGTGTGTGTGTGTGTGACAAATGCTAAGGAGTTGAACAGCAAAATCGAGTGACTGGGAATTTTGTAGCAAACTTATTCAGGATACAGGCGAAGTAAAAGCAGATAGTAAACAGCAGAATATTTGGAACGTAGTTTTCTCTGGAAACATGGTCTTCTAAAAGTTTTTTTAAACGGGTCTCTGGCGTATAAACAAGAATTTCGACATTGACCACGTGAGCAACACATGGCGAGCGACCAGCATTTGAGAACATGCTGTTGTGCACATTGTCACCCTCTGTCATTGAAAAAAAGTGAATGGTCCCCTTCTGCTCATTGTGACTTAGGTCTGTGTGTGTGTGTGCGCGCAAATAATATAACGAAATGAGGCCAAATCGTTCCCCACTCCCACCTTCGGGAAACATAGGGGCATCAGGGGCAAGCATCTCATCTCCATAGCTATAAAGCGGTGTCAGGACTTTGCGGATGTAGATTTACCCTGGAGGCCGTTGTTATAAAGCAGGGGCAAAGATCCCCTCGGGTTAAAGCAACATAAAAGCAATATCTGTGGGGGTCTAGACACCGCTCTAGAACTATGGAGGCACAACAATTGCCCATGTTATCTCCGTGTTGCCTTCGGGATAACGACTTATTCTCACACCGTTATAGGATCCCTTGGTATCGTAGCTGCTGCCTCTGATTGGGTTGCCGGCATGAAAACAAGCACAGAGTCTACACGTCAAGTACATAGTGTTACAGACTCTTTGTCTGGGATGGAGCGTCAGATACGAGGCATCAAATGCACTGTGTCACTGACGCTTAGGCTGGTGACTAATGGTTTGATGCATACCTGGTGTCACTGACTCTTTGTGTCTATTATGGAGCGTCAGATGCTTGGTCTGGGATGGCTTGTCGCTTCGGCTGGCGTGTCATTGGTGGGTCGTGAACGTCAGTTCTGTTACAGGCGGTTTGATTACAAGTCGCACTAAGACGGATGGTAACTCTTGACAACTGTCAGGTTAAATGCTTATAAAATATTAACAGGGTAGCTAGTGAGACTGAGCACCTAGCCCTAGATTTTCTCGTTTCATGTTATTATATAGCAAATAGCATGCTGCACCAAAAAGTTAACTGCAGTCAACAGACTATGCCGCCTGCATGAAGTAGTCATTCCATTTTACCAAATAAACTTAATAATTTCTGCTACAGGATGTTTAAAAGCCACACATTTTCAGAAACTATTACACTTGCTGTTACAACAACTATTTTCATTGCTGGAGCATTTATAGCTATCTCGTAAGTGTCATTTTTCCTTCCTGCGCGTGCTCAATGAATTTTTCATTTACGAGGTGGCGTGGGGTTAAACATCAGTTTTAGATGACCCCATTGTTGCAAGCAAGTAATTCCATAATCTACGTTAATGATGCGTTAGGAAAGAAGTTGACGTTTCTGAAAAGGACAAGTGCTGTCAGGGAGGAAGGTGTGTTGACTGTATCTCTGTGCAGTTCACGTTGCAGGTGAAGGGGTCTTTGCGGATACCGTCAACTCACAGGTAAAAACATTGATCGTTATTCATGGGTAACGGTTGGAAGTGCTAGTTACCGAAAAGTTCTTCAGCTCGTGTCGACATTCAGGAGACTTACGTGCCAAGGACTAGAACTAACCGTAAGCGCAGCTACTCGGCTGCAATAGTTTCTGACGCCAAGAGTTCGATTTTAAGGAAAGCCCCGACAAAAGATAGTTTTTTTTTTAAAGTGAAAGGCTTTCAAGACGGCAGCTGTCTTGCTTTAGTCTTGATTAGTCATATTGGAGCTGACAGTGCAGGTTCTGCCTGTATTTGTCCCTGGATGATTATTGTCTTGAAGGAAGGAGGCTAGGTGGGTGGTGGAGATGAGGTAGCTACCGACTATGTAGTTCACAGCCACGTGACCACACCCCGGATGTTTACCCAGTACTTTTTGTCAAGACTCTTTCGCCGACTCCACCCAGTAGAGGTGATCTTTGAACTTCAGCTGGCAGATGAATCAGTGAGCGAACACGAGCTAGAAAGCTAGATTTTCCCTGTATCAAAATGGGACAAATTCAAGGTATTAAATAAGATTTTTTATATAAAAGAAGTTCACAATCTAAAGGCAGGCGGAGAACGCAGATGTATCCCCAGTAACCGGAGTTCATTACAAATACAGTAGAAACTCTACATACGAGTTTAATCCGTTCCACAACCGAGCACGCATGTCAAAAACACGTATATTAAAACTATATAAAATAAAATATAAAAATATAAAATAAAGAAAATAGAATTAATGTCTTCAAACCCTCCCACAACAACGCAATTTATATGTAAATACGGTATAACATACAGTACTGCATAGTAAATGTTAATGGCACAATAATATAAATAATATAGATAATAAAATAATAAAGAATATGTTATATTTATCAATCTTACCTTGGAGAAGACGAAGAAACTGTCGATAACGGAGGTAAAGGCTTGTCACACTACGTACTGCCTTCTTTGTTTACAAAGAATTAGAAATAAGAAAATCTGTTGCAACGTTAATTGAAGACTTTTAATAATAATGAACACAAGATTTATATAGTCCCTACTCATACTCATAAGGAGTATGCCCGTAGCGCTTAAGAACAAGAACGATACATGGACAACATGCAAGAGACAGAACAAACAACAAATGAACGACGGAAGGATAAACAACAGCACTGATGACGAATGAAAGACAAGTACAGAAAATGCAAAGAGAAACCAATAACAACGACTGAGAGAATCATGATTGTGTAAAGTAAGACGAGTAGGGAAGTAGCAATAAGCGGAAATAGAGGGGGCTGTGGCCAGGGACTAGCATTATGGGAACTGGTGTTAGGAGTAGTGTTTAAGGAAGAGGTGCGTTTTCAGTGCACATTTAGAGGATTCAGTTGTAGGTTGGTGGCGGATATGGAAAGGGAGAGAGAGTTCCATTGTGTTGTTGCACAGCAACTAAAAATCCTGTGACCATATGTTGTTGTTCTGGTGACAGTATTAGTTAGGGAGACGGTCGTCAGACGAAGAGTGGAGTTGTTTAGCTGGAACGTAAGGGAAGTTCAGAGAAATAGGGCAGGAATCAGCAAAGAAATTAAAACAGCACAGACAGTTTGTACTAGATACGAGAGCGGATGGATAGCCAATTCAGAAAAGGAAGGAGAGGAGTGACATGGTCCCGTTTCCTAGGTCTAAGCACCACTCTTTACATATAGGGATACATGTTTTTCATATAGAAGTGTAAAGGTTGCTTATATCATTTATGGGGACTATTAGTTTGATGAATATCTGTGTTGTTGCCACACATGGTTGTATGGTGACTAATGGTTTGATGCATACCTGTATTTATACCATGTGTGTACATGCATGAATAAAAGTGTAGCTGTAATTATGCTAATTATATGCATCATACCATTTGTATTATATTGGTTGTACCCACCCCAATGAAATTGGGCCAGAAGCCTAAATCATTTTGGAGTATTGTATATATATATATATAAATACATATGTATATATATCCCACATATGCACACACATATTTAATGCATGGACGTACGCGACACTTCGTACACCGTCCCTTCGGCACACCACACGATTCCAGATACTTTATTCTTTCACCTTTAGGGTAAAGAAGAAAATATAAGAAGGTTCCTAGACTCCAGTCAATTCGCCTACGCTGCACACAACCTTGTGTTTAGTCGAACCTTCTCAAGATTTTAATGAATGGGATAGAATAGAACCGCCTTGGAGCCACAAGCTGACGAGTGTCCAACCCCAAGACTGTTGACAAATGGCTTTAATCAGCTGTCACCGACCTGTATCCCTAGAGGTCTAGGAGAGAAGAGAACAGAGGGAGGTGGGGTGAATGGAACTATGGCGTGGTTGGCAGGAGTTGACAGCGCTTGACACTTTCTTTTTCCTTTTTAAAAGAGACGTCAGTTTTCTTTGGTTTCAATTTCATTTAGAAGATAATTTACTGTTCTTTCCCCTCCTTCTTCTTATTATCATTTACACCGATGTCAGAACTGTGCAGATTTCAAAGGCGTGCAGCGGTGAGCCAGCGCTGGACAGACACCACCAGAGATCCTGGCATATAACCCGTCCTTTGGCGTTTTAGAGTGGCGGGAACCAGGCTGCTGTTGAATGTTGAATGCTGTGATCCGATCCAAGGCGGAAATCAGGAAGGGGTGTGTGTGAACGTGGACATCATAAGGTCGCCTCTCGTTGCTGGCATCTGTGCACTTGCATGAGGGTCGATTGCTAGATGTTATTAAAGGCTTTGGAGACTAGAAGCTGGACTCAGTATTATTTGTTGCGTGTACCATTCTTGATTTCCCTGGCTGGTGCTCTCGAACAACACCGTAGATCCTCTCCTGTAGATAGAAGATCTAGTCATCAGTGACTACTGCTCTTCCCAGACCCTCCTGTAGTTGACAAACTCGTCGAGAAACAGGTCGTCGATAACGTATGTGCCGTCTTAAGGGTATCGGTCGTTATCTCAGGCGGCGGGAGCACACAGCCTCGTTCGAGAGGCGAAATGTGCCAAGGGAGGGGGTTTGCCGAATCTCTGCCGGCCTCACGATCTGAACCTTCGCCCGAGATAGCCATTCGACTCAGTCTGTGCGCGTGCGCTGGTCGGCAAGAAATACGCATGCGCAGACGATGACGAATCGCTGTCTTGATATATAGGGTAGGACGAGGAGCATTTTGAGACGAGAATTCGCTCATATGTTAGTAATTGACGGTATCTGTCTAGAATGTAACGATGTCATCAGATGTGAGACGACCATTCGCTCATATTCTATGACAGTCTATAATTTATATTTAACGATGTGATCACCTGAGACGATAATTCGCTCATGTGCTAGAAAAGTATATGTCTTAAATTTAACGCTGTGATCCGCAGAGACGACCATTCATTCATATGCTAGGAGAAAGTGTCTTAACTGAGGTGACCCGTCACATGGCAGAAATGATCCGTTGACTCCTGCGCATGCACACTGTCTGGGGTGAAGGTTTAGATCGTGTCATCGGCTCACCATATAACCCCCCCCCCCAATCAGGCTCTTCTTTATGAAACACTTTTTCTAAGCTACTCGGCAATTTTAAAATTAGAACATTGCTGGAGAATCATTTACAAGTGTTTATAACCTCGGCCTGTAGAGAAAAGCTCGAATTACTACGTGTGAGATTTCATCGCTTGCCCTGACTGGAATGTCGTCGTGCTTGCCGTGTGTGTGTGTGTGTGTGTGTTATTTCTCTTGGGCATCTTTTCAAACCATTATCGCGTCACACTCGTCTGAGTTGTGTGCTGCAGAGTTTTGTATCAAGTTCCGTACTTTTACAGATAACGTTAATCTCTGGCATGATCATACATATTTAACGCGCGAAGACTTTAGTAAAAGCACTCGCATGTGGGACACGTGTATTTATGCCCGTTGCACTAGTTTTGAAATATCTGTAATCCGTTTACTATGTAACACTTCAAGGTTTTGTTGAGTTTCTGAAAAAATTCTCAGTTGGTAAAGCACAGTGTTAAGAAATCGTTCTTGTTTGGACCCGAATGCATACCACGCGCGCGCACACACACACAGCTCATTTCCATACAGGATCTTTCTACAGAGGCTGACATGCTAAATATTCCATGATCTGCCTTCAGGCCACGCAATCTGTAAACTGTGACTAGCTACCGGTCGCCTCCCGCCTTCTGCAGCACCCCATCCACTCCCCATCAATCACGTCCTCTCGGTCAACCCAAACCCAGCGAGACCTTGCCGCAGATGTTGCAGTGTTGCTTGGCTACTTCAGCGCACTTTCTGAGAGCGGCGACCTCAAAGCGTAGGCAGCACTTGAGGCGTAGTGAGAAATGCGGCGTGTTCTCCCGATGGTTTGCCGCATTTTATTGATCGGGGTGACCACGCATGCTTTGGCAAGATCTGGACCATCATTTCTCATTCTTTTTAACGGTTTAAAAGAAATTTCGGGTGGGGAAGTCTTAAATGCGAATGTGTATATCTACAGCATAGTATGTAAATTTTAAATAAAATAATCTAATTTTGCTGGAGCCATTGCTGCAGTTCTAAGGTAAGGCTTAGGACTGGAATGGAATCACTTAGATCACAAATTTGCCTATTGACAGGTAGCTTTCACCATGACCATAATCATCGTTGCCGTTACCACCGCCGGCATCATCATCATCATCATCATCATCATCATCATCATTTGCACTTCAAGACTATGGCAGGTCACGTGTTTGCTGCAGAGGTGGGAGGTACTTCTCACGCCGAAGCACGTGCTTGCCTGAGGCACACAGACGGTCTACCCACCCGACAGTCTGGCGTGGGCTACAATGCCTGCTGAGTGAACATCTGGCCGACAATACACGGCAAGCCGAGGACTAATTCTTTCAAATCATTTTTGTCATTTTGCACCACATGGCGCACCACAAACGTTTTGCGGGGAAAGTGGACTGAGTGGGGGGTGGGGGTGGCGAGGCAAGGAGCTAAATGTAAATTAAAATGAGTAGTCTGGGGTCTGCTTTGAAGCCGAGACGCATCAAGCAGGCTATATCAACTGCTGTATCGACAGAAGTGGCGAAGTGACTGGAGGTAGGACACATGTGTAGTCGAAGAAGCCTAATTGTCACGAGAACGAGCTTTATGTGCACCTCAGCTTTAAACTCCTTACTACTCGTGTAGATTAATGGGTGCCACTGGGGACTTCGAGTTCTTACATTATATCTTTTGTGTCCTTTTTTTCTTTCTTTCTTTCTTTTTTTTTTTTTTTTTTTTTTTTTTTACAAATTTGATGATAGTGAAGTCTATGAAAGGGCCATTGACTACGACCACAACGTAATCTCCGTCAGGAAAACCCCACGCACCCTGGGTATGTTATCAAACCTGGCAAGTCGACGTGTGCTTACCTGCCGGTGTAGTTAATGGTCCTTGAGGCTGGCCTCGTTGTCGGGCGGCCATTGGGATCGAAGGGTTAAAAGGCGAGGAGAAAGCGCATTTGTTGCGACAAGCGATAGTCTGCGATTGTGTTTATTTGACGCATTTATAAAAAAAATTCTCATTTAACCCTTTCATTCGTAGTGCCACTACTTTTGAAACGCTCTGGAACAACTGGATCATATATATATATAAGATGGACTTTTTTGGCAGTTGCAATTCATAGTTCAAAACCATGTTCTGCCCTACTCTTTATTCTGCCCACATTCTGTCACTTCCACCCTTTCCCCTCTCCCTGGTCTCGTCCAGACGCCATCTCTCGCACTTTCTCGCACTCTTTCGTTTCGTTGCGCATCGGGCACCCGAGTGAAAGAATCGATTGCTTGAACAAGACACACGGACCGAAGACACAATGGCGAGGAGTTAACGCCTTTCATCATAGTGCGCGATAGTGCCTCCCAACTTTGCCTTTGCCAGGACTTTCAAGAAATGTTGCGAGTAGTGTTGAGAGGCAGCGAATAGAGAGAGAAATTTCAGAACCACCGCAAAATCAGCAAGCGAACATCATTGAGGTACTTTGAACAGCAAAAAGCTTTGACCTCCCATTCCACCACCACCCATTCATCGAAATCAGTACAGTTAGTTCTGTTTTTGACCGATCGTTCAATTAGTGTCGCTAGATGCTGTATGAACTTCAGTTCAGCTAGGCGGTGAATTTGTCGGGCGTTAACTGTATGCTGCTAGTGATCGGTATCTCCATTTCGTGTCAGACAAGAGACAAGACTGCCGCGTAGGAAAAAAAGAGCGGCTGCGTTCACTAGATCAACTGTCGTCTCGCTTAAGTACGCTACTGTTTACAAGATCTCTAGTCACTTCGAGAAAGTGTTTTACTGCCGCCGCGATGAACTTAGAATTCTTAATTAGAAGTTTAATACGAGACCGCAGAACTGCCATTTTAAGAGAAAAAAAATTTAATTTAAAAAAATCAAACACGATTTTATTTTGGATGCGTTGTTATATTTTTAAATAATGCATAGCACATTAGCTATCTGACGACTGTATTGCCATAGCTTGAGTAGAAAATGAAGAAAACCGAGGAATGCATATCACGAGGGGGCTACACTTAGGTAGTGACTTTAACGCAGCCTCGAGTACCAGTCTGGTAGCCCAGGGCGTGACGGCAACTGACGTTTCATTAGTCAGAACCCTGGTTTCCTGCGGAATCCCCAGTCTTAATGATTCTTCTCCCCTCCTTTCACACATCATCATCATCATCATCATCATCATCATCATCGTCGTCGTCGTCGTCGTCGTCATATTATTCAAATAGTTTAATCAGGGTTAGCAGAGAGGTCTCGCCACGACAAATAAAGCAGTTGCCATTGGAAAAAAATGAATCAGACTATAATCAAAAAGCACGTAAAAAGTGTGTGTGTGTGGAAATGGGGTTGAGGAGTAAACCACCTTCTGTTCTTGAGGAGAAGATAGATAAATCTCTCGCCCCATCACACGTGGTCATGGACGGGCAGCACACTCGCGCTATCAGCTATAGTTCATAAGCATTTTAGCTGTGTGCTACGTCTTAGCTTCTTTGTCTAGCGGAGCTGTCCATCCGGCCCAAGGACGCTAGCCCTAGTGGCAAAAACACCAGCCCGTCGCTACTGTCATTACTTCGAGCAGCGCGAGAACTCAGTCTCCTCTCGAAACACACGTTTGTCCATCTTGATTTGACACCGTTAGGTGGAAGCACTTTCATACCCAGTGAATCTCCCAGCCAGGGATTCCGAGTCATGATCTGTTACGTGCGAGTCGCAGACAGAAGTGCAGCCTTGCTTATACTGTACCACCTATACACCGCTTTCATTTCAAGACGGAAATACAGAGCTGAATCTCACTGGCTGCCTCGTCTAGTTGTCTGGAAGACAGACTTTGCAGTGGGAGTATAAATGTTGATTAAGTCGCGGGTAGTCGCCTCAACTAAGGGAGGAAAATGTCAGAGAAAGTTATTTTGGTTTCCATAAATACTGCAGCTATTAGTAGTGATCACACCGTCTGACACCGGTGGCTTTGATGGCGGCATCATGAAAAAAAAAAAACAACAACCAGCAGCACTGTGTACCCCAGTAATGGCGGTGACGAAGTTGCTATTCGGGAGGTCGAGTCAAGGTCACGCTTGCCTTTAATTTGTCATGTGGTGGCAGAGCAAGTACGTGACATATACGACTTCAGTTCTGTTGCTAAGCAGTATTTGCGCGAGACGTGACCTACAGAGTTCGCAAAACGACTGACAGGAGAGAGAGAGAGAAAAGAATAGAACAGCATTAGCCGACCAATCGTTGGCAAAGGATTCTTGTAATGAAAGTGTTGCATTTTTATCAGCTTGTAGAATCAGAAAGTCGTCTTTACAACATTTCAACGCTATCCCTGTCTTCTGTGAAGGCACGATGCGACTTAATAGTCTTTAGGTTGGAAAAGCTGTTCGTCTTTGTGGAAGTGTGGACGTGTGTGTTTTCTCGGTGTCGTGGTCAGGCATGGAGGACGATTAATCTGCGCGCGTGAGTGTACACAGCGGACGTGCTGATCGAACGTGCTGAGACAGCATTACCGCAAATCTACCGGTGAAGGTCGGCCTTCAGCGTCGTCAACACTTGACGACCACCGCCTTGTTTTCAGCTGCTGTCTGGCCGCGGGTGGAGTTGGCCGGATGATGATGACCACGTTTTCCTCACACCGTCGTCATCACTTTTAGGTTTTTGACCCCCATCCCCCTTCTCTTTCTTCGTTTTTTCCTTTTCTTTCTTTAAACCCTCGAGCGTGCATCCCCTTGTCCCACCCACCCCTTCACACATACGTAAATACTACGCATTCAATGGTTATTGCATCGCACCAAGAAAGGTTCCATTCGAATCATCAGTAGTCAGTAAAATCATTCGTTTCACTAATTGTGGAGAACAGTCCCGTGTTACATATATTACTTATGCATCATGCAGAATTAAGTCGCCTACTGCTCAGATAGAGATCTTGGAAATAGCATTTTGGTAAACTGCTTTCCAGAAGAAAAATTTCTGGAAAAGAACTGGCGGTATAACACGGGATGTACCAAATTACCTCCAAGAGCTGACCTCACCACATTAAATACTTCTCACATACTTTCTCCTTCCTCCTTTAACTTCATGTCCTTGACCTTTGAATGAATGAGAATCTCTGGAGAGTGTCGCCGGAAGTGTTCAGGCGTCGTGATTTTCCTAAACCCACAGGGGGAGTCTGTGCTGCGCCGAAATAATTTTAAGTGGTTCGTGCGGGTCAGGAAAAAAATTGAAAAGTCAGTATAATTTGAAAAACAATTTCCAGTCCTGGAAAAGTCAGCATTTGAAGAAATTCGTTAAAAGTCAGGAATAAATCAGTATATTTCATATTTTTCTGAAATGTTTCCCGAGAGTGCAGTTGCTAGAACTTTTTCCTGCAGTGATATAAAGACTGGTTGCACTTTAGTCCACGGTCTTCCTTCCTACTTTCTTCAACAAGTAGACGACAGGAGTATTAAAGAATGATCACTTTGTTCTATTGTTTGACGAAAAATGTGAGAAGACAGGAAACTGGTCATTTATAACTTTAAGGGAGAAGGCTATAAAAAAAGGTTGAAGAACTGAAACAAGTGAAAAGTGAACTAAAGAAACTGATTTCAGGGTAGTAAGAGCAGTAGAAACTAGTCTTGTGATGCTACCTTTCAAATGTCATGTTGTTATGTGATCTGTATTGACTGAATAAATATATCTCCCAGTGAGGTTATAAGGCTGCATAACTATCATACATTCTGTGTGTGTGCTGCATGCATGCATGTGTAGTGCTTAGACAAGTGTGTAGTCCATCCCACAAATACAGTCTTCAATATGTGTGTACATTGTACACAAGAAATTAAGCCGAAAGACGTTTGCTGATACTTTTGATACATTTTTGGGTTTATTATTTAGTTGATTTATGTTGTATCGTTCTTTGTTAGCTGTATTACACCATGTGTTGAAGTGAAAGTTTTTTTTACAGACTTAACAAGATTGAAGTGGTTGCGTCTGATCAAAGCATAATTTATGAATGATGTATGTTAAAGGACAACGCGACTGCTCAGCGAAAATCGCTGAAAATAAAGCACAAAGTATCACAAAAAGATGTTCCGGTGGTCTTTTATGACAGAGAGGCATGACACATTTTATATTAATATTTTTCTCTAAAGCATACCTGGATTTGTCAAGAAAACAGGAAGTGACGAAACAAACGTATTTCTAAAAATAGCACCGTTTGCACAAGCTGAAGTCGAAGAGAAAAGATGCAATCCTCGGTAAAGGAAAACTGACCAGGACACATTGCGCTGTTGGTGAATGTTCTCTTTGACACTCAGAGGGAGTTAGTTTGTACTCATGAAGGAAATCCTAAAGATAATGGCAGCAAACGCCAGTGGATTAACTTTGTTCAAACGTGCCATGCGAACTTGGTCCCCACACCGTACTTATGAATTTGCTCAAAACGTTTCAAAATCGATTGTTATCCAGTCACTTATACAGTACAAGCAAGTCTTGGACTTCCAGTAAACCGAAGAAATCTTATTCCTACAGCAGTGCTTACTATACAAAAGCACGAGATGTTAAAACCAACTACGACTGCTGGTATCAGATATGCAACATCGAAGGTTTCTACACCGGATCTGGTCTACAAGTAACATGGTGTGACAGTCACAAACACATCATCATCAGTCATATCTTTATCCAGCATAATGCTAAAAAAAACAAACTGACAGTGTGAGGGCACCATTGATGTTCGTGATCGAAACAGCTTAAAAAAAGGGGAAAAAAAAAGAATTGAGGGTGATAAACATATTATAAGGAGCTTAAACGGGAACACGTGCGATCGAGTATCAGTAAGTAAATAGAAAATTTTGCATGCAGCTAAATGGGGAAGAAATAAGTTTTTCGTCGATAAACATGTTTCAAACTATCATATTTTTAATTGTAAAAAAATCCTTATCAGCAGTCAGTTGTAACTATTGTTGCCCATTAAATTTTGATCTGATTGGCTTACCAGTCTGTTGAATAAATTCAGTTTGGACCATTTAATTATTTTTAACTTCGTTCGAAGCTTCTAAATAAAGTTCCAATCTGTAGGGCTGTATTCCAAATTCAGCTGTTTCATTTTTTTGGGCGAACAAAATCGCTTCTTGAACATTACAACCTGAGTGATGTTTCTTCATTTGACTCGAAGACATGCAAACTCTTGTTACAAATACTTCGATCACGTGAGAGAACTCTTCAGTATAGGAGAGTAATTTTTTCCCGCCTTCCTAGTTGCAGGTGAGAATGGCGATGTTTGAAGGCTTATATCTTCAAAATTAAGGATCATTATGTACTCATATTTTGGGATTTATTATTTTAAAACGAGCTTAACCCGATCATAAAGAAATAATGTTGCGAGCGAGTTGACCTTTAAACTAACGCAAATGGGAGAAAACATGTCAGACATATAGCGCTGTAACAGTATGGGAATATATTGGTACAACATTGACAGTCTGATAATTTTTTATCAAAAATTTGTATGCTTTGAATGTGTAACTAATTTATCTGTCGAGGCGATTATAAAGCTTGGTATCAACCATTTTTCCAAACGGTAAAAATTTAGTTATCAGCATTTTTATACAGCTAAGTCTAAAGTTTATGATATTAAAGAGGGTTATGTAGATGTGTAGTTTGAATAATTATGTGTTTGTAGACAAAAAAAAAGTTTTTTTTATAGATTATTTATGAAAGTTCCAAAATGTGCTTGTGGTCTCAGTATGTGGACTGGACGAATGAAGTTTACCTTCGAAGAAGTCAGGAAAAAGCGAGGTAAAGGTCAGGAGAAAGTCAGTATTTTGATTTTGTGGAAGTATTACGGACTCAAACCATTTTGCTTATGCTTAGCAATCGATAAAAGGATCGATATTTTGTTTTTGGTCCTAATACAGGCTCACGGTTTTTTGGTGATCACTGGTCACATAGGCTGACTCTTCAGTTGTTTGTGACAGGCGGCGTCTCTATTTGTTGCCAAATTGTAATTGACGGAATAAAGATTGTGAGGTGGGTACCTTGGCCGTCGTGTAAAAGCCAAGGGATATTGATACAAGGTTCAGAGTACCAAGACTGAACGAGGATGCTACAGCATGCAGGCGTGTGATGGCCTTGGAAGGAGGAATAGACGGGGAGGGAATAAAAGAGGCATGGCTGCTTCGCTGCTGGACAGGAAAAGCTTAATTAGTTCCCGTCCTTTGCTTCTGTGACGGATTCTGTGTCACCGGCCACCGTAATGAGAGGGGTCGAATGTCCTGCATTGTTCTAGAACCAGCAGTTTAGTCCCCGACGCTCGTGGCCAGCACGGGCCAAGCTGGCTCTGTTCGCAATGCTTTCTGTCTGCGAACCATCACCAGCTTAAGGATGGTTTTCGAGGGCCAAAATATACCATCTTGGGTGCTGAAGCCTCCATTAAGAAGGGTCCTTTGCGGGAATAGACAGGAAAATAGACTATTGAGCCCAGCTGTCGCTGGCAGCCAATCAGCGTTTTCGCAGCAACTTGCAGCTTAAGGAGTCTGGGCAGGGAAACGTGACAGGTTTCTGTCTTTCAGTCCCTGTGGTTCTCGCATCCATCAGGAGGATCTCACTTCAACGATGGTGTGGGCAATGTTGGCATGGTAGATGCTGCGAGGTACAGATGTCCATTGATTTTCAGACAAAACTGAACAACCGTGGCGATCTTTTTAGTATTCCTGTTACGTGGAGATGGCGAGGCATGCATATGGCAGTCGGTGTGATCAAATAAGCTTACATTAATATTTACAGGCGTTTTTAGAGATTGTTTATTGTGCGTTTTAGCGGTATGAGACTTTTCTGAAGAAACAGTCACGATTCCGTTCAGAATTCATATATAATTTAAGTGGAACCTTTAGTGACATCGTCAGCAATCGCGGTTAATTCTGTCCATGACGGTATGCTTCATTCTGAGCGATTGTACAGCGGTTATATAAGTGCAAAAATGTGAATCTGAAAACAGTCGTCATATCAACCATAGATACATAGTGAGAGAATTTTTTAAACGATGCTGCAAAAACACTTCAGTTAGAGCATATCGGTGTTCTGTGGCCATATGCACAGCACAACGCTAGATGGATAGTTTACTAATTTAAAAAAAATAATTCTTAAAGTTTCCGACAGCATGCAAACCAAAACGCTGAGCATATTTCAGTCGAGCCATATCTGGTCTGTGACCTTTGAGCGGTCATCAGACGTTTAGGTCTAAAATGACTGAATTAGTAGACAGTTATTCAGAATATTCTTTAAATTCTGCCTCTGTTAAGGATGGGACAAGAGAAATAAGAGCTGCTATGGTCTTGGATGTTTGGACTTTGTCATAAACTGAGCGCGGACTGGAAGATATTAGAGAGCGATGGGAGGTAGATTGATGTTTACGTTGAAGGCTACATCACGACGAAGTAGCCGGTGAGACGAGATCTGAACTCAGCACAACTAACATTAGTGATAAATTACCACGGTGGGTAAGACCTCGAAGATAGTTCCCATCGATTTCTTAATGCTTTTGTTAATCATCATCATCATCATCATCATCATCATCATCATCATCATCATCATCATCAGAAAACAAGAGAATAATGTAGAAAGTGTGGAGGGGTAATGGGAAGGGGGACAACGTTAGAGTGCTGATGGCCAGACCAGCATGACTGCAACGGTTGCAAAAACTGAAATTGAACGCTTGGAGGCGACGTCATTATCAGGGGCGGGATCCGGGACACGGGCGGCAAGCTGACGGAAGAGACGGTGACAGGGAGCGAGCTTTCCCGAGCCAGCTACACCGCTGTGTAATCAGTGGAGCCAGCTAGACCGTTATGTAGTTAATCGAGCTAACTAAACCATTTTGTGATCAGTCGAGCTAGCTACACCATTGTGTGATCAGTCGAACCAGCGAAACCATTGTGTAACCAGTCGAGCCAGCTAAACTATTGTGCAATCAATAGAGCTAGCTTGACCGTTGTGTAATCAGTTGAGCCAGCTAGTCCTGCTTTGCGATGTCCTTTCACAATGGCAGAATATGCGCCTGAAGGCGACAGAGGAGCGATAATAGGATACCACTGTGAATGATCACGATCGCAGATGGCTTTCCCTCCCCCCAAGTGACTCTGAGGACACTGGTTCAGCCCTGGAGACAGTTGTACCTCGACTGCATTTAAGTCAATGGCCGTCGCTTATGCTTTTGACTTTGTTAATGTCTGTTTTAATTTTTATGATTCGGGGTGGGGTGTAAGTCTATTAGAGCGATTTTGTAACTGATCTGTCAGTTATTTTCAGCCGTATAGTTGGTCTCAGTCTAAACTTCTGGTCCAGTGGCAGGACGCTGAAAAGGTTCTTCATCCAAGAACAGGATCCTTGCACCCGCATTATGCACCCACCCACCCCCAATCTCGACAGGAATCGCGTGCAGCTGGAGAGAATATACAACACCCACCATGCCGAGATCGCTTCCCAGCCTGGAACTAAGGAGTCCGCCTTACTGGATCCGCTGTGCAACAGCCGTTAAAAGCAAGTGTCTTCCGCTGTCATTATCACTGGCTAGTGTGTGGCACGAGTTCTCTGTGGCAAGAGTTGATGGAACTCTTTCTTATTGAAGACTCGGGAGGTGACGTTGTCTGTGCTTTGTCACTTCAGCAGACGCCTTAGCTTCCCAAAGGAGCAGCTGAAAGGCAGTCTTTAGCGTCTGTGTGCTAGCGAGATAATTGGTTAGAGTGAGCAGGGCTCACGAAGCACGTTTTCCTATGCAGGGTAAATCTCCAGATAGCATCTTAATGCGGTATTTGTGGCATTTCAGTATGCGTATCCGGATCATTTTTACCATTTGCTATTTCATCGTGGATGGGGGTGGGGCTGTCTACAACTTTCTCTCATTTGTGGTAAATATGGCAGAAATCGTGACTGACCTTTTTCAACAACAATGACAAACCTTTTTATCGCGATCTAATAAGTAAATGGAGCCCGTATGAGGGTACAGAACTTCATGTTTTTATGATGTTCTTATTGAATTCATTTTTTGAGAAACTGAATACCGCAGTCGACATCGTGTCGCCCTGGTTTCCGAATAACAGTGATTTCGACATCTTATATTTGCTTGAGAAGCACAGTTTGGTTAGAGTGAATAATTCTGACTTTCTGCAATTTCATGATTGGTTTTGTCATCTCGAAGTTCCTCGCTTTGATTATAGGTGTGAACCGAACAACGCATGCGCGGTGTCGCTTTTTCTCTCGTGAATTTTCACTAAGCTGGTCGGTCATGCAACTTCGACCACTCAGTGGCTTGCGAATCGGGAGTTAAGTTGTCTGTATAGTTACGACAAAGAACAGTTTCAGTTGGGGCAGCGTTACCGTGAGTAAATCACAAATTAGCCCTGAGCTATGACCTCCGTGGACTAAAGAGTTTGCATGTGCTTACCTAAGTGGTCGTACCTATAAATCCAGTAAAGGTTTAGTTGCCGCTCACACTGGCTGACACATGCATGTGACAATGGGGGAGGGGGAAGATACCTCACATTAACAAGTTTGCAGCTGATATATCATAATTTCTATTAGATTGGATGCACTATTTTCCCCCGTTGTTGTCCACGCGTAGTATCACAAAGATCAAATCGCTCTTATCGATATTTCATCGCCGTTCCATCGTCAGTCACCTACCCACTCCCTTACAAACACTGTTCTCTGCTATGTAAAATATGACGACATCGATGTTGATGAAACTAGTGACGAGACATTAATTATGCATCCATACATCGCTCTCAAACCACGACACTAAGAACCATGTCACCATCTTGAAACCCTTTCATTTGTAAGGCAGAACAAAAATACAATCTTTCACTAGTATTCAATACCGCGCATAGAAAGCAGACGCAACAGGTTTGTGGGGTTTGGGAAGTGGCCAAGAGGCACTTTTTGGGTTGAAAAATTGCATTTTAGGGGGGACAAAAATCTTATTTTAATGTTTTGCCGTGTGCCCGAATTTCCGAACAAGCGAGTCTTTAAAATTGAGTTAAGGCAAGCGCTTGACACCTTAAACAAAAGGGTTCTAGCATTAAAGTGGGTGGATATTCTTAACAGCTGTTTTTATTGGCTGTAAAGGTTTGCCTTGCAGCAGCTTTTAAGATCGCATAAAAGTGTGTGTGTGTGAGAGAGTGCGTCAGTTGTTTACGCATTCGTTAGTCTCTTTACACGTGTAAATCCTTTCTTTTACCGCACTCCTCGCCATCTGCACGCAAGCAATTTCACTATGTCCGTCTACTCTCAGGTTTTTTTGAAAATGGCTACTTTTACTATTTGCTTCCCGCTCACGATTGTAGGCAGAATCACAGTACGACCTGATATCCGATTATGTCCCCTTTTAGGTGTATTTTGTGCAGCACGGATTACGGAAGAAACCAAGAAATATTTCAAGAAACGATAATTGTGGTTCCTTTTTTTAAAAGATTTTTCACTATCTGGTGTCCAGTTCATCTGAAACTGCACAAAATCTATTCTTGCTCCCCATCATATGTCCTGGCCGTTGGTAGCTGATTTTGTCGGATGGTTTCATCGTCCAGAATTTTCTTTTTGACGAGTTCTTACGAAAAGACTGAGCATATAGCTTCAAACGTTAGATTTTCAACCAAAGTCAATCCTCAATATGGTGCTACACGTCTGGCTTCAACTGTTCCGTTCGCAAAAATAACGAAACGAATTAAGAATCTGGCCTTATGATAATGTATTCCCTAATGTATGTACTTCCAGCTTCGTCAGTCGGAATTATGCGACTTTCTACTGGATGAAAACCAGGTCAGGAGACTACCTAGCTGCTTTGTCCTCCCTGTTCGTTGCATCAGCGCAGTTTTTCGTTATTCGGTAATGACAGCTGTTGGGATGTGTGGAAAGTGTAGATGGGGGAGTGGGGTAGAGCGGAGGTGGGTGGGGGTGGAGAAAAAGGAAGTGTGATGAAGGATAGAGCTGGCATCCCGTTCACTTCGCATGTGAAAATGTTATCAAGAGATAACAGAGGGCGTGACTCCGGCCGTTTCCTTGCCAAGTAATGGGAGCATACACCACGTAGAAAGTGCTCGGCATCCCTTTATGACCTTGTTATACAGCCATTGTCCGGAAGGCATTTCGCCGAACGCCCCCTTCCCGTCTCTTGCAGTTGGGGCAAAACGGTTGTGGCGGCGCCACGGCCAAAACTAGGCGGCAATAACAAGGTCGCCTGTTGCGACTGGTAGGAAAACGAGGCATTAAAATGCTGCGTTGCGTTACAAGAGGAACAATATTTAAAATTAATGAGAGCGGGAAAAGTTTGGTTGATGTGAGGGGACATGCCGCTCTCTGCAATCGACTTGCATAATTCTGAATTTTTTGTTTGTTTGTTTGTTTGTTTGGGGGTTTGGGTTTTTTTGTCTTTTTTGTTGTTTTAATCAAAAATATAAACGAGAAGACTGCTGGAGGCTGGTATGCATATCACAAGCTTTTGCTTTCTCTGGTCGCTCTTATTTCCTTTTCCCTCCGTTTTTCCTTTTTTTCCGTGACTTGGTTTTTTTTCTGGCGGTACAGTATCTGCCTACACATATGTTATTACTGTTCACAATAACATATTTACGCGCATGTGCTCACAGGAACGATTTTGCATTTAAAGTGTCTTTGTCCTTCCTGTTCGTTGCAGCAGTGCAGTGCTTTGTGGTTCGGTAATGGGAGCTGTTGGGATGCGTGGAAAGGGCAGGGCTTCCCTACATAAAGGGGCTGGGGTTGGGGGGCTAAATGGCGGCGGAAGCGCAACCATCAGCAAGTGAAATCGTCAAAACTTTTTAAAAAATGCTGCAGGCTTTGGTTTAAAAATACTTTTGGAATTATTAATGTATTTATAGAGCCTGTGATAAGGAGGAGGCCGTGAAAGGAGGAACGCGAAAACATTACAGATTCTGATAACTGAGATAATTTTTGCTTCCCTCGTGTAAACAGCTAGAAGAGTTTGTTCCTAGCTTCGCCAGAAACATGGCTTACGAAATAAAAAAATTAAAAAGGAAGCTAAAAATAGACCAGCGAGAGTTAAAACGGGTAGCTAAAAGACCTGGAAGTCAGAGGTCATGTTAACAAGCATTTGCAGTCGTAAAAACTTAAAAACTTTGAGTGTAGTCTTTTTTTTTTGGGGGGGGGGGGGTTCTTAAGAGATAAGCGTCAGGATCTCAGGATGAGTGTTCAGACGAGATAGTCGCTACATGAAAGGCCATGGTGATTAGCATCTCCGTACCAAAACACTGACCACGCGTCTTCCGACCTGATCCTGATGTCAACATCTTTTAAGATGAGAGTCACTGTGACAAAGTATAGAAACCCTTTCATATATAACAACTACTACCATATTGGAGCTTTTGCTGGCAAAGAACAGAAGAAAACTGATAAGTCACGAACAATTTGTGCGGAAATGGAGAGACCGCGCGGGGATTTTATTTTTTCTTTTTGGAGAGGGGGGGAGGTGGTACGATGTTGCTTTAAGGTTTCCGCGAGGTGGAGGTAAAAACGGAGAAACACGGATGTTTTGGTTTTACGTGAGACGGCGTGTTCGGACGCCAGTGGTTAGATCTCCATTCGATAGTTAGCCGAGCTCTTGTGCCCAGCCAGCGCTTCGTTTTTCCCTCTGATGATTTTTCCTGGTGATTGAAGCTGGTCACGTGATTTGATCTCTCTCTCTCTCCTCTCCCTCTTTATTTTTTACTCTCCCTAATCTGCATACCTTACATCTCACCGCCTTTCAGCAAGCAGTGAAAGGAATATGTCGATGACGTGTGTGCGCGCGCGCGTGTGTGTTAAACATAAGGGATGCAACGAGACTTACAGAAATATTATATTATAATAATTGATTTTGTAACGCACATTTTCCCGTGTCGACTCGCTGCACACGAAAGACTACTAAAGAACCGACACTTAACCATATAAGAGACATAATCGTCTGCTGACAGATGACACCATGACAAGCACACGCGCACACACACTCATGAATGTTAAGTTACACGTGATAGAATAAAATATATATTTTTTAAAGTAATCTCTCTAGGACAACTGCTGTTAACATACGATAAATAAACGATAGAAGCTTTTGACGAAACTCTAGTTCTTTAGGTAGACAAGATTTTCTTTTTACAAAAGGCCTTTGTATATCACCTCTTGATGTAGATGCTCATGCGCAGTCTTGCGTTTATTGGCATCGTTTGATTTCTAGTGGAACATGGCTGAATAAGGTGCTTGACTCTGGTGGAATGAGACTGAAAAAGGTGTCCGGCTGTAGTGGTAATATGGCTGAATAATGCATGTGTCAAGGATTAGCCGATTGCGCTCGCTTCAGCTCTGTTTCCTGCTTGTGTTGAGCCTGCTGTGCTTGATGAGAGACAAAAGCAGGGCAGGTCGCACTGCACAAGAAGGCACGCAACACTGTGCAACAGGCAGGAGCGATGGTTTGTAGGACTGGAAAGTGGGTTACTGTACGTCTCAGAGCTCTGTATGTGTTTATGCGCGTCCACAATGACAAGTAGACGGTGTGTGGCGCGTTGGGTGACGTTCTTGTATGTGATCTCACCGAGACCGGCTTTAGGGCGAGAGGATCTCTCTCCCCCTCCCCAACCCCCTATCGCCACGCTTCCCCCACGCCTTCTCCTTAGCGATTCCTTCAAGATGCGGGAAGCAGAAATGCCCATTAAAGAGATGGACGATAAATTCGATATAAAAACCAGCAACGACCATGACACTATTAAACGCCGCAATAAAAATGTTTGTAGTATTTTTATCCTACACGTTTACACAAGTACATTGACCTTTACCTGAAGAAAAAACACACAGTATACATTTATAAATTAAGCTTCGATTTTTTGGTCAACTTTTGTGGTCTTCTATGTGAATTATATTTTATGGGAGACATTGACGTTACAGGTGGATGGTTGGACCAATATGAATAGAGCGATAGTGTGTGTGTGTGTGTGTGTGTGTGTGTGTGTGTGTGTGCACGCGTGCATGCTTGTGTAGATTTAAAAGTGCGTTTCACTTGTGCAGTGAAGATTGTAAGGTCGTTTGCGACCTTTTGGAGAAATTTACAAGTTGTGTGTCTCGAGGAAAAGTGACTGTAATGTATGTAGGCAGGCAGTAAGGACAAGATAGAACGAGTCTTTACCGCACGGCTCCATCCTGATGAGTTTGGATATATCTGTACCCCAGGCGATTTCAGTGACCCGCGGGTGATCGCATACCACGTCGAGTGGGATCCAGATTAACGACAGCCATTTTCTGATACCCATGAGCGAGTTTTTAATTAATGTTCCCCGGATGTGATGATTGTGTGTGGTTAGTATTAATTTAAATTTTATCTTTAGTGTACGGTGAAGAGTTTTAACTGTTTCTTATTTCACCCAGGGGTTTAGCGTTCAAGGAAGACGTACTTGACGACGACACTTTTTTAAATTTTATTTTGATACTTATTCGTTTTTTACCCGTTTCTTATTTCGTTCTTTTCCCTTTTTCAGTCCAAAACAGTTTACTGTCTACAAATCTCCTTTGAACCCAAGCTTTAAAACCATAAAAAGTGACTCGCGTGTTTGTTATCACGCTGATGAAAAATGATCCTGCCGAGTTTGCTAGTGCTTAACTTGTACCTAAAGGGGTTTTTTTTACAAAGAGGCAGATATTACAGAAGAGGGCTTATAGAATATTTAATGTGTAAAGAATATCTAATAATAGCTGTATTATTTGGTAGCCACGAGAAGCTATTCAGTGCACTGGTGGTGGGAGGGAGGAGGAGATGGAGGATACTAGGCCCCATGTGGTGACGACTAGAGTGAATCAGACCATCAGATATATACCAAGTACTGTGCTTAGTGAAATCCGATTATTGTTGACGAATGCATGGCCTCGTTTATTGTCTTTGTAGGGGTGGGGAATGTGACCTGTCCTCCGCAAGAGCTGGAAGCACCTGACCAAAAGGGTCGGTAATAGGATCAGACCTTAGGAGCGTTTGAATGCCAGGCGCGATTGGTCTGGAAACGCTCTGTCATCTCTTTGTTAGGCCTCTTTTTCTCCCTTCGTCTGTCAGCTTCTTCCTTCTCTCACTCTTGTCTTTTTGGTTGCGCGCGCGCGTACCAAGAGCAACAATGGACTTGTTTTGCCAGGCGACCTTCGCTAGCGGACGTGCATCAGCTAAACTCAGCTACAACCAGAAGGCAACATGGTGTGTGTGTGTTCACGCCTATGCGTCGTTCAAGTTCCTAAAGGCCCAGGTAAAGCGATTATTACGCCACCGTACTGAAGGATCATGAAACAATTGGCTTACGACTCAGGAAATCAGCTGATATAGAAAAAAATGATGCATTATTGTCACGGATCGCGCCAATTCTGTCGAGAGAAGGGAGAGGGTAATATTATCCCCCCCCCAACCTCTTAGAAAGTGAGAGCTCGAACACGAAAAGCATTTCTCGCTTTGTCGTGTCTCATAGTAAGCGGATGGAAGCCGTTATCTGCGATCGCTACTGCAGGCACCGGTGTTATTTTGATCAACTTAGAGACCCTTTATAGCTTCGGGGCATGTCAATCCCTGATTGGCTAAAACAAGTGTGTGTGCGTGCGTGCGTGCGTTCTTGCGTATATGCATGGAGAGAGCGAGGGAGGGGGTGGGACCCTCAGATCAAAGGCATTATATGCGGCGCTGGGACGGATTTCCGCGCTGCGCGAACTGATTCGATAGCGGCAGCCTTATGTGTTGCAAGAACAGTTTTTATGATTGGACCTCCGCTTTATTCATACAGCTGCTGTCTGCTTCTAGTAAATCGGATATCAGACATATCTTCAACAGTGTTAACCATTTTTGAAGAACAAGGAAACGGACATTAGTGCAGAAGTGATGATGGAGCATTTAGTAAAGGTGAACGGAAGTTAAAGATGTAACCGCCACAAGCAAGCGTTCGCGTTTACAGAAAGCGCTCAGACGAATGAAAGTTTTCTTTAATTTTGTGGGACAGTATGTCTGTCTAATCTGTAGCAAAAGTAGATAAAATCATCCAGATATATCGATCTGTTTAGGTTGAGTAATAATTACTTCTTCCAGTGATCATAATGATGAATATTGAATGTTTGACCAAATTTTCATTCAACTGTTCTCACCTAGTATCAACCTTAATTACACCTTACTTCACCATTTGTTGTGTAGGCTTACAGAAAAAAACTCATTCTATTTTTATTAAATTTATCCTTTGACAAATTTCATTTCTTCAAGTCTATAATGATATTTTGTTGTCAAGCCTGTGCAAATTTCGCCATGTGTTGCAGTCATCGCCGTTAAAAATGATAAGGATAGAAAGGGGAAGAGCTGAATTTTTGTCATGTATTTTGCACTAAAGAAACAGAATTCTGAATAAATTCTTTATTACAACTCTATCACATCAACAGACTCACAAAACTATTCAGTACTTATGCATATGCCTTTATAACATACAGACTCGATGGAATTAAAAGTAAAAAATGTCATTACCATTCCATGACAGTTATTATCACTTAAATTTAACTAACTTTTTAAATATGGGGTACATGCATACTGATTTGTTTCTTTATTTTATTTTTGTGTACATAGAGTTACAGCAAAATGTTCAGACTGGCTGTGTTCATATACTCTCTTGCAGATACATGTCTGGTTAAGATTTAATATTATGCACTAATAAACTACTATGACCTTCACAAATAGGCTTTAGGCTTATATTTTAAAAATGTAATAGAAATGTAATGACACAAAACTGAGGACTGTCATACATGATCAGTAAACAGATTAATCTGCACTTCTTCCAACTAGTTCAGTTGTACATCTAATCACACAGATTTTATATGTACATGTTTACATGCACACCATACAGCATGACTGCTATATCTTTGAATTCCATAGGGGGACAATAAAAATATAAAATTAAATAGAAATATAACAGAAAAATAGTCTTTCACAGTGCTAAAGGTAGCACACACCTTTGAAGAATCGAATGTATTGATTATGTTGAAGGCACTCATAAATGACTATAAACCCTAACCCTAAGGGATTGAACAATGACTGCTTTTGGTGCATGGCAGTATTAAAAATAAATGGAAGAACTGTACTTTCTAATTTCTTAGGTATAAATTTTTTTCATAGCTGTATCTCTGTGTAAACAAGTAAAAAATGCTGTTCAAATTCATTATCATCTTATTAATATGGACAAAAATATAATATGAAAAATACAAATAAATGAGCTGATCACTGTGATTGCACAGCTATGGTAAGTGTCACGTAAACTGAGCCTTCTTTCATAGATGTCTTTAACAATCCTAGGTAGCATGTATCTGAAATAAAACTTTCTCGGACAGGAAATCACTATATATACTGTAGAATGCTTTATTTTTAAAACAGTTCTTTTTCAAGTTCAAGAGTCCACACAAAAAGCTTGCCTTTGTGTGTATATATCTACAAAGCATAATATATTGCAACCAGGAGCTTTAGTCTGGCTTTAACAGTATTATCTTATTTAAGACAATTTTAGTTTTTAAAAAAAAAGGTTATGAAATTGTGTTGTATACCATACTTATATAAAGCTGATCTAAAACGAGTTAAGGCCTAAAGATATTTAAAATTAGAAATGTGTCATTAGAAATGTGCAACTGGCCTTTGGCTGGGAGAACTGATCTAAAGATCTCCATGAATTATTGAAACATGTGCACTTAATCTCAACTGTTTAATGTTCTCTCAAACACTGTCAGGGCTAGAAGGCACACATAAATTATGATGATCATTTTTTTCCTTGTTGATATGCCTTGTGTCAACAAAGCATTTAAGAGTTTCATGTTCACTTTGTTTTTCCTTTTCGGTAGAGGCAAAACTTGGGTATAAATGACTACATATAAATCTACCTGGTCAGTGAAAATTTTCATTATAAGAGCCTTTTTTCACAGTACTATCAGTCTAATCTTCCTTACATCCTGCGACTGTTCATACATTTTGTTGCGATGTTGCATGCCTAACCATAATTTTCGACCACCAAAGCCTCTTTCACCTCCTTGACTCTAGCTTAATGAACTATAGACTTTCCATCAGAAATTTAAGCTAGTATCCAATAAATGTTTCCATTAAACCATCACGAAGAACTTCAATGCTTTTCAAAAGCCGAGAATGACCCTGCAAGGTGAAGCAGACAACCGGAAACTGTCTTCAAAATTTTCAACAGCGGGATTCAAGTGAACTTCGTTGACACGGTCACGAAACTCCTCTGTACCTTCGCTGCAGATAAGTGGAACATATTGGTGGTTGATGCAGAAAAAATGAAGGTGGGAGGCTTCCGACTCTGGGTATCGACCTCAACGCACAAATCGTTGAACACACGCGAGTTATGTCTGTGAGCGTCAAAAGGACGCCATCACCTGACGTGCTGCATGTGCGTGTCACTGAAGTGGGAAACTTCATAGCGCTACGGCGTCAACAGCTGCCTGTCTGACCCCTTCCTTGAACTTTGTTCTCTTTCATTCATTTTTTCTTTTATTCATTTTTTTCTTCCTTCCCTTCTTTCCTCGGATTGAAGGGGGGGGGGTAGAAAACGCGAGATTTAACGACCCCGATCCACCGTTCATTACCGGCCTTAGACTCGGGTAATGAAGAGAGAGAGAGAGAGAGAGAGTATGTGTGTGTGATAGAAAGATAAAAGGATATGGTGTATTTTGTTGTGGTATGGACAGGGTTGAGAAAGGGTTTCATCTGTTGTTCGGTGCTTTATCTACAGCTGGGATCGAAGCCGAGCAAAGCCTTAAATAAATGTGCAAATTGAGAGCGAGGACTAAAGGAGCTCAGGTTTGTTTTTTTTCAAGTACACAGTCGTCCACTCACTAGCCCTCCTCCGCCAACGCCAAAGATAAAATAACTTTGCGAGCTAAGTTTTAAAAGTTAAGTGCCAGACTTATCCCGTTTTTTTTTCTTTTGAGAAAACCCCATAAGACCTAGAAATTGTGTAACAAAATTAATGTGAAGCTGGGCATTTTCAAGCAAACGACGAAAACATCCTTCATATGCATGAAAATTGACGTGGTTGCGTCCAAGTTCTCCCTCATCTATTCCCCCTTCCCCAAAAAGAACAACCCATTTCCTCGGAGAGACCAATCACAGATCTAGGGATTGTCTGTATTCAGCTGTGGAAGAAAACTTGGTGACTGCGTCGTATGTCGCCGTTTAGCGTGACACAAGGCTGAGGTGGCTAACCAATCAATCATGACGACCCAGGTGGCTTGGATAAGGTCAGGAGTCGCGCTTGTGCTGATGTTACACTCGACTACACGAACCACAACTTGGGACCACAAGTAGTTTGGAAGCTCTCTAGATATCGCTGGTTGAGGATCGGATGCTTTGAATGGAAGACATGGAGCAAGTCATTTGTTTCAAAAAATTTTTCAGCTTACCCCGTACATTTGTGCACAACTTATTCCGTACATTTTGCACAGCTTACCGCCTACATTTTGCGCGACCTACCCATTCCTTTTGCGCACCTTACCCATAAGTTTCGCGCGGCTTGCTCACTTTTGGGACGCACAGACGTTTGCCTTGTTGGAATTCTTACCAGCACAGCCACACCTTACTGGCATGTCAGAAAAGGTAAACTGTGATTGCTGGCAAATTGTCTTTTACCAGGGAGAGGAGAGAGTTGTGTAGGATACCTAGGGTGGAAAGACTCATTCGACCCTCAGAATGTCTCTATCTACAGAATGCTCTCTACCGTCTTCGTCTTCAGTGCACCGCGAAAGATGTCCTAGATTTACTTATTGGTTCGTGTTAGACGCCTGTCAGTTCTTGTTCAGGTTTAGTACGACATTTCCTCCTGGGTTTTTTTTTTCTTTTTATTTCCACGAGTCTTTATCTGGTGTCTAGTCCTTATTTCCTCCTGTCGCTGATTAGGCGCCGTTTGCTCCTCTGTGTGTGTCAACACGCGCCCTCCTAACCACTGGTTAGCTGTTGCTATGGAAAACAAGGGAGTCTAATGAATAGAGAGTAGAGAGATTGGTCGTTAATGAATTTGACAGGCAGAGGTTTTTACCCCAACATTGTAGCGACTTCAGGGACGTTTTCCTAAAGGAAGTGAACCCCACCCACTCCCCTGAACCCTCGATTTGACCGTTCTTCTTAGGTCTTAAAAACAGAGAAACAGCGACCCCTGCCCTGAAATTCTGGGTGCACCTTGCAGCAAAGACCTCGCGTGCGGCACCTATGGGGCAGAGAGGGATATCCAGGAAGTCTTGAATTATCTGCTCTTGTCGGAAAGGTCAGCAGTGGAAATGGCATTCATTTGCAAGGGGCGGCACAGAACCACAGAAGGAAATAATGTTGTGATTGACGCTAACTGTGGCCTAGTTGGATTTATCGACTTTCTCTCACTCCACTTTCACTTTCTCTCACTCGCCTTCCCTCATCTCTCGCTCCTCCCGCGTGTCTTACAGAATCAAGAGTTACCTTCACCTACTCACGCAGAGCGTATGGGTGCGCTGTGTCGGCAAAGGGATTCTCTTTGCTCTGGCTTTTGTTTTCCACACGAGGAAGACACTAATACACTAAGCATACTGCATCTGATTGAGTGCCTCAATACTGATAGCGTAAGCAGATTACATCCTGTTTGAGAGCAACGGTTCTGATAAGTAGATTACATCCGATTGGAGGTACTATAGATCCGATCAATATTGATACCCTAACACGCATAGATGGGCCTTAAACATTAGGGCATCAGCAATGTTGTAAGACAGGTCCTGAGCATCGGGTGATGTCTTAAAAGGACCGATAATTTGTATTAATATTGGCTGTAGTTCTGGATAAACTTTAGGGGCCAACTCTAGAAGGCTAAAGAGTACTTGTGAACAGTCCGATTTCTGTACAAGTTTGCCCATCTTTTTCATATCTTCCCTGCCCTCGCCCACATAATTCCGTTTTTTCTCAACGGAAACACGCGTGTACGTGGGTGAATAGATAGGCGTATTTCTCGTGAAGCATTGCGAAGAAACCCAGCAGAGAGGTTGTGCAAGTTTTTTTATTTTATTAATAACCACCCTTGGGTTTTGTTGGTGGGGTAGGGGTGGGGTGGACAGGAGGAACCTATCGGCCATGATTGAATTAAACCCTCCTTAAAGACGGTGGAACGTGTTCTTAGTCACGTGATGATCCGTTTTGGTAGTCAGCCGATACTTGTGATGCTCACGTAGCAAAGACTAGCCGTGGGGATGCCCTAGAGGCACGCCGCAACACAAGATTTCTTGCTTCCACTAAGCTTTAGGTGAGCGAGAGAAGAACACACAGAACAGCCAGGCGGGCACGCATGGGCCCTTCAGGTGCAATATGTCGCTGCTTCATTTGCTGGCTAAAGCATGTCCTTGCTGTCCTCTTCAGAGGTTCGGAAACATGGGTGTTCTATGGCGTCTGCGTTCGAAATTGTGCGTGACAGGGTCATAACCCAGTTCGTGACTGCACGTGGTCGCGCCACGAACCAGTGTTTGCACGCAGAGGCGTCGCGAATCATCTTCGATCGTACTTGACAGCGTCACGAATCAGTATTACATTCTTCCCGTCGTACTCTTACTTAGTCTCCCCGTTAACGTAAAATCGTTTTTCTTTCCAAACTGTTTCTGGCTGGCAGCAAGCCTTGAAAATGCCGATCGTAAGAGATTCATCTGGAGATGGCTTTTATGTCTTTTAAGACAAACGTGAATGTCTGTGTCTTATAGTTCACAGGCTGTTTTCGTAGCGAGATCGCCGTCTTCCGGAAAACGGGGATGACTGTATCCACACCCACACACCTGACAGGTGCGTCTGAGTTCACGGAGTGTTTTTCTGATTGTTTCTCCGCGCCCTTATCTGACAGATGGTCTCGTCTTAACCTCTTTGCCATACTTCATTGCAATGAGCACAGTCGGCGCTCGCACCGTGGGAACAAAAGGGTTAAGTTTTCAACCGCAGAAGATGAAAAAAAAGTGTTTCGTGTTACCAGCCTCTAGGTTCATTTCCGTGGCTATTAATAAATGGTCGTGATAAACAGCCGTTGTTTACGTAACGACTTCCGAGACAAGCGGTTATCGTTGGTTCGTCCTTGATCATGCCATTAACCTGGTACTTCGTTTCGAACGTCACTCATCAACCGTAGTGGGAGGGGGTGGGGGGCTCCAGCTTTGGCTGCCAGCTTCCACATCGTTCGTGTTGATTTCCGGTTAGTGGACAGGGGCCTAGTAGGCGCCAATTAAGCGCCTATAATTATGAATACTTTATATGAAAGTATAAACGTGATATAAAAGTAGGTGTAAAGTGCATTCTGTGATGGACTCATATTGTCGACCTGTGGCGCTATATTGAATATATGGCTGTATATGGAATCTATGGACTATAGAGCAGTTTCACGTAATGCTGACGTAGGAATCAATGTCTTTTTTTTTTTTTAGGAAGGGGTGAGGAATGTATGTAGGTGTACAGAACTGTGACACTGTTTCCAGTTAAGAAGTTCTTGTTAAGATCAAATGTGCTTGTAAGTCGTTCCGTATAAAAGTGTCACAGTTGACAGCAGTACACTTCCCTATTTCTTGGCGTATCCGCGGCCATGCCGGATGTCACCAGTTTGACTTGTATCCATGCATGGTGATGATTGTAGACAGGCATGTATCACGAGAAAAGAACAGCCGGTTCAAGCTTATTTTGGAAAATAATATATTGCACTGATCCGACCCCAAGCTATCGAAAAAGTAAATTTCCACCCTCTCGCTCTCTGATTTAAGCAGCGAATCAATAAACACGGTAGTTGGCTGTGATGTACCAAGTGACGTGCGCGCGCATGCACACACACACACACACACAGACGTGGGTGAAAATTTGATAAGATCGTGAATACCTTCATCATTTTATTAACTGTGAGACGGAAATGGACGGTCTTCGCCAGAAGCCCTGCAGACGGACTAGTGAGCGATGCGGTATGTTGTAAACAGGCGAAAGGGTTCGCATGTCATTGACCTCTCAGGGGCGGACAGATTGTCATTCCCAGAAGGGCGTTAGTGACACGCCTTAAGAAAATCGACCGGCTGGCGAGGGCATCAGAACTGCATTTAATCTTAAAATACAGCTCTTTAGGAAAGGCAAGAGTTAGATTCTTTATTCCACTGTGCATTTACAACACTCCCCACCCCCACCCCCCCACACACACACTATCACTGAGCGTCTTTGATTGTCTGCTGTAAATATGATGCGATTGTCAAAATGCGCTCTACTTGATTAAAGAAACCCTCGAGGGAAATGCCCGCGTTTTCTTTTAATGGTCTGCGGACGTTGAAGGCAGCAGTCCAGTTAGGAGGTTGTTTTTCATGTGGCAGAGATTGCAGCGGTGCCCGCGTTGCAGATAGAAGATGAGTAAATCGCCGACCGTGAGCCAGTAACGAAGCTCTATTATCGGACGAAGATTGGCGCGAATCTGAATGGCAAAAGTTAATAGCACCCACACAAAATCGCGATGCTCGTGGTCTTAATTCGCATGGGGAAAATCTGCATCCCCCGTATTGTCAAGGCCTATCGACTGTTTTCTGTCCAGTCGCAGACAACGATTTCATTTCTTTTATTTTTTTTAAAAGCATTTCCATTTTCAAAGTGAACTGGATCCGCAAGAACTGTTCGTCGCACGGTTTTCTGATCTCTGAAGGTTGACGCAGCGCCAGTCGACTTGGTCGCATTCACTGCCCAGCGTGGCCAGCACTCGGACCTCCCCGAGGTCAGGTCCGCCTGTAACTGATAATGAAAAGTGAGAAAGGACTGGAGGGCTTATTGACCGTCGGTCACAACACGGTTCCACAGACAAAGCCTTCGACTTTTTAAAAATGAAACGGGGATGTAGGGGTGCTCACTAGTGAATACGGGAGAGCAATCAGGAGGGAGGTTGAACAGGTCGTGGTGGTCGAGTGGAAGTCACACACCGGAAATAAAACGAGTTCGGGCGAAGGCCTTGCGACTATTGCTTCAGTCAACAGACCTAGTAACTGTGGACAAAACTGACTCGTCATGAAAAGTATCTGTGATAAAAGTGCAAGAAAAAAAACAGAAACCAGAATTTAGAATCGCAAAGAGAAATGCAAAGAGTTCATGCCTTCTGGTTTAACGTACAGTGTAAAGCACGAGTACGATTATTAATGTGTGCTCAAAATAAAACTGAACGGTATAAAACTCCTGAACTCGTACATGGACAATGATGGAATAGTAAAGAATTACAAAAACGAACACGGATAGAATATAGTAATGTATATCGTGCTCTGGTTTAATGTAAAAAAAACGAGAAGTGATCAAAGGCTGTTCGGAAAATTATTGAATCGACAACCAGTAATGATTTATAATATCTATATGTCATCGTGCATTGGTTCCTATGACCTCGTCAAGAGATTACAGGAATGCGATGATAGCGAGCGAAGGTTCGATAATCACACGCAGGATACAGATTTAAGTATGATTAATACAGTCTTTCATGTACATTTACAGAAGACGAATTGTGTAAAGAAACTAAAACGAAATGAGTAATGTGGCCAAAATAACTCCACAAATGATTTCCAGAAAGCTGGTGGTAGAAAGATGCTTGAGGTGTTAATGGTATTTAACGGTGCATCACATATTGGTGGTGCATAGGAAAATGCTATACAGGTCAAAGGGCTGTCCAAATGACCCAACTAACCTTAGAAAGATTGTTATCCTAAATTTTACCGAAAGATTATAATCTTAAATTTGCTTTGGTAAACTGTTTACATCTTCGCTGAACATAAGGCTATCATCATTTCTAGAACGTTATAATAAATTTGGTCTGAAGCAATTGGAATTCTAAAGAAGCCAATGTCTTACTGTGTTCTTATTTTTTATTCTTTTTATTGGTCCTACATATTTCTGTTTAGTAATATATGTTATATATTATTTTGTTATGTATTTGTGTTAATTTGTAATATGCATTTTACACTGTTTTATTACTTTAGTTTTACTCTATTTATTGGTGTTGGGTCTTTTTATTTTTTATAAATATGTTAATTATATGTTAGCTGTATACGTTTATTATTTTCTTTATTGGATGTGGTCTTTTTGTATTTTATTACGCCGCTTTGTGCATGTTTTTATCAACCTGTATTATGTTATTTTTTTACTTAATTATGTTTTTTGTTGTAAGGGGGGGGGGGATTCTATGTACGTCGTCTTGTGTCTGTCAGGTCTGTCGCCGTATACCGTGTAGAGACTGCTTGTCTCCCATCCCCCTCCCCTTTTCCCTCCTGTCTCGTCTCGCTGGCATCGATCACGGCGGAGGTCAGACGAAAAGTCTTGTCTTGTTTTTGACGACGAATGTTTCGAGACCAAACCCACCTTCAGGTCCGACAACCCAACAAATATGGACGAAGGCTTGACCAATTTTTCACTTGACGGGTGTATAAAACCTTGCCAAGCCGTCTTTGTTCACGTCTGTCTGGTTAAGAACGGTCTTCAGACAAATTTGGAGTGTTACTCGAGTCGATAGTTTAATTCGCTAGCTGCTTCGCAACGTTTCCGGTAGTTGTGTCGTGGCAGCTGCAGCGAGGTCGAGGACGAAGATCTTGTTGCCGCTGTTGCTTATTTTGGTAGGAAGGGGTGACAACTTTACGATGGCGAACGCAATAGGAGGAGGCCTACACAGATAACTCGCTTGGTTTGCTGCAGTTTGTCTTTCAGGTCCGTGACTTTTGGTCTCGGACATTCGGTATTATACTATAAATCTCTCTCTCTCTCTTTCACACACGCACACGCACACACGCGCGTCATTACGGTTATTCTGCAGTCTCGTTTTTCGCTGACACCCGTGTTTTCACTTTTCGAGTCGCTAATTTTTCTTTTGGTGGGGGTGGGTGGGGAGGGTGTCTTTTTTTTGCGTGCATATGTACACAGTTCTGTTTGCTTCCAGTGCAGTGTGTTAAAATGGCTTCAATCGCTATTTCCCCGAACACTTCTTCATCGAGACCGACACGACCATGCGAGGAATAAGTGTATTGGCCGGTATGAGTCTCTCTTGTTCGTGACGTCGCATGACGTAGTGCGTGCAGGTATATGTGGACATTAAAAATTAACGGTAACGTAGAACGCTACATCGCTTTTGATGGTTTTTTTTTAATTATATCGGCTGTGGCAGTGCGTGCGTTAATTTTACATTAAAAAAATGAATATTATATTTAAACTCTGTAGACGTCGTTATGTTTACAAGAGCTGTAACCGAAAGCAGGTTTTTTTTCTTCTTTTGAAGATCTTTTGCCGCTACAGGGATTTTTAGAAATGTTGTACATCTTTGTCTGCCTGTATACCAGGAGTTGTGTCCCATTGCTCTCCAGTTGGTTTATGCCTGCTTGCTGTGTTTATCGCGACTTTCTTCTATTTCGCCGGCAGTGCTGCGTCGCCGTTACTCTTTACTTGACTTTGATAAAGACCAGTGCAGTATAACATCCAGGTTCTGAGGCATCCTTAAAAAAGGAGCAACGAAAGAATTTTTAAACAAAAGCATAATTTCTTTGCATTGTTCCCCTACCTTCTCGAAGTTCTCGGTGTTTTACTGAAACGCATACGGAGTTATCGCCAAGATTTCTCCTATGCTGCTTAAAATGTATAGTTCGTGCATTTGTTTTAAACTGAAGTTTATCTCTTTGTTTTATTATTTCTGCGCTGTCACAGTGCAGTGTATCCGTCGATTCGGCTTTTTGTGGTTTGTATTTTCTTTAAATTTTGCTTTGGTCTTTTTTTTTTTTTGGGGGGGGGGTAATTTGTTATTTTTAAGATTTAAAGATTTTGGCGCAGTCACAGTAACTCTCTACATGTTCTCGACTTATAAGTCAGTTGCCTACTGATGATTGAAGTGGAGCCCATAGTGCCGGGGAGTATGTATAGCTTTCTAGTGACAGTTGTTTTCCTCAAAGGTTACTTGAGGTTTTAATAGGAAACACCACTGTCTGAACACACGAATTCACGCGCTCTCATGCACAGAACAGCAACAAATTAAGGCTAAACTTAACGGTACCTTTCAGCTTTGATTTCACGGTCAAGTTAGTAGAATCATCAGACTGTGGTCTGTGATAAAACTCTTTTGAAAAGTTGGGCAGAAATATTAAGTCCGTTCCATTCCTTCTCATTTTTGGATATGCTGTTTTGTTTCCTCTTCAAATTACGAAAGCTTTATTGTTCTAGCAAATCCGGAAGAGAACCCACGAACTGAGACGTAAAGAGCAGTGGCATGGAAACAAATTTAAATACTTTAACTGGATTGCTTCATGCCAAGCTTTACAGGTGCGGTGAAGGATGCCATTTGCCCGACTGAGCGTAAAGCAAGAGACGACACACATTGTGAGGTCTTCATAAGACCCGAGTCACCCGAGAGGTTCTAGTGTTTTAAAATGGTCTTATTCATTTTGCCTGAAAGTAAAAGATTGATATGTCTACCTCTGCTTTCAGTTTTAGTAAGTCCCCCCCCCCAACACCTTTTTTATGAAACTTAAAGTGCTTCAAGTACAGGTTATGTGGGGAGCAGTTAAGCTTTCTGGACTAGCATAGCTGATTATTTCTTTATAAAATCAGAAGTTGGGGTTTCCAAGCTTAGCTGGATTTTACTCATATTTCCGCACTTTCGTATCTTTGTTTCGCGATTGACGCAATTTAGTGTGTGTGTGTTGTCTTAACATTATACCGACATTTTATTAAGTGAAAACGAACGAAATATAAATGTCTGTATTGTCAATATTCTTCTATCATTGTTGAAGTTATTTCTCTCAAGGTGTCATGAAATTGATTTTGAAGTGCCAGAACTCTGTCTTTGTGCCCACTTCTAAAACAATAGTAAACAAACCAGCAAATAAATCAACGAAAAGTCGTGTGTCTTTTATAGCAGTTCACGGTAGTATTACGTCTTTGTTTAGCAAGACTTCAAACTGTGAAAATACCCTTTCGGAGAACGGAAATTGTTTTGGTCCTGCGGGGTGCTCGAAAGACGGGGTGGCTGAGAAGGTTGGAAGGTTGGGTGAACAGGTAGCTGTCTGCATGCAGACACAAATCAAAAACCATGTGCACAAAACACGCAGGTTTTGTATCGATGGTCTGGCTTCTGCTATAATCTCAGGTAGTTTGGCGAACCCGTGACGTCGTATTTACTCTTCGTGATTATTCCTCTCCTCACGTTCCCCTAGTCGGCATGGCACAGCCAAATAATATCTGTTATGTACAGCGCGGCTTGCAGTGAGGCGGGATTGCAACCGATATTCCGACAAGCGTAAGAAGAGAAGAATAGGGGCGTGGAATGGTGTTGCACCTGCTGATTAATTGCATCTGCACGTGCGCTATAGGTGTTGCGAGGGAGCGTGAGAAGTTTGTGGGGAAGATTAATCAGACAAAATATGTAAATTGTCACACGCTTAGGTTACGCACGAAAAGTGTGTAATAACAGGCGTCTGGGCTGTGGTGCGGTTTGGCGAAATGTGGGGTCTTTCATTCTCTTCCAGACAAACTTATATACCTTTCCTTCTCCTCTTCCTTCATTTTTGTCTCTTCTTCTTCTTCTTCTTCTTTTTCTTTATTACCTTGTCTTCCTTCCATCCTTCCTTTGTTTATTTTCTTCCTTTCTTGTTTCGTTCCTTCCTTCATACTTTCTATCTACAAGAAGTGTTCGATGTTACTGGAAAATAAGATGTATGGGCATTGGGTGCCCAACAAATCCCCCTAGATGATAACAGTTGATGACGCTTTGGCTGCATTGTGTACGTCTGGTGAAGCATGCATCAGGGCAGTTGAATATTAAGACAGCATCAAGAAGCATTAGCTTTAGAAAGAAGCCGTAACCGCATTTACGGCCAGCATCACGCGTGTTGCCTCTAACGAAATGGAAAGAAATGACGTTGCATTTGGCGCGCTGCTTCTGACGCCAGACAGGAACGACGTTGCATTTGGCGTGTTGCCTCTGACGCCTGGCAGGAATGACGTCACATACCATGCTCTGTGGAGTCGAACCACGAGACTGTTCGCCTGTTCAGTGCTGCTGTCCCCACAACCCCCCAATGGCGGCTGTATTTATGGCGCTACAGAGTCTGTGATATTGATGCCGCAGTTTTACGGTGTGATGGCGTGTCTGCGCTGCAGGTCTGCAGACATGCCGGACTACTGCATGATGTCAAGTCCAAGATGCCGGTGCCCGATAATCAGATCTAGGTATGGCTGTACGGATTAGCTGCCCCGTCATATCAACCACGAGGTGCAAACTGGTACTTTTCACCAAGACAGTGAGTGGGGATCTGGCATCTGTCTATAGGCTTGCGTGATATAGCCTTAACTGCTGATTCGATGTAAATCACCGGTAAAACACCAGCCGCAAACCAGTTCATAATGGTGGGTTTCCTTCTCTCCTTTCTGCCTTCAGTGCATTCACACGCGCGCGCGCGCGCACACACACACACACACTGGCGCAATGTACTCGTGCGACCAATTGTACACACAGTCGCGTCGTGTCATTGTTTGACTGAAAATACCGATGGTTATGAGACTGTTTTACATCTGAATTTTCTTCGTTCAAATTGCCCGACCTTTTAAAACTTTGGCTAAACTTAGCCCAGCGCAATGATGGGGAAACTGTGAAACGCTTGCGGCAAGTGGTCGACAGCAATCTAGTGGGGAAACGCACATACTGTCTGCGCTGAAACGCTTTCTGTGCCGAGGGAGCTTAAATGTGCTCTAAACATAAATGGCTTCTGCTAAGACCTGTCCCCAGTAGTGAGGTGAATCTCTCGTTGCTTTTCCCGTAGACGTCGTTCGACATTTTGATGGAGGTTGATGGCGAGTGGAGAGACAGAGAACACAAGTCGGTAGAGTGTAGAAGGTCTGGGAGTTAAAATGATGGAAGAACAAGTTGGACCTGAGAGTCCGTTTCTGAGGGTGAAGTTGTGTATAGGGGGGGGGGGTAGGTGTGCGGGGTGAGGGAGTTACTGGGTGGTATGCGGCAGAGGACACGTAGCAGGTCCTGGAGGACGGCCCAGCAATCTCTGCTGTATTGATCTGGCCTGCCGTTCTTTCGATGGAGACTATGGAGTCGCGGTGTGTGACATAGAAACATGTCACTGACTTTATTGGCACCTTCCAGAAGGTGACAGGAACATCATTACGATTTAGTGACAGCTTATTGATGAAATAATAGTAACTGTGGATCTGCGGTGTAGTGAATGTGGAAGACTTTTGTGAATACGATAAACTTTATTTGATGATAGAAAAATAAATGTTTTCCGACAGCAAAATGTAATTATTTAAAAGGGACATGCTTGAAACCATCCATGACCATCGCACTTCGATTCCCATCGGGGGAAGGCCTATTTGCAACCTACGCTTTGCAGACGACATCGATCTGATCGCAGCCAATAAAGAACTGCAAGGTCTTACCAACAGACTGACAGTTCGAATGCATATTTAATGAAGACCAGCATTGACAAGGGTAAGGTCGTGGTCATTAGCACAGCACAGCTATAGTTAGATCTACGAGATACGGCTCGAAGACGTAAGGAGTTTTAAGTGCTTGGGAGACAACGTCTGCAAAGACGGCAGCTTAACGACAGATATTTGCATCAGGATCGCGACAGCAACAACGGCAATAACTAGGCTGGACAGAGTGCAGCGAAGCCATAGCATCTAGCTTAATATGTACAAGTCCCTCATACCGATCAAGATTTACAGATATGAAACGTGGACTCTGCTTGCCTATACGGAGAGGAGAATCGTGGCATTCGAAAACAAGTGCCCGGATCTCATGCAGAGAACATAAAATCAATGACTTTGTACGAAGCACGGTCGCCACATTCGTAGGACATCAGGAAAGCCCTACTTGCAACAGTCAAGCGGCGTAACTGGTCTGGTTTGGGGATGTGACCCGACATGACACTTTGTCGAAGACTGTGCTTCAAGGTACCTTGGAGGGCGTTTGAAGCCGCGGTGGCCAGAGAAAGAACTGGTTTGCTAATGTGAAGGACCTGCTCAATATCGCCCAAAACAGGCGAGAGAGGCTGGCCTTGTCGGCTGCTGCGTCTATCCATGTACTTCCCTGACAGATACAAATCAAGGGACAAATGAATGACTTTTTTTTATTTTCGCTGAAATCAGAAAACGTTGACAATTTATGCTGAAGACAGATGTTTGTAAGAATCAAACTATTTTCTCCCATGATGTATCCGTGCTTCTGCACATGGATGACAACAGCACAAATATAGACAAGAGTCTGAATGAACTATTTCATGGGCCGTGCCAGGTGTCAGAGGAGTGTAACAGGACATGGGGATACAAAGCTTTTGCCCGTAAAATTTGTAAGCACCACGAAGACCAAGTTTTAGAAACACTCTGTGTGTGTGTGGTGAGAGAGAGAACTTTTTTCGTCATTAACCCGAAAGAGCTAGATTTTTGCCGGTGCTGTAATGATTTCTTTTTGGCTTAGAGACTTGCCAGGTCTTTATGTGTAAAGAAAATGGAAAGAGAAACGGAGATGACAGTGCAATTAATGAAAACCAGTAAAGAATGGATAGACGTGACACAAACACGTGAATGGCTTTCCCAAAAGGCTGAGCTGTCTCCCTTTAAAATCCTTAGGTTGAAAATCTTGCCATTCATGTTAAAGAAGAAGCATTGTACAGCGTTTTCGTGGCACGTTATCAACATTTGCCAATCACTTGCCACTTTGTTGTCTACTATGGTTAGTGGCACTATCTCAAGATAGAGATAGGAAGAGAGCTCAGTGGCCTTGTGGAATCAAGCGATCATGCTGGCATTATCCCCCGCGAGCAGCATGTGGTTTGCAAGTGCAGCTGCGTTATTGTAATCGATACGCCTATAGTGGCCTCATGACAGTGCCCTTGCCGTGATATAACTATAGTTTCTGGCTCGTCGTAAAACCCCAATCATTCCCCACCCTCCCTCACGACAGCGCCACTTTCACGTTACGACCGCAATTCCTTTCCATTCGAAACAAAAACAAAAAAGCCCTCTTTAAAAATATGGCAGTGCAATAGGAGGGCCTTTCCCCTATTGCTTACTATTGTGTTCCTAAAGTTTTTCTCTTTTTGAATGACTTTAATGTTTTCCTCCCATATTACACCTGTTGTGTGCCCATCCTTGCTGTGTTTTTCTCACCTGCTGTACCTATATCTGTCACTTGTTACGTGTACATCTTGCTTCCTCGCATACCGTTCCTCTCTGGCACCCGTTAACTTTTTGTGTTTCAGGAAGAAGTTTAAGACGCGGTCTGGCGAGACGGTGCGGCTGGTGGACCTGCTGGACGAGGGCGTGCGCCGTGCGGAGACCAAGCTGAAGGAGAAGGAGCGAGACAAGGTCAGCTGAGGTGCTCTGCACTTCCGCTAACGGCGTTGAGGCTTTTTAAAAATTATTATTACACACTTTTATTTAACGAACTATGTCTGAATGGAATTTTCACCCACTTTCCTTTGTCCTAGAGGTATGAAATTTTCACCAGCTACTCATTTCCGGTGACAATGCAATATTAAATAATTTCCAGCAGTCCACAATTAGTAAAATTATTTTTTAATTTTAAAAAATTTGTATAAGAACTTATAGGCAGAGCTAGGGGAAATAACTATGGCTTACTTATCCTAGAGCAGCAGTTACTTAAGCAGACAGCACAAATGGAAGAGGAGGAAAAGAAACGAAAAAGAAAAATGTGGTTTTTCACAATTACTCTTTAGATTTAATATTCATAATTTCATATAGTTCATATTGAATAAAGAAAGGAATAAATTCACAAAGTAAAACGAAAACAATCGAGAACAAAGTTTTAAAAAAAAACTAAAATAAGCAGAAAAAACCGCACTTATTTGAAATGTACTAAAAAGGGTAAAATAATTGTTTTCCTTATGTCTTGAAATAAAACATTACTATATTATAAAATATTTCCAAGAGTTCCCTTCACACTTTTATCTCTTAAGTTATAGATACTAAAGAACATTCCGAGACTATTTTTTTTTTAGATCGCAGTCCGACAGAGCTAAGATAGTTAAGCCGCGACACGCAGCTTTGATGGTTCGATGGCCAGTAACTGCGTTTACTTATTTCCCCGAGACGACTGAGGATTTTGCCGGATTGGATAGTTCTCTTGTTTTGGTGGGTAGGTTTAGTGTGTGTGTGTGTGGGGGGGGGGGTGCGTTCGCAATGACAGCTTCTTGGAATGATCGCGTTAAGGATGTTTGTGTCATCGACTGACACCACAACCACTCTTCGACTTGCTTCATAAGAACCGACAAGACGATTCCACCCTTTTATTGAAATCGCCAAAGCAACGGGTTTGAAAAGTTTTGTCTACCGTACATCATGGTCTAGCTAATCACTGACCCATTTTTCATCGCTATGTTTCATGGGCTTGTAGTGGGGGGAGAGTTCTTGTGGGGTCACTTCTACAGCAAAGAAGTCCTTGTCGGCTGAAACAGAACAAAATGGCGTGCGACTGTCGACTTTTTCTAAGCGAATAGCATTTTAGCTAACTGATTTTGTGTGTGTGTGCCCTATTCGACATATCTTATTTTTGAGGTCGGGTACTCTCTGCCTGTACTTGTTCTTTATCATCAGATGAAGGCTTTCCTGATGGCTGGTCTTGTCTATGCTTGTCCAAGCCAGAGGGTTAACTCTCATTCTTCTCTTTCTCTCACTCTCCTCCCCATCCTTTTTCTCTTTCTTTCTTACTCTCACTCTCTCTCTCCCCCTCACGTTCTCACTCTTATCCTCTTTCACTCCCCCCCTCTCACTCATCCTCTCACACTCCCCCCTCTCTTCTTCTCTCTCCCTCTCTTTCTTCCTTTCTTTCACTCATGTTTCTTACTCTTACTTCCCTCTCCTCCCTTTCTATCTATTTTTTCGTATATTAAACATTTAAAAATCAGTCTTTTTGTGTAGATTGAGTTAAATATTTGGTTAAATATCTTTGATGATTACTGCTCTTTTATTTCCCTGCTTAGTTGTTGTAGAGCCGTTATTTTTGATTGTAATATTGTTTTATCAGTATTTTATCTCCTCTTCTGTATGGCAATAGCTCTAAAATAAATTGATCGGTCAATCTCACTCTTCCGCTCTCTTTTTCTGTATCACTCTCTCTTTTTCTCAGCCCTTCCACATTTCTCTCTTTCTCTCCCCACCATTCTTTCGCTCTCCCTACCCTTCTGCCTCTCGCTTCTCTCTCCCCCCGACCCATGTCCCCGCGTTAGACAGTCTACGTGATGCATCGTCACATCCCCTGTCTGTTCATCGGCAGCAGTCGCAACCCAACCCCCAACCCCCAACCCTCGCTGTGTATCGACTTCTGGCTTTTTGACCCTCCAGTCTCGGACCTTGAGGAGCTGGAAGACGTCGAACACGAGAGCGAGATTAGAAGGTGATGGCGGCCGTGTCTGGCCTTCACAAAAAGAGGCTTAGCAGAGGGACGTGTATCACTTGATGGCGGCAGAGAAGCGCACAGGCAGGAGTGTTAGTGTAACAGAACGTCACCACAGCGCAGTAACATAACGTCACCGGGGCGCAGTGACAGAACGTCACCAGGGCGCAGCTGACGCGAGTGTCGGGCACTGCGCACCGGAGATGTGTAATAGAGGCGGGAGACCAGTGCTTTGAACACATGACAAGTCCGCGCTGATTAGCAGAGATGACGGCTATGTCAGTCCTCTGGCTGCTGATCGTGCTTGATTAACCCGGCACTGTCACGTTAAACAAACAATTACAGCATCGGAAACAGTACACAAAGGCTGCAACTGAGGTCAAAGTTGCCAAGGTGCACCATCAATGCTTTCTGTCTCAGATTGTGTGGGGGTGTGTGGCGTAGTAGTAATAGAGACCACGTGGAATACAGGCTCTACCAACAATCCGAGACAATCCGAATGACAGGAAAATAGTAGGAAGAAGCGTCGGATGATGAAAATGCAGCAGCAGACATGGGCTCCCACTTCCACACCTACCGTCACAACAGGACGGACCAGCCTACTTGATAGGCAGGTCAGGTCTGGAACAGGTTTAAATTTCTGTTCACGTGCTAACCCGAGGGGTCGGTAGGACAGGTTGCCTCGGTTGAAACTGAGTATAAAAAAAAGGAGCAGAGTGAGGCAGACCTCCCTCGTGACCACCCTCCAGAGAGAAATAATATTTGAGAAAGCAATAAAAAAGCTTATGAAAGAGGAAGTTTATCCTCACATCCGAGCACAAGTTGTACAGCGTTCCTTTGATAAAGGGGTCACTTCCCCTGATCCCATAGTAGCAGGGGTTGTTGCCCCCGCGATAGTGGTGTCTTTCTTACCCACCCCCAATCCCAGCGGGGTTGTTGTCCCGGTGATACTAGCTGTCTAGCAAAAAGTCATATGGTTCTGATGCGAAATGCGTGGCTGTGTGCTGTTGAAAGGTGAGGTGTAGGCAAGGTGAGCGGGGATATTTACAAATGTTTAGAGGAAGAGAAGAGGAGGGGTAGTGGGAGGCTGTGCATGTGCGAAGTCTGAGCGACAGTGATGTGCTCATTGTTAGCATGTGGAGTCAGCGTTCTTATAGAACTGGAGGCAGGGCGGACGTTGAATGAAAATTGTTTAAGAGACCGTTTGTGGCAGGATTTGTTACATCTGCACACGCACCACTGTGCACCTTCTCTTCTCTCCCTCTCACCCCACCCCGCACCCACCAACTCACATCTCAGTTTTTTATTCTTTGTCGTTCACTGAAGCTGAAACGCGCAGACGTACTCATCTTAAGAAAACTATAGACATACAGACCCGAAATAGTATCTTCCAGTGACTGCTGACAGCAGCACAGCATGAAAAATTCTCGGCCATTAGCAAAATCGGAGGCAACGAACTTAATCATGCTTAGAAGGGAGACGGGGGCTTCTGTAGGATGAATCGTGATTTCGTGCGAGACTCAGGATTTGTTGTTTTTTTTTTTGGGGGGGGGGTCACATGCTGTAAGCACACAAAGACTGAAGATGCAGTTGCCCAGGATTCTGATTTCTGTTTCACGAGCACGCATTGCGCATGCGCAAGGATTGAGCGATTGGAGAAGAGCTGGGTTGGGTATAGTGCGCCTTTCTGCTGCAACCCGTGCTGGACCCCGAAGATCTGGGACTAAGAGTTGAAATCTCAAAGTCGCAGTATCGGCTGTACGTGACGCAGTTACCGTGCCTGACTCTTCATCTACCTGTGTACCTCCTCCCTCACAGATTGGATTGCAAACCCCTAACATCCAAAGCTGAACGCACATTTCAAATTATGAAGAGTAAAGCTGGGTTGAAAACTATCCTTTCTTCTTACCCTCCATCTATGTGTGTTTGTTTAATTGGAACTCAGTCGACATCTTTCAGATCTTCTATGATTTATGACTGTGATCCGTTGTGACTGTGTGACTCAGATCTCATTGATCATTTCTGTCTGCTACCGCCATATTGTTAAAATAAGCATCCTGTTGAACACCTGGCGTATTGAGATCATTGACCGGGTTTCTTGTGGTGACAGAAAGCTCGCATGATTTGCAGCACGAATACCGTCATTTTTCTGTTGTGACAGAAAGTTTGCATGATCTGTGACCTGAATATCATCGGAAGTAAATAACATTTTTTTGTGATGACGGAAAGTACAATACAACTTTATTTATCCACCTAGACATGAGTAACGGCTGTGCATATACTGTATATGTGTATATATATATATGTGTGTGTGTGTGTGTTAGTCAAAGAGAATGGTAAATAAGTAGACAAAAATAAACGCTACACCAGAGGAGTTCCATTGTCCGGTTCAGAAAGCTTCTTTGCAGTCTTACGTTTTTACGTCAGAACTACGTTGTTATTAGAACGATTCCGTTTTTGAGACATATTTTAGTATGACGTATTTTAACGTCAGACTGTCCAAACCGAAACCACCAGTTGCGCGATGGGTCTTAAGGATGCTGTTGATCTGCTAAAATCCTCGATGCGAATCCATCGTTAAGGTCAGAAACGTCAGCACCAGACTGCCCATCAGTCACCAGCTACGGGCTGTTTTTAGCACATCTGATTGAAGGTGTTAGCAGTCAGCGCTCCATTCAGTCAATGTGCCACATAAAAAACTGGGCGGGGCTTCAATTTTAATTTTAAAGGATACCTAAACTAGTTTCATCGCCCTTTTCATTGAAGGCAGTTCATTAACGGCACACAAATCCAAACCCCACTCCCCTCTGTTCAGTCTGCTCACCTCCATCCCTTTCTGTTCAGTGGGGTTGTACCCGATGTCTAATTTGTAGGAACCAACTTTTTTGCAATGTCATGTCAATGTCATGTCAATGTCACACAAATTACACCTTCGACTCTTCATAATCAACGAGAAGTCACGAAGGAACTCGGAATGCGTGCTCCATAACGGCGAGAAGGAATGGCCTCGTCTCGCTTTCATCCGAAATAAGTCCTTTAGGAGATAACACACCACAACAAATTCACTTTCTCCTTAAAGTGTGCTACAGCGTCTGTGCACTTTATCCTCTCCATAAGCAAAATACTTTCCATCATCCGCCTCAAAAACATACACGCACACACAAAACGTGACTTAATAAAACACGACCATAAGACCGGAAAGATCACGTGACTTCTCCAGTACAAACTTTATTATTTTCATACCCGCCCCCTCCCCCCCCCCAGCATATCCATCGCGATGTAGGCCGAAGGGTCCTCTGCTTGCTTGCCCTGTTCCTACCCCATTTACAAGCATCAAATTTTGAGCTGCAGCTGGTTACCGACTTGTAACGCTGTGGACCGAGTTCCGGTATCTGTTTTGTTACCATGCACGCGCACGGGCCGGGGTCCCGATGCATGTTGGATATCGACCTCGGAACGAGCGCTGGTCGGGGTCATGAATATGCCGAATATCAGACTCGAGTGCAGGCCCGGGTTACGTGCACGCTGAATATTGCCCTTCCGGGCGACAGTGTAGGGGCAGACAAATCTGCTGACGGGCGCCTTGCCATCGGCATCCTCAGCTTGCTGCGTCTTGCTGCCATCTCGATACAAAGATGACATTGGTTATCTCTGATTAGCTCGACGTTTAGTGGTATTTTAACACAAGACTATGGTCTTACCTAGCTGGATATCGTGCACAATTTTAACACAAGGCTATAGTCTTACCTAGCTGCATATCGTGCACAATTTTAACACGAGGCTATAGTCTTACCTAGCTGGATATCTTCTACCATTTTAACGTAAGACTATATACTTCTATGTATTTTGAAAGAAGGATATAGCCTTGATTATCTTAAAGTCTTTAAGAAAGAGTGTAGTTGAACGTCATGTGGTATTGTTAAATGTCACAATAAAACGCCATAGCATTAAACTGATAGGTATGTAATTAGTTTTAAAACTTCTACATATACACACGGCGCAAGAGTTTGATTTGTAGGTATGTTTTGTTCAGGCCTGTTTCACTTGCTGCTGTTTGTTCATATTTGCCTTAAAATAGACTTTTCTAACGTTAAAGTTTTTATATTAAAAGTCTTTCCTTCCTATTATTGTTCACCTTTGCAAGCGCTAACTTTCTATGTTAAAACCAGTTTTAAAGAGGACATCATTTGAGTCCTTCAATCGTCATTTGCTTTTTCTTTTCTCTGTCGCTGCACCCTTCCCTTCATTTCACATCTTGCGCTCGTTTTTCTCCCATTTTATAGAGTTACCGTGAGGTAAAGTTACAGTTTATCTTATTAATTACATGCATTGCATTAACTTTTCTAGCCTTTGCCGTTGAGCACCAACAATCAACAAATTGTATTGGAGTTACAATCATTTGAAGAGAGTGGCTTTTGTTCTAAGGGCAGACATGGAGGTCAGGACACTGAGAAACAGCACTAGAAAGTCGACACAATGTTTAGGTGACTGAACAAAGTCCTTGTACTCTTTCACCGCTGACAGCAGGCCACTGGATTAGGATAAAGGATTCTAATGGAATGATGGATGGTTGCACCCTTCACTGCGTACTACCTCGAAAAAGAAAGGCGGATGAGATAGTTCTCCTTTGTTAATTAGACTACCCCTCTATCCACTTCACACCCCAACCCCCTCACTCCGTCTCCTCGACTCCCAACCCCATCCAATTGGCGGCGTTTGTTTTGTGAGAAGCGGTGTTCTGCTGCTCGCAGGATGAGTTAATGTCCATTGATTTCCTTTGCCTGGCTGCTCGGGGTGCAGAGACAAGCAGAGGGGTGGGGGTGGGGGAACAGGAGCTTTAACCAGACGTAAGTTAATGTATTGACACGATATGCGCGCTCGCCCAAGTGATGGATTTCCTGGGCGTTTGCTACGATACTCGAGGTTTTTGGGCTCTGGGAATGAGGTAAGGGCAATAGAGTTTGAGATTTATGCAAGAGTGGTATGCAGGGAGTCACGAAACCATTGACGTGTACCGATTAGAGACGGGTGGAAAGCTGGAGGGGGGGGAAGTGGGGCGATTAAAGGGAGATAAAACAAGGGGAAACAAACGTTGGGCATTTTTTTTTTAATATTGTGTCTTACCTTCCCCCCTCCCCTACCTCATACCCTACCACCCTTGTCAAGCTGGTTACGCCGCTGACGCTGAACGGCAAACATAAATAGCTCACGCCGTGCGGTCATATTACAACGTCTGGCAAGCTGTTGACTTAACTGATATTGCAGATGGAATTTAATGAAAGGCTGTTATTGCGTGGAGTGCTATCTCGAACCTCCATCATTTTGAAGCTTGGGGTCGAACCGTTACTTCGCGCTTTTTTTTTTTTTTCAAACAGCGAGAAGATAGTTACAATGCCGTGACTTGGGTTACGAAAGAAAATGAGAGCATGTATTTTATCGGTGTTGAGTTATGAAAGCATGTATTTTATTAGTGTTGCGTTATTAGCAGTCCTGCTGTTATTTGGGCAGTTTGTCCGTTTCATAATGTTTTTCTGCACTGAGCGCGCGCGTGTTCGGTGGGTGGGGGAAGGACGTGGTGTGATGACAAGAGTAGAGAGCAGTGAGCCTGTTAGCAGTAAGTTTCCACTGATGATTTATTATTCTTTATTCTTTCGCCTTCTCAGGGGTATTGAAATATTCAATATTTATTCTTTGGCGTTACACACAACGTAATTTTATATTGCAAAAATTATGTCTCTAATATTTATTTTATATCTTTATATGCAGTCTTTCATTCACACACACACACACAGACACACACACACACACACACACACACACACCACATATATTCACAGATCTGTTTGTAGCAGATAATACAATAAAATACGTGGAAGGCTCCTGTAGCATTTAGTATATATGCAGTGGATGTTTGATTACCTAAGGGTTGTGAGTCATTCCTCATGGCTTGCCTGAGAAACATTTGAGATGGGGAGGGAACCAATCGATTCCTCTTGATACATGCCAGCATTCCCTTGACTTGCAGTATTGCAAAAGACTGCACGCCTTGTGCACAGTGCCCCGACTTCGAGGCGCGCTCCAAGTAGTTTTGTTTATATCTTGCTTTATCTCGCTATTAATGTTAGAAAAGAAAATACAAAGATTTTTAATTGTGATGGGCTGTAGGACCCTGTTACAGACGTATACTTTTAAAACTCTAGTTTCCTGACGAACGATGTGGTGCGCGCGCGCGCGTGTGTGGTTCTCTTTCAGCTGTGGGGTAATTGTTGTTGGTCTGTGTGCAGGTTCTGTCGGGTGCAGAGATGGAGCGCGCCATGAAGGCCGTAGCGTACGGCTGTGTCAAGTACGCTGACCTGTCACACAACCGCACCAAAGACTACGTCTTCTCCTTCGACAAAGTACGCAAGTTCCTGTAGGACGTACATGTCTTCAGCCATTTTTAGCCGGACGATTGTTTGAGCAAGCCTGGCATAGTTTTGACATGACTGTTTAAAAAAAACACTTTTCCATATTTGCCCAAACCTTCTTCCATATTTATCCGATTACGAGTGGTCTATAGTTTTGGTCGTAATCTCCAAGTGTTCATGTTACTAACTTTATTCACGCTGCTGTCGATTTTATCCCACCCATGCTTATCCGAGTGTCTTTATTCTGTTTTTCCATCTCATACTATAACATCTTTTTCCCGCCTATGTGCTGTCTTGTATGTACAGGCTGGTGTGTGTGTGGCTTGGAAGTTGAATAAGGGTGGGGAGGATGTGACGAAGGACAGCTTAGTCTGTAAGTGCTTTTCACAATTCCTCCATCTAACGAAGAGGGTTGCATCCATCATATGGAGTTTGACCTAGCGACAGCGCCGCTCCAGTGCAAGGAAGCATGCCTACCCGTGTTTTCATCCCCTCTCTCCCCTCGCCCGCCGAGGCTAAAAAAGTAAGTGACGAAAACTTCGTCCCTTCAGGTCAGCTTCATGATTTTGCTGAAAGGTGGTCGGTGGGGGAAAGGGGGTGAGGCCAGTTTGCGGCCGGTGGGTAGCCAAGCTGCGGTGTTGTGTCCCCTGTTTTGAGCTGCTTTCATCACCATCCACCCAGCAGCGCTAGAGTACTTCGATTTAAAACACGTCAGATTCTTGTTGATCTTTCGTCAAGACGGAGAAGGTGCCGCGTGCGAATTGAAGCAGCCACGGTTGCGTCGGCGCACGTGTTTCACATCCTGTTGTTTTCTTCTTTCTTCAGCCCTGCCTCACGCGCGTCCCTTCATGTTGAGCGAGTTTTCTGTCGCAGTGGACTAAGTAAAGTCTTCCGTACAGATGTGGAAACCTAGTGCACTGAGGATGGAGGACCACGACGTTGTCCCACGCGCTTGTGACGTGGCCGTAAGGTGTATCGGGAGACAAAGGGGCTTAGAAACTGCACATTCAGACTTTCACGGCCACAGAGCTGTAAATAAAATGCCGGATATCACCGCAGCTGTGAAAACAGCCGGCTAGGTTTTAAAAGAGCAAGTTCATTTTACACGCAGTTTGTCAGAGACCGGGGCGACCTGATCTGGGTTTACCTGCACCAAGCAGTGATGGTGAGCGATGAAAGACGACAATGGCCGGTATTCGCACTCAAGAGCCCGTTATTCACTGGGGCAGGTGGTATGTGGTGGAGTGGAGGGAACTTCTGCTTGCAGGAAGTTCATGCGCCCTGCACAGAGGCAGGAACCAAGAGAAGTAGCTGATCGCGAGGATGAGGAACAGTCCCTCCCCATCTTTCTTCCCGAGGAGCGGAACTTCCTGTGCCCTAGCTCAGGAAACCCCTGACGACGTCTTGCAGTAAGTGGCGTTCAGTTCGATTTTGCGTCTGCCTGGGATGGGTGTGGGTAGAGGTCGGGGCTGGTATAGATCCCTGGGCCGTTACCTTGTGGGATCAGAGCGAAGATGATATATAAAATCTTTGATCAGAGTCAGATGCCAGTAAGGGCAATACAAAGCTGATGATTGGTCTGTTGGTTCGTTTGGCAGTAAAGTCCTCCCGCCTAGCAGTGATTTTGTCCTGTAGTGGAAAGGGGTTATGAAGGGGTATCTAGAGAAGGACCTGGGCGTGGTCGGGTATCATGCCTAGAGAGAAGCTGGCGTGCTTCTGAAAAAAATCTCATCCAAGGCCTTAGCGATCTTCGCTGGAGGGGTGACAGGGGCCATCGGGCTGACGTGTGGTGACCTTGGTTACAGGGCGGCTTGCATGAGCTGCCGTAGTCTTAGCAGGGAAACTAGAGTGTCTTGTGCATCACTTGTGTGTCTTATGGGAATCTGACTTCACTGTGCAGTAATCTGCGCGTCACCTTATTTTGTGAGCTAAATTTAGAGAACTACTCTCTATTTGATCACTTAATGTTGAACTATAGATCAGCCTGATTTATGGAGCGAATTTATAGTCGGTCACGTTCATTTACTATAGAGTCTACAATATATAGACTTTTCACGGACGTCGTGATGTCGACAGGCATGTATTTTTCTTACCACCACAAACATTACTCAAAATTCAGATGGAAAAGTAGTTATCTGCCATTGTTCTACTACTAAAAGCAAATTTTACTTTTCACAAAGAGTTGCTGCAAATTGGAAGTCACTGCCGAATACGCACCGAATTTGAACAGCTTCAAGAACTCTTTAGATAATAGTTCAAAATTTGTTGAACTATTTTACAGTTTTGATGCTTAACACAATATATTGTAAAATCTGCTTAAAATTCCGATCCAGACAATAGTCAAGTGATTTTAAGAGGGGGACATTAAAATACGCCGCTCCTTACTACTACTACTACTACTATATTTGGTTAGCTTTGTTAGACTGCATGGCAGTGTATCGGAGAAGGTTCATAGTGTCAGTATATCTGGTCAGAGCAGGATAAGCGTGTCCGGTTAGTATTTTCTTTTTTCTTATATCCCATCTTTCTCTTTCTCTTCCTTCCACACTCCCTGCCCTGCGATGACTATGAGACTAGGAGAATATTAGGGAGGTCCACAAGCAGAACATTACCGCCTTGTGTAAGCAGAAGAAGATGGGTTGTACAAGTGGAGGCGGGGTGGGAGATCGGACTTAAACATCAGACGATGATCGACCCGTTCAGCCAGCTTCTTGTCGCTAATGGCAGGAAAATGTACAGTCAGCCAGCTCCTTGTCCACGACCAGTGGCCGTCACACTACGTGTACCATCCTCGCTGAAACATCCAGCCCTTCCGCCGTAACGGTCATCGCAAGGGACTGCACTGTCGTTTTGAATAAAATGTGTGTGTGTGTGTCGTGACTAATAGCTGGCAAAGAATGTGACACCTGTTTTTTAAATATCTCCATGACCGCAGCCCTTTCTCTATTCTTTATGTATGTATATATATACATAAATATGACCCAGATGAATGGTAGATGTATGTGCGTGTGTGTGTATATATATACAAGATGTGTACTGTGTGCGCAGGCAGTGAGTTTGGGTGACAAGCAAACGCTTGGTGCAGTATGTTCATTAACCGGGTCAGTGTCACACTAGGCAGACGACGAAGACGCTGATGAATCTGTCTGCTGGTCCCGTCCCCCCTCGAGACATTCCTGGGGGGTGTCAGGGCCCAGAACTCGAGAGGTTTTTTTTTTAGATTATGCCGACGCTCGAATTTTACAGTTCATTTGTGTTCCGATCGAGCGCTTGGCCGAATCATCCTTCACTACTTTAACGGAAGGGAAACGAGGAGCGAACACTAATCGGTTCGCTCTGACTTCTAGAGGGTTTGGGTGAGACGGGGGTATCGTCTCCACACACACACGCAAGTAAAATATTGGGTCTACGAAAAGTGTGGTTTCATAAGACCTCAACCCCCAACGACCGAAAGGTTAGGGGACCACCCTACTCCACAGAAGACAGATTGGATCGAGTGTTGATGGTTCAGATCTCGTCTTTTGCTCTCGTAATTCTCTATCTCTGGATTTCGTCACAGCGCAGCTCTAGCTTGACAACTGTCCGTTCAACCGACCTATCAGCTAGCAAACCACCAATCTACTAGAGGGTAGTTCTAGCTTGCCTTGATATAACCCTCCAACCAACTTACCACTCAGCAAACCGCCAATCTACGAAAGGGATTTTATTTTATTACTGCGTCGGTCAATATTGTCGGGTGACAGGAAGGGTCATCTGCCCTCACCTGCGCACACACACTTGCCCCTTCCCCCGGCGATCGTGATGTTGCACGTCCACCAGCCTTCCAGCGGAGGCTGGACAGCTGTCTGACGGGACCACGGCTATGCCACGCCCACGCTGGACGTTCCTGGTCCGTGCACGGGAGATAAGACGAGATCTTTGTCACCAGCCTTGTCAGCTTGGTCTCCGGCTTAACTGGGAAAGGTGGCGGCGGCGATGATGGTGATGGTGAAGGAGGACTGCGGGGGCTGGGGTAGGATGGGGGCTAAGCAACTTTGTCGCTCGGTTCCTTTTCGTGCCGCCGGCTGCTACCTGGTTGATAGGAAATGTAAGAACTGAACTGGGGGAGGTGGATGTTATCAAAAGATTCTAAATCGCCCTTCCATATCACAACACCCATGTCAAGATTAAAGGAATCCCCCCTCCCCTCCCGGAATCGCAGAAGAAAGGGGTAGCTGAAGGGGCTGTCGCTGTTGTTGTTGAAGAGTTTATGGTGGTATTTGTCGGTGGCGGACAACGATGATGACGGCAGGACTGAGCTTCTGTTTACGTCTGGCCGGTACAGTGCACACGGCTTTCACACTTTGATGTCTTCTACCGTTATTACGGCCTGTGTGCCTTCAGAGCTCTTGTCCCAGCTACTTCCGTCCTCTTCTAGTTCTTGGTGTACTCTGTGTCTGTGTGTAAATCACTCACACATCCTGGGTAGAGCGGGGAGGTACCACTAAGGAGTGGACCCATCAGACACGTCCCCCCTGTCCGTACTAAGGGAGGCCAGTATTTGTGCGCCGCTCATCATCCCACCCTATGAAATAAGAGCCGTCTAGACAGGTGACGTCACCTGTGGCCGGAAATCGTCCATTGTTCGGAAGTGTCACCTGTCCCAGACTTGCTTCCTTCCTGAGCAAACTTACTGATGCAGGTTATAGCCGTTGAATGGATTGCTTTTTATCAGTACTGCCATCATCATCATCATCATCCTCATGTCCTATGGGCATATTGGTATATAGTGAAGATCAGTATCTTGTGTTCAAATCTCATCTCAGGCATGCTGATGCTGTTTTTTCTCTGCATGTGGAATCTGGTTACATAACCGGCTGCTTTGATTTGCTTTTTCTTGTATATAACGCAGCATTTTTATGTATATATATATATATCACACATGCATGAGGGATTATTATCCTTGATATTATTATTGCAGATGCTGGATGACAGAGGGAACACCGCGGCCTATTTGCTGTACGCCTACACACGTATCAGGTAGGCTAAGACACCTTAGCAGCTTAGCAACTGTCTTGAGAACCACAACAGGTGTTAGAAGCATACACCACTGCTAGAACCTGACTGAGATTATGTTGGCTCGTTGCTGTCAAATATTTTGTGTGACACAGAGCAGACCCATGTGATAGTCAGCACAGGGACAGTAGAGCAATGTTACCTGTATTTAGATGAGAAAAGTGTCACTGCTGATGATCGAAGATGTTAAAGGATTTTTTTTGGTTTTCTTTGTGTGTGGGGGTGTGTGGTTAAATCCCCATGCATAGCTGGCAAAGTGTTTTTGCCTTATTGCTTGCTTTATCAAGTTTTTCCTTTGTCACAATTGTGGCTGATTAACCCATTTAGTCATCTTTTTTCTTTTTTTCAGATCTATTGCTCGCCTGGCCAACGTCACACCAGAAGAGTTGAAACAAGCAGCATGCACAACGCCTTTAGAGCTGTCCCACAACGCTGAGTGGAAGCTGGCCAAATGTGTTTTGCAATTTTCAGATGTTGTGGTTCGAATCCACAACGACCTGTACATGCATACATTATGCGAATACCTGTATGAACTTACTACAGTCTTCACTGATTTCTACGAGAACTGCTACTGTGTGGAGAAGGATAAGACCACAGGTTTGATTTCTCTGTGTGTATGTGTGTGTGTCCGTGCATGTACACGTATGTGTGGTTGAGAGAGAGTGCATGTCTAGACCCATGTACATGGCTGACAGGTGCACATAGTCAAGTTCTGTTGTCTGATTTACTTCCAAAGTTTTTTCATGAAAATCTTTCACATAATTAGGGATATAGCTGGAATGTATGAGACACATTCATGGAGGCACGCATACGGAGGAAGATGATTTTTGTACAAGTATTTTTATTTTATTCATTACATATCCAGGAACTTCTTTTAATGCAGTGGAAAAACTACATTGATCACTAGAAGAATTTTTTTTTAAGTGTTTCTTGTATCTAATGCGACGCCAGCAGCTAAAGGTCACTGATTAGCTACCAGTAACGAGTTACGTTCAGATAAATTAAGGGAGGCAATCCCGATATTACATTTGCATGTGGGATGTAGTTAATGGCCCTTGGGTGCATGGCGCATTTGCTTCAGTTGCTATGAGCTGGATTCTATATTTTTATGTGGTTTAAAGCTTTTATGAATATTTATTTCTCATAAATGCCTTATTATTTTAATCTTACTACATATAAAATAGTTCTGCGCAGTACATTCTGAAATGTAAATCTTTAGAAAAACGTTTATCAAATTTGTTTTCTGCTGTACAGGGGACATAATAAGAGTAAACATGAATCGTCTGCTTTTGTGTGAGGCCACAGCCAGTACCATCAACACAGCTTTCCACATCCTGGGTGTGTCTCCTGTTGACAAGATGTAACGGCCTGTGTAATTCTTATCACTTTGACAGTATTGTTAGGATTAATCTTTCATGCAGTCTTGCAATCCCTGTCAAATTAAAAGTATCTTATTTAGGCGTTTTTCTTGTCTCGGTAAACATGTATACATTTATTTGATGTTGTGTATAACACTTGGTGCTATTCAATTCAAAAAAGACTTTGATTGCTGCCTATGAAAAACTATTGCTTGCCATATTATGTTAATGTTAATTTGTCAAGGTAAAATGACTTACCCACTTGTAAATCACAACTGAAGTACAGCAATCATAAATCAGAACATGAGTAAGTTTTGTGAAGTTATTTTTTTGTTGTCTTCAAGGACATTTGTTTCACGCTAACTTTTATATCAGTAGAGTTCTATTCAATTATTTGACTCTTTATCATGAAAGGTCCAGTTTTCATTCATCCACAAAGTAAGACTAACAGAATATTATTCAATTCAAGAGTACAGTTTATTTACAAAAAGAAATGCAGAAAATAATGCAGGTTACAAGAGAATAAAGCAGTTTGTTTCTAGCACAAAATGTTGTATTATTTCATGTGTAAAAGAAAATAGAATGATGATTAACTCATGAGTCATTGCAGATTGATTATATTTTCTTTGCTTTAAAGAACACCAGGAATTTTACTTTCGCCTTATGCCCAGTTGATAAAATCCTCTTGTGTAGCACAGGATTCTAGGTAGTACACTGGATAAAACACTCGCTTGGCACTGCTGCAGTGAGATACTCTGGGTTCAGATCTTGGAAAGGTCTGTATATATGACATCTGCTTGCAGCACCAGCCATTGGGGTTTTTCTCAGGTTATTCTGGTTTCTTCGCCATCCCTCTCCTCTAATAGTGCAGATTCACCACTAGGTGGGAATACTTTCTTGCCAGATTAATCAACCAGCTACTTTTAGTAGTGCATTTAGAGATGGATGTTAATTGCTTTTGAATGTCCAGAATTAAGTCTGTTGTGTTTGCCTCCACAGTTTACTCATCCCCTCCATCATAATAATCCTGTCTGCCATTGCTGTGTTGAGGTCTAAGAAGAACACTTTACTACTAAAGGACAACAAGGTCTTATGATTGTTTGAAAGAGAACACACATTTAGGAAATGCAAAAAATCAAACAAAAGACATGATTACAAACATCAAGAGCATTCATAAATGCTTGATCATTGTCACTGAACAAACTTCCTGTGAACTGTGATCTTTACTGGCGAAGGTTTATACTTACTAACCCAGACACTGTCAAGGGGCATGTACCAGCTGTTATGCTGTGCAGCAACAGCAAGTTTTTAATTTAACAACAAGAAAATAAAACAAAGCCAAGTGACACTGCTGTTGCATGCACGTTATTTTCACCAACTCCTTCACCTTCCCATGCCCATTCACACACAAATGTGCAGGACTGAGATCTGCTTGTTTTCTTCTTTTGTGAAGTGACTTGTTTTAACCCTTTATGTTTTACCCTTTTAACATTTTTTTAAATGATGAGGATTAGATATTTAATTTTCCTTCCATTAAAAAGGATCCATTCATTATTCAGTTCAGAAATGGTTTGTTTGCTACATTAAGAACATAGAGACGAGGCACAAAATGGACCTTTGAAAAAAAAATTCTTTCATTTCAGCTATTGATCCATCTAGACAGAAAATGATGTTGAACCAATGAGCTTGGCTCGGTAAAAGCCTGGAAATATGTTGGTGATGGCATGTGGCTTATTAAGTGGCTAAAAAGATCAATTTTATTAATGCATTCCAGATTAATCCAGATTGTGCATGACTAAAATTAGAACAGTAGCAAAAAGATTACTTTATGTCAGCAGGCTGACACATTGCAATGACAGCTGCACACATGCTGTGCATACTACCCAAAAATTTGTGTTTTAGGTCAAAATGAAAGTAACACAGCTCACTGTTCTTTAGATGGGTTTTTTTGGTAAGTGGTAGAGCAGTCCTTGAAAATGTTCATGGTTGTGAATTTTGGACAACAAAGATACTGAAAAGAAATAGTTGTGACAAATTAGCTGGAAGTCATTAGTGCTGGGGAAACTCTGTGTAGGTGATGAGATCAGGTTTGACACGCATCATGGCTACGCTGCTAGTGAGAAACTGTTGCCCTTCTTCTGTCAACTATGAGTGCTTTGGTATACAGTGTCATGTGCTTTCCCCAGTGTATCCTGCCCATTTACCCCAACATCGTTATCCCGTCCACTTTTATCAATACATCTGTATCCCGCCCATTTACCCCAACATCGTTATCCTGTACATTTTTATCAGTACGTCTGTATCCTGCCCACTCCTCCCCTCCCCCAACATCTTTATCCTGCACATGCCTACAGCTATTTCCTGACCACAGTCCTACATCTTTATTCTGGTCATAAACCCATTTGCTTTCTTTCTCTACATTTCTTTTCTTGCCCTGTTCCCTTGCATCTTTTTACTGTTCATGCTCCTATTTATCCTCTTCTTGATGTTTATCCTGCCCATGCCTCTACATCATTATTCTGCTCACTTCCACTTTATTTTGCTATCCTCTATATCGGGGGTGGGGCCAAGGGCCATTTTGATAAATCATTTGCAGGCCAAACAAAATTATCAACTTAAAAATTAGCCTACTATATTTGGTCAAGCCGTACTTTTTCGCCACACTCCCAGCCTGCCTGGCGCTGACTATCTTCTGAGTCAACGCAATAAAGACAGACGGGCCGCGGGAAGCCGACGAGAAGCATGTCTGTCTCGTCATGGACTGTGTCCTGACTATCCAGTAATAAACGCCCTTTACTTGTCCCTCAAACATCGAGTTATTATTATGATTCAATTATTATAAGATTATGCTGCTGCGAAAAAGCTGCTAGATTTATTGAATTTTGAATCCCGCCTGCGGTTGCCGTGGCAAGGGCCGGATCAAAGGATTTCGCGGGTTTTATACGGCCTCCGAGCCGGACGTTCTCCTCACCCCTTTGCTCTCTATCTTTATCCTGCCCGCATTCTCTGCATGCTATCCTGCCCTCTTCTAATGCATTCTGTCGTTTCAACACTTCCACTCCAACTTCTCCCCTACTCCCCCCTCCCCCAAAGCGTTTTCACCATATTTACCCTCCTCCACTAAGGGGTATTGTGCTCATATTGCTGGAGCTTGCCGAATCGATGTCGTGGCATAAAAGTTAATGAATCACATAATAATAGCGCTGAGTGGTCAGTGTGAGACGGGCTTAGGCTTTATACAATCCTGCAAGGTAGTCCACATCCCACCCCTCCCCCGTTCCTAGCATGCTGTGGGTAGTGTATGTGTACACGCACACACTGAACAAATGTGTGCCGTCTCATGTACGAGAGTAGAGAGTAGGGTTGGGTTGCTTGTGAGGTCTTGAAAATAAGGCTTAAATCGCCGGTCTCAACTGGCTAGTTGATATTCAGACCACCAGCGAAGTCGACTTGCACTTCATACTAAAGGACACTCCTCTAGCACCATATCCCAGCCTTATCAGCAATCTCATGGCGCTTTACAAATAATAATAATAAAACTTTTAATTAGGCTGTAAATTGTTTCTATCCACACCACTGATCCAGTCATAGAACAGACCAAGTATGTGATTTTTTTTCTTTGCTGCCCATAGGATAGTTTGTGGAATGTCTCACTGAAAAAAGCATCATTCACAGACCATAGGAAGAGAACCTGTGCAAATCCACCGATATAATTGCACATGCACCTTATGTTCCGTATTCACTAGTCGAGAATCACTTTTAATTAGATCCTTAATCTTTGTATATACTCTAATTTTCTCTGTAATCCCTTTGTTTTACAGCTAAGTAGTGTTTCAGTTTCCTTTCCTTTGATCGAGCGCTAGATGTGAAAGTATATACGAGGTCTGGTAGAAAAGTAATGAGACTGATTTTTTTATTTACCAAAGTTTTTATTTTGTTCAAACAGCAATGTTATCCCCTTCAAAATAGTTCCCTTGGGCAGCTATACACCGATGAAGACGTTGTTTCCACTTAGCGCTGGTAGTCTTCAACCGGTATGGTCTTCAGCATGTCCGTTACACTCTTTTGGATGTTTTCTAAAGTCCCGAAATGACATCCTTTGAGGACATTTTTCAGTTTAGGAAAAAGGAAAACGTCTCAGAGGCTGAGGTCAGGTGAATAGAAGGGTTGGGGAACCACCGGCGAAATGCCTTTTGAGGTCGAAAAATCCGTGAGGGAGAGGGCAGTGTGACATGGGGCGTTGTCATGATGGAGCATCCATTTGTCTGCAATGTCTGGTCTCACGCGAATGACCCTTTTTCTGAGACCTTTCGCGTGTGCAAATGTTCAGTCAAAATTTGATGAACGGTAAATCTGTTCAAATTTAATTGTTCACTCGACATTCTTAATGTTAAACGACGGTCTGATCTCACAAGAGTGTTCACACTTTCGATGTTTTCGTCGGTTTTTGAAGTTGAAGGCCTCCCTGAACGGTGTTCATCTTCAGCGTGTTCTCTGCCTTTCAAAAATGATTTGTGCCAGCGAAAAACTTTATCTCGGGATAAAGAATGTTCCTCATAGGCCTGTTTTAACTTTTCAAACGTCCCACTTGCCGATTCTCCAAGCTTAACACAAAATGTAATGGCACAACGTTGCTACAAATGGCGCTGGTCCAGTTTGCGTGACGCACAACCACAACACAACGTCACTAATAGCAGTCACGACAATCACGTAGTTAACGGAAGGAGTTGAAACTCACACTGAGCTATGGGAGGGCACTGATACACCTAGCAACCAGATCGCTTGCAGTGTTGCTAGTCTCATTACTTTTCTACCACACCTCGTATGTTTGCTTGTCTTATTACCCAAAAAGATTTGTCATTCGCTTACGGATATCATTTTGGTCTGGCGTCTTACAAAATACCGAAACACTGTTATAATCCAAAGAGATGGTCTTTGATTTCCGTCGGAATTCTCCACCAAGTCCCGTAAGTGTCATCCACGACAAGGAGGTGGAAATTGTTCCTGCTTTTAAATATTTGGGCACCATCCTCGACAGGCGACTTTGCTGGGATGTCAACACTCAAACTGTCGTGAAGAAAGCTCAACAGCGCCTCTTCCTTCTCCGGAAGCTGAAGTCTTTCTCTGTCTCCCACCAATTTCTTCAGCTCTTTTATAGATCGCACATAGAGAGCGTGCTGTCCTTTTCGTTTATCTGTTTCTACAACAGTTTATCGGTGAAGGACAAGAGTAGCCTACATCGTGTGGTATCCACCTGCTCCAAAGTCATTGGAACAGCCCAGAATGCTCTTCAGACTCTGTATAACAGGCAGACATTTCTGAAAGTGTCTGCAGTCCTTCGTGATGACAGGCATGTCCTGTCGAGAGAATTTGTCCAGCTCCCATCGGGCCGCCAATTTCGTGTGCCTGCATGCAGGACTAACAGACTGAGCCTGTCCTTCGTTGTTTCGGCCGTGCGTCTTTTGAATGGTGCTGTGCGAATGAATGAAACATGAATGTGAAAGTCTATTTAGTGCATACGAATTTGTTGTGATTTTATTTATTTATTTATTTATTTATTGTTGTTATCGAGCTACCACTGAATTGCCCTCCGGGACAAATAAAGTTGTATCTTATCTAATCTTACGCAAAAAAGTGATACCACAGAAGATAAATTTCTAGCTATTTCTTGCGCGAGTATCAAATCAATTCCAAAATAAAACATGCAGTGGTGTAGCATATTTTCACAGATTAAGATGTTTAGGAGTTACAGTGATAGTTCAGATTTACAAAGTCATTATTCGTCTGTTGATAAAAGCACGTCAATTAACAGTCACAACAGTCTTGTCCATCGATCAGATCATTCGTAAATACATGATAGCGATGCAGACAACACTGCATCGACTGTGATCTCACCAATTACACAAAGAAACCATGATGATAGTTGATAAAGGAGGTAGGCAGTCGATGGCGCTGTAGATGAAAACAGGAAGGCTGCAAACAAGTAAATAGTCAACACAATGGTGAAGAATTTTAACGTGTCGAATAACAGGCACGAAACTCACAATAGGTCAACGCAGAAAAGCACACAGCTAAGGCAAGAGGCCTCACTCAAGTCCTGACTCAATTGTCAAGACCATCCTATGTAGCTTTGTTGAAGTTTTTTTTTTTTTTTTTTTACCAACGATCGTAGTTGGTTTTAACAGCTCGTGCTTTTGTATAGTTGACACTGCTGTAGCCTGTAGGAAGATTTCTTCGTGTTACTAAAAGTCTAAGACTTGCGTGTACTGTATAATCGATTTTGAGATTTTTTTTATAGTAAATTCTTGAGTGCGGTGTGGGGACAAAGTTCGCACAGCCCATTTGAACAAAGCAGAGATCTGTATGTATATACACATCTCTGAACAAAGTTAATCCACTGGCGTTTGCTGCCATTATCTTAAGGATTTCCTTCATGAGTACAAACTAACTCCATCTGAGTGTCAAAGAGAACATTCAGCAACAGCACAATGTGTCCTGGTCAGTTTTCTTTTACCGAGGATTGCATCTTTTCTCTTCGAATTCAGTTTGTGCAGACGGGGCTATTTTTAGAAATACCTCCCTTTCGTCACTTCCTGTTTTCTTGACAAATCCAGGTGTGATTAAAAGTAAAACATTAGTATAATATTTTTCCTGCCTCCTCGTCGTAAAATAGCACCGGAATAAATTTTTATGCTACTTTGTGCTCTATTTCCAGTGATTTTCACTGAGCGCTCGTGTTGTCTTTTAAGCTTAACGTTATGTCTGACTCAAGGCCTCACGCGCAACTAAGCTCAGTTGTTTGGTACTGGGTCTTCGCTGATGATTTACAGCAACTCCTTAACCCTCTTAACTCTGCATAAAAGTATAAATATTACAAAGGCTTGTAACTGAAGACTGTAAATACGACAGTGGATAATCTTTTTTTTTATTATTGCTGGTCTCAGTTAAACATTACACCAAGAAACCTAGACATTTTTGGAAAGGAGAAAGCTTGAACTTTGCAATAAAAGTAATGAAAATCGCCTTCCCCGTACCTCCCCGGCAAAGCCACGATCTTAATGACATGGTCACTTAATATCAAAGTTTTACATCTGTGACCCATTTCCTTTTATTCTTTCCCAGCTTACATGCATCTTTGTGCATGATACACTTCTCTCGAGTTTTGAAAAAAGAAATGCAACTTTTAGCAGCCTGCACTTGACCTTGAACGCAAATTGGATCCATTAGAAATGAAACAGACGTCACGTGACTGTGGGAGAAACCTTGTTTATTGCTCACCCTTCAACGCCCACATTGTGTTCTGAAAACATGGGGAATGCCCACGCCAGTGTACCTCAGTGGGTGGAGTGTTGAAGGGCGCTTGTGACGGTGGAGTGGTTCGACTTCTCTTGACAAGACCAGTAAAGTCGGGGCTGGACTGTAGTTGACTGAAACAAGGAGAAACATCAGAAATCGGGGACCACACCGTAGAGTCAGCACGTAGAAAGCGAACAGTGCTTGAGAATTCGTGTTATTATTTAACGGAAAGGAAAGGGAGTTTCGTTGGTTGGCGAGCCTGAGAATTTTAGACCCGACATCTAGTTTAACATCTTGGCGCTGGTTGCAAATGTTTTTTAAAGTTTAATGTTCCATCTTCGCCGCTTTCAGCCACGCCTCACATGGCCGGCTGTTGTTTAAAAAAATGGTGAAACGTTAGGATATTCTTTGAGGTCTTGTCTTAGGCTAGCCCATTAAGCGAGTGAACACACACACACACACACACATGTAATCTTTCACGGTAGCAGTCGGTCCCTAAAACCTTACGTGCTCCTGATCTGCGTGTTCGGCTGAACAGCTACGGCCCCTAGCGGCACCAGACGACAGGAAGAAAAAAATGAAGCAGCAGGCCGTTGACAGGAAACAGAAGCTTTGCCGCCAATTATTTGTCAGCCAGCGTCAAGCGTTTCACAAGATTGCCTTCGAGTTCTCTCTCCTAGCTTCGTCAACCCTTCCCATGTAACCCCTGGCGTATACAGGTCCGTGCTGTAACAAGTCGAGGTGAGATGTTCAGAAGAATGTCTTACGGAAGGGTTGAGGCGAGTTTGACAGACGAGGGCGTGTAAGCGAGGGTAGGCTGTGACGTCAGATAACCTTGAGTGCAGGAGGCCTGAAGTCGTGAGCTTGCCTCAGCGGCGTTCAGGGGCCAGTTGCACAACACATTTCTAATTTTAAACACTTTTAGGCCTTAAATCTTTTTAGATAATCAGTTTAAAGTGCACACCACAATTTTAGAATTTTTTAAAACTAAAACTGCTTTAAGTAAAATAAAGTTAAGTCTGATTTTCCGTCCTGTCAGTACAATTTTTTGTATGTTCTTGTGCAATCCATCAAAATGGCACAGAAGAGATTTTTCTTCTTTAGAACAGTTTTAAGCGTTAGAAACATGTTGTGCAACTGGCCCCAGACCTTTACTAACGAGGCGCAGGCTGCTCTGCTCTCTGTGGAGCCAGGTGCACGAAAATTCGTTAGGTGGTGGCTGCGTGCCTCACGCGAACAGTTGCATTCTGTACGCAACCTGGCTCCTTAGTCACACCGAGAAAACAGTCCACCTGACGCATGCACTTATTCGTATTTACGACATAAATTTGTTGCACTATTTTTTAACGTTCGCTTTTTTGCGTGCGTGAATTTAAAAAAAAACTAAATCGAAACAGGACAAAAAGGTCACTACTTCGTTTGACGATCCCTATTTGTATATTAGTCATTTATCATTCATCTGTCGCTTTACTGGTACCGGTCGTTGGAGTGAACACATGGATAGACGTGGCAGCCGACAAGGCCCGCCACTCACGCCTGTCTTGGGTGATAGTGAACAGGTCCTCTACATGATGACCAGTCCACTACTTCACATTCGTAAACCAGTTCTTCCTCTGGCCACCGCAGCGTCGACCACCCGCGAGGTATCTTTGACAAGGTGTCGTGCCGGGTCACATGGCCAAACCAGACCACCTTGAGCCGCGTGACTGTTGCAAGGAGGGGTTTCTGGTGTCCTACAAGTCTGGTGACCGTGCTTCGTACAAATTATTGGTTTTATGTTCTCTGTATGAGATCCGGAGCAACCTTCTCAGGCACTTGTTCTCGAATGTCTGGATTCTCTTCTTTGTATCGACAAGCAGGCTCCACGTTTTACATTCGTGCGGCATGATTGGGACTACTATGGACTTAACACAGATTATATTTGTAGTAAACCTGATGTTATTGCTGCGCCACACCCTGTCCAGCCTAGCCATTGTTGCTGTTACTGTCGCGATCCTAATGCGGGTATCTGCTGTAGAGCTGCCGTCTTTAGAAAGGGGTAGCTCCCAAGTAATCAAGCTGTTTACCTTTTCGAGTCGCTCTGCATTCACGGATTCTCCATTCGAAGATCTCTGCTTTGCCATCGCCGATGGCCGTGACTTATCTCTTGTTAGTGCTGGTGTCCATTCCATATCCGTTCGAACTATTTGCCGGTTTGTTGCTAAGGTCTTGCAGTTTTCTGTTAGTGGCTGCTGTCAGGTCGATGTCGTCGGAAATGCGTAGGTTGCAAGTCATCCACCGATGGAGATGATGTGCCTTTTCCATGTGCGCGCTGTGGGTAGCTTTTCTATAATAAAAAAAAAGACCCCGGGTGGTTCTTGAGACAACTGCAAATGGAATTTCTGCAAGAGTTATCAAGATGGATACATTGGTTCCGGAAGATGACCGATAATCTGAGCACATTATCGGCATTAGAAGATTCAGCGAGCGGTTAAGTGCATGTAGAGGGTTGCAGTTGTTGTTGTTCTTTCTTTTCTTTCTATCTTTTTTTTTTTTTTTGATTTCCCGTCGTGAATGCGAGTCTGTTTACGTAACATTAACAGTGTACGTTACATTAGCGAGGGGACTCGCGACCGTGCACTCTTCACCCCAGTCTCCCGCTAACACGCTCATGTTACAGTGCTTTAACCTGCGGCCAGAACTAACTTACCGGCGAGCTTAATATAGAGAATAAACTTCTCAAGCTTCTTCACTCTTCGGATCTTTCTTATCAGCCTCCATCGTCGAAATCACTTACGGGAAGCTATAATTTTATTATGTGACACGACGCATCTGTCCATAGGGTGGTAGGTTCAGCATTTCATTGGCGCAGGAAGATGCTCGGCTGTGTGGTGGCGAACTCCATGCTGACAGTGAACGACATTCGCACTCGCACGTGACGGAAAAAATGAGGGTGCCTGAGTGCAGCCATGCACACGCGCGCGCGTACACGATGGTAGCATCACAATATATGCATGCTTTCAGCGTTAAACGATAAAGCAACATTTAACAAGAAACAAAATTCATTGAAAAATGATTCACCCGGTTGTCGCAATTACAAGAAATTATGTAATGTTCAAAATAAGATAAACTGTGTCATTCAAGGTTTGCAAATCCCCGCCCAAAAAACAAAACCATGCGTCTTCTTTTATCAATGCCTTTGTTTTGTAGTAAAGTAGTGTTTCTAGATCGAGGGCTAGATGTTAAAAAAGCATAACATTTTCTTATTCTGTTACTCTCGTCAATAAAGATTTGTCATTTTCATTTATCTCTCTCTCTCTCTCTCAGCTCCTCTACCTTTCTTGTAAATTATGAAGAATCACATCTCAAGCATTGGGCTTGGACGCGAGAATATTTTTTTTTTAACCCTTCAGTATCTTTTCTTTTCTTTTTTTAAAGGGGAGACTTGTCTCCCTTGAATCCTACCCTCAGGTTCCTACGCCAGTGCGTTTCCATGGCTAACAGCTCCTGTTAGACAAGACCGGTAAATTGCTGAACTACCGACAGGATTTAAATAAAAAATAAAAAAATAAACTTAAAAAGAAAACAATGCCATCGCAATACTTGTAACCAATGGCAGCTTGTGATGGAACCGGCCTGTTGTGATGTGTAATAACTGAACATTTATTACCCCGCAGGTTATTTGACAAGCGCACCGATTCTGTGTTCCTTTGAAACCTGAACTTGTCTGCCGAATGAAAGGCGCGGACACAAATGATCGTCCAATCACAGAACACGACGCACTACGAACTACAGTTATTTTGGTTGGGAAAAGTCTAGAGAGTGTCGGAACTTTCATTAGTATGCATGTGGTCAGTTCGAGATTTTTTTTGTCTTTACATAAGGAATGAGCTTTAAGCCTATTCGGTATTTTCCGACGGATTCCAACACCAGTTGGTCTACCAGCCAGCTCACTTCCTCCAGCATGTTTTACTAGTAAATGTAAAAACATACGACAGAATTCATTAGTTCCTAGTTCATTAATATTCAGGTAATAATATCCATGATATCCATTCCCCACAAAAAAATCCACCATGAAGCTTCAAAGGGACGTCATTTGTTTTCAAATTCCGTTTGCTTCGAAGAAGCTTGTGGAAATGGGACAAACATAAGGATTTAAGTTTGGACTGTTTGGTAGCATCCTTTGCAGGGAAAAAATTGGAGGCTGGATTTTAGGTCGTGGCTGTAACCCACTAACGGGCCTGTCAAGCTGATAACCTCTGTCCTCCGTACAGCAAGGCGTGCGCCCGTCATAGACACGATAAGCTCCAACAGTGCAGAGAGTTACGTGTCTGTGGCGGGCACACTACACTACAGTACGAAGGGCAGAGGTTATCAGCTTGCCCGACCTGTTAGTGGTTACAGCCTCGACATGAAATCCGGCCTGGCCACAGATGTATATTCATACGCTACAGTCTTTGACTGCCCGCTGACATCCAGAAGTAAATATTTACGTCTTGCGGGAATTCATTTTGTTTTTGTTTTTCGTTTACATTTTTTGTAAACTCTGGCTGTTTATTATGATGTAAACGTCTTGGTGAGCTGTAATCAGTTACAGTTCGGTTTCTTCGTATCCGAAGCAGAAATCTTTTGGTAATGGGTTCCAGAGAAAGTCGGTTGAAAAGTGTTGCTAGCAGTGAAGTACTGGTTCATCATGCTCGCCAGCAGACGACACACCGCTCGTGGTCGACCAGCACATAAAGAAAGGCGCACATAGCAAGTTCTTTTAGTTTGAATCTTTCCACGGCGTTCTCTGTTAATAACTTCGAATATGTCCACATCCCTTCATTTCTTACTTCCTGCATTTCTATAATACCTTTTCTTCTTTCTTGTATTTAAATACTTTTTGGGTATTTCACAGAACATGTTTTTGACACGAACTTTACACAGGGCATCCTCCGTTCCGTTCTCGAGATACACTACAAACCTCCCAATGCACACAAAGAGGTCAACAACATAGACATCAGGAGTGTTCGTTATCAAAGCTTCAACCAGTAGGAGTACAAGTTAATTAGTCATGTCAGTGTACAAACATTGTCATGAGTTCGGTATTTCTGTGCATGATGAGGTTTGTAGGCGTGCACCTCAAGATTTAGAGAAATTGTTCTGAGCTTTAAGCACTCGTTAGTAAAAAAATGTACCCCACTAGAGCTTTAAATTAGCACAGTACTCGGTGATACAAAGAATGAAAGGTAGCTGGACTCATCCATATCTATCAGCCGAGTTAAGGACGGAATTACCACTTCTTGTCCTTTGCTGATGAGTCATTGCTCACACACACACACACACACACACACACACACACACACACACACACACACACACACACACACACACAGGTGTTAGTACTATTGTTACCTACATCGCAGTTCGCAGACGATATTGCAAAATCTTCATTGTGCGGTAATCGACCCACTTGAAGATCACCAAATACAGCGTCTGAGCATCCGCACAGCGTGTTGATGTTCATATCGAACACATCCCTTAATCTCCTTCCACCTCATCGTGGAGTCAGCCGAACATCGTGGCAGTGTCACCACCGACGATCAGTGATCGATGATGAACGACAACACGTGTGCACGTACTACGAGAAGGTTTACACGTCCCTGAGTAGAAGCTGACCTGGCGAGGAGAAGGGGAGGGACTATCGTGGTGAATATGAGCAGCGAAGTGAGAAGTAATTTAATACTTGTTGCCGTTAAAAAGTAATTTTGTTATATTAGCACTGGTAAAGGTAACTTGAATATAGTGACGCAGGGACCAGGGAGTCAAGGGGGGGGGGGGAAGCCGCCCCTCCTAAAAATTGTCGTGTTCCTTTATCGTTCACTGTCAGCATAGACTTTGCCAAAAAAAAAAAAAAAAAGCCCAGCATTTTTCTACGCGACTGTCATACATTCATGACAGTAAAAGAAACTTTCAACCATTACTCTTCTTGAAAGTATTTAATTTTGATACTTTAGAGCGATTATTTGGATTATTTGAAAAAATGAGTGTTCCTCGTGATTTCAACAGATGTTGGCGGGCCGTAGCCTGAAAGACACAACTTCTTACAAAAAGAACTCGAAGATTTTACTGACTCAAGAACATTCCAGCTGTTGTCACCTTTACAGGGAGAGTTGAAACTATTCAGCCTTATATTCACCCACTCATCCATCCATCCATCCATCTCTGATCCCCATCACACACACACACACACACACACACACACACACACACACACACACACACATGCGAGCGCGCATAGTTCACCAAGATTATACAATAATTGATAACCATGTTTGGGTATGCGATCCTAAGCCACTTTTGTCATTCGGAGTCAGAATTCGATAGTTCTCATATAGCAAGTTGACGAGGAGTGGATATCGACCAAGTTTTCCATGTATCGTATGTGATGGAACTGAATGGAACATTCAGGTGCTTCTTACACACGTAAGATACACTTTTTGTATACAGAACTATCATCATGAAGAAGTCTCCATACTTCGGATGCATATAAAAATGTTGACTTTACTACATCATCAAGAAGCTTTACAAAATATGTCTGCTCATATTGATTCTTTTTATAGCTCTGACTGCCAAAGGTGGCATTTTCCCCTTTGACCACTAACTGCTTGAACTTGAACTCCGGGGGTGGTAAATGTAAGACCTGAGTACATGTAGCTGTTGACTTTTTCTAAGACCGCTTCTCCTAAAATCCCCTTTTCCCGTCTTCCCAAAACGTCTCCTTTTCGAAAGACATCTACTTTAGTTTTGTTACAATTGATTTTTAATCCAAGCTTCTGGCATTAGTTAGTAAGGCAGTTTATCTGGTTTTTGAGAACAGATAGTGTGTTTGATAAAAGTGCCAGGTCGTGGGTAAACATAAGAATGAACAATTGGTCCAGACCAGACTAAAGCTGTGTACCGTGCCTACCTTCAGCTATTTCATCAAAGAGAATAGTGTTGGGTTAACTACACATCCTTGTTAAAGGCTGCGAGGGCAGTGAAAAGATTAGGTAAGTTTGTGTCCGAATGCGTGCCTTCAGAGAGTCAGACATTGCCACTACTGCTCTGATAAAACGTGCGGATCTCCGGAGCAAATTATTCTCTCACGAGGGTTACATGTTGGATCGAATCATAAGCCATCTTTAAATCCACGAAGCTCACATACAGTTTAGCGGGCTTATTGTGGTACTTTTGGGTAATATCATTAAGCGAAAATGTGGTCAGCTGCTTGATATCCCTTTTTAAATCCTACTTGTGATGGGGTCTAATCTTGTTATCTATAATATATAATCTTGTGTTTTTCAGCCAATCATACAGCCTTGTATTCAGGATTGGCATATAACATTTTCCAGTCACACTCAGTAGCGATTCCTCCGCAATTACTGGGGAACTTTCGGTCTGATTTTTTGAAAACTCCAGGCAGTTGGTCAGTAGAGAGGGTTTATCCGGGACACGACGAGAGGGAGGGAAAGTGTAGTGGTTTAACACTCGTCACTCCTGCAGAGAGAACACCTGGGTTCAGATCTAGTCTCGGGACACTCTTTGTATGTGACACCTGTTCCCAGGGCCAGTCGTCGGGGGTTTTCTCCGGGTACTCCGGTTTCCACCCTCCTCCCTTTCCCCTGATAATGTGAAATCACCTCTAGGTGGGTACCTATAATCTAGAAGCATATACAATTGCTTAAAGGAATAAAAAGAAGGGCGTCACAAAATCCAGAACAAAACTTAAGTTTGTAAACAGTTGGGTGGAACATGAACGAGTAGAACACTCAGGCGGATGACACAAGAGTTATCAAAGGGAAATAAATACTTGTCTCACTGTGCATGCAATGAACCTTCACCTTTCACTACAAATTACCCGGATGCAATAACCTTTGCGATTTGATGGTCAGATCGCAGCTCACCCACGAGCACAGTCAAGCTGTTTCTGGGGAAACAGTCGTCGAGGGAACGGCAGAGGGAACCTTTCCACGATGCCACGTAAAATGTGATGTTTCCGGTTCTGTCGTGCGTGATAAGCGCCTTACAGCGTACATCCATAAAGTAGATCTTCGCGCAGTATAATGTCTGAAGTAAACAGGAAACTCCATCATCGTAACGAGCTGGGGGAGGGAGGCTGCTAGGACACCGCTAACACCAACACACAAGTGTCAACACATCCACGGCGCACTTACAGTCGTAAGAGTGACACCGGTGGCGCAACGGTTGGCGCCTGTCACCAATACAGTGAAGGCTGGATGTCCTGGGTTCAGCTCTCGTCTCGGGCACGCTGTTCTTTCTCTGCGTGTGGCATCTGTTTACAAGGCTGGCTGCTTTGCCGTGATGAAGCCACACAGCTGATTTAAAACACCAATACCCCCCCCCCACACACACACACCTTGTAAAAGTCACAACAATTGTCACGCAGTTCATAGAGTCGCCTTCTGTGTGTTAGAAGAGCCAACACGAGAAACTGAAAACACTAGAAAAGGTGAAAGACGACTCGTATCTTCTTGCAGTTAACTCCTCCTCAGCTGTAGCATAATTAAGCTTCGCAACTAGAGTCTGTGTGTGTGCGTGCGTGCGTGTGTGTGTGCGCGCGCCCGTGTGTGTGCCTGTATATATATATATATGTGTGTGTGCCAAATTATTTGGAATGGAATCAGGGTGATCGTCTGCTACTTTCCTTTCATTCCACTCTCAGTAATGTTCCGATATAGGTACCGCGTTTCCCTGAAAAAAAGACCGGGTCCTTTATTCAATTTTGCTCCGAAAGAGGTATGAGGGCCTATTTTCAGGGATGTCTTAATTTTTCATGTATAAAATTTTACTTTTATTCAAGTACAGAAATCTACATTTTATTCTAATACAGACATGTTATCTTCTTCTAGGAACATCGTCATCTCTTCAATGAATTTCTTGCAACTCAATTTCGTATACCTCTCGTCCAAAGGAGCCCGCTTTGGCATTTACAAATAACTATAATTTATGTTATTATTTATTGTAAGCATGAATATAATCATTTTATTTATTTATATATTTCTATCATTACTTGATAATTCAATACGTCCATCGTGTGGTTCAACGGACGAACGAATTCCGTACGTCTGGCTGACGATCTTAACTCGGGCTTATATTTGGGGTAAAGCTTACATCATGAACATCCTGAAAAGTTATTCTAGGGACTATTTTCGAGGAAATACGGTATTTGTTATTATTTTTCTGAAAATAGTAAGTCATTTACAGCACAAGTTTATCCAATTACATTTACTGATGATCCTTCGGAGATTTTAATACATGTACACATACACAAGAAGTAGATCGTTGGAGCTTATGCTGTAGCCATCTTATTATACCTCGTCTCCAATACAAGTTGTCAGTTCTCACTCAAAGCTTATTAAGCCTTTGGCACAGTTTACTTTTTTTAAAGTAAAAGTTTGTAACCCACGTGTTTATGAAGGCCGCTTGTGTTTGGTTGTTCCTGAGTAAATGTTTACCAATTTTGAAAATAATCTCTTTAAAAAAAACACTCTACAAGACGAACTAAGTTTGTTACGACAAAAAAGTGTTCGAGGAAAGAGCGAGTTCTGGTTGCTGATTACCTGAGGCGTTGCTAAGATGCATATCGTGTTCCCCCACCAGTTTCGACACCGAAATATGGGCGCAGTTCCACTCGATGGCGGTAGGGCAAGGACAGGAAAAGGAAGGAAACCTGTTGTTGCCACGACGCTGTACACAAGTCTTCCGAGAACAGGGCGGTCTGTGTGCCGCGCCTGCCACAGTTCCGGAGATATGATTTATATCTGTGCGGAGTGTAAAATCGGTCGTCTGCTGCAGTTTGTGTGGTCTTGTCACCGATGGACATACAACGAGACCACAGCATGCGCAGCCTTTCTTCCGTGTTGGGTATTAACCATGCACCCGACTGCTTCAGGGTGGCCTTTTTTTGTGGCAGTGTTTCCTTGTGTCAGGCCGGAATCTCTTCACCTCATGCAAGCCGCACTGCTTAATGTCTTGCTTCCGTCACGTGCTTGTAAGCACTCGCGGGAGGTCAAGGTCTCATTGCGGCGAGGGCTTCTAAGCACTGGGCTTACTTTAAAATGTTTTACGCTTATATATATATATAGCGTTGTTTTATGAAAAAACCTAATAATAAAGATAGTTTAGGTATTTTTGAACAAAATTAGTTCTTTTGTGTGACTTAGACAGCACGTTTTCACAGGAAGTTTCGTATTTCCCATGCTACCCTGCACATGGCAGACTCACGAGAGACTTTCTCAAAACTCCATTTTACATACCTACTTCTAAATGATATACCATAAAATTGTGTCTTTATGCAAGATTAAAGTAAGATTGAGTCTTTTCTTCGCATTTTGATCTTTCATTATTGATTTAAATTGTTCTAATATCTCCTTTCGTTAATTTTTTATGATTTTTTGAAAAAGGGGTAAATTCATGCGTATAGCGCTACTAGCTGCCTGTAAGCCTCCCGTAAGCAATACATTACACTATTACAGGTTTCAAAACATGCTGGTATCAGGTATTGCTGGGGTGGCTGGTCTTGCACGCGCACACACACACTTACGCCACGACATTAGTTACTGGGATTTTTTGTGTGTGGTAAAAATAGCGATGTCCTTGACACAGTTCCTGAACCTGCACAGGTAGTCTTATGCAGTTTACTGGGCTGAGCTGCCTGCAGAGCTGTACGTGGCATTGATATACAAGGCTAGTGTTGCTAATTATTAGCTACTATAATCGAAGAATGTGTTATATTCGGAAAGCACCAATCAATCTGCAATGCGCTTACAGAAAAATATCAGATTAATCGTGTAGACTGTTTTGTGTCTTATAAAACTCTCGCATACTTGCACGCGTATGCACACACATGCGCACATGCACGCACACATACAAGTTTGCAGTCATTCCCTCTCTCCTTCTCACTCCCACACACACGCGCACGCACGCACACACACACACACACACACACACACACACACACACACACACACAAAACCTAAATGCTGTGCTAATGAGAAAGATTTGAAAAAAAATATTTTCAGAGTGAACTTTTGACCTCAGATTCTTTCGAGACGGTACAAAACGCACCCGGTGTCTGAGCTGACACGCCCTTCCTGCCAGACATCACCAGGCTGTGAGCCGCACACTTTCTCTCACTAACATCAGTAGAATGATTGAAGCTACAATTCTTGCTGTAGAAATATTTCACCCACTCAGATCAGTGCTATTACAACCTCACGCTGTGTTCAAGACTTCGAAATGTTTCATTTCAAAGCAAGGCAACGATGCTGTTTCTGCTCATAAAAATAACAGCTTGTGGAAACATTTGCGGATGCTTGTAACCATGTAAGCATTGTACATTTTCTATATATCTTGAAATAGATCTTGTGATAATGAGTTTTGTGATTAGTTTGAAACAGTTAAAACGGGTGCGAATGTAATGTGTGCAAAAAAAGAAGAAGAAACTTTGTTCTTTTGTTCTCACGATTCCCTCTCGCTCTTCCATTTCCTCGTTCTCATATCAACACAGCATGTCATGAAAAACTAAATTCAACTGACCCATTCTTTAACCCACACAATATCTGGCTCCCTGGACATCATTTAGCAAGATACTGCCTCATCTACGCGAGAAGCTACCTCAGTGATGTAGTCGAGAAACTGCCTCATGTACACGATAATCTGCCTAATCTGGGCTATAAACTGTCTAATATACGAGAAACCTGTCTAATGCAGGCGATAATCTGCCTAATCTGGGCTATAAACTGTCTAATATACGAGAAACCTGTCTAATGCAGGCGATAATCTGCCTAATCTGGGCTATAAACTGTCTACTCTACACAAGACACTACCTAATCTAATCGAGAAACTACTCGGCCTCCACAAGTCTCGAGCAACGCGATGCTTCATGCTAATCGCTCCCTCGCTCACAGGGAAGACTTTCTCAAGGGCTATAAAACAAAGTCTGCAACTTTGCTAAGCCATGTATCCTTGGGAAGAGGAGGCTGCCGAGTGGCGAGTGAGCCCAGAAGAAACCTTGTCGGCATGAGCGATCAAGTCTGGAGACCTTGGCACCAAAATGGCGGCTGGACGTTAAGTCGACGTTACACGAGACTTAAATCTCACATGCACGTTGGCGCTTTGCTTGAGAATGAGAATTATTTTTCTTTGTGTATTACCTCCCCACTCTATTTTCGAGTCCTTGGTTGTCGTCTCTATGTATGTAAATGCAGTACAGCACGGAACTTATCACTAAATCACGTGGAGAAACTGCTTTCGGGTACAGGTTTCACCTGTGCTGGTGATTTGTAAGTCGTGTTTCAAGTGCTCATCTTTTGCTTTCACGTGCAATAAATTCTAAAGCGGATTTTGCTAAGTTGATCGATATCTGTTGCTGGAAGATACATCTTTATGTGTCACAACAACATGAATACCTCCGTCTGACTCCCAGTGGCATCTGCGCATTCTTGACACCCAGCCATTCGTTCTCACGAACAGCGCCTGTCACATTCTGTTGCTGGTGATGGAATGGGGGCAAACCCATGTACAAATCAAGAAATATATTTCTTACAAGCATTTGCAAAAGGGGAAGCAACCGACCTCCTGTTCACGGGATTTTTAACCTGGTCTGACATATCGTTGCCTGAACAAAGCGTGTAACATGGCAAGAGTACGTAGACATGTAAGTTGTGACAGAAACTGTCACATGGGTTATGTAAGAAACTGTGCAGACTTGTAGGTTAGTTTAGAAATTGTGTACAAACGGTTATATGAGAAACTGTAAAGACTTACAGGGTATTTCAGAAGCTGTACGACTTGTGAGCCATGTCAGAAATTATTTCCTTGTGCTTTTCTCAGTTGTAGCATAAACTAGTTTGTGTTGAGATGAGCTACACGAGAAGCTACTTGTGCATAAGACAGAAAAACATCTGGAAAAAGCCGCGCACTCCTTATGTCAACCTGCCCTCGGACCTCAGTAACACTACAACATCAGCTGGTAGTAGTAGTTTGAGAGGGTGGATGGGTTGAGAAGGGAGTGGATGTTGTAAGAAGTCTTTGTTCGTGCATGTGTATGCGCGCGCGTGTGTACGTGTATGCTCATGTATAGCAACCTGCTGCTAAAGGTCTTGTGTCACAGCGGCTGCCGACCTCTTCCTGTCCGCATACCTGGCTGGCCACGTTTTGCACACAGACCACTCTCCCCACCCACCCCCCGCCTCCACATGTTCCCTGGTTCGCTCCTGTGGAGAGAAATTCTCGATGTTAAGGCACGCGCACACTGTATGACGTGGCCAGTACACAGCTGCCTGACGCCAGCAGCTGCGTGCGTTTGTGTGTGCATGTGTGCGTGCACATTTGCTCTACAGTCTACAAGCTAACGAGTCTGCACGTGTAGTCTTCTACATTATGTCCCAATGAGTTGTCATCTAAACCGACACTACTGCTGTTGACCTAAAGCCCAAGTTTCATTTCAGTAAAAACAGCTCAGCGTAAGGACAGTTGCAGTTTCGGGGTAATGGAAGTAACAATAATAACAACAGGATGATGATGATGATGATGATGATGATGATGATGATGATGATGATGATGATTTAACAAAGGAAACAATAATAAAACGACTAATTTCAGGTTTTTTTTCAAAGCTACGTGTTTGGCAAAGAGTTCATGAAGTTCACTGGGCACGTGTCGCCAGAGAAAAGCATGCCGGGAAAACCCTTTTAGAGTGCAGGAAAAAAACGGGGACTTTTGAAGTAGCATACGAAGTTTGTTTGTTTTTTTCTAAAAGATGAAGTAATGCCTTGTTCACGTGCAAGTAAAGGAGTTTGTTGAATATTTGCCAAACCGGTGTTCCTGGCTGATTTTTACCTTGGCAGCTGCATTCGGTGAGTCGCGTGCAGACAAAAATCAAGACTTGAACACCGCATTTTATTAAGTGTGCATTGTGCCACACTTCATCGCCACCATGGCTATACCAGTACAGGTAACCTTTCTTTCTCCATTGTTATGTTTATCTAGTAGAACAGTCACCATCAGCTTATTGTAATAACCTAACAAATTCGCAACCCTCTTCACATTTTCATCACTCACACCTCTCTCTCTCTCTCTCACACACACAATTTGAGATTAAATTAAGTTCACATCATTGCAGAATGTTAGACTTTTCACCTCACGCTTCTTTAGAAGCAAACAGAAAGACCTACCTTCTGGTTCTACGGAAGAAGTGTCTTCAAGTACCCATCATGAAGTCAAATTTTGAACGACGAAATTAATCACAACGATTACTAAGGTTTTTTTTATAAAGCTAGTTACCCATACTCCAGAAGAACTCTCCTCCATCCTTTTCTGTACTCTGTATGCTTGCGTGCGTGCAATCGCGTGAGGAGTAGGACTCTAGGTACTTAGTCTTTTTATTGGCTTCATTTTCCCGTCAGCCAGGTGTGTCGACTTCGACTTCACATTCAGAAGCAAAGTACAGAACTAATGCTTCAGAACAAACACTCGTTGAAAGACAATTTAGCTATTTCCAAATACGTATACATAAGAAGGGTGAACATTTCTGCAGTCAACACATGGCTTCACAACACAACACGAGGAAACTTTTGCCTTCATGAGAACTATAATCAGTTCAGGCTAAAAATGCAATCATTTCTCCCAGCACTAATCGCTCTCCGAGTAATGACGAATGCACACGAAATCTGGATATTCCTTAATCCCGATTAAGCTATCCGCGATATCAGATCAGTTTATTCGTTTTACACGCATACGGAGCCAACTCGATAACCCATCTCTTTATGTGTGCACATGGCATTTGTATACGCTATGTTTCCCCGCTAATAACGACAACGGTCACGTAATGAATAAAAAATGTGCATTTGTATCTTTGTGTTCCCCACGCTCTCACACAATATATATATATATATACGGTTGGGTTCATCTGACTGTCCAGGTAGTCACTGGAGTGAGAACAGCAGGTGGATCATAACAGGAGTAAGAAATAGAATTCTTCGTGCGGCGAGAGTGTGTTCGAGGTCCACACCCTGGCGTCTATACACGTGCTCGAAGATTCTCACTCCACTAACCCCAACTGCGCTGAGAGCAAATTTTCTCACATGCACGCACGCAGCATGGCAGGGTCTCCACCACAAACATGTGGCAACACGCAACACTCCTTCCCTCAATAACATTGGGACTGGAGCGGAATTTCAAAATTGTGTTTTAAACGATATTTCAGCAACGCCTATAGGCGACAGACCCTTGTACGTAGTAATTCCAGTTTTCTTTTGTTGCCTTTCTTTTTTTACTTATTTTGCGACGCAAAGAATGGACTGGTGTGGTTGTCTTTGTATGGAGGCTAGGTGTTAGCATAGATGCTTTAGAAGAAAACACCATTTTCATTCTTTGCTTTCCTTGTTAATAATTCGCATCATTGGTGCAGCATGATTGGTCTGACGTTTGGCTGTCTTGGGTTCAGATCTCGTCTCTGACACGCTGTTCTTTCTCTGCATGCGGCACTTGTTTACAAGGCTGGCTGCTTTGTAGCCTCAGTTTGCTGGCTCGGCGCAAAATACCACCCACCCCATCCCATATAACTTCCCTGGTCTAGCCATGCATCGAATATTTGACACACTCATCGCTCATAGCCCGCCAGCACAATGGTCACATCCACAGATCGTCGGACTACGCCACACATAGTCCTGCAACCACCGGCTTCCACAATTATTATCTCTATTTTCTATATAATTTCGAGTCAGTGGGCTGTCACTGTTGAAATGTCAGAAGCAGGTCTGTCCGCCCCTGGCTCCGGGGGCACGTGCCAACACACACAGCGTGTAATTAGCTCAAATGAGGCTCACTTCCGCACTGTCCCACGCGGAGACGGGCCTATAGATGCGCACAGTCATCCTTGTTTAGCCGTTGCGGAAACGCAGTCACATCAAAGGGTTTCCGCCTGATCTACCGGAGTCGGCCTGCAGTGGGCTCTCCCTCGGCAGTAGCGAGCTGGCGTAAATAACGGTGCTGCATGGATGACCACTGAGCGGTCACGCCTGTTGCCAGCTATGTTTGTGTCGATTTGGGAGGAATAGTTTGTCTTCTTTGCTAAGCACGTGCGCCCAGGGAGACCCGGTCCTTCAAGGATGGATGTGCTCCTTTGTCCGATTGACGATCGTCTTGTGCCGAGGGATGCTGGCTTTGTGGGATGGGACGTCACTGCATAACGTGTACCCACAAAACTTGAGAGCGGTTATGTTGCTGACGTGTGATTACGATCTTGAGGATGAAACGTTTAGTAAGTAATCTACGTAATGTTTAAAGTACCTCTCGTCTGATTGTTACACACAATTTGAGCTTCTTAACAAATGTTATTGTTTCTCCTGACATAAAACCTGGTGCCCCGTCTAAAGATTTAAAAGCTGTCACTACTCAAAAGTTCATTGACCTTGTGCAGGTCCTGACCCTCGACCCCTACATCTAACCAATGTCACACGAAAAAAAACAACAACAACTAAAGTAGCTGCAGAAGTGGTCAGAGCTGCATGAGTGCTTAATGTATAATGGAAATTTTCCTGAAAACAAATCCAGGAGCTGTGTGTGGGTTTTTTTTTTTTAAAGGACCGGTTTGCCTGTTTGTCGAGTGTAGCAAGTTGTGAGATGCTTGCTGTTCTTGCACGCGCTGTTGTGGCAGGGTGACCGTCTCGTAAAGCCTGCGACTTTGCTGCTGTTGTTTGGCGAGGATTTCTGCTGTGTTTTTTTATCTACACATTTTTGTTCTGTGCCATTACATGTTTGGGTGTTCGTCTCCCCTGTTGTTTGTTTAGGGTTGGCCGGGTTTGAGGACTTGCCTTTCACACTAACAAGAGGCTCGGTTTCCTGCAAATGTCCATGACTGTCTAACCACATCATCTGGTGCGTTGTGGTAGGTGCTAGCACCAGCCGGTTAGTTGCTGTATTCATGTTTGTTGTTGAATGTTAACATCAGGCAGTTTGCTAAGTTTCGTGGGTCCAAACATACGTGAATCCCGTTTTCACAGATGCTAACACCGATGGTCACATCGGCGAAATCGTCGCGTGAACTCACGTCATCTAAGCGAACTCACTAACTACAATTGTTAGCTCCTTAGTAACCCCGCCCGCTTTTCCAAATTAAAAAAAAAAGGTCATAAAGTCACCAACTCTCTGAAGAAGGAAGAAAATCCTGCTTTATCACGAGGAAGCATTTGTCTAAATTTCCGTCTGAAAGCTTACAGGATCAAAACTTCGTTGGCACTCAAAATTCTTGAAACAGGATACTAGTCTTTCTCTCTAGCTACTCCCTTCCTCTCTCTTGTTTGCTGTAGCACAATCTGCATCGGGAGAACTCGTCCCACCTCACAGTTTGAGCGCCACACTGAGCCACTTCCTTTTCAGTTAGAGAGCAGCACTACATTGTTTCTCTTATCTCAGGGTGCAAGCCGCTTTCCCTTGAACTGAGGGGAATACTGGGAAACCTCAGACATCAGGTTAGAACGCGGTGAGTCAGTCCTGCAGCTGCCAAAGCAAAGTGTCTGGCGTAGCAGACAGACAGACAGAGCGGAAGAGAGAAGGAGGGGAAAAAAAAGGGAGTCGGAGCCGGTGGTTGAGGGAGCGGATACAAACACAAAGCGTCTGCGAGGGTGGCTTCCCTTGAAACTGTGGATTGTTGGATTGCTTTTTAGTTTAAATTTTAAATGCGAACATAATCTGGCTGGGGGAGAGCAGCGATCGTCCGGTTGAACAAGGCGGCAAGTTTCTGACGCTGAATGAACACCAAAGACAGGGAACAAGATTCTCCTGGTGACCGGGCCAGGTAACCTTCATAGTTCACACTGTTCAAACTCTTGGAACGTCCTCGTCGTGATTCTGCCAGGCAAGTCGTTAATGCATTCTCCTTTTCATTTTTTTTTTCTTTTCAATTGCTAGGAAGAATTTCTGCATCAACATCCGTTTAGGCTGCCTGGTAACACGTTCTAGAAAGCCTGCCACTCTCATCCATGAAGAATGTACGATGTTGTATGAGGCACGTCCCCCCACCCCCTATACCGTACTATCACTGCCCGCATCTCCCTCTGTAGCCGACTGTTTCTGTCCCAGTTCACACGAGAACATAAACTGAAACATGTGGCCACGCTTATCGGCCGGCGCGTCAGGAACGTGCGAGGGCTACCCAGGGTGCACAGCGGCATCGGACCAAAGCGCGTGAGTGGATGGACTCGTGCAACACAGCTCCCGAGGGCCCACTGGCGTGCGCGCACGTGGTCACAAGGCTTTACTGTGAGGCATGTTCTTCCAGGAACATCGCCGAAACCGTCTTCGATTCTACCACCGTTTCGCCTTGAGAAACTTACTGGATGTTGACATTTTTTTGTGCACAGCGAGTGAATCTAGTGGCTTCTGATGTTGGCTGAACATTAGCAGGTGGCCTAACCTTTAATTACCAACAGTTTTTTTGTGTTTTTTTTTGTGGCGAAACTAAGTAAATAGATGTTGATGACTCTATGCTGGCGGTAGCGCGCTAGCAGTAAACAAACAAAAGATCTGCCTCGAGGTGTTTACACGGCGTGTACCTAGTTAACCTTCTCACATGACAGACTAAAACAAAAATTGTTTTTAAGTGAATGTGTTCGTCACTAAGAACCAGTAGCAAGTAGGCGGGAACAGGGTAAAGCACACAGCCTCTCGACGCCATGGCCACAACAGAAAGCA